>CM031938.1:17468073-18168073 GCA_018703725.1 Brassica juncea
ACAAGGGTGACCATTGTTAGTGCATAAACGGCCATGTGTTCAAACCCACCTGATGAGGACCTAACCACTGAATGGTCGGGGAAAATAAATGTGATTATTCATACAGGAATATTTGGCTGTTGGCGGCTAATGTCCAACTGAGGGCCGAAGAAGGATGGGTCCGAAAACTGGGCGCTGTCATTATTAGTGGCTAGCCAAAAAAACATTGAATGATGCCGACAGGAATGATGCTATGTGGGCGGGCGCAACAAAAAGAAAAGAGAAAAATAGCTAATGCCATGTGTTCGTAATTCCCGTTGAAAATCAGAAAGCTCCCTTGTGGTTATCGAAAAAAAGGTCATAGAATGATAACTGACCATAAAGGAAAAAAGCAGCTTTGAGACATCTCCTAGCAAAGAAGGATCACAAAGCCAAGACTACTACGCAAGGAATGCCTTGGTAATACAATTCAATAGTTTGACTTGGAGATAGAGACAAACCAGGGAAATTGAGAATGAAGTATGCTGATCACTTGCCAGTTGAGCAGGGTGAGAGGGTGGAATGGGCCCACTTGTCTGATGGCCGGGGGGGTACAGGGAGACAGATCATTATCCTAAAGGCCAGTGCATGTCCGAATAATAGTAGCAGTGGCCTTGGGACGGTAGGAAAAAATATTGAGATCTTACTTTAAGGTGCAAAAGCGTTGGAAGCGTAACTGACCTAATGTGGGTTTGCGATGTGGGTTATAGCCATTTGCCAGCTGGGAACAGAGCCATTGGTACTTGCAGGGTATGAAGTACATGAATAATCGTACAAGGATGTCGAGAGCTAGACCGGGGTATTTGAAGAGAAGGGATGCAAAACCAATACCATGCTGTAACACCCTATTGCAAAGGATCGAGATTTATAGAGTAAGCCGGTGGTGGCTGGAAGAAGAAGTTGACAGGAATCCTCTCACACTTCCATGGGATGGGCTCCCTATGGTGAGGCCTTTTTGCTGCTGACCATTCCAAGAGGCTGTTCATAAGATTTAATCACAAAAAAGGAAAAAATGACTTGAGTAATGTAAATTTTTGCCAGCACAATGTAATAACAGGGACTAAAAACAAACCTACCTTCATAAATTCGAATGATGTTAGCATCTAATGACCAAGGATTGGGAACAATTCTCAAAGACATGGATGCCTCAAAAAAAAACCCCCAAACAAGAAAGAAAGTCACAAGTTTATATGGGGACGTGTGTGGAATAATAGATTAAGAATTGTGAGGTATATGTGATTGGGGGTCATGGGGACCTTTCCACCTCAAAATCCTATGGCAAACAAAACAAATACATACCGGAAATTTGTGCGTGTTTACACTAAATAAATTATCGAAGTTGGGTTGGTAAAACGCAGTCAGCAAAGCCATACATGATTACAGAGGTAGATGGTCAAACAAAATTTTAACGAGAGAGCGACTAATTTTTCTGCCACACAATCATTGGATTTCCAAGAGTGGGTCTAAAGTTATGTAGGTGTCACCCTTCAGCAACAAGGTATTTAGACTCTCTCGGCAGATTGCATGGAGGTTAGAAGCACAAGTAATTGCAAAAAAGGGGGACACCTTGATCAAAAACCGCAATACAAACTTGGAGATAGCTCCAGTGAAATCTGCCAGCCCAAGCAAAAATCAGGAGTGAATCTTAAGGAAAGAAGGTTTTAGGAACCAAAGAGGAAGGATTGGTCAGCCAAGCTGGATGATGGGCTGCTTGTGGGTCCGTATAAAAGAGACAGGTACATTCGAAGTGACTCCAACATCGGCAGCGCCACTCCGCAGTTCAACCGGTGTGTCGGTATAAGAAACTTTCCACCAAAGGGGGCAAACCAAAAAAAAAAAAAGAAGGGTGCAGTGTGCTTGAATACTGGCAAAATTGAAAAAAATGGGAACTAAGCTGAAATGAAGCTTCTAAACTTTTGAGCAAATGTGGCACAAAGGACAGGAAAGAAGACTTCAATTCAAAAAACTGAACAATGAGGGCTATGAGAATAAGATTGGATGCTTTGAGCACTCAAAGATCTACAATGAACGGGGGACAAAGCTTACCATGAGACAGGCACGAAAAAAGTAGAACAAAAGGGACGGGGGGGTCCTCAAGATAGAAAGGTAAATACAAAGGCAAAGTAAGGCAAGATGACTAAGTGCTATTAAACGTCTCGGAAACTAAATAAGCTACAAATTTCCAGGAAGGGTTTAAAAGTCAAGGTGGTACTGGTCCATTTGGGTGATCAAAGGAAACATGAAATACCCATATTGCGCCTATGTGTGCTTTTGGAACAGGGAAAATATGGTGGGGAGGGACTGGTGCCACGGAGTGGAATTTGCCAAAGACTCAAGGAATACATGACCACCTACCAAAGGAGGGGATGGACAGGTCAAGCCAAACCACGCTCATGATGCTGGGGCACCCTTGGCCGTACACCCTCAAAGAAAAAGGCGACAAGTCAAGCTAGTTGACTTTGAAAGCCAGGCTCACTATAAGGGATGAAAAAGGTCCACAATGGTTTCCTTAGTAACCAATATTTCATTAGAGCTTTTTAAAAATGTTTTCATCAAAAAGTCCTTGGTGAATATATATGTTCTGGAGAGTGGAGATTTAAAATTTTGGATAAAAATTGGGGGATGTAATCACGGGCGGTTTTAAATGAGATGAAGAGACAAACGGTGGGAGAGAGGGAAATGGGTATTGAAAAACTCCAGGTGAACTTCAGAGAAAACTTGAATGAAGCAAGGACGGATAATCCCCAGAGGCCACGTCTAAAGCCTGTGGACTACCAAAGCAGAGGGGTAAAACACGGCACCGACGCACGTTGGAAATCAGGCCACAGACTTATGACGAAAGGGGGACGGGGGAAAGGAAACACGGATGATACCGGTGGTTGACCATAAAAAAATACGCTGGACACGGCAAACGAAAAAGATACACGCGGAGACACAAATTGTATAAATCAAAAGCACGAACAGATGGATGATAGGGGACGGACATGACCCGGGTTTACCTACTCGATGGAAAAGTACTAACCAAGCCCAACACCACGCACGGACGGTCGTATGCTGGTGGACGGACACACCCGAGGTGTCGACCTAAACTCGGGCAAAATAAGGGCGGCGCCCTCACTGGGGGACGCGGGAGGACGGGAGCACACACGTTTGACCTCCTCAAGGCGTGCTCAACCCCGCGGGAGAACTTAGACGATCGGAAGCACGACGCGGTGGTAAGTAGCCCGAGCTGAATCCGGCGAAATGGCCCCCAATCACCCTCGGCCCACCACTTGCAAACCGCGCGTTACCCTCAAAAAGCCTAAACGCGAGCCGGCGGCCCTAGGGAAACCCGGTAAGTGCTTCTTTCTTCCCTATTTCAAGACCAAAAACCCGCAACCTAAGCCCGGGGTCCCGACCAACACCCACCACGACCCAGGAAACAGAAACATTTATAAAACACACCTAGGCAAACCCCCACGTGTCCAAATCATCAACTGCCAGTCTTCTCCATCCACAAACTACCTCTCTATCCGCACTCCAATACAAAATTCGCCCGGTAAAGGCTAACTTTGCCAAATCTTAACCAAATCCCAAGTTTCTTCTTCCCACATCAAGACCTTCCTCCCCTAGACCTAATTCCTTGAACCCTTTCATCTCTATCCTTCATCCAAAGCAAGGTATGGTATCTCTAAGTTCAAATTCGTAACCCTCATGAACCCTAAAAATTTGAACTTGAAATTTGAGCTTTTTCTTGCTAATTTCTTGTAAATTAGACTAGGGATTGCTTGTATATCATGCTGGGTAGTTGATTTCATGGTGGAATTGAGGTTAATTTGAACTTTGGCAAATTAGGGTTCATGAGATTTGGGGGTTTTTGAAAAGGCTCTTACTTTTGGTTGATTATGGTCTAGATTGATTGGAATTGATGTTCTAGAGCTTGTTTAGCATTCAATTTCAGCTGGCTTGATGTGTTTACTTGAATTTCAACTTGATTAAGTTCCCTTGTTCATAAAAAAAAAAAAAAAAAAAAAAAAAAAAATTCTTGTGAACTTGGGAGCTTGGTTACTTTGATAGTCTTGCTAGGTTGCTGGTTCTAGACTAGGTTTGCAAGTGTTCATTCCATCTTTTCTCTTTTCCAGAATATTCTCTCTTCCTTGTGCTTTATCTTGTCCAAGTCTTGATATTTTTCAGGTTCCAATGGGAAGGAAAGATGAGAAACTGATTGCACAAGAGAAGGCCGAGGCTGCTAAGAACCACACTGCTAAGTTCGGAAAAGCGTTAGGCTCTATGCCTGAATCCGAGGAAGAACGTAGGAAACAAGCTCTGGCTATGTTGAGAGAGAAGGCACAAGCCAAGAAGGCTAGACATAGTTTGGTTGATGGGGCAGCAAAGAAACACAAGGATGAAGGAAAAAGAGTGGCTGATGTAGGTAATAAGACTAGCAAGGAGGATGGCAAGAGGTTGGCTAGTGATGAGAGAGTGCTTGATGATGCTTACAAGAAAGCCAAGAAAGATGGCAAGAGGGTGGCTGTTGGTGATGATAAGAGCACTCCTTCAAAGAAAGCTAGAGCTCCAAGATCTCAAAGTGTGGGACCTCTTGTTTTGGAGAAGAACACAAAGAAAGATGCTGAGAAACCCAAACTTCCCACAAAGATCAGAATCAAAGCCCCAAACCCAAAGCCATTGGCACCTCCACCCTTGGTGCCAGTAGATACAACTGTTGAAGAAGCATCCTCTCCAATTGAAAGTGAGGCTGAGCAAGAAACTTTCGAAAAGTTAGGTTTCAACCCTCGTAGAGATCGACAAAGGAAGCCGACTGAAGTTGAACTATTGGAGCAGATGAGGCAAGGAGTATCTTGGCCTCCAACTAGATTTGCTGATGAGCAGGTAATGAGGGAGCTAGAAATTGACCAAGACATAAAGGATTTGCTTGATCTCATGAACATGGACAGCTTCTATTCAATGGCTTACCCAACATTTAAAGAAGTATCTTGCCAATTCTTGGCATCCTTGGAGGTCACATTCCACTCTTCTCAACATGAGGAACAAGGGTGGGGAAGAATTAGCTTCAAGATAGATGAGAAGCCTTATTTCATGACCTTCACTGAGATTGGAGAGGTGCTAGGCCTCAAGGATTTGAAGGAGTCATCTTTGCCTAAGCTGAAAGGACTTCCTAAAGGAAAGACACTTGCCCACTTCACTTACAAGTTCTTATCAGGCAAGGATAGGGTATCCAGCAGAGACAAGAATGCATCTATCAGACATCCATCAGTCCGCTACCTTCATAGGCTGATTGTCAACACCATCTACCCTAGGAAGGAGCAAAGCAACGTGAATGGAGAAGACTTGAACCTCATGCACCAGGCCATCCAACACTTTGCCTTACCTCCTCACCTACCTGAAGTTCCCACTGATTTCTACGCTGAGTTTGGTATGGTTGGTTACTTTGTGAGGCGCCTTATGTACTACAAGGAGTATGCTTGGACAAACAGGGATCCAGAGGCTCAGATTGGAATAGGCGGCTTGATCACACCTCTACTTGCGCACCAGGGTATTGATTTGGGAGATGATGCATCCGGTCCCTCTTTCATTGATCTCACCTACTTAAAGTCAGCTCATTACTTCTCTGGAAGATACGATGGGAAGTGTGTTTACTCGTACTTGAGAGGCCCCACCACAGTTGAGCTGCTTCTCCCTAACTATGAGCTCACTACTTTGAGCACACCGGGTACTATGAGTTTTGATATCAGTGAGCAGCACCTCCTGGGCAGTCATGGAGCTCTTGGCCCTATGACATTGAAGATGAATGAGAAAGCAGCAGCAAAGGCAGCTAAGTTTGATCAGGGATACTCAAGCAGAGCCACAGCTCATCTCTTTGGTCCTCCTCGTTATACGTTTGAGCAATGCACAGGTGCTTTGCCTTTTGGTCCCATTCGCCAAGCTCATGACCAGATTAGCACACTGCAAAGGTGGAACAGAGCTCAAGATAGGACCATCTTCAAACTCACCAAGAAGTGCAAGGAATTGAGGAAAACTGTAAAGAGACAAGCTGAAGCTTCAGCTAAGTTCATGAGAAAGGTTGCTGATGTTTTGACTAAGGGAGCTGTAGCAGGCTGCAAGGCTGAGGACTTCGATCTTGAGACTTTCCTTGCACCACTTCCTCTACCCATTCTCGACCCAAACACACCACAAACCGAGAAGCAAGCCCTCCGCAGCTTGAGGAACCCCTACATCGCCCCATCCGCGTCCGGAAACAAGTCACCAAGCCTAAGCACCACTGCTGATGAAGACGCGTCTGAGGGTGAGGCATCAGCCTCTTCCCATGCTCCATAGAGGTACTCCAACACCCTACCATTGTATATACCATTCATCATTTCATTTAGCTTTATTTTTCTTCCTTTAGGCCCTTCTCAACATTTAACAAACACAGAGACTGTGTGAATTAAGTGTGGGGGAGGTGCCAAGTCGCTGATCATCTTGTGTTTTATGTCATGAGCATGCATTTGTAGATAGTTATTGCATAGAAAAACCAAAAAAAAATTTGAAAAATTTGAAAAGCACAAAAAGAATCATGTAGTTGCATTAGAATTGAGTCTAGATCATTCAATTGCATAAAAAAAAAAAAATCATCATATAGGTTGCATCATGCATAAGGGGACAAGGATGATAGTTGCCTTGAAAAGATGCTCATGCTAAGTTCTTAAAGTGATACCCTTCATAAGCATAGTAAGTAGCTTGAGCAATCTTAGGATGGCTTGTAAACTTTTTGCCTTGAAATCTCTTCCTAAAGCTTATTTGATTGATTGATGCCATCTCTTTGAAGTTTGCTCCTGTCATATTTAGACTCTAGTCTCTTGCTCATGGTCCCTTGTGTACTAAGTCATGGATAGAACACTTGAGCTGTCCCTCCCATTCTTTGTCTATCTTTTTGGACAAGCTCAAGTGGCACTCCACGCCCTAAAACCCTTACCTCCTTTCAAGCTTTCATTATTTGTTGAGTGAGGCCTTCTTTAGAAAGCTTTACATGTGCATAATGTTGAGAGTATTGGGAACGACAATGCTTGATCTCCATTTTTAGCTAGATTAGACACTCATTAATGTCTAGCTTCTAGGATGGGGGTGAGTGTTGTATGGTATGATCTTGAGGAAATGAAAGGTTTATGAAAGAAAAGGTTGACTCATGAGACTCCATTGTTATAAGTGATTAAGTCTAGAAGGGATAAGAGGAATGAAAGATTGTAAGCTCCAAATAGTTTGAAAAGTCTTGGCCCCCATAAAAAAAAAATATAAAAAAAAAAGAGAAAAAGAAAGAAAAAAAAAAATAATAATGAAAGGGGGCTAGCAATATCTAGAAAGAGCTGAAAAGAGTTTGAAATGTGTAAATTCCCTTGTAGACTTCATTAAGAAGGAGTTTCAAATGAGAAAATATTTTGAGCATTTGGGGAAAATCTTTGGGTGAGAGATGTGAGTGGTATTTTGGCATTGGGAATAAAGATGTGATCTATGTATTTTGGGAAAGGGTAGAACAATGGAGATTGAGCATTGTATGCATGAGTTGATCCCTTTCTTAGATATATTATGTGCAATGTCAAGGCTACTTGTTTTGAGAGTGAACCACCCCTTGAAAGATCCTTTTAAACCCCTTGTTTCACTTGAATAAAACCTTCTACCACCAAACCAAATGACTTGGACCATTTGACCATTTGCAAGAAGTCTTTTGAGTTTGCTTAATGATTGTTAGAGGGCAAATGGAATTGTGGGTTGTGGATTCATGATGAGTAAGTGTAGGGATCAAAAGAGTTAAGATAGGCCTTGTTGAGTTAGAGTTGGATTGAGTTTTTGCTCCTGCTACTTGGTATGCTTGTGCAAGGTTATCAAGTTGAGAACTAAGAAGAGCATTCTTTTGGCTATGAGTCCCCTCCTTCAAACCTCTCCTCCTTAGTCCTTGCAAGTTTACTTGTGGACAAGTAAAGGACTAGTGTGGGGGAGTTGATGTCTTGCATATTTACATGTTTTTAGTTATCATATCTTATGCATTTTTGCTCATTTAGATTAGGCTTTAGGCATCTTTAGGCTCATTATGCATTCATAAGTCCCTATTAGGTGTTGGAGCACACTTTGGAGATATTGAAGATGTTTGGGAGTTTTGTGATGAAAAAGAAGGGTATAAAGATGAACATGGACAGAGACCTTAGGAATACCTTCTGAGGCTAATATTTGGTGGAGACATGGCATTCTGAGTTAGCTTTCCAATGGAAGTGGTTTCAAGACATTTGGAGCCATATTGAAGGAGTTATGATCAGTTGAGTGGAAGCATGTCAAGCAACCCGGGTGAGCACACCCGAGTCCAACCATCCTTCCTCGCCTGGACAAGCTCAGGACGCGACCAGGACGACCCGGGGACGCACACCCGCACGTCCCGATTGTGCTGAACGCCTAGAACGGACGCGGTCCATACCACCCGAGCACAAGGACCCGCACGGGACGGACGGACTGGACGCGAGCTCAGGACGCACCCGACCTTGCCTCACCCGCGTACCAGCAGACACCCGACAGCACCTGCCCGACCTGGACTACCCGCACGATCTGATGCTAGACGAGCTCCGGACGCGGCCGAACACACCCGGACCAGGACACTCGGACGTTCCACAATGCCTCACCCGCGTACCAGCCTGCACACCCGACTAGCACCACCCGGCCACGCACACCCGCACGTCCTGCTAGCTGCTGGACACCCACCACGCGGCCGAACACACCCGGCCTAGAGAGGCCGCACGGCCTGGACGCCGGACGAGCAAGCCATACCCGACCTGGGCATACCCGACCTGGACAGGCACTAGCTGACCCGGGTGGCTGAGTTTCTTCCTTTCTCCTTGTTTCTCATTGGTCGAAAATCACTTGGCCAAGGGCTTTTTAGACTTTCTCCTTTTATGTGTTTAGGGCTTTTAAGCCCACTATAAATACTCTCATTAACCCAAGTTTGGGGATTATGTTATTTATGATCTAAGAACACAACCTTTGAGTAAAAACTTCATCTTTGAATTATTAATCTCATCTCTTCTTGTGTTCTTGATTGTTTATCTCATCTCCTTTCTTTCTCTATATGTTTATGCTTGAATCTCTCATGGGTTTAAGAATAAGCATGTGGATTAGTGAGTAGATTCTTCTAAGATCCATGGGTTAGGGTGATAGAGAGTGATTAAGTTAGATCCAAGGTGTCTAGAATTAGATCTATCATTTCCTTGCATAGATTTGGTGTTTTTAAAGCTATATTTGAGTTGGCCTCTCAAACATAGAGCTATAGGCATTTCATGCCCGGAAGGTGTTCTATGAAATGCCTGAACCAACTCATCTATGCTTCTAGCTTGCTTTGCCTAAGGGATTAGTTGTCTTAGAGGCTAGGATTGCTATTAGACTCGTTCTCATTGTTTGCTTTGATCATTACAGCCAAAGGGATTTGGTGTACTTGGGTGATCATAGCAAAAGAGCATTCATCTAGGGATAGAGCTTGCTTAGTTTAGTTGTCTAGGCATAAGGATTAGATTGATTGAAAAGTTAGCATCTTGGATTGAAGCTTAATCATTTGATATCAAGTCCCTACACCCATGGGTTTTGCTCTCCTCATAAGAAAGAAAGTTTGCTTTTTGTTGTGTTTTACTCATTGTTCTAGTTTAATCATCATTCTCTCTAATGGTTGCATTTAGATTGAGCATAGGCTTGCATTCCCTCTGTTTCATTGTCACTTAGGACTGGTTCGACAATCTTTTATACTACATCATTTGATTAGAATCTGAAAAGTTCTATCATCAAGCTGCGTCCTCACTCAGATCCCTAGGGAACAAAACTCACAAGCCGACGCCTTGGCCAACTTTGGATCCGCCCTAGAAACTACAAAACAGATGAGTATCCCTTGCTCATACTGCAATGGCCGGCCACTTTGGAGGAAACGCAGCACGAAGAAGTGTCTGCCGTAGTGGAAGGCGAGACATTGATGAAACCCATAGTACGGTACCTGGAGGATGATATCCTCCTGGAGGACCGTAATGAGAGCTGAAAGAAGAAGAAGCAAGCTGCTAGGTACTGAATCTCTCAAGAGAGACTATTCCGAAGATCCTTCTCCGGCCCATACCTCCGATGCGTCATGCCCTGAGAAGCCGCCAGAATTCTCATGGAACTCCTTGAAGGAGATTGCGGATCCCACTCTAGTGGAAGGAGTTTGGAATTAAGAGCAAAAAGAGCGTAGAGGTATGGTTCATCCCAATAGTATCTCTTCAAATCTTTGTAGAACTTCTTCTTCTCGTACCCCGCAAGACCCAATGGCTCTTTCCCAGTGGCTTAGTTAACCAAATCAGCATACCAAGGTCCCTTCTCTTTAGCTGCCTTAACCTCTTCAATCTTCTTTCCAGTCTCAATAACTGCCACCACTGACATGATAGCCAAGACATGCTCCTGTCTAATTCCCTCATCAATAGGAATTCCACCTTCAATCCTCAGCCTGGACAAATGATCAGCAACTCCATTCTCGATCCCTGGCTTGTCTCTAATCTCTAAGTCAAACTCTTGAAGCAAAAGGATCCACTTTAGTAGTCTTGGCTTGGCATCCTTCTTTGCTAGGAGATGTCTCAAAGTTGCATGGTAAGTATACACAATGACCTTGGAACCCACCAGGTAGCTTCTGAATTTTTCAAAGGCGAAGACAATGGCCAGCATCTCTTTCTCAGTTGTGGCATACTTCATCTGTGCATCATTCAGGGTTTGGCTAGCATAATAAATCATATGAGTCTTGCCATCCTTCTTCTGCCCTAAGACAGCCCCAACAGCAAAGTCACTAGCATCACACATTATCTCAAAGGGAGGTCCCAATCAGGTGGCTGGACAATGGGAGCACTAACAAGTTCACCCTTTATCTTCTTGAAGGCTTCAAGACACTCTTCATCAAAGCTGAAAGTGGCCTCCTTGCACAGCAACTTGGTCATTGGTCTAGCAACCTTTGAGAAGTCCTTGATGAATCTTCTGTAGAACCCAGCATGGCCAAGAAAGCTCCTGATGTCTTTCACTGTCTTTGGTGGTGGCAAGCTGACCATCACCTCAATCTTAGACATGTCCACTTCAATACCCTTTTCTGAAATCTTATGCCCCAGCACAATCCCCTCTTTGACCATGAAGTGACACTTCTCCCAATTCAGCACAAGGTTGGTGTCTTCACATCTCTTTAGGACCCTGCACAAGTTGGACAAACAAGCAGAAAACGAAGATCCGTAGACAGAGAAATCATCCATGAATACCTCCACTATATCCTCAATGAGATCCGAGAAGATAGACATCATGCACCTTTGAAAGGTTGCTGGAGCATTACATAACCTAAATGGCATCCTTCGATAAGCAAAGGTGCCATAGAGGCATGTGAATGTTGTCTTCTCTTGATCATTGGGATGTATGGGGATTTGTATGGGGATTTGGAAGAATCCAGAATACGCATCAAGAAAGCAATAGAAAGGATGGTTTGCAAGTCTCTCAAGCATTTGATCAATGAATGGCAATGGAAAATGATCCTTTCTAGATGCAGAGTTGAGCATTCTATAATCAATACACATCCTATGGCCAGTTATGGTTCTAGTTGGTATCAATTCATCCTTGTCCTTTTTAACCACAATGATACCACCTTTCTTTGGAACTACATGCGCAGGAGATAACCATTTAGAATCTGAAATAGGGTAGATAACACCAGCATCTAAGAGCTTAAGAATCTCCTTCTTTACAACATCCTTCAGGTTAGGATTTAACCTTCTTTGATGCTCTATAGAAGTTATTGATTCGTCCTCTAGATGTATCCTATGCATGCACAAAGAAGGTGATATCCCCTTAATATCATTTAGTGAGTACCCAGTTGCCTTTCTAAACTTTTTAAGTGCATTTAAAAGTTGAGAAAGTTCAAGTTCAGTAAGTTCACTACTCACAATGACAGGATATGACTCATTAGGGCCTAGAAATGCGTACCTTACACCATGGGGAAGAGGTTTTACCTCCACTTTTGGTGCCTTGAGCTCACTCCAATCATCTTGTTGGGTGTTCTCTTGTTGAGTGGCTGTAGCAGTTTGGTGCACCTCTTGTGTAAGCTCCTCATACTGGCCTTCACCATCAATCTCCTTGTGAGAATCCAGCATCCTCACAATAGCATCACTCTCTTTGTTCTCAACCACTTGGACCTCTTTATCCACTGTCAAAGCATGTTGCAAGGGGTCTTCTATTGCCAACTCTTCAAGTGCCAATTCCTCAAGAAGCTCATCAGCAAGGGCTTCCATCTCTTCAATGTAAAACACTTGGCCTTGCACAGTTGACCGCTTCATCACTTCCTTAATGTCAAAATGAAGAGTGTGCTCTTTCCCCAAATGAAGATCAATCTTGCCTTCCTTCACATTGATAAGGGCTCCTGCTGTGGCTAAGAATGGTCTTCCAAGGATTAAGGGGTCTCTAGCTTCTTCATCCATCTCAAGCACCACAAAATCAGTAGGAATCTCACAATTTCCCACCATCACAGGGAGGTCTTCAAGAATACCAATAGGGAATTTGACCGAGCGATCAGCAAGCACCAAAGAGAGTTTACACTTCTTGTATTGGCTGAACCCAAGCTTCTTGGCAACAGATAGAGGCATGAGACTGACACTGGCTCCCAAATCACATAGACATCTCTCAAACATCAAAGGACCAGTGGCACAAGGTAGGGTAAAGCAGCCTGGATCCTCTAGCTTCTTAGGGATTGTCAATCTCTGGATGATGGTACTGCACTCATGAGTAAGAACCATCATGCCCTCCATTTCCTTCTTCTTAGCAGCCACAACATCCTTCAAAAACTTGCTGTATTGAGCGACAAGCATGAAGGCATCAATGATGGGCATTGTGACTTGAACTTCACTCATTTGATTCACAAAGAGTGCTTTGTACTTCTCCAAAAGTTGCTTCTTGAATCTTCCAGGAAATGGCAGCTTAGGTTCATAGGGAGGAGGAACAAAAGAAGACTCTTTTGTTGGAGTGGCAACTTCACCATGCTTTAGTGTTTTCTTCTCTTCTCCAACCTTTCCTTTACCCTTAGCTTCAACAATCTTTTCTAGAATCTCCTCATCAACCTTCTCATCTACAATCACAACATCATCATCAATGTTGATGGCCACCCCCCCCCCCCACCTAGTTGCTCACCATCCTTGGGGAGAGCTCTTGGAGGTAACTCTCTACCACTTCTCAAAGTGATTGCTTTTATGGGCTCCTTGGGGTTTTGCTCAGCCTTTCCTGGTAGTGTTCCTTGTTGGCGGCTTGGCTGAGAATTCATAGAAGCAAACTGACTCTCCAAAGCTCTTATCTTGTTGTTAAGCTCAGTATAGCTGCTATCAAACTTGGAGTGAACAGTCTTGAACTCATGGCCAATGTCTTTGGCTGTTCTAGCTTTGCCTTCCAGTAGCTGTTTAAACCTAGCTTCCATAGTTGAGTCTGGAGCTTTAGCTTGGGAAGAGCTACCTTGAGCTTGAGTAGGCTGATTGCCTTGATTGGTAAAACCTGGAGGAGGATTCTGCCTAGGCTGGTAGTTCCCTTGCTGAGTGTTTTGCTTGGGTTGATAGCCTCCTTGCTGGTTGTTAGGATAAGACCTCTGCTGGTAGTTGTTGTACTGAAAGTTAGGCTCCTTCCTGTACCAAGTACCATTGTTGTTGATGAAGCAAAGCTCTTCTTGCCCTTCTAACACATCAACTTCATTAACCTTAGGAGGAGCTTCTTGACTAGGACCACCCACAAAGTTTATCTGCTCTTGTTTGGCTTGGTTAGCAATCAGCAAGTCTATATTCTCTTGGAAGGATTTAATTTCCTTCTTTGTCTGGTTGTCATCACCTCTGGTGGTTCTATCAGCTCTGTCATGCTCTCCACTGTAAACTGAGTCACTCTTCACCATGTTGTCAACCAGCTCCTCAGAATCTTCTTTAGACCTGCCCAGGAAGAAACCATTGCTTGCTATATCCAATCTTGCTCTGAACTCAAGAAGGGCACCTCTGTAGAATGTACTCAGCAAACTCTCCTTTGAGAAGCCATGGTGTGGGCATTTAGCTTGATAGCCTTTGAACCTCTCCCATGCTTCACTAAAGCTTTCCAAATTCTTTTGCTGGAAGCTAGAGATCTCATTTCTCAGCTTGCCTGTCCTTGATGTAGAAAAGAACTTCTCCAAGAAGGCTTTCTTGCAATCATCCCAAGTGGTGATGGAGTCACTAGGCGGAGATTTCTCCCATTGGCGTGCCTTGTCTCCTAGAGAGAAAGGAAACAGCTTGAGCTTGAAGGCATCTTCTGATACACCATTGGTCTTGGACAAGCCACAATAGCTATCAAACTTATCCAAGTGATCAAATGCGTCTTCTACAGCCAGGCCATGGTACTTGTTGTTCTCAATCACACTCAACAACCCTGACTTGATCTCAAAGTTCTTAGCTTCCACAGCTGGTGCACGGATGCCCGTCCTATGACCATGAATGTGAGGACGGTCATAGGTGCCAATAGCTCTAGCTGGCCGCTGTGGGTGTTGTTGTTGCTGGCGCTGTGGTCCAAGGTTGTCAGCTCCTTGACCATTGCCATCTTGAGGTTGATGCTGGTGTTCATCCATCTCCAACCCCAACCTCTGAATGTGAGCCTGTTGCTCTTCTTCTCTTCTCCTTCTTGCTATTTCCCTCTCAAGTGTAGCTATCTCTTCAACAGTGGGAACCAGGTTTGTTGCACCCCTGCTTCTTGTGTTCATACACCTGAAAATCAAAGGAAGAGGCAAAAGGAGAATCAATATCACAAGAAAAGAAAAATGATTTAGTCTCAAGCAAGTGACTAAATCCCAATGTCACAATCAACTTAGAATTTGCAACGGCGCCAATTTGATGAAAGGACTTTTCAAGGGTCCTAATCAAATGATGTAGTATATAAGATTCTCGAACCAGTTCTAAGTGACCACAAAGCAAAGGGAATGCAAGTCTATGCTTAATCTAAATGCAATCATTAAATGAGATGATTATTAAACTAAGACAATATCTAAAATGCAATAAAATGCAAAGCTTTCTTTCTTTATGAGGAGATGAGACCCATGGGTAAAGGGACTTGATCTAAAATGATTAAGTTTCAATCTAAGATGCCAACTTTTCAATCAATCTAATTCCTTATGCCTAGACACTATGCTTGAACAAACTCTATCCCTAGATGAATGCTCTTTTGCAATGATCACCCAAGTACATCAAATCCCTTTGACTGTAATGATCAAAGCAAACATTAAGAATGAGTCTAATAGCAATCCTAGCTTCTTTAACAACTAATCCCATAGGTAAAGCAAGCTAAAAGCATAGATGAGTTGGTTCAGGCATTTCATAGAACACCTTCCGGACATGAAATGCCTATAGCTCTATGTTTGAGAGGCCAACTCAAATATAGCATTAAGAACACCAAATCATGTAAGGAAAGGATAGATCTAACACTAAGCACCTTGGATCTACACTTAATCACTCTCAATCACCCTAACCCATGGATCTTAAATAGATCTACTCACTAATCCACATGCTTACTCTTAAACCCATGAGAGATTCAAGCTTAAACATGTAGAGAAAGAAAAGAGATGAAATCAAACAATCAAGAACACAAGATGAGATTATGATTCAAAGATAAAACTTTACTCAAAGGTTTGTGTTCTTAGAGAGAAAATAACATATCCCCCAAAATAGGGATAACTAGAGTATTTATACTTGGCTTAAAAGCCCTAGAAACATAAAACAAAATGACTAAAAAGTCCTTGAGCCAAATGGGTCTCAACCAATAGGAAGAAAGCATGAAACTCGGTCAGGCGTAAGCTGAATGGTCCAACCCGGTCGTCCCACCCCGGTCCAACTCTTGTTCTGGCCGCGCCTTGTCCGACCGGGTGCAGCAAGCCGGACGTGTCTCCCTGGTCGTCCTGCGCGTGCTCTTCTCCCGTCCGGGTTCACCAAGCCGGACGCGTCTCCCCGGTCCACTTCATGCTTCTCATCATCCGGGTGCTCCAAGCCGGACCATTGTCCCCGGCCTGTCCGGATGCGGCTTCCTCCCGACCGGGTGTCCCTTCCAAGACTGATCTACCCGGCCGTCCGTTCTGCTTGTGTCCTTCCCGACCGGCTGCTCGAACCCGGACTGATCTCCCCTGCCTGGTCTCCTCCAGAACATCTCAAACGACCGGGTACCTCTCCCAGGCCTAGTCATCCCGGACCACTTTCACCCAGCTGCTCTTTTCCCGACCGGCTGCTCGAACCCGGACTGATCTACCCGGCCAGCCTGACATGTTTCAAGTGAACTGATCATAACTCCTCCAATACAGGTCCAAATGACTTGAAACCACTTCCATTAGAAAGCTAACTCAATTTTCTGTGTCTCCGCAAAATCTTAGCAGCAGAAGACATCTCTAAGGCCTCTGTCGATGCTCATCTTTGTCTTGACCAGATCGTGGATTGATTTCTCTTTTCATGGCCAAACTTGATTCTTCACCTCTTTTGGAGCCATAAGGCTTCCAAACACATCAAATGACACCAAAGCATACTCCAACACCTGATAAGGACAAATGAATACAAAATGGACCGAAACATGCCTAATGCCTAACTTATATGATCAAAATGCATGAGATATGAATGCTAAAAACATGTAAATATGCAAGATATTAGAAGCCTAGTGAGATTGAGCAACTCCAGTTGACTTGAGTGCATAGGTTATTCCCCCAATTCGATGACGAAATCGAGAAATAAGGGGCAAACTGTTGGGGAAAAATACTCTGGTATCATTTTCCTCCAGGCTCCAGGCAGGACTCAGACCTCCGGGTCCCCGCTGTAGAGTACCCCGGGTCCTCATTGAAAGGAACTCAGGAACTACCCCTTCCCCCAGGAAATGGAAAACTTCCGACAAAGAGAACCTTCCATATTTCCGAATATGGAGGAATTCCTCTTATTTAGATCGACTAAAACCGACCTAAGGACGACTATATAAGGCGAAACAAAACCCTAAAGCGGGGGATCGACCAATTTGGCATTTCAAGACTTAGAGATTAGACTTAGACGGCTAGGGTTAGAATTCTTACGCCATCCCATGTAATTCTAGCTCGTGGATCTAATAAAAACATCTCTTCAAGTATATTTCTCTCAATTTCTCGGTCATCTTTCCAAGCATATACTAAACCTATACCTTGTCTTCCGTTCCTTGGTACTCAAAAAGGACTTACACAAAAATCCCCTAACAATACCAAACCTCATCCGCTCAACGGTCATAACCAAACCATCCTTCCCGGATGGAGTTTTCAACCACCTTGCTCCATCCTTACCTATTTACTTCAGTTACCACAGTAACAATGTTTTACTGTCAGTAACTTATCCGTACAACATGCCCTATTTTTGCTCAACCTCAAAATGTGATCATTGGTCGAACTTGAGACAAGATGGTCGAGTGGTCCGTACATTGTCCGTACGGTCCGTACCACTCGTCCTATTCTTGAAAATCCTTCTCTTAGCTTCCTCTTCTCATGTAAACCACTCCCAAGTCCTTTCTTCCTTCATTTAACTCATCACATCTCAACACTCAAGAGGCATCTTAGCAGTATTGCCATCTAATCCACACTACATCTTTCAAAAGATCAAGTTTATATTTCCTTAGAGAAATGAACAAGCCTTCCTTAGATCTACACAACTCAATTCCAAGGAAGTATTTCATTTCTCCTAGGTCGTTAATCTCAAACACAGACTTCAGAAAGTCTTTTGTGGCTTGTATACCAGCCTTATCACTACCTGTTATGATGATATCATCAACATATACAAGTAGACAGATAATACCTAAGGGAGTGGTGAGAGTGAAGAGGGTGTGGTCTAACTCAGACTTCCTAAAGCCACGTCCATTTAATGTTGTGCTCAACTTGTTGTACTAAGCTCTAGGAGATTGCTTCAGACCATAGATGGCTTTCTTTAATCTCAGGACATTCCCTGGCTTCACTAGACTTTCTAGACCTGGAGGAGGATGCATATATACTTCATCTTCAAGTTCTCCTTGAAGAAATGCATTCTTCACATCCATCTGACAAAGTTCCTACTCAAGGTTCACAGCAAGAGATAGGACTATTCTGATTGTGTGCAACTTGGCAACAGGAGCAAAGGTGTCAATGTAGTCATCTCCATAGGTCTGAGTATATCCTCTTGCCACAAGTCTTGTCTTCTTCCTATCCACAGTTCCATCAGGCTTGTATTTGATAGTATATATCCATCTACTGGTCACTGCCTTCTTCCCTTTTGGTAATTCACTCTCATACCAAGTGTCATTCTTTATCATAGCATTAGCTTCATCTCCAACAGATTCTTTTCAATCCTCATGCATCATTGCTTCTTCATAAGACCTCGAAACAAAGCTCTTATCTAAGCTCATCATGAAGGCACAATGCTCTTCAGGATACTTAGCAAAGGAGCACACGGTTTGAGAAGGATGCTCCACAGCCTGGGCATTGTAGTACACTCTCGTGTTTACCCAGTTGGAAGGATCCTTCCTCACCCGTGTGCTTCTCCCTAGTGGAACATCAACCACTGGTTCTGGTTCCTCCATTGGTTCATCTTGTTCTAACTCAGCTTGTTGTTCAGCAACAACTTCTTCACCCACACTTTGATCAGGACTTGGACTAGCTGAGCTTTGATCTTCTTGACCTCCAGCCTCAGCTCCTTCTCCCCCCTCATGATCAAGGTGTGTTGGTTCTTTAGCTTCTTGTGTACTAGGCATGTGATGCCTTCTTTGATCCTGAGACTAGCAACCTTGTCTGATGGCCGAGATAGATCCTCCAGATCTTCCCAATTCTTTCCTCCATAATATCCTTTTTCCTCCATGAACTTGACTTCCCCGGATACTAACACTCTCCTAGCTTCTGGATCAAAACACTTATACCCCTTCTGAGTTGTAGAGTAGCCTATGAACATAGCCTTGGTACTCTTTGCTTCTAGCTTGTTCCTCATCTCATCAGGAACCATAACATAGCAAACACATCCAAATACTCTCAGGTGATCCAGAGGTTGTCTGTTCTTGTTCATAACCTCAAATGGAGACCGATCCTCTAGAATCCTTGTTGGTATTTTGTTGATCACATAGCAAGCAGCCATTACAGCATCACTCCAATACCTCTTTAGAACACTCGTTTGGAACATCATGGACCTGGCTACCTCCATTAGGTGTCTGTTCTTCCTCTCAGCCACTCCATTCTGTTGAGGAGTTTATGGACAGCTCGTCTGATGTAGAATCCCATGTTGAGAAAGGTGTTGCTCAAATGCATGACTTGTGTACTCCCCACCATTATCAGACCTGAAAATATTTATCTTGGCATTGTAATAGTTAGTCACATAGTCCTGAAATTTTTTAAATGTATCAAGCACCCTATCCTTTGTTTTAATGAGTGTTAACCAGGTGTATTTAAATTTTTCATCAATGAATGTGACATAATATTTATAATTATCTCTAGATAAGCAGGGAGCTGTCCAAACATCAGAGTGAATCAAATCAAAACACTTCTTTGATCCTGAGACACTCCAATCCCAAGTCCTTCAAGTATAATCCTCAGACTAGCAGCCTTGTCTGATGGCCGAGATAGATCCTCCAGATCTTCCCAATTCGTTCCTCCATAGTATCCTTTTTCCTCCATGAACTTTACTTCCCTGGATACTAACACTCTCCTAGCTTCTGGATCAAAACACTTATACCCCTTCTGAGTTGTAGAGTAGCCTATGAACATAGCCTTGGTACTCTTCGCTTCTAGCTTGTTCCTCATCTCATCAGGCACCATTACATTGCAAACCTCAAATGGAGACTGATCCTCTAGAGTCCTTGTTGGTATTCTGTTGATCACATAGCAAGCAGCCATTACAGCATCACTCCAATACCTCTTTGGAACACTGTTTTGGAACATCATGGACTTGGCTACCTCTATTAGGTGTATGTTCTTCCTCTCAGCCACTCCATTCTGTTGGGGAGTGTATGGACAGCTTGTCTGATGTAGAATCCCATGTTGAGAAAGGTGTTGCGCAAATGCATGACTTGTGTACTCCCCACCATTACAGACCTGAAAATCTTTATCTTGGCATTGTAATGGTTAGTCACATAGTCCTGAAAATTTTTAAATGCATCAAGCACCCTATCCTTAGTTTTAAAGAGTTAACCAGGTGTATTTAGATTTTTCATCAATGAATGTGACATAATATTTATAATTATCTCTAGATAAGCAGGGAGCTGTCCAAACATCAGAGTGAATCAAATCAAAACACTTCTCATAAACAGTAGAGGATCTTTCAAAGACAGTCTTACAATGCTTTCCCAATTCCTTTAATAGGGACTCTATCTCCATTTGCAATCATAACATGACCACGAGCAAGTTCTATATCATTAATGAGCTTAGTGTCACTAATCATATGATCAGATGCACCAGAATGAATAATCAATGGCTTTTTCAAGTTTTGAGCAATGTGAGTCCTAGGTGATCCATTTCTAATGCGCAAGTTCTCAACATTTCTAGCAACCTATCAGTGATGCTAGTCTTTTTCTCAACAACATGAGCATTCTCAACAGTCTCTAGCAACTTATCAGAGTTACTAGACATCATATGAGCAGTATAAGAGTATCCAAGGGTGTTTCCGAGAGTGTTACCATCCTCCTTAAGAGCTTTGATGAGGGATTCAATGTCAGACCTCCTGATCATCTCATTCTCCAGGTTCTTTCCTCCCAAGTGATGAGAAGTCATAGCTCTTCCTTCACTTTCACCCGCTTGAGCACTTGAACCAGCTCCGGATGAGCCAGATCCACTTGCTTCAACAGAAAGGTGACCTCTTGCTTCCCTATCCTTGTTGAACTTCGGTGGCTTGAGATGGGGATGAAGGATCAAGCATTGGTGATGTCTTGCATATTTACATGTTTTTAGCTATCATATCTTATGCATTTTTGCTCATTTAGATTAGGCATTAGGCATCTTTAGGCTCATTTTGCATTCATAAGTCCCTATTAGGTGTTGGAGCACACTTTGGAGATATTGAAGATGTTTGGGAGTTTTGTGATGAAAAAGAAGGGTCTAAAGATGAACATGGACAGAGGCCTTAGGAATATCTTCTGATGCTAAGATTTGGTGGAGGCATGGAATTTTGAGTTAGCTTTCCAAGGGAATTGATTTCAAGACATTTGGAGTCATATTGGAGAAGTTATGGTCAATTGAATGGAAGCACGTCAAGCCACCCGGGTGACCATACCCGAGCCAGACCATCAGGTCATGCTGGATGAGCTCAGTACGCACCCGTACCACCCGAGCACGAGGACCCGCACGGGATGGGAGCATAGACGACACGTGGGTGCACACACCCGGGGAGACTCACCCGCACGGGACGGACAAGGGACGGACGGACTGGACGCGACCAAGGACGCACCCGACCTGGCCTCACCCGCGTACGAACTGATGGACGAGCTGATCAGGACACCCGACCTAGCACACCCGTCCGTTCCTACCCACGTACCAGCAGATACCCGAGCTTCCTCACCCGGCTGCTTCCACCCGCATGTCCTGACGCTGCTGGACGCCAAGACACACGCGGCCAGTACCACCCGGACGATGAAGCCGCGCATGAAGACACCCGGACAGGACTACCCGGCCAACAGCACCCGCACGTCCTGCTAGCTGCTGGACACGGACCACGCGGCCGAACACACCCGGCCTAGAGAGACCGCATGGCCTGGACGCCGGACGAGCAGCACACACCCGGCCTGGACATACCCGGCCTGGACAGCACTAGCTGACCCGGGTGGCTCAGCTTCTTCCTTTCTCCTTGCTTCTCATTGGTCGAAAATCACTTGGCCAAGGGCATTTTAGTATTTTTGTTTTATGTTTCCAAGGGCTTTCAAGCCTATGTATAAATACTCTTGTGATCTCATTAAGAGATCTAACTTCTTTTCTCTCAAAAACATAATAAGATCTTGAAGAAAGTTTGGATCTTTGATCCTTTTTATTTCATTTCTTTTGTGTTTAATAAATTATCTTCTTCTCTAATCATGCTTAGCCTTGAATCAACATTGATTTTGAGGTTTTTCATGGCTATTAGTGAGTAGATCTATCTAGGGTTCATGGGCTTGGGAGACTAAGGGTGATTAAGTGTAGATCCAAGGTGTTTAGTGTTAGATCTATCCTTTCCTTGCATTGATTTGGTGTTGTTCATGCTATATTTGGGTTGGCCTCTCAAACATAGAGCTATAGGCATTTCATGCCCGGAAGGTGTTCTATGAAATGCCTGAACCAACTCATCTATGCTTTTAGCTTGCTTTGCCTAAGGGATTAGTTGTCAAAGAAGCTAGGATTGCTATTAGACTCATTCTCCATGTTTGCTTTGATCATTACAGCCAAAGGGATTTGGTGTACTTGGGTGATCCTTGCAAAAGAGCATTCATCTAGGGATAGAGCTTGCTTCGTTTTGTTGTCTAGGCATAAGGAATTAGATTTATTGAAAAGTTGGCATCTTGGATTGAACCTTGATCACCCAAAGTCAATTCCCTTGTCCCAAGAACCCCCTTGCCTCATTGAGAAAGAAAGTTCAATCTTTTATTGCATTTTTAATATTGTCTTAGTTTCATAATCATTCTCTCATCTTGATTGCACTTAGATTAAGCATGAACTTGCATTCCCTTTGCATTAGAATATCTTAGAATTGGATTGACATCTTGTATTCTACAATATTTGATTAGGACCCTGAAAAGGCCTGTCATCAAATTGGCGCCGTTGCCAAGTTCTAGGTTGATTTTGACATTGGGATTTAGTTATTTTCTTGAGACTAAGTTTTTTTTTATTTTTATTGTATCTTGTGATATTGGTTCTTGCCTCTTCTATCTTTGACTTTCAGGTGTATGATCACAAGAAGCAGAGGGGCATCCAACTTGGTTCCTACTGTTGAAGAGATTGCTGCACTTGAGAGGGAGATAGCTAGACAAAGAAGAGAAGTAGAGCAACAGGCTCATCTTCAAAGGTTGGGGTTTGAGATGGAGAATCTGCCTCAAGATGGTAATGTCCAAGGGGACAATGGTCCAAGAGCTGACAATCCTAGACCACCACGCCAGCCACATCACCAACCACGCCAAGCAAGAGCCATTGGAGCCTATGACCAACCTCATATTCATGGTCATAGGTTGGGAATCAGAGCACCAGCTGTGGAGAACAACAACTTTGAGATCAAATCAGGGCTGCTGCATTTGATTGAGAACAACAAGTTCCATGGCCTTGCTGTGGATGATCCCCTTGATCACTTGGACACATTTGATAGCTACTGTAGCTTGTCCAGGATTAATGGAGTCTCTGAAGATGCTTTCAAGCTGAGGTTGTTTCCATTCTCTTTGGGAGACAAGGCACATCTATGGGAGAAGGCTGTTCCAAGTGGCTCTATCACTACTTGGAATGAGTGCAAGAGGGCATTCCTAGAGAAATTCTTCTCTACCTCAAGAACAGCCAAGATCAGAAATGAGATCTCTAGCTTTCAGCAGAAGAACCTTGAGAGCTTTAGTGAAGCATGGGAGAGGTTCAAAGGCTATAGGTCTCAATGCCCACATCATGGTTTCACCAAGGAGAGTTTGCTTAGTACCTTCTACAGAGGTGCTCTACCAGAGTTCAGGAGCAGATTGGACACAGCCAGCAATGGGTTCTTCTTGGGCAGAACTGAGCAGGATGCTGAGGAGCTAGTGGAGAACATGGCCAGGAGTGACTCAGTCTACAGTGAAGAGCATGATAGAGCAAACAGAAGAACTGATGAAGATGATCCGCACACAAGAAAGGGCCTCAAATCTCTCCAAGAAAAGTTGGACAAGCTTCTTGTAGAGAAGGCTAAGCAAGAGCAGCTTAACTCCATTGGGAACCAGCAACAGAACCAGCCTGCTAGAACTACTGAAGTTCATGGTGTAGAAGGTCAATAGGAGCTGTGCTTTATCAATTCTAATGGCACATGGTATAGGAAAGAGCCTAACATCCAATACCAAAACAACTACCAGCAAAGACCTTACTACAACAATCAACAAGGAGGATACCAAGCCAACCAATCTACTCAGCCCCAAGGAAGCTCTTCTCAAGCTCAGGCTCCAAGTTCAAACTTGGAGTCCATGTTCAAACAACTCTTAGAAGCTCAAGAGAAGAATGCTAGGAGCATTGGAGATGAGTTCAAGAACATCCATGCTAAGATTGATGGCACCTATTCTGACCTCAACAACAAGTACATGCAACTTGCCTCTCACCTCAAAGCTTTGGAGAGCCAAGTTGCATCCATGTCTTCATCCTCCAAGAATCCAATGGGATCTCTACCAGGAAAACCAGAGAAGAACCCTAAGGACACTTGCAATGTTATCCTCTCCACTTCTTCAGGGATTGCATTGAGTGATCATAAGAAAGATGTTGATGAGATTGAGAGGCTAGTGCTTGGAAATCAGATTGAACATGATAAGAGACTGGTTGTGGCCACAGCTGAAGCTAGAGTTGTGAAGAGAGCTGATAAGAAGGTTCAAGGAAGGATTGATGAGCCTAAGGTTGAGACACAAGTTGAGAAGAGTGCTAACCCCAAGCTGAAAGAAGTGAAGGAAGAAGACAATGAGGTTGAGCTATCACCATATGATAAGCGCCCTTTCCCTCAAAGGTTCCTCACCAAAGCTCAGAAAAAAGTTGTCTCCAAATTCAGAAAAGAACTCAGTGATATTGGAGTCAAGCTTCCAGAGATCAGCAATATGCATGCTGCTCATGTCCAAATGATGCTCATAAAGGACATTCTCACCCACCAAGCTGAAGTGGCTGAACTTTTGGACCTCTCACTTCTGAAGATTGATCCCCCAATCCCTCCCAAGTCCCTCCCTAAGCTTGAGTCTCAAGGGAAGTTCACATTGTCTTGCTCTCTTGGTAAACTAACTATGGATGATGCTCTTGTTGATAGTGGAGCTAGTGTGAATGTCATCTCCTTGGACATGGTGCAGAGTATTGGGATTGAAAGCATGGAAACAGATACTCCTCCTCTCACCTTTGGGGATTCCTCTTCTACAACCCCACTTGGCATAATCAAGGACTTTCCCTTGAAGATTGGATCCTGCACCATACCTATTGACCTCACTGTTTTGAAGATGGCATCTGCAGAAAGAGTCCCTTTGATCCTTGGCACTCCTTTCCTCACAACAGTTGGAGCTTGCATTGACTTTCCCAACAAGAAGGTCACTCTCATGCATGTCAACAAAGCTGTCTCCTATCCTCTCCAGCCTCCACTCGAATCAGACTATTGTGGGAAAATCACTTGTGATGTACAAGCTGTTGAGAAGCCCCAAGATGAAGAGGTTGATGGTAAGAAAGAGGGTCTTGATGGAGAGTGTTCTAAGGAGTTGTGTGTTGAGCACTTGGAAAGTGCTAAAAGAGAGGGGATGGCTGGAGCCTTAAGGGCCACTCATGGCAAGAAGAAGATAGTGAAAGAGCCTCATCTTGATTTGCTCTCACACACTCTCACTCTCCATCCAAAGAAGCTCAAGGATGGAGCCATTGAGTACAAGATCAAGCATAAGGGCAGGTCCACACCATTCTCAAGTGCTAGAGCCATCATCACTCCTCAGCTCCAAGATGACCCTATCAAGCTTCAAGAGCTTCTCTCTCAGGTCCTCACCATCACACTTGAAGGTGGGAAGGATCCTCCTTCTCACTAGTCAAAGAGAAAAGGTAGTCAAGCTAAGTGACTCAAAACAAGCTCACTTGGGAGGAAGTCCCATGGTTATCCTTGTATATAGCTTTGCAATTTCGAATTTCCTTTTTAAGTTTTTAATAAAAGTGGTCAAGATTTTCAGGTTTTGCCAAGCACTAGAGGAGAGAAGAAAGGTGGTCAGCCACCTAAACCTTATGATCCATGTAGCAGCCTCCTCTAGTTGCATTGAACCAAGCCAGCTTCTAGTCATGACACAAGCACCATGCCCAAATCTCCTTGTGTGGTATTACTCCAACCCTTCTTGTATATACATTTGCTTTTGCCTTATTGAGGTATCTCTTACTCTCTTACTCACACAGGAGACTGTGTGATTTAAGTGTGGGGGAGGTACCGGATATTTGATCATGTTTGCTTTGTGATTTTTGAGTCTCATGCATTGCATTGTACAATCATAAGTGCATAGAAAATCTAAAAAAAATTTAAAATTTTTGAATCATGTAGATTGCATCACTTGCATCCTTAAGATTGAGTCTAGAGCATATAAGTTGCATTCATTTTCATATGGAGCATTGCCTTGTAAAAAACACTCGTTTGCACTGAATTTGACACCCTAGTTAAACATATCAAGTAGCTTAAGCATCTTTTGAAAAGCTTGCATGCTTTAAGCCTTGAAAACTCTTCTTGAAACTTGCTTGCTTGCTTGATATTGGCATTGTTCTTATGACCAGCTCCATCCTGAACATAGACTTGAATGAACTTAATCTCTCTTGCATATGGGCATTTGCATACTTGATCATGGATCTCATACACATTTGGGTTATCTTTTTCCATTGTACCACCCTTTGTTAACCCAAATGGCACTCCCTTACCCTTGAACCCTATCCATTCTTTGAAGCCTACATTGATTTGCTTGAGTGAGGCCTCTTTTGATAGCTTGTCATGTGCAAAATCTTGAGAGTATTGGGAGCGACATGGATTTGTTCTCATCTCTTGCTAGCATAGGGTCATCATTTGAGCTAGCTTCTAGGATGGTGAGTGAAGTGTTTGTTACCTAATTGTTTACATTTTGGGTTTGGGGATATGACAAAGTTGAGATTGATGAACAAAAAAGGTTTTGATAAAGAAAAAAACCCTAGGGACCGAGAAATAAAAAAAATGAAATGAAAAGCTCTTAGTTGAAATCTTTGACCTTCCTCCTCATGCATATATAAAAAAAAAGAGAAAAAGAAAAAGAAAAAAAAAAAGAAAGATTCAATAAGATAGTGGGGAAGGAAAGACTTAAGAGTTAGAGCTTAGAATGTGAATAGAGGTCCTTAGAGGTAGCATCATGAGAAAGAAAATGTTCATTGGGTGAGTGATGTGAGTATGTTTTCATTTTGGGTTATGGGATGAATTGAAAGGGGTGTAGAACTTGTAATCACATAGGATTTGGGTAGAATGATGAGGATGGATCCATGTATGCATGAATTGCTCCTAGTCTTAGATAAATTTTGCATAATGATCAAGCTCCTTGATTTTTGAGTGATTGCCACCTTGAAATGATGCATTGAACCCTCCTTTTCATCCATATTAGACCATTTGATCACCAAGCCAAATGATTGAGATCATGTGCCCATTTGTGAGACTTCACCTTGTGTGTGTGTGTGAATCAATGTGAGGGCTGGTTAAGAGAACTTGTTGGTTGATAGGCATTGCATCTTGTGTAGAGATATAAGAGTAATTGATAGGCCTTGTGAAGCTAGAGCATAATAAAAGAGTTTGCTCATGCTATTTGCTATGTTTCTTTAGGATGTCAGGTTGAGTGCTATGAGTGTTTCCTTTGGCTTTGTTCCCATCATTGCATCCACCCCCCCTGTATTTGAAAAGTTTACTTGAGGACAAGCAAAGGTCTAGTGTGGGGGAGTTGATGTCTTGCATATTTACATGTTTTTAGCTATCATATCTTATGCATTTTTACTCATTTAGATTAGGCATTAGGCATCTTTAGGCTCATTTTGCATTCATAAGTCCCTATTAGGTGTTGGAGCACACTTTGGAGATATTGAAGATGTTTGGGAGTTTTGTGATGAAAAAGAAGGGTCTAAAGATGAACATGGACAGAGGCCTTAGGAATATCTTCTGATGCTAAGATTTGGTGGAGGCATGGCATTTTGAGTTAGCTTTCCAATGGAATTGATTTCAAGACATTTGGAGTCATATTGGAGAAGTTATGGTCAATTGAATGGAAGCACGTCAAGCCACCCGGGTGACCATACCCGAGCCAGACCATCATGTCATGCTGGATGAGCTCAGTACGCGCCCGTACCACCCGAGCACGAGGACCCACACGGGATGGGAGCATAGACGACACACGGGTGCACACACCCGGGGAGACTCACCCGCACGGGACGGACTGGACGCGACCAAGGACGCACCCGACCTGGCCTCACCCGCGTACGAACTGATGGACGAGCTGATCAGGACACCCGACCTAGCACACCCGTCCGTTCCTACCCGCGTACCAGCAGACACCCGAGCTTCCTCACCCAGCTGCGTCCACCCGCACGTCCTGACGCTGCTGGACGCCAAGACACACGCGGCCAGTACCACCCGGACGATGAAGCCGCGCATGAAGACACCCGGACAGGACTACCCGGCCAACAGCACCCGCACGTCCTGCTAGCTGCTGGACACGAACCACGCGGCCGAACACACCCGGCCTAGAGAGACCGCACGGCCTGGACGCCGGACGAGCAGCACACACCCGGCCTGGACATACCCGGCCTGGACAGCACTAGCTGACCCGGGTGGCTCAGCTTCTTCCTTTCTCCTTGCTTCTCATTGGTCGAAAATCACTTGGCCAAGGGCATTTTAGTATTTTTGTTTTATGTTTCCAAGGGCTTTCAAGCCTATGTATAAATACTCTTGTGATCTCATTAAGAGATCTAACTTCTTTTCTCTCAAAAACATAATAAGATCTTGAAGAAAGTTTGGATCTTTGATCCTTTTTATTTCATTTCTTTTGTGTTTAATAAATTATCTTCTTCTCTAATCATGCTTAGCCTTGAATCAACATTGATTTTGAGGTTTTTCATGGCTATTAGTGAGTAGATCTATCTAGGGTTCATGGGCTTGGGAGACTAAGGGTGATTAAGTGTAGATCCAAGGTGTTTAGTGTTAGATCTATCCTTTCCTTGCATTGATTTGGTGTTGTTCATGCTATATTTGGGTTGGCATCTCAAACATAGAGCTATAGGCATTTCATGCCCGGAAGGTGTTCTATGAAATGCCTGAACCAACTCATCTATGCTTTTAGCTTGCTTTGCCTAAGGGATTAGTTGTCAAAGAAGCTAGGATTGCTATTAGACTCATTCTCCATGTTTGCTTTGATCATTACAGCCAAAGGGATTTGGTGTACTTGGGTGATCCTTGCAAAAGAGCATTCATCTAGGGATAGAGCTTGCTTCGTTTTTTTGTCTAGGCATAAGGAATTAGATTGATTGAAAAGTTGGCATCTTGGATTGAACCTTGATCACCCAAAGTCAATTCCCTTGTCCCAAGAACCCCCTTGCCTCATTGAGAAAGAAAGTTCAATCTTTTATTGCATTTTTAATATTGTCTTAGTTTCATAATCATTCTCTCATCTTGATTGCACTTAGATTAAGCATGAACTTGCATTCCCTTTGCATTAGAATCTCTTAGAATTGGATTGACATCTTGTATTCTACAACATTTGATTAGGACCCTGAAAAGGCCTGTCATCAATTGGCTCTTCTTGTGTCCTGTCTTCTTGCAATGGTCGCATTCACCAGCAAACCTCCCACCATACCTCCTTTCTCCTCCTTTGTACATAGCTCGGTTAGCTTGTACCTCATCAGCCTTGTGTGCCATGGAGATCTCCTTCTTCTTGCCAAAGAGACCCATGGAACCCTCCTCATTTTGGAGTTGCGCACACACTTCCTTCATTGTTGGTAACCTTGGAGACCTCGAAAGGTGAGAAATCACATCTTTGTATGGTGGATCCAAAGTCATCAACAGCCAAACACCTGATCTTGTTCTCTCCTTTCCGCAAGAACCTCTTGATGAACGTTGTTGGGTCTCAAGCTTTCAATTTCAGACCATAAAGATCTGTACTTCCCCAAATGTTTGGTGAACTCCTCACCATCTTGCACAAGAGAGTTGATAGCTCCTTTCAACTCAAACACTCTGCTGAGGTTAGTTTCATTGCCAAACGTCTTCTGGAGTGTCTCCCATAGTTGTTTTGGAGTCTCACAGTAGATGTAGGCTTCAAGAAGAGGAACCTCAAGAGATCCTTGCAGCACGGATAGCACCATCAAGTCATCTTGCACCCACTTCTTGTACTCGGCTAACGCTTCCTCCTTTTCCTTCATGTCTTCATCTTCTTTGTCCACTGGCTTCTTCTGAGCTTCATCCGTGATGTGACTCCATAGCCCTAGCCTCCCAATTGCAGTCTTTACCAATCTAGAACACAGCAAATAGTTGCTTCCTCCCTTGAGAGCAACCGGAACCGAGATTATCTTGTTGTTGTTGTTGTGGTCGTCCATCTTGCTTTGCGCCTAAGAACACCTTCAAGGTTTGAATTTTGAACTTAAAAGAAGCTGAAGAACTCGACATCTCTCAATACCAGAGCTAACCTGGCTCTGGTACCATGAGATTTTTAGAGATTAAGAGATGGTATTGAGAGAAAGAAGGAGATTGAAAGAGATTAGTAAAGATTTGGAGAGATTTGAGAGAATAAGATTAAGAAGAGACTAAGAACATTTCGAAAATAGCTTAAGAGACTATCATAACTGCATCATTTATTAATGAGAAGGGATTACAATATATATAGTGTGAAACTACAAGGGTTTGCGCAAAGAAGAGAGAAGACTAATCATGTGAGGTCAACAAGGGGTGGAGCGCCTGGTTTGAAATTGTCTGACATTGAATCCCTCATCAAAGCTCTTAAGGAGCACGGTAACACACTCGGAAACACCCTTGGATACTCTTATACTGCTCATGTGATGTTTAGTACCTCTGATAGGTTGCTAGAGACTGTTGAGAATGCTTACATTGTTGATAAAAAGACTAGCATCACTGATAGGTTGCTAAAAATGATTGAGAGCTTGCCCATTAGAAATGAATCACCTTGGTCTCACATTTCTCAGAACTGGAAAAAGCCATTGATTATTGACTCTGGTGCATCTCATCATATGATTAGTGATACTAAGCTCATTAAAGATATAGAACCTGCTCATGGTCATGTTATGATTGCTAATGGAGATAGAATCCCTATTAAAGGAATTGGGAAATTGAAGTTGTTTGATAAGGATTCTAAACCCTTTTACATGCCTGAGTTCACTTCTAATCTTTTATCTGTAAACAAATGCACCACTGATCTTCATTGCAATGTTATTTTCAGTCCTCATGATGTGAAATTTTAGGATATTGAAAGCAGTAAGTTGATTGGGCAATGAGTAACCAAGGGAGATCTTTATTTGCTTGAAGACATTGCCCCTATTTCTAGTTCTTGTTACTCATTTAGTTTTATTTCCTCTTTGAATAAAGATGCATTGTGGCATGCTAGGCTAGGACATCCACATGTTAGGGCCTTAGGTTTAATGTTAAGAGGTGTCATGTTTAAAAATAATGAGTGTGACGCTTGTATTTTGGGAAAGCATTGTAAGACTGTCTTTGAAAGATCCTCTACTGTTTATGAGAAGTGTTTTAATTTGATTTACTCGGATGTTTGGACAGCACCTTGCTTATCTAGAAATTATTACAAATATTATATCACATTCATTGATGAAAAATATAAATACACCTGGTTAGCACTTATTAAAACTAATGATAGGGTGCTTGATGCATTAAAAAATTTCTAAGGCTATGTGACTAACCATTACAATGTCAAGATAAAGATTGTCAGTTCAGATAATGGTGGGGAGTACACAACTCATGCATTGAGCAACACCTTTCTCAACATGGGATCCTGCATCAGACAAGTTGTCCTTACACTCCTCAACAAAATGGAGTTGCTGAGAGGAAGAACATACACCTAATGGAGGTCGCCAGGTCCATGATGTTCCAAACGAGTGTTCCAAAGAGGTATTGGAGTGATGCTGTCATGACTGCTTGCTATCTGATCAACAGGATACCAACTTCTGAATGGGAACAGACCAGCACTGGATCACCTGAGAGTATTTGGATGTGTGTGCTATGTTATGGTGCCTGGTGAGACGAGGAACAAGTTGGAAGCAAAGAGTACCAAGGCTATGTTCTTTGGTTTCTCTACAACTCAGAAGGGGTATAAATGTTTTGATCCAGATGCTAAAAGAGTGTTAGTATCTAGAGAATTCAAGTTCATTGTTGGGGTCAAAATTGGTCGCGACAGAATCAATGCCTGAAAGTCCTCCGAAAATGTCCTCTTTGAAAAAGAGAGATAGAATGAGCGAGAGAAACCTAAATTGAATTTCATATCCATTCCAAAAAGGAATCAGAAAATAAGAAATCTCGAGAAGGACTATTTTGAGTCTCGGACAATGAGACGATCACGAAGGTTCAACCATCTGAACATACAAACGAACAGGGCAACCAACTCGCCGATATGGCGAGTTGAACCCGTGAACAAGACCATGTTGGGGTCAAAAATGGTTATCTCGAAATCAACGTCTAAAAACTGCACTTTCCTTTACTCTCTACGAAACTTCTAGACGAAAAGGCCCGAGAAAAAAATATACAACTTGCCAAGATAGCAAGTTCGAGCTTCCGAAACGCTTCCAACTCGCCAACATGCCAATTTGGCGAGTTGCTCCTCAACAACTCGACAGATTGGCAAGTTCCTCCTCAACAACTTGACAGTTTGGCGAGGTGCTCCTCAAAAACTCGCCAAATTGGCGAGTTGCTACTCAACAACTCGCCAAGTTGGCGAGTTGCTCCTCAGTAACTCGACAGATTTGCAAGTTGCTCCTCAACAACTCGCCAAGTTGGCGAGTTGCTCCTCAACAACTCGACAGATTGGCGAGTTGCTGCTCAATAACACGACGGATTGGCGAGTTGCTCCTCAACAACTCGACGGATTGGCGAGTTGCTCCTCAACAACTCGACGGATTGGCGAATTCCTTCTCAACAACTCGACAGATTGGCGAGTTGCTACTCAACAACTCGCCAGATTGGCGAGTTGCTCCTCAACAACTCGACAGATTAGCGAGTTGCTCCTCAACAACTCGACAGATTGGCGAGTTGGAGCTCCCGAACGCTTCCAATTCACCGTCTTGGCGAGTTCGATCAGTCTCTTGTTTTGTCTCGATCGGAGTTACCGTTGGAATTTTACGACAAAAACTGTCAAGGTCAATACGCCTAAAATGAAGTTGATAGTTTCCATAAAACGCCGACGGTTAACTAAACACCATACTCGTCCAAACTACATTGAAAGTATGAACTTCCTCGTCAAAACATAAGAGCGCGCTCTCAAAGAACTCGTAAAACATTCAAGTCGGAAGACGGCCCAAAAAGGCTTAGATCATGGTCCAAAACCACTTACGGTTCTGTTTGAGATCAAGCTCAGCAATGTTATGACTGTTTATCTTATGTTGGGGTCAAAAACGGTTATCTCGAAATCTACAGCTAAAGATCCTTCCAAACTCAAAGATTTCCCGCACGAACGAATAACGGGGAAAGATCGGGCAACGGAAAACCCACGGGCGGCAGAGAACCCCTGGCGCCGGCGGCAGGCGAGACGGAGCCGGCCTGGCGCCGGCGGCAAGCGTCACGCAAGCCGGCCTGGCGCCGGCGGCAAGCCGGCCTGGCACCGGCGGCACGCGTCACGCGAGCCGGCCTGGCGCCGGCGGCACGCGTCACGCGAGCCGGCCTGGCGCCGCTGGCAAGCGTTACGCGAGCTGGCCTGGTGCCGGCGGCAAGCGTTACGCGAGCTGGCCTGGCGCCGGCGGCAAGCTCCCTGGCGTCGGTCGATGGTCCTCGTCCTGGTCTCGGTCCCATCATGCTCGGTCTGATCCCATCTTGGCTTGCTTGGATCAATCCTCGTGAGTTTGATACGATCACGGCTACGGAATAAACATCTTTCGATTTGACTCGATTGGAATCATCCTCGATGTTTTACGACAAAAATTAGAAGGATTGGATTTCTCGTAGAAGATATCGTATAAAACAAGATCGATTAACTCGAACATCGATCCTTTAGGCTATACGGTTTATTTTACGAGAAAGATAGTCTTTCCGAGAAATCGTATAAAACGTTCAACGACTTAAGACAAGTCCACTGACTTACTTAAGATTTTAAGAATTCAGGCCCAATCAGGCTATGACGGTTTATCCGATTTCCCGAACATCGGATAAACATCAAGTCACCGAAAAATAGGGAAAGACTCGAGGATAATTACGAAGATCGACGAAAATGGAATACTCCTGAAGAGATAAACTTGGGCCCAAAGGCGAGGTCCATCATCCTAAGGCAAACCGACCTAGGAGTGGGTATATAAGGAGAGCAAGAGCAGAGGAGAAGGGGATCCGAAAATCCTAGATTGGAGACCTAGAGGGCTCCTGTTAGCTGATAGAACTTAGAATTTAGGCGGTTAGACTAGCAAGGCAGGCCCTAGAACGTCTGGCCGCCTCCTGCTCGCAAATCTCTGCTCCTCTCGGAAGGATCGGATAATTCTTTTACCTCAGAGCCCCGCACACAGAAACCCTAGGCGTTATCTTCGACATGCCTGTTTCTATGACAAACGCTCATACTAGACGAACCCGCTCAGACGGTTCGATCTCTTGTTCAATTCTTTCTAAACTGAACTACGTCCGACTTGATCCTCGAAAGGGGTACGTAGGCAGCCTCTCTTAAGGTCCAGTCCCAGATCTTAACAAAACCTTTTCCGCATTTATTCGGTCACTTGTCGTTGGCTGTCGTAGAGAATCCGGACCTTCAGGGAAAGTCGGGTTAACTTGGCTTTCCTCTGTTTTTATTCATTAAAATCGACGGTGTGAATTTCGGTTCCCACATCTTACTTGCAGAATAGAGTCAAATCTCACGAAATCGGAAAGATAAATGTCAAGTTTCAAGATAATGACAAGGATCGAGAAGAAAAAGGAAAACTTTCGAGAAGTGTCCAAACCAACCTAGAAGGTATATATAAAGGGAGCTGAAGCAAAGGAGCAAAAGGGACAACTTAACTTAGACTCTAGAACTCTGCACTTAGAAACCCTAGGCGTTATTCTCGACATGCCTGTTTCTATGACTTGCGCTCATACTAGACGAACTCGTCCAGGCAGTTCGATCTCTTGTTCAATTCTTTCTAACTGAACTATATTCGGCTTGATCCTCGAAAGGGGTACATAGGCAGCCTTTCATAAGGTCCAGTCCAAAATCTTTGAAAACCTTATATGTATCTTTTTCGTCTTTGTTATCGAGCTGCGTTTCAACTAGGTCTAGGGTTTCAGATGGCTTGAACTGGCCGAAATCTCTTGCGGCCATAGTTTTCATAACCTTTTGTAATGATCGCAACGCTCTTACGTGGATTCGAAATAAAATATACTTTTTCTATAAATTTGTTTTGTTATCTCTTCGTATTTCCGCATCTGTTTCGTCACTTGTCCTCGGCTCTCGGAGAGAATCCGAGACCTAAGGGAAAGTTAGGGTTTCTCGACTTTCCTTAATTTACGGAAGTCGACGGTGTGAATTTCGGTTCCCACATATTGGCGCTAGAAAAATGCTTGATTAAAACGATGTTTGGATATACGATAGAAAAACTCGCAGCACTGAAAGCTCCTACGGCCAACGCTTACGCAAACGCCGCAGTGCTCGACAAAATAGAAAACCTAGTCGCGATTTTTCGCCACAGAAGAGCACCGAAACGAGTCCGTGACTTCTCTGTCTGAACAGAAACGGCAAAGATAAAATCTATCAAACCCCGAAAAATTTGTCTTGTTACCGATTTGTAGAAATCTCGGCCCGCAAGGGTTTGATTCCGAAAAACTTTTCAGAACATAATACTTGCTCTCTTCAAAATTCCGCGAAAAGCCTAGATTACTCACGGAAAATGAAGCACAGCAAATCAGGGAGACAATCCCCCAAGGCTTTACTTCTTCCGGATAAATTTCGGGGATACAAAGTTGACTCTTGTAAAGCCGCTCGAAATCTAAAACGGTTGACAAAGACTAAACAAAGCGAAACATGAGATCGTGTCACTCCCCGCTAAAACGTTTTCTGAAACCTAAGTTTCGTAAAAATTCAAGTGTCGCTTCAATAGTAACATATTCCGCGAGTTGTCCATGTTTGTCGTCTAAATAGTTACGGAAAAACTTTCGTGAGGTTAAAGTTCGACACAATTTTCCGAAACAGCTTTTGTAAAATTAAATTCGACAATGTTTTTTGGAACATTGTTCGCATTGTGAAACAAGTCAATATTGTACGAAATGATCACATCAACGTACAATCAAGACTGGAGTTGAACGCACCATCCAACTTGCCGAAATGGAATCCCGATTGAAATGCTTTTCGTTTTGTCTCAAACAGAGTTCCCGTTGAGACTTTACGATAAAAACAAGTTGGATCATACACACAATCCAACTCGCCAAACTGGCGAGTTGGGCCAGCCCCAAGGGCTCCTCCTTTGTGTTCTCTTCCAAATCTCGATCAGAATGCTTTTCGTTTCGTATCAAACGGAGTTTCCGTTGAAATTTTACAACAAAAACAAGTAAGACTCGCCAAAACTCCTCGGCTTGCTCCTAGTCACCCTCTTTGGCATCATACTCGCCCTCTTGGGCATCCTACTCGCCCTCTTGAGCCTCTTACTCGCCATTGCCTCTTTCTTTGAATTCTCCTTCAAAATCTCGATCGGAACACCTCTTGTTTCGTCTCGATTGGAGTTACCACTGGAACTTTACGATAAAACCGCAAAGACTTGTTTTCTCGTATGTATTCAAATTGATCGTATAAAACAGAAACGGTTAACTTAACACCTTAGCTTCCTCGACTATACGAGTAATTTAAACTTTTTTTTATAAAAAATTGACATCGTATCAAAGGTACTCTTTCGAAGAAATCGTAGAAACGTTTAATTCGAAATACAGCGGAGAGGTCTAAAAGTACGACTAAAAACCCATTTACAATTTTAGACGAAATCGAGCCCAATGATATTATGAAGGTATATCTCTCACTTGCAGGAGAGGATAAAAGTCAATTTAGGAAGATAAATGTGAAGTTTCAAAGGACAGACACCAATATCGAAAAGGACGTACAGACACGAGAAGAGGAAGGAGAAATAAGCAAGCAAAACGGAGAAGAGGCAAATCCGAATCTTCGAGAAAACTAAGGTATGTCTGACTTGGAATTTTCGTAGGAAGGTACAAAGAACTAAAACGCTTTGGAGATTTCCATAAACTTTAGGAAACTTAGTATCTATGTGGATAGTCTAACGAACTAAGTCTTAGGTGATTTTTCCTATCTCGATCTATTGTTTCCTAAACAGTTCAGGCGGATCTTGCTAACCGATCTAAACTCTCGCAAAACCGAGAAACGATCACAACGCATACTGAACTCGCTTCCTAAATAAAGAAAGAACTGGAGACTCGAACATCATCTTAAAATCGATGCGTTCCTAGTAATTTTCATAAAAATCGACATATTTCAAGTCGTCGACCTGAAAACCAGCAAGTCGCAATGCTTTTGACAAAGCAAACTTTCGCAACAACAGGCAGGAAAACGCTTTGGCACTCCAATGCCTCATTAATATCGTCCCACAAAGGAAAACAACAATCTAAGATTCATCTAAACGCTAGCAACATATCTACGCCATCACAAACAGAATCTCGAGGACTATACAACATCTCTTACCGCGATCATGAGCGGAGAAAACCTGTACCAATACCAAACTAAAACTCGATGATTGGCCAAAGTCTGAAAGAGTTTTTCGACTTAATAAAACGATTTTCGTATAAAAGTCAAAAATTGTACGAGAAATCTTTAAGCACCAAAGCATTGCTTCAGAGTCAGTTGAACATAGTGAGTCACGGAAAAGCATCGAAAAATCGTTCCCACGACTGATCATAACAACATAATTTTCGGTAAAACTCCATGAGTGATTCCAGGAAATCTCGCAAAAGATCAAAATCAAAGCAGAAAAGCTTCCCATGTAATCCGCGGAAACATCGCAACTTTGAATTTTTTGATTTCCTATCTTCGTATAACTGGTCACCAATCATTTTCGTATAAACAAAACTTTTTATACGAAAAAGCCTACGGGAAAACAAGACCGGCGTTACTACCAAACAACTCTGCAAATTTCGCGAGAGATTTACGAAAAACACTCTCCAGTTACTTCTATGAGAAGCCCCTCTCACAATCTCTTCACGAAAAATCCTCCGTACAGACGAATCAAGTCGTACGAAGCAACTTTCGGAAATAAACACAACGGGCCTTACGGAGAACTGTCATAGATAATTTTTCGTATAATGAATACGAAGCTCCATGAAGATTGCTGACTTCTACCTCTCACTTCCCTCGGTTACATCCGAGCAGGAAATCATCTCGCAACAAAATCCGCAAGGGTTATGCATCAAGCCTCTTAAAATTCGTCTTCCTTGGATAAAAAGGAAACAATTTTATACGACTAAAGAAAACAGTATACAAAACATTCATCGTATAACTTAACCCAAAGTGGAAACTCGTTTTTAACAACCATCAGCCATAACACGAAAAACTCCGCTGTACTTGGCCCATCAGTCTCGGTAGACGCTCTTTGGCCCTCAACCAACTACTCCTCCCCGTAAAGCCCAAACCAGAATTCAGCGTCTTTTTGAGGACAATCGTAAAACAAAAGTGCCATAGTCTGGTCCTTTACCAACAGCGTCCTTGGCTGTATGGATGAACACAACCTTCATCCCAAGCAATCAATCAACAACCGCTCCAATCACTTACACGGCTAAAAAAAATGATCCACGACTTGTCGTAAAACGCCAAGTGACGATTACACAGATTATTTGTCGTATAAACCCGAGAGGAAATTATACAATAAATTTTTCAGAACAAAATTCAGTCCTAGCAACCAAATGGTTAACAGAAAAATTAAACTTGTGAATAATCGACCAAGTTCCACACAGTTCACTTAAAGCCCGCAAAGTTTAACGCGGCATGAACTCGTAACAAATCTCCTAGAGTTATACGAGTCATCCTTAACAAATCCCAGAAGGCCAAGACTCCACGAAGCACAATGGAGGACAACGCTTCTTCCCAGGGACAAATCTACGCGACCCCTTAGTCCTATTCCCTCTATCATAAATCAAAGTACTTAACATCGAAGCTGGAACAACAGTTTTGGCAGCGAACATCCGCATACAAACCAAGAAATTTCTCCAACGCAGGGTTAAGACTATACCCTTGCAATACAGAAACTCTTCAAGCCCGCAAACATTTTAAGCACGAAAAGCGGCATAAGAAAAGATAGCCAATCTTCTGCATCACGAGACGTCGCAGACGCCCGAAGATTCTTTTTTCGATAAAATCACCTTCTTTGATAAAAACACCTTCTTGGAAGACGAGACAGTCATATGCACTAACATCATCTTAAACATGTATCCTTCGCGAAGAATAAAAAACGGTAATATCTACCGATAAGTTTGTTGCTGATCACAACAAACTCTTAACGTCCTAAACAGACTAAGCCATCTCATAGAGATAGCTCTCGTACACCCGACACAAGAGTAATAGCGCTATAAAAGAAATCCAAAATTTTGGTCAGCATTTTCGGGAGACTTAAAAATTGTCCCCGAAGAGATGCTCGATTCCTACCATACAAGTCGTATAAGCCGAGAACATATCGCGGACTTTAAAGCAGGACGGAATCAGGTCAAAAACGATACGGGAAATGTAAGTCGAAGTAGTCATCTCACCCCCTAAAGCCGTGATTAGACCTAGGTCTTACCCTAAACCCAGCACACTGGTCTCTAACATCTCTAGGCATAGTATCAAACACCCTGATACGAGATCCCAAAATTTGTCTCTTGGCTATTATTCGCGCATCTCCATAAATCCCGCAAGCTTGCATGCTGCGGAAAACTCTCGAAACAGGTCACAAATTATAGCAGTTCACCCAGAGTTAGATTACGAGATGACAACTCGTACTCTTCCCTCTACATTCACACAAATACAAATATGCTCATAAAACGCGAATCACAATTAATTTAAAAAGTCACAAAGTGGCTGGGATTCAGAGACACACGCTGTCAGTCCCGAAAACATAAATTCGGCCACATTCAGCGGAAGCAAACAGCCTACGAGGCTATTCTTGAGGCTGACACAAGTCCAATAACATTCCCAATAATCTCTACATAACACACAACTAGACCGTAAAGGTCTCGCTGGAAAACAGGTCGAAAGAATCTTAACTCCAAGACAAACTACGAAATGCTTGATCCCTCCATCAAGGGTACGTAGGCAGCCGTCATAAGGCGCAGCCCCAATCTTATCGCATTCCATTCTTAGGAGGGCGAAAGACCTCTTCCAACGGACTTATTCAACCATTTATTCCATCTAACTTGCCTAACTTGCCAATCCGCGCGCTAGAACCTCACACTAATAGCTCACGGTTCAAACGAGCTGGGGGGCTAACTGTTGGGGTCAAAATCGGTCACGACAGAATCAATGCTTGAAAGTCCTCGGAAAATGTCCTTTTTGAAAAAGAGAGATAGAATGAGCACGAGAAACCTAAATCGAGTTTCATATCAATTCTGAAAAGGAATAAGAAAATAAGAAATCTCGAGAAGGGCTATTTTGAGTCTCGGACAATGAGACGATCACGAAGGTTCAACCATCTGAATATACAAAAAAATTAGGCAACCAACTCGCTGAAATGGCGAGTTGAACCCGTGAACAAGACCATGTTGGGGTCAAAAATGGTTATCTCGAAATCAACGTCTAAAAAGTGCACTTTCATTTACTCTCTACGAAAGTTCTCGACCAAAAGGTCCGAGAAAAAATATACAACTTACCAAGATAGCAAGTTCAAGCTTCCGAAACGCTTCCAACTCGCCAACACGCCAATTTGGCGAGTTTCTCCTCAACAACTCGACAGATTGACGAGTTGCCCCTCGACAACTCGACAGATTGGCGAGTTGCCCCTCGACAACTCGACAGATTGGCGAGTTGCTCCTCAACAACTCCTTAAATTGGCGAGTTGCTACTAAACAACTCGCCAAGTTGGCGAGTTACTCCTCAAGAACTCGACAGATTGGCTAATTGCTCCTCAACAACTCGCCAAGTTGGCGAGTTGCTCCTCCACAACTCGACAGACTGGCGAGATGCTCTTCAACAACTCGACAGATTGGCGAGTTGATCCTCAACAACTCGACGGATTAGCGAGTTGCTTCTCAAAAACTCGACGGATTGGCGAGTTGCTTCTCAAAAACTCGACTGATTAGCGAGTTGCTACTCAACAACTCGCCAGATTGGCGAGTTGCTCCTCTACAACTTGCCAGATTGGCGAGTTTCTCCTCAACAACTAGACAGATTGGCGAGTTGCTCCTCAACAACTCGACAGATTGGCGAGTTTCTCCTCAACAACTCGACAGCTTGGCGAGTTGCTCTTCAACAACTCGACAGATTGGCTAGTTGCTCCACAACAACTCGACAGATTGGCGAGTTGCTCCTCAACAACTTGACAGATTGGCGAGTTGCTCCTCAACAACTCGCCAAATTGGCGAGTTGGAGCTCCCGAAGGCTTCCAATTCACCATCTTGGCGAGTTCGACCAGTCTAACTCGCCAAAATGGCGAGGTAGTTCGAATCATGTGCCTTCCATTGGATTTCGGCATGATCAGTCTCTTGTTTCGTCTGGATCGGAGTTACCGTTGGAATTTTACGACAAAAACTGTCAAGGTCAATACGCCTAAAATGAAGTTCATAGTTTTCATAAAATGGCGACGGTTAACTAAACACCATTCTCGTCCAAACTACATGGAAAGTATCGACTTCCTCGTCAAAACATAAGAGCGCGCTCTCAAAGAAATCATAAAACGTTCAAATCGAAAGACGACCCAAAAAGGCTTAGAACACGGCCCAAAACCACTTACGGTACTATTTGAGATCAAGACCAGCAATGTTATGACTGTTTATCTTACTTGCAGGATAGAGTCAAATCTCACGAAAATCGGAAAGATAAATGTCAAGTTTCAAGATAATGACAAGGATCGAGAAGAAACAGTAAAACTTCTGAGAAATGTCCAAACCGACCTAGAAGGTATATATAAAGGGAGCTGAAGCAAAGGAGCAAAAGGGACAACTTAACTTAGACTCTAGAACTCTGCACTTAGAAACCCTAGGCATTATTCTCGACATGCCTGTTTCTATGACTTGCGCTCATACTAGACGAACTTGCCCAGGCAGTTCGATCTCTTGTTCAATTCTTTCAAACTGAACTACGTTCGGCTTAAACCTCGAAAGGGGTACGTAGGCAGCCTTTCATAAGGTCCAGTCCGAAATCTTTAAAAACCTTTTATGTATCTTGTTCGTCTTCGTTATCGAGCTGCGTCTTAACTAGGTCTAGGGTTTCAGATGGCTTGAACTGCCGAATTCTCTTGCGGCCATAGTTTTGTTTTCATAACCTTTTGTAATGATCGCAACGCTCTTACGCGGATTCGAAATAAAATATACTTTTTCTATAAATTTGTTTTGTCATCTCTTCGTATTTCCGCATCTGTTTGGTCACTTGTCGTTGGCTCTCGCAGAGAATCCGGGACCCCAGGGAAAGTTAGACTTTCTGGACTTTCCTTAATTTACGGAAATCGACGGTGTTAATTTCGGTTTCCACATTCATGGAGGAAAAAGGATACTATGAAGGAAAGAATTGGGAAGATCTGGAGGATCTATCTCGGCCATAACACAAGGCTACTAGTCTGAGGATTATTCTTGAAGGACTTGGGATTGGAGTGTCCCAGGATCAGAGAGGGCATGACATTGTTGAAATGAGAAGAGAAGTTACAAGGCTTGAGAGTGTGATGGATTGAGAAGAATTGGAGCTTGGGCGAGTTTAGGGCGAGTGGCCGTACAGTACGGACGAGGTACGGACTAGTACGGACCACCTCGACCAAGAACACATTTTACCTGTTCAAAGACTCAAGGATCAATGTGCAAAGATAGGGCATGAAGTGTACGGACAGGGAGTGACCGTACAGCTGAGTTACCTTGTTGTAAAAGGAAGATGGGCGAGTGATCTAAGGATGGAGAAGTATCTGGCCAAGGTAGAAGGTTTGAGCTGATCAGACCGTTGGAGGATAAGGCTTGGGCGCGGCTTTACTTGACAGACTATCACTAGCTGGAATGGACGCCAAGCGTGTGAGCTATGTGGTCCGTCTATTTCAAACCAGATGCTCTACCCCTTGTTGACCTCACCTTCTTAGTCTTCTTTCTTCTTTGCGCAAACCCTTGTAGTCTCACACTATATATATTGTAATCCCCTCTCATTAATAAACTACGCAGTTATGAGAGTCTATTAAGCTATTGTCGAAATGTTCTTAGTCTCTTCTTAATCTTATTCTCTCAAATATTTCCAAATGTTTACTAATCTCTTCAATCTCTTTATTTCTCTCAACAACATCTCCTAATCTCTAAGAATCTCATGGTATCAGAGCTAGGTTGGCTCTGGTATTGAGAGATCTCAAGTTCGTCAACTACACTTTGATCAGGACTTGGACTAGTTGAGCTCTGATCTTCTTGACTTCCAGCCTTAGCTCCTTCTCCCCCCCCCCCCCCCCCCCCCCCCCCCTCATGATCATGGTGTGTGAGTTCTTCAGCTTCTTTTAAGTTCAAGATTCAAACTTTGAAAGTGTTCTTAGGCGCAAAGCAAGATGGACTACCACAACAACATCAACAAGACCATCTCGGTTCCGGTTGCTCTCAAGGGAGGAAGCAACTATTTGCTGTGGCCTAGATTAGTGAAGACTGCCATTGGGAGGCTAGGGCTATGGAGTCACATTACGGATGAAGCTCAGAATAAGCCAGTGGCCAAAGAAGATGAAGACATGATGGAAAAGGAGGAATCTTTAGCCGAGTACAAGAAGTGGGTGCAAGATTACTTGATGGTGCTATCCGTGCTGCAAGGATCTCTTGAGGTTCCTCTTCTTGAAGCCTACAGATATTGTGAGACTCCAAAACAACTATGGGAGACACTCGAGAAGACGTTTGGCAATGAAACCAACCTCAGCAGAGTGTTTGAGTTGAAAGGAGCTATCAACTCTCTTGTGCAAGATGGTGAGGAGTTCACCAAACATTTGGGGAAGTACATATCTTTATGGTCTGAACTTGAAAGCTTGAGACCCAACACCATTGATCAAGAAGTTTTTTGCGTAAAGGAGAGAACAAGATCAGGTGTTTGGCTGTTGATGACTTTGGATCCACCTTACAAAGATGTGATTGCACACCTCCTGAGGTGTCCAAGGTTACCAACTATGGAGGAAGTGTGTGCGCAACTCCAAAAGGAGGAGGGTTCCATGGGTCTCTTTGGCAAGAAGAAGGATATCTCCATGGCGCACAAGGCTGATGAGGTACAAGCTAACCGAGCTATGTACAAAGGAGGAGAAAGGAGGTATGGTGAGAGGTTTGCTGGTGAATGCGACCATTGCAAGAAGACAGGGCACAAGAAGAGCTAATGCTGGATCCTTCATCCCCATCTCAAGCCACCGAAGTTCAACAAGGATAGGGAAGCAAGAGCTCACCTTTCTGCTGAAGCAAGTGGAGCTGGCTCATCCGGAGCTAGTTCAAGTGCTCGAGCGGGTGAAAGTGAAGGAAGATCTATGACTTCCCATAACACTCTCAGAAACACCCTTGGATACTCTTATGGTGCTCATGTGATGTCTAGTAACTCGGATAGGTTGCTAGAGACTGTTGAGAATGCTTATGTTGCTGAAAAAAATACTAGCATCATGATAAGCCATTGATTTTACACACTTTCAACCATGATTTATATATGTTTTGGAAACAAAAGGATACTTTTGGTATCATTTTAGAGCTTTTACAGGTTCAGGTACTCTTTGGTGTAATATGGCCATTTTGGAGCCAATATGGAGGTTTTGCTGAGTAAAGAGTAAATCGATGTTGAAGATATCGACCGAGGTTCAGCAAGAACCATCAACCGATATGTTGCCATTATAATTGATCGATGAGAACCACTTGTCATCGATCGATATAGAAGATTTCCGAGAGTTAATTACAAATTAGAATATTTAATTGATTCCACAAAAGTCTCAAATTTGCACCTTAAGTCCTTGGCTGCCTGTTAGGCTATATTAATAGGGTTTTTGTATTACTTAGGAGGCAAACTTGCCTAGATACCTTTTTAGACCTAATTGGAGAGAAGCATCTTGCTACCCTGGAAGAGAGAGCTTAGGATTGGAGAGAGAGATCTGAACTGCATACAGAGAAGATCTTGAACTCCCTTATTTTCTTTACTCTATTTATTGTTTCTCTTACTATTTCATTTAAAGTATTATTCAAACCATCATGACATTGTCTCTTATGAATATGTTTGAGTAGTCTCTTTGTTAGATTTAGGTTTCTCACAAAGGTTGACTTATGTATTGCAAATAAGTCATTGTTAGGGTGTTTAAAATATAGTTCTTCATCTAGTTGTTCTTAAAGCTATGTTTAGGATTGATCACCCTTGACCTAGATCTTAGGATTAATTTGGATAAGTGAGAACTTGGCAAATCCCTGAAAACAAAATTGGTATGTTCTAATCTCACTAAGAGCACACGAAAGTGGTTCTTAGTTAGCTTAGAGAACCAAATCAAACCCGATCTTAAAGCTCGCTGGAAGCAATATCGATCGACGGGACGATAGTCTTGTTGACCGATATAGCGAAAGGTGTATCGATCGATATCCATATAGGATAATCGATCGACACATTCTCACGATCATCGAATGATAGTTAATGATCCGAGATCCAGTAGAAGGTAATCAATTTGATTCAACCTAGAGTTTGGGTTCAGAACTATGAATAGTAAAAACCCTAACTAAACTTGCATACTTGTCACACCTGAGATAATACATGAATCTAGCTACCTTCCTCCTTTTTCACAACCTCAAAACAATCAATCGAGCAACTGCTTGTTCAACATTTAATTTACTGTTTAAACCTGCTTGTCTAGCTTTATTTCGAAGACTAAATAATCTATTGTGTAATCCTAGAGTCTCTGTGGATTCAATCCCTAAGTACTACAACTGAACCTCTTATTTGAGAGAGTAAAGTCACTCCTTAGGGCAATTTGAGTGATATCACATCATGATAAGTTGCTAGAAATTGTTGAGAACTTGTGCATTAGAAATGGATCACCTAAGACTCACATTGCTCAAAACTTTGAAAAACCATTGATTATTGATTCTGGTGCATCTCACCATATGATTAGTGACACTAAGCTCATTAAAGATATAGAACCTGCTCATGGTAATGTTATGATTCCAAATGGAGATAGAATCCCTATTAAAGGAATCGGAAAACTGAAGTTGTTTGATAAGGATTCTAAAGCTTTTTACATGCCTGAGTTTACTTCTAATCTGTTATCTGTCAAAAAATGCACCACTGATCTTCATTGCAATATTATTATCAGTCCTAATGATGTGAAATTTCAGGATATTGAAAGTAGTAAGTTGTTTGGGTAAGAAGTAACCAAGGGAGACTTTTATTTGCTTGAAGACATTGCCCCTATTTCTAGTTCTTGTTACTCGTTTAGTTCTGTTTCCTCTTTGAATCAAGATGCATTGTGGCATGCTAGGTTAGGACATCCAAATGTTAGAGCCTTAGGTTTGATGTTACCAGGTGTCATGTTTAAAAATAATGAGTGTGAAGCATGTATTTTGGGAAAGCATTGTAAGACTGTCTTTGAAAGATCCTCTACTATTTATGAGAAGTGTTTTGATTTGATTCACTCTGATGTTTAGACAGCTCTCTGCTTATCTAGAGATAATTATAAATATCATGTCACATTCATTGATGAAAAATCTAAATACACCTAGTTAAGACTCATTAAAACTAACGATAGGATGCTTGACGCATTTAAAAATTTCCAGGACTATGTGACTAACCATTACAATGCCAAGCTAAAGATTTTCAGGTCTGGTAATGGTGGGGAGTACACAAGTCATGCATTTGAGCAACACCATTCTCAACATGGGATTCTACATCAGACGAGCTGTCCATACACTCCTCAACAGAATGGAGTGGCTGAGAGGAAGAACAGAAACCTAATGGAAGTAGCTAGGTCCATGATTTTCCAAACGAGTGTTCCATAGAGGTATTGGAGTGATGCTGTAATGGCTGCTTGCTATCTGATCAACAGAATACCAACAAGGATTCTAAAGGGGCAGTCTCCATTTGAGGTTCTGAACAAGAACAGACTAACTCTGGATCACCTGAGAGTAGTTGGATATGTTTGATATGTTATGGTGCCTGATGAGATGAGGAACAAGCTAGAAGCAAAGAGTACCAAGGCTATGTTCATAGGCTACTCTACAACTCAGAAGGGGTACAAGTGTTTTGATCCAGAAGCTAGGAGAGTGTTAGTATCCAGGGAAGTCAAGTTCATGGAGGAAAAAGGATACTACGAAGGAAAGAATTGGGAAGATCTGGAGGATCTATCTCGGCCATCAAACAAGGCTGCTAGTCCGAGGATTATACTTGAAGGACTTGGGATTGGGGTGTCTCAGGATCAAAGAAGGCATCACACGCCTAGTACACAAGAATCTGAAGAACCAACACACCTTGATCATGAGGGGGGAGAAGGAGCTGAGGCTGGAAGTCAAGATGATTAAAGCTCAGCTAGTCGAAGTCCTGATCAAAGTGTGGGTGAAGAAGTTGTTGCTGAACAACAAGCTGAACCAGAACAAGATGAACTAATGGAGGAACCAGAACAAGCTGAACCAGAACCAGTTGTTGATGTTCCACTGAGGAGAAGCACACGGGTGAGGAAGGATCCTTCCAACTGGGTAAACACAAGAGTGTACTACAATGCCCAGGCTGTTGAGCATCCTTCTCAAGCCGTGTGCTCCTTTGCTGAGTATCCTGAAGAGCATTGTGCCTTCATGATAAGCTTAGATAAGAGCTTTGTTCCGAGGTCTTATTAAGAAGCAATTATGCATGAGGATTGGAAAAAATCTGTTGGAGATGAAGCTAAGGCTATGATAAAAGAATGACACTTGGTATGAGAGTGAATTACCAAAAGGGAAGAAGGCAGTGACCAGTAAATGGATCTTAACTATCAAATACAAGCGTGATGGAACTGTGGATACGAAGAAGACAAGATTTGTGGCAAGAGGATATACTCAGACCTATGGAGAGGACTACATTGACACCTTTGCTCCTGTTGCAAGGTTGCACACAATCAGAATAGTCATATCTCTTGTTGTGAACCTTGAGTGGGAACTTTGGCAATTGGATGTGAAGAATGCATTTCTTCAAGGAGAACTTGAAGATGAAGTATATATGCATCCTCCTCCAGGTCTAGAAAGTCTATTGAAGCCAGGGAATTCCCTAAGATTAAAGAACACCATCTATGGTCTGAAGCAATCTCCTATAGCTTGATATAACAAGTTGTTGTGGGCAAGGAAGCTGGGTCAATGGGTTGTTAGGCGATGGGTCGATCTTATCGGCTAAGATGGAGATCGGATGGGATGGAGGTGAATATGTCCGGCCTGATGTTCCTTTAAATCCAAACTAACCTGAAAATAAATGGAAAAACAATGAGTTTATGAATGATAGAAATTAGAACAGAAAAACTAAAGGAGATAAAGTATGAAATGGTTTGATGGAATGAAGATAGATGATGATTTGATGGAAGATGATGATCGCTGGATAAGGATTGACTCTCTCAATCTGGTGGGTTGATTGACTCTCTCAATCTGGAATAACACTGGCTGTTGAATCACACAAACAACCTATGCTAGACGAATCAATAGAACACAAGAATCACTCAATGTATTCTAGAGACAGATTTCTATTCAAAGACTCTCTTTAATAAAAACAAGTAAACTGATATTATTTCTTAAAGATTGAAAGGTGATTTACAATGAAATACTAGATAGAGCTTTTATAGGCTCGTGCCATAACTTAGCTAGAAAACTAGAACAAAGAAAGAAGTAAACAAATAAGGAAAACCGATAAACTAGCCATTAGAGGATTTCTTGGATCCAATGGCTTTTTTCAAGGGATTTGATTCTGGTTTTGTATCTGGACGGTTTGAGGGTGTAGGTAAGCTTCTTGGGAACATCTTTAATGCTGGATACCTGGTCGAAATCCTTGTAGTCTTGGCTTGAACAGAGCTGTTGGGAATTGATGGCAAATGATTCCAAAAATAGCTCCAAAATGGTAAGTCTGGTCCTTCTTGGCTTCGTGTGTTCTGGTTAGTGCTGATGCATCTTAGACCTCTTAGAAAAGTAAAGAATTCTTCCAAAAGGCTGCAACTTTGGTGGCTTGGTCGTTGATGAGTTATGGCACCAAGTGTGAATGCATCCGGATAAGGAAAGTTGTGGTTAATGAGGATCCTCCTGATCCTATGGTTTCTGGTGCATGGAACGGACTTTTCTGGACATTATGGATTGTCGGATGAGTACTCTGTATGTCTCTGATCATGTAGAAACTCTCCTGGTCGCCAATGTTTGGTTTGAAGCTGATTGAACTGGTGAGACTCCAAATCAGGCAAGTGCAGAACTGGTTTGGCTGGTTTTGGGAAATTGATCATATCTTCCAATTTCCTTGACCATTTCTCGTGATCTTGGGCTTTATGGAAAGCTGATAAACTCCTATTGAGTTCTAGAATTTATTTTGGCTCGGGCCGGTTCTTGGTTGGGCTTAAATCTTCTTCTAAATGTTTGTACTCTCGGATTGACGGGCTGAGAAACCTCCGGTTTATAAAATTCATATCTTTCTGGTCCTAGCAGCTCTGAAGATTATTCCAATTGGGGTTGACTCCTTGTTGAGTGTATAATTCATGACAATTGGTTTCATGGAAAAATTCCTTATAGTTGGTGAGATACGCCGTTTTTACTGGACACATATCCTGGTTGGTTCTTCGGTAGGCTGGTTGGTGCATCTGGTTGGTCTCTGGTTCAGGTGCCGTTTCTGTGACCACAACATTCCCTCTCTCTTGAAAAGTTTTCGACCTCGAAATTGGATAACCTGCAACACGATAGAGCAAATTAGGTTTCATCCTCCTTTGAGAATATAGGCCTTACCTTGGTATTTGATCGGTTTGATCATTGTTGGCACATCTGGTGGCTCTCCTTTGAGTAGGAACGACAAGACTACTCCTTTATACTGTTCTGGCCTTCTGGATGTTGTTTTATGAAGTGTTGGGGCGTCTGGATTCAAGAAGTTCTTGAGGGTAACTTCTTGCTTTCCTTTGGCATCTAAACACCTTGTGAACTCCTTGTGTGGATCGCCTATGGGATCCTTAGCTCCTGTTCCTGAAATAGTCTCAAAAATTTTGGCAGAAAACAAGTGAATTATATCTGTGTCTGAGAATTTATAATTTGGACAAGTAAATTTTAGAAAACTAAAATTTAGACTTACCCAAATGGTTTCAGCTAGTTGAAGAATGATTTGCTCTTTGGCAGCTTGAGTTCTCTTGATACTTCTTGCATCTTCTTCAACGTTCTGTGGACAAGCCAGTTGCTGTTCCTGGTTCTCTTTCAACCTTTCATCATGGTTTGGTCGTCCATCATCTTTTCTTACTCCTGGATCAAAACCTTTTGGCAAAGACAAGTGCATAAATCCAGAATTTGAAAGCTCTAAGGAGATAAGACTATCACTTCTTTTAGTTGGTTCTGTTTTTAAGTCAAGTGATGTACTTCCTAATAACTTTCTAGATGGACAAGACACAGCAAAGTGACCTCTCTTATGGCATCTATAACATGTTTGAGTTTTAACATTTTTAGACTTAGAAGACTTACCTTGCTTTGGTGATGCTGGTGGCATTTGCCAGGTTGGTGCTATTGCTTCAGCTTCAGCTTGGGGTGCTCTACTCTCAGGAAAAACTCCGGGCTTCTTTCTCCCTGGTTGTAAGGTTCCTTTTGGATAAGAGAATGTGTCTGGTACCTTTATCAACTGGCGTGAACTTAGCTGCGAACCCTCTTGCTTCTTGACAGTTTTCTTCTCTACAGCCGGTTCCATCTTTTGTGGGCTGTGACGATGATTAGCTTGCTTGCTTCCAGCCTTAAATATTGTAGGGTTTCTGGGAGCATAGACTGCGTGAGCAGCACACATAGGGGATGGATCTGGATCTGGATCTTGTTTTACAAACTCTTCAAGAATCACTGATTTGAAATTCTCCCAAGTAAGATCCGGTTCTTTGTAGTACCATTGAGCAAATTGCTCTTTTTCCCACCATGCTAGAGCAGGTCCAGTGAGTGTCTTACTGGCATATGACAGCTTCTCCTCTTCTTGAACGTGGTCGCTCTGGAACAAGGTTTCCATTTCGTCCTCCCACTATAGGTAAGTTTTGTCTCTTTGGCCATAACCAGAAAAGTATGTGGAGTGTGCTTCAAGCTTAGTAACATTCTTCCGGCCTCACTTTCAACTTCGTCCTCTTCAGCCAAGACAAGTGTAACATTTCTTCCAGCCTCACTTATAGCTTCCTCATCATGTTCTGAGTCAGTACCAAAGCTATCATCTGGCTCATCTTCTGGGTTCCAAGTCTCTTCATCATTGTGATGAGTTTCTCCTGAACTGAGCTGAGATTTGGTGTCTTTATACCATGGCATGTCATATTGGTCAGCATCAGGATGGGTTTGATCCTCCTATAAGTCCTCTTGTACGTCCAGTTGGAGTTGAGTTTCTTCATCAGATTCATGCTCCCAACTTTCTGAATTTTCTAGACTGTTTTCAGCTTCAGCCTCTTCCCGCCATGAACCACTTTCATATCCTTCTTCTAGGTCATCTTCTTTTCTAGACCAGTCAGTGGAGTGGTTGTCACCGTGGTAGGGGTCTGGTGGTACTGGCTCAGGATCTCCTTCATAAGGATCTTCTTCAAAATCAGTGTTGGAGCAATCAGACCATGGATCATCTCCATAACTACTTTCTTCTTCAAGCATGGATTGCTCTTCTTCCCAAGAGTCATCTTCCTCATCCATGGTACCTGATATGAAACACAGGCAAGGTAGTTAAGTTCTTTTAAAGGCAGTGGTCGAATTTTTATGCAGATAAAATAACAAAATACTTTTGGACCGACTTTTCTAAAACTATGATGCAAAAAAATATTTTTATTTTGTTTTTGAATGTAACAGTGAGATTTACGAAATAAATCAGACTAATATGACATATGCAAGCAAGAATTTAGCAAAAATGGCAAGTAACAAATGCAATATATATATTTTTTATTTTGAATTTTCTTGGTATGAAATGCAAATGACCGAAAAAAATGGAAACAACTCTATAAAAATAATTCAAATGAGACTAAATCATTTTTTTATTTAAATAATGAAAAATGTGCTATGCTATGGGTATGCACAAAATAGATATGAAATAAATATGAGATGCTTCCTTTTTTTCTTTCTTTTTTTTTAAAAATGAAATAACCAAAAAAGGAAAGAAGGAAATAAACTAAATGCAAATATTTAGATATGGCAATGGGAGCTGGGGAATGAATGCAAACAACTAAGCTATTTTTTTTTCAAAAGAATTTCGTGGATCAAAACTAGAAAACTCCTTCTTTGATTTTCTTTTTATCAATAACACAAAATGCAGAAAAAATGCAAACTTGAAGCAAGAACAATTTTTATAGATTTTTGGTTTTATAAAAAAAAATGAAAACTAAGCAAGAATGAAAGATAGTGATGATAGAAAGGATTGATATAACATGGGTCAGGAGCTCTTAAAACTCTGATACCAAATGTTGTGGGCAAGGAAGTTGGGTCAATGGGCTGTTACGCGATGGGTCGATCTTATTGGCTAAGATAGAGATCGGATGGGATGGAGGTGAATATGTCCGGCCTGCTGTTCCTTTAAATCCAAACTAACCTGAAAATAAATGGAAAAACAATGATTTTATGAATGATAGAAATAAGAACAGAAAAACTAAATGAGATAAAGGATGGAATGGTTTGATGGAATGAAGATAGATGATGGTTTGAAGGAAGATGATAATCGCTGGATAAGGATTGACTCTCTCAATCTGGTGGGTTGATTGACTCTCTCAATCTGGAATAACACTGGCTATTGAATCACACAAACAACCTATGCTAGACGAATCAATAGAACATAAGAATCACTCAATGTATTCTAGAGACAGATTTCTATTGAAAGACTCTCTTTGATAAAAAAAGTAAACTGATATTATTTCTTAAAGATTGAAAGGTGATTTACAATGAAAGACTAGATAGAGCTTTTATAGGCTCGTGCCATAACTTAGCTAGAAAACTAGAACAAAGAAAGAAGTAAACAAATAAGGAAAACCGATAAACTAGCCGTTGGAGGAATTCTTGCATCCAATGGCTTTCTTCAAGTGATTTGATTCTTGCTTTGTATCTGGACGGTTTGAGGGTTTAGGTAAGCTTCTTGGGAACATCTTTAATTCTGGATACCTGGTCGAAATCCTTGTAGTCTTGGCTTGAACAGAGCTGTTGGGAATTGATGGCAAATGATTCCAAAAATAGCTCCAAAGATGGTAAGTCTTGTCCTTCTTGGCTCCGTGTGTTCTGGTGAGTGCTGGTGCATCTTAGACCTCTTAGACAAGTAAAGAATGCTTCCAAAACGCTGCAGCTTTGGTGGCGTGGTCGTTGATGAGTTATGGCTCCAAGTGTGAATGCATCCGGATAAGGAAAGTTGTGGTTAATGAGGATCCTCCTGATCCTATGGTTTCTGGTGCATGGAACGGAATTTTCTGGACATTCTGGATCGTCGGATGAGTACTATGGATGTCTATGATCATGTAGAAACTCTCCTGGTCGCCAATTTTTGGTTTGAAGCTGATTGAACCGGTGAGACTCCAAATCAGGCAAGTGCAGAACTGGTTTGGCCGGTTTTGGGAAATTGATCATATCTTCCAATTTCTTTGACCATTTCTCGTGATCTTGGTATTTATGGAAAGCTGATAAACTCCTCTTTACTTCTGGAATTGGTTTTGGCTCGGGCCGGCTCTTGGTTGGGCTTAAATCTTCTTCTAAATGTTAGTATTCGCGGATGGACGGGTTGAGAAACCTCCGGTTTATAAAATTCATATCTTTCTGGTCCGAACACCTTTGAAGATTATTCCAATTGTGGTTGACTCCTTTTTGAGTTTAGAATGCATGACAATTTGTTTCATGGCAAAATTCCTCAGAGTTGGTGAGATACGCCATTTTTACTGGACACATATCCTGGTTGGTCCTTTGGTAGGCTGGTTGGTGCATTTGGTCGGTCTCTGGTTCAGGTGCCATTTCTGTTACCACAACACAAGTTGAGCACAACATTGAATGTACGTGACTTTAGGAAGTCTGAGTTAGACCGCACCCTCTTCACTCTCACCACTCCCTCAGGTATTATCTGTTTACTTGTATATGTTGATGATATCATCATAACAGGTAGTGATAAGGCTGGTATACAAGCCACAAAAGACTTTCTGAAGGCTGTAATTGAGATTAAAGACCTAGGAGAAATGAAATACTTCCTTGGAATTGAGTTGTGTAGATCTAAGGAAGGCTTGTTCATTTCTCAAAGGAAATATACACTTCATCTTTTGAAAGATGCAGGTGGATTAGATGGCAAGACTGCTAAGATGCCTCTTGAGGATGGATATAAGGTCCCAAGTGAGGGGGAGATTGAAGACAGCAACCCATTCCATGGCCTGATATCTGTTTTATTGTGAATCAGCTGAGCCAGCATATGCAAGTCTCAAAGGAGCATCATTGGCATATGGTGGAGAGGATACTGATGTATCTAAATGGAACCACTGGTCTTGGTGTTTGGATGAGATGCAATGGTAGTACTGAAGTTGTTGGATACTGTGATGCTGATTGGGCTGGTGATAGAGCTGATAGAATGTCTACAACTGGCTATTGTACCTTCATTGGAGGAAACATGGTGACTTGGAAGAGTAAGAAGCAGAAGGTGGTGTCATGCTCTAGTGCTGAAGCTGAGTATAGAGCTATGTTGAAGCTCACAAACGAGTTGGTATGGATCAAAGGGATACTGAAGCACTTGGGAATTGAGCAAGCACCAGGATGCTATACATATTGCTACGAACTCTGTCTTCCACAGTAAATCACTCTCAAACATCTCATACCTCTCAAATTTCTTCATAAACACTCAATGCCTTTTCTTTTCTCTAAAATAATAGAGGGGGGCAGCGGATCAGAACATCTCAACCAAGAGAGGGGAGAGAGTTCAAATGGCCAAGAGAACAGTCAAGAAAGTTCTGACTCACATGATCAAGGTGTGGAGTCAAGTAATCATCAAGATGGAGCTGAGCAAGTCAGCTAAAAGAATATGAAGCTGGTGAATCTCATGTTGAGCAGCAGCCAGTAGAAAAAGTGGTGCAACAAGAACCAGCACCAGTATTGAGGAGGAGCACAAGGGTGAGGAAGGATCCTTCCAACTGGGTAAACACTCGCGTGTACTACAATGCCCAGGCTGTGGAGCATCCTTCCCAAGCTGTGTGTTCTTTTGCTCAATACCCTGTAGAGCATTACAGTTTTATGGTGAGCTTAGATGAGAGCTATGTGCCAAGAAGTTATGATTAAGCCATGATGATTCAAGAATTGAGAGATTTTTTGTGAATGATGAAGCTGGTGCAATGATTAAAAATGACATATGGTATGAGAGTGAGTTACCAAAAGGGAAAAAGGTGGTTTCAAGCAGGTGGATCTTCACAATCAAGTACAAACCTGATGGAACCGTTGATAGACACAAGACAAGACTTGTTGAAAGAGGGTTCACTCAGACTTAGGTAGAAGACTATATAGACACGTTTGCTCCTGTTGCTAAGCTTCACACAATCAGAATTGTGTTATCTCTTGCTGTGAATCTTAGATGGTGGCTGTGGCAAATGGATGTAAAGAATGCCTTCTTGCAAGGAGATCTTGAAGATGAGGTCTATATGCATCCTCCTCCTGGTTTGGAACATTTAGTGAAGAAAGGGAATGTGCTAAGACTTACGAAGGCTATCTATGGTCTCAAGCAATCACCAAGAGTATGGTATCACAAGTTTAGCACAACATTGAATGAAAGAGGGTTCATGAAGTCCGAGCTTGACCACACTCTTTTCACTCTCACAACACCCTCAGGTATCATTGTGATCCTTGTGTATGTTGATGATGGCATCATCACTGGAAGTGATAAAGATGGTATCAAGGCTACCAAGGAGTTCCTTAAATCTGTTTTTGAGATTAAAGACTTTGGAGAGATGAAATACTTCCTTGGAATTGAGCTGTGTAGATCGAAGGAAGGCTTGTTCATCTCTCAAAGGAAATATACACTTAATCTCTTGAAAGATGCAGGTGCTTATGGAAGGAAGACAGAAAAGATGCCCCTGGAAGATGGGTACAAGGTTCCACGTGAGGGGGAGCTAGAAGACAGCAAGCCATTCCATGATCCAAAGCTTTATAGAAAGCTTGTGGGTAAGCACATATACTTTACTATCACCCATCCTGATATTTTTTTCCTGTGAATCAGGTGAGCCAGAATATGCAAGTTTCAAAGGAGCACCTGATATAAGTGTGTGGATGGGGTGTAACGGAAGAACAGAAGTGGTGGGCTATTGTGATGCTGATTGGGCAAGAGATAGAACTGATAGAAGATCAACTACTAGCTATTGCACTTTCATTGGTGGAAACTTGGTTACTTGTAAGAGCAAGAAGCAGAAGGTGGTCTCATGTTCTAGTGTAGAAGCTGCGTATAGAGCCATGCTGAAGTTGATAAATGAGCTGGTTTGGATCAAAGGGATACTGAAGCACTTGGAGATTGATCAAGCTACACCAATGACATGCATTGTGACAACCAGGCCGCCATTCACATTGCATCCAACTCTGTGTTCCATGAGAGAACCAAGCACATTGAAGTTAATTGTTACAAAGTGAGGAAGATTATTGTGCTTGGAGTCATCTTACCATGCTATACAAGAAGTGAAGACCAGCTAGCTGATGTGTTTACAAAGGCAGAAAGACAGAAGACAATGGAGTCCATTCACATCCTTTTGGACCTCATTGATCTTGGGAAGAAGAAGAGTTGAGCCCCTTAGTCATGAGATCTTTACTCTTTTTCCCTCATCAATGTTTTGTCCCAATGGGTTTTCCTTGGTGAGATTTTTAATGAGGAAGATCTCATGGCTGTCCAAGCTTGACTTATTCCACATGGTCAAGCTTGTGGGGGAGTGTTGAAATGAGATGAGCAATGTTAGAAGAAGGGATGAGGAGTTGAGATACATGAAGAGGGAAGTGTTTGGGAGTGTTTGGGAGAGTTTGGTTGATCAGTCCGTACAGGCCGTACAGGCTGTACAGAACTGACTCGACCAAGTCTCGACCAAACCTCGACCAAACTTACCCGGGTAACTCTTCTAGCAAGAAGAAGTTACTATCATCGAATACTCCACTGTAAAAACCTAACTGCATACTTCTATCGGATGGAATAGGCAACTCAACATCAGTGATAGCGCAGGGAACCACAATCTTCACAGGGTCATGTATCCACTTCACTCTTTTGTTAATCCCAACAGCTTCTTATGCGCATATAAGTGATCTTAGATGTTTGGGGACAAGAAGGTATGAGGTCTTAGACTTGCGTATTCTCCATACCCGGTTCTGGTTCAAACATATATCCTGGCAGTTCGTCCACGATGGGTGTTGATCGATATCATCATGTTTGTATCGAACGATGCTAACCTTTGGTGAAGTTTCCAGATCCTTTTCCGAAGTGTGCTGATCAAGATTCATCTCCAAGTCCTGTCCCAAGTTTTCAGGCTGTTCTTCATCCTTTGTCATATATTCCAGTATATATCTCATCTCAATCCATAGATTTGCTGCAGCTGCATAGATAAATTTGTTGAGGAAGGCGTCTGTGATGTTATTCCAGGTAGTTAGAGATCCTGTTGGCAACTTCCTGAACCAACATGCCGCTTCTCCAGCAAGAGAATATGAGAATAGTTTGCAGAAGTAGTAGTCTTCAGAGACTCCAAAAGAAAGAAATAAATAATTAAAAACACGAATGTCGTCTTAACCGACTCATTCCTAGCACTTTTCTTAAAAACCAACCCATTCCAAGTCGCCAACCCGGAAAAAACCGAACATCACAATCCCGAAGTCATTTTTAAATCAACCCAGATTGGTGATCATCCCAATCCTCAAAAGAGAAAACGTATACAACCCTTCAAAATATCTGTTCAGCCGTTTTCTTTCGTAAGAAAAAGGGTGGGGGTAGGTACTTATAGTATACTCGTATACTCCCATACTTCAAAAACTTTTTGCCCCAACACTCAAGAAAACGCTTTTGACAAAGCAAAACTCTCGCAGCAGTAGGCAGAGCAACACTTAGGCATTTCGATGCCTCGTCAAAATCATCCCAAAAGGCAAACGACAATCTAAGATTCGTCTAAAATGCCAGAAACATAGCCATACCGTCATAAACATTGCCTTGAGAACGCTACATCATCTCTTGTCGCAATCTTGCGATTAGAAAACTTGTACCAATGTCAGACTAATAGCATGATGGTTAGCGACTAAATCATAACGAAATAACCTTCGGTAAAACTCCATGAGTGATTCCAAGCAACTTTCACCAAAGATCGAAATCAAAGCCGAAACGTTTCCCGTGAAAGCTGTGGAAACATCGTTACGTTGACATCTTCGATTTACTATCTTCATAAAACTGGTCACCCATTACTTTCGTATAACAAAAACATTTTATACGAAACTGTCTACGGGAAAACAAGATTGGTGTCATGCTAAAGGACTTTGAAATACGAAAAGTTGAATGAGGAAAACATATTCCTCGTTCGAAAATATCACGAGTAATTTGCGAGAAAGACTCTCCATTTACTTCTACGAGAAGCCCCTCTCAGAATACTTTCACGAAAAATCCTTCGTATGGTCAAATTGATTCATACGAAGCAACTTTCAGAAATAAACATAATGTTTCTTACGAAGAACTGTCGTATTTAATTTTAGTATAACCAAAAACGAAGATCCCTGCTGGTCGCTGACTTTTGCCTTCATAAGGGTTCTGCGTCGAGCCTCTTAGGCTCCGTCTCCCTCGGATAAATAGGAAACAATTTTCATATGACTAAATGAAACATTATACGAAACATTCATCGTATAACTTAAACCTAAAGTGGAAAATAGTTTTTCAACGACCATGGGCCATCTTAAAATGGAAAGTTCCGGCATACTTGGCCTGTCAATCTTGACAAACTCTATCTTTCCCTCAGCCAATCACGCCTTCCCTTGAAAGCCGAACTAGATTCCAGCATTCCCTTTGAAGACAAGTCTAAATCAACTTGACCTAAATGATAACATGAAATTTGCATGGTCTTATCCTTACAAACAAAGCCCTTGGCTATGACGGCTGAACACAACCTTCATACCAAGCCAAAACATTTGAGCGACCACCGCTCCTTCTGATCGCTTAATGGCTAAACGACAATCCATAATTTGTCTTAAAACGCCAAATAGTGATTACGCAAATAACTATTGTATACCCTAGAAACGGAAGTCATACGATAAAGTCTTCATAATAAAACTCAGTCCTAACTGCCAAACTGTTAACGGAAAATTTGAGCTTATCAACAGTCGACTAAGTTATATATGCTCCACAATTCGCTTTAGTCCCGCATCGTTTTTCCCACAAAATGCGGCATGTAAAGAAACACTCATAACAAAGCTCCTAGAGCTATACGAGTCATCCTTAAAAATACACGAAACAAGTATCGGAAGGCCAACACCTCACAAAGCACAGTGAAGGAAGACGTTTTTTCCCAGCGAAAAATTTACGCGACCCCTCGGTCCTAATTCCTCGATCAAAAATCGGAGAATTTAGCATCCAAACAGAAACAACAGTTTAGCTGCGAACATCCGCAAACAAATCAAAATGTTTCTCTACCGCAAAACATCTCTGAGTCCGCAAACATTTTCACGAAATGCGGCATACAAAAGAAAAATCAACCTTCAGCATCGCGAGACATCGCAAATCTGAAGAACGGTTTTTATCAAATCTTTGTTATCAAAACAGTTTGAGAGAGAGACAAATGCTTTTTCTGAGGAAGCTTATTCTGGAAAGGCAAAAAGACTGGTTTTTCTTTTGTCGGTTGTTAGTGACGAACCATGGGCATGAGTGATATGGAACAAATATCAACATAGATTATAAACCCAACTTAAACTAACATTTTGTTATCTTCATTTTGTGTTTCAGTTCTTAAAACCCAGTTGTATTCGATTAGGTTTTAAACACAAAAATGGAACTTTTTGTTTTGTGTTAATCAGGCCAAAAGAGTTCTTAAACAATTTTAAAATATTTATCAGAATGGTCAATACATCTAGAATTTTTTCCCAATTTTTATTAATTTTAACTAAGAGCATTTTTCATAGTGCAAAAGTATTTTTTTAAAAATTAATACAATCATCATTTGTTTATTAAAATTATATGTAATAAAGAATAAGTTTTGTATAATGATCAAAACTTATTTTAAATTGCATTTCATTTTTCTTCCAACATAAAAATACATGTAGCAAAATTTTAACTTTGTTAGATTTTATTATAAACAAATTAATATTTCATTTATAAATTTATCCTTAACTTTTTTTTTTGTCAGTAACATAAACATAATCATGTAGACTCTGCAAACCAAGCTGGTAGTTCCGCATCCATATGGACAACAAATTACTATTGTCCGCCCTTGAATTCTGCGTCCTCAGTATATAAATTTATCCTTAACAATTATTAAAAATCAGTTATTTATCAAATGCAAGACATATTTGACAAACAAATTTAAACCTCGGCATATAAATAGAGAACATAATGGGTATACAAATATCCAAAACCAACCAAACTGAATCTGAACACAAATTCATCAATAATCAAACAATTTTTATCACTCGAACCGAACCGTAAACCACAACCGAACCGAAATCAAATTGAAAACAAAAAAAAATGGAAACGAACCTAAAACCAATACACGAAATCTAAATATATAAATCAAACCAAACAGACAGATTAAAAAATATAAAATAATAAATAATTCACGAAAAATAATTCTACACTTTTAATGTGCGTTTGAAAAGCTAGTCAAGTTCTTATATTTAGGAGAATAATTATAAAAATTATTTGAATATATACGCGAGAAATTAGTTTATAGATCCTTGAAGATTGATAGAATATGCTGAAAATTAGTTGAATTATGTTTTTAAATCAGTGATATGATTTTAAATATTATGATTTTTCTGGTATCTAAATATTATTTTATTTTATAATAATATTTTTAAAATTCCATTCCGTCATTATCTTATGTTGTTTAGAACCGAACTCTTCGCTAGTTATAAAAAACTTGCGAGTTTGATGGGGCTTACAAGTTGATTAACTTTAATGGATTTAAAATCAAGAAATCAAAATCGGTAACTTAATCGAGAATTGAAAACAATTACCATCAATAATTTATTTCTCCCCAAATCCATGGAACAATAACAAAATAATATTTCAACTGAACTAAATCGAAGGGGAAAAAAAAAACTAAGCTAAACGATAAATAAAAGAAGAACTCATCATGATCATTAGGAAGAATTTTGATGCCGACATATTTTCAACTCCAGATTTAGATGGCGAAGGAGCAAACATAGTAGGGGACTGAACAGTAAGTGTTGCTGGTGATTGTATAATCGTTGGTGATGAACCGGTTTTAGCCGTAGATTCATGGCTTCTTGCAGTTGAAGGGGTAACAGACGGTGATGGTGTGGTTATAGCTGGGGATGAACTGGAAGATGGTGTAGTTGTCGGTGGTTTCGAAGGAGATACTGCATAGATATGATTAATATTATATCAATTTCAATAATTTAAATTTAATAAAATATATTACTCATTAACAAAAAAAAACAATATCTCATATTCCAGAAGTGCAGATTACTGGTGAAAAAACTTGTTTGTTGTGATATTGTTAAAAAGAAAGCCAATAATCATAGATGAGGAAAGAAAAAATAATATACCACAATGAGGATCAATGGGGATGTTACAAGTAGAAGGCATTGCAAGAGCTCTACTGTTAATCAAATCAAACCCCATTCCACGACTACTCTCCAGCGCAACGCATAGACAGCTAGAGTTATATTCAAGAACAATTTTAACGCCATCACAACATGCTTTAGTCGGACTAAGATCAGTCGATCCAACTGTCAAAAATGAAAGACAATCAAACATGCCGTAAACTACTGTGGAACAATCATTGTTTGATGGTTCAGATGATGGGGAGAACACAGGTGACTCTGACGGCGACATGAATGCAGCGGCACCGTATGAGGATAGAAGTAGTAGGAGATTAGATAGAACAAATAATTGCTTCATTTTGTTTGTTCTTCTCTTTTCTTTTGAGTTTGATTTATTTTGCGTTAGCCACATCAACAACCTCTACGTCTATATATAAGGTGACGAATTTATTGTTTAGAATATAATTATCTGCTGTAGCATATTCTTTTTGTTTTTGAATTTTAAAGACTTAGTAAGATTTATTATTTGAAAAATCGTTTTATAATTTAAAATATTATTTGAAATATTTTTGTATTTTCTTCAAATTATTTTATATACTATTGTTTCTTATAATTTTAAAAAATTAGTCACTATGAATATTTATTCAAAAAAATAACAAAATTATGTTTAATCTTGAAAGTTCATTTCTACCTTCATTTCTATTATTTCTCTCTTCTCTCTTTTCGTTTCTACCACAGTTGTCTTAGTGAGTTAGGGTATGACTAGTTTCTCCGCTATCACCTCAAAACACGACTTTTGTGGTTGGAATAATCACAGAAAATGCTACAAATCGCCTTAAATTGCTCAAAACCTCATTAAATCAAAGGGTTTAATGCAAATTTGACTCAAAACTTAAAGTCAAACATAAAACTAACCTCTTTTTTTTACCCTATTGACCCCAAATGTTCACATTATTTACGAAAATGTCATTAAATTTTATTTTTTCGAAGGATTAGAGAGAATCGACGGAAATCGCCTTTGAGAAAAACGGCGTTAGGGTTTTCTGAATTTCGCGAAAAAATGAATAAAAAAATCATTTTATATATGTCCGGTAAATCATCCGGTTAGGTTTAAAAGTTCATTGGTAAAATTAAAAGTTCGGTCCGGTTTGGACGACTTACTAGTAAGTCTTCTTTTGAATACTATACATCAGACTAGTAAGTTAGTAAGTCGTCTACCGTAAATATATTCACCAGACGACTTACTAGTAAGTCGTCCCAGACCCTAAATTTAACCCCTAAACTGAATTGACTAAATTAACTAACTAAAAACACGTTATAAAATCAAATTATACTTAAATAGTGTTTATTATACACAGAAATAAACACACTTAGGTAAATTTTAAATTTTTCAAAAAAACATTTATGCTTTCCAAAATATAACCCTAAGAACACATTCAATACTACAACATATGTTGGTGAAACCTAAACCAAAGAATATCATGACTCACTACTTTCACTCATCTATGTTGAAAACAATTCATTTTTGTTATATCTTAATTTATATCACTTAAAACATATGTTAATTACATAATTTCAATTTTTCACTTATCAAAATATTTTTTACAAACTTTTTAAATTATTTTTAAGAAGAATTATACCAGACGACTTTCAAGTAAGTCGTCTGGACAAAAGACTTGCATGGGTTAGAAACGTAAAAAAAAAATCTATTTTTTTTTTTTGTTTATTCACAAGGGGCTGGTTGTAATTTCAATAGCCTTTTAGGTTACTTTTGCATTTGATTCAAGTTTGGGTTTACTTTTGCATTTGAAATCAAGTTGTGATTCATATTTGACAATTTTCCCTAAATCAAAAGCTGGTTCCCGCTGGCGTTTGCGGTTGCGGATGGTTGTGGGTGGATAAATAAATATAAAGTTTTTTTTTAAATGAGAAAATGATTAAAATACAACAAGTTAAGTATTTCAAAAATACACTCAATCAAAAATATACTAACATTTGAGTTTATGCTTTATTGAATATTGTGTACGGTTTTAGTATTAAGGGATTGAGGTTGGGTTTATAAATGTTTTATATATATTTAGAAAAATTAGATTAGTGTTATTCTATCACAAATTTACGGTATTTATGAAAATAATCATTCAGTAACGGTAAATTTGAAAACTAGAATCAAACTTGTGATAGAATTGACAATTTTCCAAAAAAATATTGTAATTTAATTTTTAAATTGAAGATATTATAAATAATATATATCTTATATTTTAATTTCAATTAACTAACAGTATAATTTTTATTTTATAAGAACTGTAAACCAAAACAATTCAATATAATTTTCAAACATTAATATATATATATACAGATATATAAATATACATATATATACATATATAAAAATATATACATATATAAATGAAATAAAATTTTCTTTTAAAAATTCTAATATAAATCTTCAAAATAAATTTTATTGAAATTATAATTTTCATTCAAACAAATATCCCACAAACGCAACAATTTATAACCGATGTATCAGGCGTACGAATCGCTTAATAACGCTAGAAAGTGCAACCACTCATATCTGTAAACTTCCGTGACCGTATTCTCAACCGCTGTGTTTCAACCAGTCAGGTCTTTAGTTTACTTACTTCGAGACAGGTACCTCTTGATTTAAGGTTTATGTTGATGATCGAGAATAGTGTTTTCAAGTTTTCCGGCGACTTTTTGGTCACACCGGTGGTTGTCTCCGCCGGATTAATAGCTCGTTGCAAAACTTGTAATCAGTACTCTAATCTAGTATATTAATATGTCAAAAACAGATTAATATTGAATGAGAACCGAAGCACTGAGTTGGCAACTTGGAATGAAAAAGTTTCACAAAACCCAGAAAAATGGGTCTGTCCCACATCGGGTAATCAAGCCAATTTTGAGTAGTATATATATGACCTTGTGTTATCACTAGTCAAACAGCTCAGAGAGAGAGGAAGGATTCACACGTGCGCGCCGCCGAGCCATCCCATATGTTTTTTTGGGTTCAATTAAGCTCAACGTTTTTGCCCATTTATTTCTCAAAAACGGCATGCTTTTTATTTTAAACGACTTGTAGTTCGTTTAAAAACAACACGCGGTCTCTCTTCTCGACGATAAGTTGTGGTGAATTGTAGTTGTTAAGTTAGTTTTGAATAGAGAGGCATCTTTTGAAGATGGATGTGTTTTTAAAAATATCATTTCTGAATAAGAGATCGATTGCAGTACTTAGAAATCAAATCCACAAAAACTCTATAATGCACAGTAAACTTTGGTTTTCTAGTTAAGCTTGATAATTATGGTGAAACAGTAAACATAAATGAGGATCAGTTCGATTGTAAATTATCAGTGAGGCAAGCTAGCTAGACTTAGGAGAGCTCGCATGTACAATGGAAATTTAAACTTATAAATTAGCAGGGATTTATTTATAGAACCGTTATCAAACTCAGACTCATGTAAATAATCAATAAGCTGTCGATGTTTTATCATCTAATGTCTAAAATATAGGATCCCAACTCTCGTTGGGAATACAAATCATTCAAACAAGCATTAAACTCAGGTTTGATATGTTCACTAAACTCTTAGACTAACTCTCATTGTGCCTAATCATTTAGTTCATCTAGTTTAAGTTCAAGTAAATGGCCAGGCTCTCGCGTGTCTCAATCATCATATGATCTATTTTTAAGATGATATGTCCTAAACTTAGCATTAAGATCAACAAAAATGAAGAACCAATTTATTTCTCTAACAATTCTATCAGTTTAACAATCCATTTGATAACCCTTCAAGAATCCTAAATCTAACAAATAATTACTTAGACATATGCACAAAGAACATCATAGATATCTGAATAAACTTCATAAATATTATTGAGTAATAAAGGAAGTTCAAAATCTTCTCTATGAAGGAATTCTGATGTCTTTCTCCAATCCTACTCTCTTTGTTCAAAAAATGAAGTGCCTAAACAGCGTCCAGGAAATAAACTAATATAGGGTAAACACGCCTAGGTGCTTCGTAGCAATTAGGGAAACTTTTTGGGCAGAAAGTGCAATTCTGCATCGCCATTTTGCATCGTTGTCGATTGACGCCAAGGATGAGTTGATCGACGCTCACATCTAGTTGCGACTCTCCTTTCTGTACATCTACGAGTTTTTTCTCTTTAAGATCCATAATGTTCAAGGTGCTCCAAAACGTACCTATACCTGTAAATGACCTAAAAAGACGCGAAGTACATAATAAAGACTCTAAATATGACTTCATATATAGCCTAAAATAGGTAAATACATGGACCTAATAACTCCCCCAGATTTATCATTTTGCTTGTCCTGAAGCAAAACATAAAACAAATTTGTGGAAGAGGTTTGAAAACACAAGGACTCACCATTCCTTAGAACTAACACCATCACCTCTGCAATGTTGCAATCCACATCAGATCAATGCCAACTTTAAAGACACTTTAATAAACTTAGCCTTGTCTTAGCAACAATACCATCCAGCCCACAACTCACCAGACATCATCGGACACTCTACTGATCTCTTTTCTGTAGTAAATGTGTAGGCTTTATCCTGGGAGTATCGATCACTTAATACATGGACTCTTACCCCAACAAGTATCTGAGTAAACGAGTAGTCTTCTCTAGTCCCTTTTCTCCCTCTTTCTCTCTTCTCTGCATCTCTTTCTCTTCTTCTTCTCTTTTTTTCTTCTTCTTTTTACTTCTCAGCTCTGCAAAGTGTAAGTGAATAAAATGGTCATAGGAAATGTTGAAATAATGGGGTCATCTCAATCTTTTCAAGATGCCGAAGAGAGGAGAGAAGGGAACCAGATGCACACAGACTTTTACCTTCCATACATGCAGGAGGACTTCGATCCAGTATATACCAAGCCCCAAGATAAGAAAATTGAGTAAATTAAGGTTGGAACTCAGCTTTGGTTCCTTCAGATACTATCAACAAGCATGAATGTCACTGGTAGGTAGATCCGCTTTGGTGTTTCCATTCAAAACACCCTGCATTCAGCAAATCAAGGAATGGTGCTAGAGAGTGTTTCGGTAGTTGGTTCCAAGAAAATGTTCCTCATCCCCAACTGACTAAGTTTTGACTCAATAAAATGAATCACTGACACTCAAAACAGAACACAATGTCAGTAACAACCTTCCCCGGACTTAAACAACACTGTCCCCAGTGTCATCTAGCGTGAGGTTAGATAGGCAGAATAATCAGAGAAGGCTAGAAATTGAGTATGAGGTGGTACCTTTTCTGTCTCATGAGCATCGAACGATGCTGCCAGGGTGTCGATCGACGCTATCATGGCAGAATGTTTTCTCTTATTAGCACATTGTTTAATCATGATATTCTCCAAGAACACCTTTTGAATCAATAAAACATAAACAAGAAGCAACATAATAGTAGATAATATCATAGTTTGATCAGCCTAAGCGAAAGAGATGAAAATAAACACAGTTCAATTGACTCGATGAAAATATTAAAAAATATATAAACAGGAGAAAAATAAATCGGATTACTCCTCGTCCTATCTTCAGACTCTTCTGAATCCTCCTCTGCATCATTCTCCGACTCTTGTAGCAGCCTGCAATGGGAAGCTTGCTATGGTGTACCACTCTCTAGCACCATCCTTTGATTGGAAATGCCAAAGTAGATCGACCAGCTAGTAACATCCATGCTTGCTAAGAATGTCTGAAGGAACCAAAGCTGACCTCCAGCTTTAATCTACATCAATCACTTGTTTTGGGACTTGGTATATATTGGATCAGATTCCCCTTGTAGGTCTGTAAGGTAAAGTTCTTGTGTTTCTGGTTCCCCTCACTTGACTCTTTCGATACATGAAAGATTGAAATGATTTCCTGAATAGTTGAGGGATATAAATTTTCCATCGACCGCGTTATTATACTTCAATGAAATGATCACACATCGATGGAAGCGAGGGGTAAGAAAATTTGTTGCGGCCATATTATTTGCCTACATCTTGTCAAATAATAAGGTCACACCAAAAAGGGAAACATATAGGAGGAAATGGATCAGAAAAGTCTATATGTGTGTTCAGATACCTGCTGAGGTAAGAATCCATATGTTTAGTGGTCGATACTCCCAAGATGAATCCTACACATTTATTGCATAAATGAGGTAAGTAGACGGTATGTCAGATAGTGTCTAGTAAACTCTAAAGTTAGCACTGATGCGCTGGTGGCTTGCAACACTATTGAAGTGTTGGTAGTAGTTCTAAAGAAAGGTGAATCCCTGCAATTTTCAAACCTCTTCCACATGTTCATTCTATGTTTTGTTTGAGGGCAAGCAAAGAATAAGACTGGGGAGTTGATATTATGGTTTTACCACTTTTGAGCCATAATATAAGTCGTATTTAGAGTCTTTATATTATCTTTCGAGTCTCTCTTACGGTCTTTTCAGGTTTAAGTATGTTTTAGAGTATAGTGGCGATCATGGAGCCATTTGGAACCTAAAGATGAAGAAACCCGTAGTTGTGCAGGAAAACAGAAGCCAGAGCCGAGACTTTGAAGGAGTGTCGATCAACACTTCTTTTGAGTCACTCGACACCGATATAGATGCGTGGGCCAACTATATTTCCAGAATCAATTTTGGCCCATAAGTTTTTACAAATTACTAGATTGCCCTTAGCCGACTTTTAGACCTATAATATCTATTTTACAGCCATTGTTTAGGCCAAACCTTTTATAATTCTTAGAGAGGTTTTTGGAGAGAAGATCACAAGAATCCTTTAGAGATTTGATTGGAAATTTAGTATTTCTATCTCTACTTTTTAATGCAATTAATTCAGTTTATCTTTAAATCTTGCTTACTTATGTATGAATAGTTTAATAGTTAGATTTAGAGTTTTCCAGCATTTTGATGAACTTATAAAATATAGAAACATTATCATATGATAATCGACAACCACGAGAGTGGGTTCAACTCCTAAAATTAATGATACTGATACAACGAGAGTTGGTTTAATAAACATAGTGAACCTATCAAATTGGATCATTAATGGCTGTCTTGAATAATTGAATTCATATATAAGAGTTGAAATTCTAGGATTTAGACATCTGATTAGACTCGCAGAGAGAGATAAATATCTTACTATTGAATTCGAGTTCTAGTACAGTTCTTATTAAACCTTTATCATCTATAAATTTGAGTTTTGATTGCCTTTTTAAATTCCCTAAGACTGGTATTTTTCCTATATATCTTAAAATTGATTTTATTGTTTTATTTACTGTTTAAATATTTTTTTGCCTAGCTTAATCTTAAATCTAAAGTCTATTTTGTGATCCATGCTTCCTGTGTATCCGATCCCTAAATCAATCCCTTATTTGAAATAGTTGCTCTAAGATAACTTGAGTTACATCAGTAGACTGCGATTACATTAGAGAGAATGTTTAAGTTGTTATGTATCCTTCCTTTCTTTGTATAAATCTTGGACTAGATATTTAGTTGATGTATTTACCAATGCAGTTACATTAAAGGTCTTTGATGAACTTCATGATTAGATGAGTTTATGAATCTCCACCAGCCAGCCATTTTGAAGGGAATGTTGAAATGAAACAATAAGAGCAATGTAGTTCAGAAAAACCAGAGTTTATCTACAATTTCATGCTTAACCACATATTTAACACAATGACACAAGAAAAACAGGGTTAATATGTTTAAGCCACTTGTACCTACCTTACAAACTAATTCCAAGGACATCTCTAACATATATCATCATTTTAGTGTTGTTTACACAATAATTATTTTCTATTTTTAATCATTACACTAAATTTGACACTAAAAATATAATTCATGTTATTATATTGTTAAATTATAATTCATTGTTTTATTGCTAAATTAGAAATTATTGTTATAATTTCATATTTTTAAAAGTGTTGTTGTGTAATAATATTATATTAAAATACATTACACTAATTGATACACTAAAATTGAGTGCTTCACTGCAAGCCAAACAATGGTTGTTGTAATACTTTAGATTCAATTCCAGAGGACAAGTTTTACTTTTATGGGATTAAGCTAAACAATAAGGGGGTTCAAGATTAAGGTATTGTAACAAGCAAATAACAGAGTTGGTTTGATTTCAGATTAATAAAGAGCTAGGTTAAGGGTATTCATTGGAATACTTAGGACCATGAGCCACACACTATTCAAGAAGATAATACGAGCCAATCTATAACTTGAACAACAAGATTAGATAAACCCACTGTCGTGATGTATACCAATTTATCAAGAAATCCTAATGCCTAAACTGTCGTTTGGATTAGAGAATGACGACAAGCATTAAGCTCAGATTCAATTGGTGTACAATTTGCCTTAACATCAGCTTTCGTTGGCTATGGACAAAATTGCCTATCTATGCTTTTTCTAGCAACCTAAAACACTTTTGATGATTAGATTAAACTTATAATCAGATGCTAAATGGCAAATTTAACACAAGCAGTAAGTATAGCAATAGATAGAGATATCAAAGAATAACAATCCTATTTGTGTCTAGCTCATTGATCCATGATCCCTAACACCCTAAACTTAACAAGCTGACTACTCATCCATAAACAGAGAAGAACCAGAGATAACAGATGAAGAAAATATGATGATAGATTGCAGAAATAATAAAATAGGGTTTAGGATTCTTCTCAAGAGTGTAGAGATCCTTCTCCCTCAATCTCACAAAAGTCTCCAATAAATCTCTCTCTCTCTCTCTCTGCCAAAATCTCTCTGTAAGAAGTAACGTAGTATGATAAGAATAATGAGAAAAGGTATATTTACAGGTCTGTAGCGGCCCAGGAGGAAAAGGGGGAAGCCCTAGGTAAAATCCCGAAATATTTGGAAACTTCTTTAAAAATCTCTGCCGCAGGAGCAGGCACTCGGGTTGCTCCGCCCGCTCAAGAACAGTCTACAAGGTTGCTCCGATCGTGAAAATCTTCAACTGCACTCTTTTTTGCCTCTTTTGCTCCAATTGGTCCATCTCCCATCCAATGCAACTCCAGACCTGAAATGACTCAAAAAGACCAGGAAGACTTGATAAAGACTTGAAAACCAATTGGAAAACATATATACAATATAGTCAAAAACACCATATATCAATTCCCCAGACTTAGATCCTTGTTTGTCCTCAAACAAAGTCAGAACCTAAAGAATGGAAGAAAGGTTTGAAAACATGGGAACTCACTTATCCTTCAGAACACCACTTTCACCTCAGCGAGTTGTAAGCCACATCAATTGGTACCAACCTTAGAAGGTACTTCATGTATTCGACCTCTGCTTAGCAACCTAACCATTTCAACCCACTACTCACAAGAGATATCCAAGTTCACAACTCCTGACATCATTTAAAAATTAAGGTGCAGTCTCATCGAGGGAGTATCAATCACAAGACACATGGACTCTTGTCCATTCAGGTTTCTGATCACCTAAACAATCTTGCTCTTGTTCCTTTCTTCTCTTTTTTCTCACTTCTCTGAATCGTTTTTTTTTTTGCAAAGTGTAGGCGAATAATGGGGTCATCGGAAATTTTCGTACCCTCACTTCCAGCTTTGTGTGATCATTCCATGCAAGTAAGATAATAGGGTCATAGGAAATTTTCCTACCCCTTTACTCCAAAGGAAATCATCTCAATCTTTTTTTTGGATGCGGAAGGGAAGAGAGAAGGGAACCATACTCACACAGACATGCTTTTTCAGACCTGGACGAGGAATTCAATCGAGTGTATCTCAAGCCCCAAAGCAAGAGAATCAAGTAGGTTATGTTGGAGGCCAGTTTTGGATCCTTCAGACACCCTCACAAGCATGGATGTTATTGGCAGATCAATCCACTTTGGCTTTTCCATGTTGTACAATCTGCTATCAATAGCTGAATGAATGGTCACTATAGCGTCAGTTATATGGTTTGTTCCAAGGAAAGATCCTCATTCCCTACAAATTTTGATTCAATAAACTGACTCAAGCTGACTCAAAAGAAAAACAACAGAAGTAAACGAGTTAGTAAACGACGAAGACCCTCCCCCAGACTTACTTCACAATGTCTCGGTGTGAAAATAAGTCAGAGAGGGTGTAAACAAGAATAATCACATTTTTTGGTCGAGATACTTACCTGAGTGGAGCAGGTGCTCTACAAAAATTCTGGGTGTTTCGTTGTAAGATCTCCACCTGGAGCAGTCGCTCCTTTTCGCAACCCAGAATTTGAAGCATCTCAGATTTTTATACTTTTTTGACCTCAGACTAAAACCAAAAATAAGCAAAAACAAGTCATAAAGATATTCACACTCACCGGTGGGTTGCCTCCTACCAAGCGCTTGGTTTAAGTCACTAACTTGACTTGGGGATAGGGTTCAGTCGGGTTGAGCATGAGGGCTTGTTCCAAAATAAGCTCCACAATCAGACATGTTCAGCTTCAAAACTCTGCTCAACAATCTTTTCACAGTAGCTTCTCCTTTTTCTTTCAGCTCACGTGTGAGAATAACTCTAACTTTAGAGAAAGGTTTAGAGGTACCTTTGCACTTTACCTCATACTCAATGGATTTCTCATCACACATGCGAGGTATCAAAGTCATTGTAAGAACACCCCTTGTCCTTTTCTTCTGGACTTTTTCTTTCACCCTTGAATTTCTACTGAGTTTCTTGGTATCAGTGTGGGGATCTCCATCCAGGACTTCCTTGATCTCACTCTCATCACCAAGCTCCTTTTCCGGAATAATTTCCAGCTTTTCCCCACTGACCACCGAGATGCAAGAAGCGTGTAGGATGGAAGATCTAGTTGGGACAGCCTTGTAGAAAACCTTCTTATTGATGTTGGAGAAGGAGACTCTCTTATTAGGCATATCAATGATTTCTCCCACTGTCGCCATAAATGTCCTTCCAAGGATCAAAGGAATCTCATAATCCTTACGCATCTCAACAACCTGAAATTCGCTATGAGAATACAGTCCCCTACTTGGACATGAAGGTTGCGAGTGGTTCCATTAGGTACTTCTGAGGAAGAGTATGCAAAAGCAAGAATCACCTGAGAAGGCTCAACATCAGCAATGCCCAGCTTGTCTACAATCGCCTTTGAGATAAGATTCACACTAGAATCGGAGTCACAAAGAGCTTCCTTGAATTCCACTCCAGCAATGGAACATCGAAAATAAAACTTTCCAGGGTCATCAACCTTAGGCAATACCTTCGGTGATGGTGTCAACGCTTCAGTAAAGAGAGCCTTAATTTTCTCTGGAGTCTCTCTGCAATTTTTGAAGAACATATGCAATGGCCAAATTTCCTAAGCATGTTCAAATGAGATCTTTTGAGGAAGCCTTCTCACCATCTTCCTAAACCCAGCCAGCTGCTCTGCACTAATGGATCCATCAGATGTCTAGGTGGAATTGGATAGGGAACCTTAGGAACATAGACTGGCACTGGTGGAATCTCAATAGGTTCGTCGGGAGCAGTCACTTCAGAGCTAGCAGAGTGGTATGTTTTCTCTTCTGCGCCTAAATCAGTCTCATCAAATGGATGCTTCGTTTCTTTTCCCTCAGCTTTCTCACATCTCAGCTCTGTTGCATTACAGTGCTCAGCCCTAGGATTCATCACACTCTTTCCCAAAGAGTTTCTTGCTGCCTCTTAACAGTTTCAGCAGTTTGAACAATCTGAACATCAATTCTCTTTATGTGGTTGCTCATAGTATCATATTTTGTATTCAGCTCAGTGAACATGTTGTTCATCCTGGTGTTGATGTCTGTCGTTACCTGATTCAGGGCCTTGACCTGAACCTGTTGACCCTGGAGCATCTGCTGCATCATAATGTTGAGATTTTTCAGCTCATCTGGCGGACTGCTCGCTGCAGCCGGAGCAGCTTGCTGGTTGCTCTGTAGATTCTGCTGGTTCTGACCCTGATTCTGATTCTGACCCATGAACCGGTTATGTGCCTGACTGAAAACAAAGGTTTTACCCTGAAAGTTCTGCGGGAAGGTGTTCTGATACTGGAATCTTTGTGCCTGGTTGTTCTGCACATACCCTGGTCCATTGATGTAGCTAACCTCTTGCTGATTGTTCCCCTTCTTTTTTAGCCTCGGGAGAAACCTCTTGAGTGTTCTGAATCGGATCAGCCGTGCTTTCTCTTTGATGAAGAATTGCACTTGGTTGTTTTTCAGTAGCTGATCAATCTTGGCTGTCAGTTCGTCTATCTTCTGGGTGTCGACACTGTTCACTTCCTTGGAGCGGTCGCTCTCCTGGTTCTTATTGACTGAACTAGCAGCCATGTTCTCAATCAGCTCAAATGCTCCGATCTCCCTCAATCTCAAATCAACAACGAGAGATTCTACCACGCTCACTTTTACGTAGCTTCACTTCTTCTTGATCCTGCTCCATTGGAGTTCTCCATCAGTGGTCTGAGTCATGAAGTCTCCATTGCTCGCAGAATTCAAAGAACTTCAGTATTTCCAGTCTAGTCCATTATAGAAAATGTCCGGGAGGTAATCATCATCAAATCCATGGTGGGAGCATTCACTGCGGTAGTCATTGAAATGCTTCCATGCGTCGCAAAAAGGCTCATCAGTGAGCTGTCTAAAGGAGGTGATCTTGTTTCTCAATGCTGCAATTCTCGCCTTAGTGTATAAATGGCTCAGGAACGCTGATCTGCCTTGTTCCCATGAAGTGAGAGAGCCGGTAGGTATAGAGTTCAACCACTGTGCAGCTTTTCAATCAAGAGAGAATGGGAATAGCATGCACTTATGTAGTCAGGTGGTACTCCATTCACGCGAGTAAACCCACTGTCATGGTGTCTACTAATTTATCAAGCAATCTTAATGCCAACAAACTATCGTTTGGATTAGAGAATGACGACAAGCATTAAACTCAGATTCAATTGGTTCACAATTTGCCTTAACATCAGCTTTCGTTGGCTAACGACAAATCGCCTATCTATGCTTTTTTAGCAACCTAAAACACTTTTGATGATTAGATTAAACTTATAATCAGATGCTAAATGGCCAATTTAACACAAGCAGTAAGTATAGCAAAAGATAGAGATATCAAAGAATAACAATCCTATTTGTTGTCTAGTTCATTGATCCATGATCCCTAACACCCTAAACCTAACAAGCTGACACTCAGCCATAAACAGAGAAGAACCAGAGATAACATATGAAGAAAATATGATGATAGATTGCAGAAATAATAAAGTAGGGTTTAGGATTCTTCTCAAGAGTGTAGAGATCCTTCTCCCTCAATCTCACAAAAGTCTTCAATAAATCTCTCTCTCTCTCTCTCTCTCTCTCTCTCTCTCTCTCTCAAAATCTCTCTGTAAGAAGTAACGTAGTATGATAAGAATAATGAGAAAAGGTATATTTACAGGTCTGTAGCGGCCCAGGAGGAAAAGCGGGAACCCCTAGGTAAAATCATGAAATATTTAGAAACTTCTTTAAAAATCTCTGTCGCAGAAGCAGGCACTCGGGTTGCTCCGCCCGCTAAAGAACTGTCTGAAAGGTTGCTCCGATCGTGAAAATCTTCAATTGCACTCTTTTCTAACTCTTTTGCTCCTACTGGTCCATCTCCCATCCAATGCAACTCCAGATCTGAAATGACTCGAAAAAAACTAGGAAGACTTGATAAATACTTGAAAACCAATTGGAAAACATATATACAATATAGTCAAAAACACTATATATCACTAATATATTTTCAAAATAAAATATTAATAAAATATTTATTATTTCAATATGTTATAAAATTTAGACACTAAATTTAAATACAATAGCAGTATATATTATATTATATTTATTTATTTTCTATTTTATTCATATTTGTCTTATTTATGTGATATTTATTTAATTTAAAATATTATTTATATAATAAGTGAACAGTTTCTAGTGTTGGTTTGAAGTACCCTAAGTGGGTGTATCTTACTTTCTAAGACACAAGAAAGAAAATAAGATTAAAGGAAAAGCTTTTTTTCTTTACTTCGTCTTCATGCACTAGTTTTGCTATAGTATTTCTCTAAATCTACGCTTAATTCTATCATTTTTTACAGGATGGACAACTGGACTTTGTCTGAGACATGATCGTTGTGTCTAAGACATGATTATCCCATCTTGATAATGATAATTTTGTTTAGGCTTAATCGTTTTATCTAGGCATTATTGTCTTATCTTGGCAATGGTTATTTCGTCTGGGTATGGTCATGTTCATCCTAATTTAAGCTAGACAATTCCGTCTAGGAAAAGTCGGATCATCCTCCTGTTAAATAGCCAATTTCACCCAGGCAATTTAGTTTAGGCATGGACGGATCGTCCTTCTATCAACAAGAAATTTTTTTTTATTCATGATTTTGATATTAAGTTGATTTTGCTAGGCGGATTCGAAGAAAAGATTGTCTTTCGGTTTTGACCTCAATCTTTGCATCTAAACGAATTTGGAGAAGAATTACGTAGAAAAATTCATAGAAGAGTTGCAGATGGACGTCTTTGCAACGAAGTTTATCTAGCCATGTTGACGAAGTGTTTAAAAATGACAAACTGTTTTAAGATAAACTAGAGCTGGATCCGCGCGCCTGCGCGGGTATCAATTTTAATTTGTTTTTTTTTTGTAATTTATGTTAACAACCGTATAACCATAATGATTTATACAATATATTTAAGCTCTAAGTTATTTTGACATTTAATGACATTGCACGCTTTTAATGGTGAGTAAATATAGTTTAATTCTATGTTACATAAAATTATGCGGAAGCCGAATAATATGGAAACGTAGAAGCAAGATTTTTAAAAATTTAAGAAGTGGGTATATGTTGGAAACATATATCTATATATAAAAAAAATTTATTAAATTTATGACTAAAATTAAATGATTCAAATTAAAAATAAAGGATTTCTTCGTTTATAATAATTTCAAATAATTTCATTGAGGTTTTAATTAGAGATATAGGATATGTATTTAAATATGTCATGACAATTACTTTGAAATATTAGAACAGTGTACCTTTTGCATGCATAAATATAATTTATAATATTAGTTTTAATATTTGTATATTTTTCTCTCTCTATTTCATTACTATTAAATTTTAGATTTTATATAGAAACAGGAAACATGTTTTTATATTTTTATTTATATGTGACATTGTGTTTTTTAAACGGAAACGTGATTTCAAAAAATAATCATAAAATTCCAATGGTTTTTTTTAAATGATATTTTAAAACCGTTTTGATAGTAAGATTCTGCAAGCTTCCAAAAGGTTTCAATAACGATTTCTGTTCCGAAGTGGAAAGCGAACATTCGACGAAGTTTCCATGCAACCTAAATATAGATACCATCAGTTATATTCTAAAGTAACTTAATTTAAATAATATCGTACAAACAAATTTGAGTCTGTTACAATCAATAAACATAAACATTTTTATTTGTGTAAAATAATGTATGTATTATTCTTTATTTAGAAAAATTTAACCGAGACAATAATATTGCTTTTTAATTTAAAGATAGAGCATTTAAAATAAGTTAATTAATCACTAATAACTGGTGGACTATTTTTAAAAAAAAATATATATAATACAAAACTTCTATTTATGTTTAAAATTTGAAGTCCCAAAAAAGCAGTCCATTTATAACAATTTTTTCCGGGAAGATGTATCTTTCTTTAGAAATAATTTCTTTTCCTATTTAATTATGTATTCGAATTGATTTCTATAACTCAGTGGTTATGTTTCGAATTAGGAAAGGTTAAGATTTTTTTTTCTTGTTGCGGTATTATAGGCGTAATTGAGTTTAATCTGACAATTCAGTACATTAACTAATTCTAAGTATAAGATTGTGGGTGGTGACGAAATATATGGGTGTTTGTAACATTGGAAGTAAAAGAACAGTAATGGATTGTAAATATATGAAATATGTATAATCAGCATATAATAAGTTGTAACATTGGAAGAAAGAAGGAAGAGCTTATTCAAATCGTTCAAGTGTCATGAATCTTTCATTTTGAATGTGTTAATTCACTCATATAATTTATGTTTTTAATTTAATGTTGGTGCATGTTAAATAAATTAAAAGAAGAATTATCATAATATATAGACTATGATTCGGTGTCGACTTTTGAGGACTTATGATTTGGTGAGAAAGATAAATTATTCTTTTACTTCTTTTTGTTTCCGTCATTTTAGGTAGGTATAATTATTTTAACAAAAACATTCAATACGTTGGAAAAGAAAAGTATTGTTTTAAGAGGGTGTTATTGGTTTGGATATTTCAGTAGATTTTAATATATAATTAAAATCTAGTGTTATTGGTTATATGATTTTAAAATCCATATTCAAATTCATTGTTATTGGTTCTATGATTTTAAAATCTATATTCAAATTCACTGTTATTGGTTCTTAGATTTTAAAATAGATTTTAAAATCATGTGTTATTCAATAATAATGATTTGATTAAGGATTTGATTTTAAATTAGATTTGAGTGGATTTATGAGTGTTTTTAAGTTAAAAGTACAAATGAGCAAATATTGAGTTCAGTCTTGATATTTCGATGGATTTGTATTATTGATGTTTCCAGTATCTTTTTTTTTGCCCCAAGTCATACGTATTGAACATGTTCCACTAACAATTTAAACAATCACTATTTAAAAAAAATATGAGATGCTTGCTACGTGAGTAATAAAAAAATATATATATATATGTAAAAACGAACACATAAAAATAAAAAAACTGACATAAACACGTTTGACTTAGAACCACTATGTTCAACACTTCAACATACATTTTTTAGTTGGTTGATCCCGTTTGAAAGTTTGAAAGTTTTCTAATTTAATATTTTCCAATTATCCAATTTGTACAATTTAATATTTTCCACTTTCTATCGTATGTGTCCTTCATAATTTATATATAATCTCTATTACATATTAATAAAAATTACACAAGTACAAACACTTAAAAATCCAAACTAAAAGCATGATGAAACACATTTTGTAGTTTTTTTTAAAAAAAAATTATATTTTGTTACAAATCTGAACTTATTGCAAATCCATTTGACTGATTTATAGTAATCCACTTATTTTGATTTTGAAATCTGTATATTTGATTCTAAAATTGATTTGTTTGATTTTAAAATCAATGAATTTATCAAAATTTCTAAATCCAAAATGTATTTCTAAATCCACTAAAATAATTGAACCAATAACCCCTACTAAGTTAAATTAATTAAATTCTCAGTGGCATTGTGTTGTAAATATTGTACAACTCTAAAGGATATTTTTTATGCGTACTTCAGTTTTAATAGATTAGATGGTGTGATTGAAATCATAAAAAAATTTCGTAGAAATTTTGCCGAGGAAATCATGGATCTGAGTGGACGCAATTGGTCCAGTTGTTTGGACAAGAGTTCATTAATGCTTCTGTACCAGGAGGTCTGGGTTTCAATTCTCAGAGAAGACGGAATTATGCGAATTAATGGAGAAACGGCTTACATAAGATCTGCAGTAAAGTGCAAGGAGTACCTTCAAGCATGGATCTGATACGGCGACTCAGGTGATGCAGTCAGACGTGAATCCTTATAAGGCAAGTAGAATTGTCAGTTGTAAAATCATATGTAATATTTCTTAGAGTTTGTAATATATTATAATATATCCAGTAGTTAAAAAAAAACAGATCATGGATTTGAACTTTCCTTATTAGATTATAATCCTACTTTTTTCTGCCATGTTCGAAAACTCGGACAACTCGACTGAGTTTTCGGCGGAAATACGCTCGGCGGCAGACAACCACATCGATTTGGTGTTGCTCGGTCCTAAAATCGGTTCTCTTAAAAAACATCAGGTTTCATGGTTTTAATGTTAGAGATCAACATGTTTTTGATAGATTTGTCATATTTGATAACAACCCATAGATAAAGCAAGAAAATTTAAGATGAAAAAGTGAAGAAAAGCTGTCGACGGCGAACGTATGGCTTCCAAATAAAAGTTTAGCGGAAGAAGATAAGGCTAAATTCGTCAATTCCACTCATTAATGACCAGAAAAAACAAAAAGAAATTGCTTTCAAGCCTTGGAGGCATTGAACCGGCAACCTCTTTAAGACAAAAGTCCTACGCAAACCACTACATACGTTGTACTTTTGGTCTAAAAATAATATTTATACGTATTTATTTAATATACTTACAAAAAACTAATTTCCGATTAATCTGTGATTTATCTCCAATTTTTATGCTACTCGTTAGGCGCAAACCGATCGCCCGACTCACCCCTAGCATAATTTTAAGAAATAACTACCCTCACAGAAACATTATGTCTTTCTAATTTCATCAAAAGACACTTTCTACTTGATACACACTTCTTTTGTGCTGATTGTCCATTATACCCCGCAATTTTGTCTTGAGCTAGTTACTTTTTTCTGACTAAATTGTTGGTTTTCTTTTTTTTTCTTTATGTTTCAAATTTTATAAACGTAAAATAAAAAAGCACTTTCCTAATTCTGTCTCTCAAATCCCTAACCCTTCTTGAACTTCATCTTTTATTACTCATAAGTCTCGTGATTTAATTTATATATCCTTAGTGACTCCGTAAACTTCCGCCGTTACAACAACTCCTCTTCGTATCGTGATCCCTAGAACATTACAATGCACATGAACCAAGCTTTCCACCGCAACAGAACTGATTCCGACACGCAAAAATTCAGTGAGTTTCTCGATCTGTTTTTAACAGATTCCGATAGATCAAGAGGTTGAGGAGGCGGTGGATACCGTGAAGGTAAAAGCTGTGGTGAAGGTGATGGTGGATACTGGAAAGGAGATTGTAGTGGTTATGGATACAGAGATGAATATAATGGTGGCGGAGGTAGTTACTCAGGCGGAGGCGGTGATGGTTATGGATACGGAGGCGGTGGACATGGAGGTGGATACGAAGACGGTTGATACAGAGGTGGATATAGTGACAGTGAAGGTGGTTATTCGAAAGGAAAAGGCGGTGGTGGATACGATGAAGGTAAAAAAAGTAAGAATTGATATGGATATGGAAGCGATTGATACAATGGTGGCGGAGGTAGTTACTCAGGTGGGGGCGGTAATGGTTATGGATACGGAGGTGGTGGACATGGAGGTGGATACGAAAACGGTTGATACAGAGGTGGATATAGTGACAGTGAAGGTGGTTATTCGAAAGGAAAAGGCGGTGGTGGATACAGTGAAGGTAAAAAATGTAAGAATTGATATAGATATGGAAGCGATTGATACGAGGTGGTTATTCAAGAGGAGAAGGAGGAAGAGGTGGTGGATTCAATGGAGGTGGAAGACGTGAAGATGGAGAACATTGAGATGGTGTTATGGTGGAAAATGAACAGAGGAACAAATCCAATAAAAAACAATAAAAGTACAATTAAATTTAATGAGCAAACCAGTTGGACATATTGTGTGTGGTTCACAATGAATCTCAGTATCCTATGAAAACAACTCTTTCATAATTGTCTAACTATCTACTATAATAAAATAATCATTAAAAATCAAACAAGTTCCTCTCGTTCCAATTAGCTCAGCTTCTTATTAAATCACGTGAAGGGCATATTGGTACAAAACACACCTTGGTTTCATGAATTGTGTCCACCAAGTAGAAAGTGTCTAATTTTGAAGTAAAAGTGACAAAAGTGTCTCTTATGGTAATTCACTCTAATTTTAAACATGGTTATTTGGTGCTGAGATTGGTGAAACTAAGTAAAAATTAAAAAAAATCAAAATAAGAAAGTTTATGAGCCGGCCCATTAGAACCTACGAACAGAAGTCAGAAGGGTAATTAACCAGAATAAAAATTAGATTCTAAGGAGAGGGAAAAAGGCTATGGTTACTTCATACGTTTCGTTTGTGTTTTTTATTTTTTATTTTTTATTTTTTGAACACAATACGTTTCGTTTGTGTAATGCTAATTCGCAAATAACAACACAGAACACACAAATTACCAATTTCCTTTCTTCCTTCATCACAAACAAAAAACCCTAATTACCTCCTTCTGATTCCTTAAATTTCTTTCTCTATCTTCCTTCTATCAAGTTTCCAGTATCTGCCTCGTGTGGGTGGAAAATTGGAAATCCATTGGTTTCGATTGCATCTACGGGAGTCCCTGTTTCCTGCGATTAGGCGAACAATCTCCTTCCCGAATTAGGGTTTGGGTTTCCTCTCTCTCTCCCTCCCCTTTCTCCATCCTTGCTGTATCGGGTTCGGGATAATATTGGCTGAATTTTAGATTGTCCTGATAATTAGAGAGTAGAGACGCATATGCGTAGGTGTTAGAGTTTCATCACTTGGAGTTGTCGCTTAGGCATTGAACCGGCTTATAGGTGGTTGCGATGAGGGTGTTGTTCTAATTGTCCTTTTACCCATCTGTGTGAGATATGGAAGTCTAGAAGGTTCTTTTTTGATTTTGGATTTCTTCTCCTGGCGTCATAGTGGTAGATTGTTAGATGCTAGGATAGGTTTAGATCATTGCTTCATTTTCTGACAAGCGAAGGGAAAATTAAAGTATTGTTATTTGTGTGGTTGGGTGAAGAAGGTTAGTGTGTATCTGTCTTTTATCTGATGAGGTACGGCTTTCATAATGGACAAAGGTGAACCCTCTTTGGTTCCGGAATGGTTGAGAAGTTCAGGGCATGCTTCTGGAGGTGGGAGTTCAAACCACCTCCGTATATCATCTTCTTCTCACTCAGGTATTCTCGTGTCCTTAGCATCTGATTGATTATTTGTTTGTTTGTTTCGTTTGTCGGAATAAGGTGATTGAAACTGTTTTGTATCTTTTATTTTTTACGTTGTGTAACTAGATTCTGCATCTTTACCACATAATAGTCGGAATAAGAACTATAGGAGCAAAAGTGATGTTGATTCAGTTCGTTCTTCTTTTCTGGATCGATCTTCTTCTACTAATTCGAGGAGGGGCTCTAGTAATGGGTCTGCTAAACATCCGTATAGTAGTTTCAACTTCAGTAGGAGTCAAAGGGATAAGGATGGCAGCAGGGACAAGGATAGGGTAAGCCATGTGGATCCATGGGACCTTGACACTTCTATCCCTCTCAGAAACATCTTAATTGGTAGTGATCAGGACGAATTGCGACGATCGCATTCGATGGTGACAAGGAAACAGGCCGACCACTTCTCTCGAGGCTTGAAAAATGGTGGTTGTAGTAGTAGTAGTTACAACGGGAATGGTATACTTCATGGACCTAGCATTGGCAATAGCTTTCTGAGGACTGGTTTTGATAAGGATTTTCCTTCGCTTGGAACTGAAGATAAACATGGTGGGCAAGAAGTTGTTCGGGTCTCATCTCCTGGTCTAGGCTCAGCTGTTCAGAGCTTGCCAGTTGGTAACTCTGCTTTGATTGGTGGGGAAGGTTGGACATCGGCTCTGGCAGAGGTTCCCAATGTCATCGACAAGGCTTGTGCCGGGCCGTTAACTTCTCCGAAAGCTAATGTTGTTAGCATAGGATCTTCAACGGGTCTTAACATGGCTGAAGCATTGGTGCAGGCTCCAGCAAGAACTCTTACCCCTCCACAAGTATGATTTCTGTCATCGTCGTTTGTCTTTATTCTACATTTGCCTTTCTGCGTTTCTAAGAAAGACAATAACCATTGTTTTCAGGGATCTGTGAAGACACAAAGACATGAGGACTTGGCAATCAAGCAGTCAAGGCAGTTGATTCCGGTTGTGCCGTCAGGACCAAAGTGCTCGGTAAGTGTGTATCATTTCTATTTTATCATTCATGCTTTCTATTCAATCAATATCTGTTTTATTCAATTTCACAGATTCTTAACTCTTCTGATAAATCCAAGACAAAGCAAATGGTTCGAGCTGGTGAAACTTGTCTTGCACCCTCAAGAAACTCCCAACAGCACCCCTCTGTCCCGCTTGGGAATGTTCAGTCTAATCCTAGTGGTCAAATTAAATTAGAGAAGAAGCTGTTGGTTCTCAAACCTGGTAGGGAAACTGGTGTCGCTGCTGTTAAAGAATCTGCAAGTCCTGTTTGTAATTCAAACGGCAGACCCAACTCTAGTCAGCTAATGAACACTGCTCAATCAACACAATCTGCTACTGTGAGAAGTACAAACAGCCCAAGGGAGCACAAAGGAATTACTTCCTTCACCATGATATCTGGACAAACCATTGAAAAGAAACCTTCCTTAGCTCAAACACAGAGCAGACACGCATTTTACAGTACTTTGAAGCAGAAAACTATATCAACAAACATCTCTACCGATCCTGTTAGCCCTACAACCACTTGTGTGTCTTCTTCCGTCGAGGAAAAGGTCAACAGGTCAAAGGAGCTTGTAGCTAGTGACCCGTCAAGTTCGCAAGTTACAAGTGGTCTTGAAGTCCCTCAAAGGAACATTATTGGCTTTGAGGCAGCAGACACTCCAGATGAGGAAGAAGCCGAGTTTCTCAGATCGCTTGGCTGGGATGAAAACAATGGCAAAGTTGAAGCTCTTACAGAGGAGGAGATAAAAGCTTTTAATGAACAGGTAAAAAACATAACTGCACTTCTGTTACACTGTCTCGTCATCTTAAGATAATAAAAAGAGTAAAATGGGTTTTTCGTTGCTTTGTTCAAACAGTACAATAAGCTGAGGCCGTCACTTCCGCAGAAACTGTCTATCACACAAGAGCAAGAGAGGGTGTAGCTTAGGACCTTCGAAACCAACCTTAAAAACTGAAGAAATTACTGGTTTTTTACTGGATGGAACATAGTTTCTAATTTCTTTTTTCTTTCTTTGAAAAAACTTGCTACTACTTTCGGCAATAGAAGAGGAGAAAAGCAGGAGGGGTTTTGTTTTATGGTTTTTGAAAATTATGCTAAGAAGCTTATAATGAGGGCCATGAGTGTGCGAGAAGAGTGTCTTACACACTTCAGACTTTGTAGATCTTTAGTGTGGAAAAAAAAGGCTCTGTTCTCATACATAATTTTCATGCCATCTTATTTGATTTAAATATCTACAGGGTTTAATTAGAATAATCAAATACTAATCACGGAAAATCTCTACCTCATTCGGCTCCTCCGTTAGTGGGTCCTGCCTTGTCAGTTTTGAGGAGGACTTTGTGGACTGGCGTAGGAAGTATTCTCTCCCATCCTACATCTCTCTTCGGGCGCCTTCTACGGAGGAACGTGCCTCCAGCTATGTTCCGGGAGAGATTGCCGTCTATGAGGCCTTCTTTGATTCCGGCTTCTAGGGTAGTTCCTGCACTTGTCGTTGGTTTGTTCACTCTCTTCGAGATTTCGCCCTCCAAGCTAAATCCCTTGGCTTGGAAGATTCTCATAGCTATCCAAAACCTAGGCGATCTGGAGTATCTATCCTTTGGCATCAACGAGGTCCTTTTTTCCTATCACGTAGTCCCTTGAGAGGGGAGATTCCATCTCCGTCCTCGTAGCAGTTTGCCGATCATAGAGGAGTTACCGAAGAGTGATCGGAAGGGGCCGGTCTTTAACAAAAAGTGGCAAGAAAGATATGCCTTTATGACGCTCCCCGAATCCTTTTACCGGTGGAATTTTATAGGTAGGTGCAGGTCGTGATCGAGTTTTGTCGTTGGTCAGTTGCCTTTTCTCATCTTGGTGTCCTTCTTTGCAGCTGGAACTCATCCCGCTCCTTCCAACGGAGAAAGCACCGTTCTCCGGGCACGACAGCTTCCTGTCGATCGTCGCCAGGTGAACTTCTTGGTCAGTGAAACCTTGTTGCAACGCAGCAGCCTTTGGAGTAAGTATTCGTTAATACATCTGCTTTACTTTCTCTTAGATGTCCGATGATCATGTATATGCAGGAAACATGTCAGGAAACATCACCGATGATCCCTTTGCGGCTTACCAGGAGGCGGTGAAGGTGATATCTGCTAAGAAAGAATCTGCCAGCAGGACCGCATCTGGGGATGAGGTGATGGTCACCAGTAGCCGCCGTGCGACAGTGGTGAAGGTGGAGCCGTCTTCCTCGTCTCAAGGGAAGAGCCTAAGAGTGGTGGTGTGACGACCAGGTTAGCACAACAGTAAGCCGACACTTCTCAGGGAGTTTAGCCACGACTTTGTCTAATTTGAACATAAAGGTGTTCCCTCAAGATGGTACCGTTCTCCCCATAGGGGATCCTTTGGAGGTAGTTCAGGTTCTGTAGGGAGGACTCCTTCGGGTAAGTTACTGCATGCCTGTTTTCTCTTTTAACTCTTAGGTTTTGATGGGACGCCGTATTTCGTGAAGGCCGTCTCCCAGCTTTATCATTTCGGGGAGCGATCGTCCAGCGAGAGTTTGGCGAACAACTGAGAAGAGCTCGAGGACTTGAAGTGCCAGCTGTCGGAAGAGAAAGATCAGCGCGTGGCCCAGGAGCTGGAGATTCGTGAAGAACCTGGAGAAGATGGCCGATGCCTCTTCAGCTAATGCGCTAGCCATGGGTCGGAAGAACCAAGAACTTGAGGAAGAGATCGAGACCCTTAAAACAGCGGCAGAGACTTTCCAGTTCGAGATGGTGATGGCTGTGAGTGCAGCGAGGGTCATTCCCGCTGGGAGCTGATGAGGGAATGGTTGAAGAAATAGAGTGGTCAGTGGGACTTAGCCAAGGCATTGGAGCAATACAAGACTGTGATCATAGAGGAGGCCAAGAACAAAGGTGTTCCTCCTCCCACTTTCGAGGATGAGCCTCCCATTCTGCCGGTTTCAGGGATGGATGTGGATACGTCTACTAAGCCAGGAGGGTCCCCGGCTTGAATTTATGTCTGTTTCTTTTCGTTCCCCTTTTTCTGAATAATGGCTCTTTGTAGCCTTTTGTTTGAACCTTGTCCTTTGTGATTTTATTTGAATAATTGCCCTGCTGCGGCTTTTCCCTTCATAAGAGAATGTTTCTGGGTTTTTTCTTGCTTCTCGTAGTGGATTTCCTTGTCGTTTGTTTAGAACAGGACCTCATTGTGCTTTATCGAGAAATATTTCTTGAGCTGGTTGTTTTATGGGTCAAAAAATCTCAGGCCCATATGTCCCTTGTGTAAGAATATGTCACCACCCGTAGGTGGGTCATTCGTGGTCTTCCTCCTTCGACTTGCTGGTCTGCTCGTCGGGATTCAGGGGATGCCTCTAGATTCTAGAGGTTGCCCAAAGTTCAGATGTTGTAGAGGCTGTAAGATAGTCCTTAGGACCCAGAGGTTTAAGGAAGGCAGGTTTAGAATCTGGAGATTACTCTTTTATCCTGAAGGCCATGCAAGGACCCGGGAACCCGTAGGTTCGTTTTAGATCTTGAGATCATTCGGGACCCGGAGGTCTTGTGGAATCCGTAGATTCTCCATTTAGATCCTGGGATCATCTAGGACCCGTAGGTCATGTGGAACCCGTATGTTCTTTATTCGGATCCTGGGTCATACAGGACCCGTAGATCGTCTTAGGAACACCTAAGTTCACTTCTCGATCCTGGAATCGTATGGAACCCGTAGGTTTTTAGATCCTGAGACCGTTTTAAGGACCCGTAGGTCGAGTAGGAACCTGTAGGTTCTTTTTGATCTTACATCATATGGGACGCCGAGGAACCCATAGGTTCTAGATCCGTAGATCATCCTGGACTCGTGGGTCATTTCGGACCCCAAGGTCTGTTTAAGACCTGTAAGTCATGTGAAAACCCATAGGTTCTAGGTCCTGAGACCGTTTTAGGACCCGTAGGTCAAGTAGGAACTTGTAGGTTCTTTATTCAGATCCTGGGATCTCGCGGGACCCGTAGGTCGAGGGGAACTCGTGGGTTCTAGTAAAATAACCCGGAAGTTTTATTGTTAAAAACCCTGAGATTATTTTTGTGCCCGGAGTTTGTAAACCAGGAATTTAGTTTTGCAAGGACCGTACTCCGTCTTCCTAGGCAAGACTGCTCCCGGTACCTGTTCAGAACTCGCATTCTGCCGCTCGGAAGTTGGCCATTATCGAGTTCCTCGTGCTGCATGCTGTTTTTGTAGGAAGCCACTATTAGACTTAGGGGGTGCTGGTGTGGATCTACTTGGAGTAGCGATCCAGGCACCAGGCTTTCCTTCTTTCCACGTCTGGATAAGCAGAGATTTTATTGTGCTCCCGGACTTTTGCACTTATTGCTCCCTGTATGTCATAGTACTTTTGTAATTTTCATACTTTGTGTCCCATGTATTGTGTAGCACGTAGCGTTTTAATACAGGTACTTTTCACATTTTGTACTTTTTGGGGGGCCCCGATATTTCTATGGCTCTAGGCCTATACCGGGTTTCTAGATAGTTTTGACAGCATACTCAGGTTTGCGCAGACCCATTCCTGCGTTAAGTCTCATACCCATTTGTGTTTTGTGGACGTACCACTTTTGGTAAGGGTTGGCCAGGATCGGAAATCTCTTGAGACCTGATCTAGCTCGTATGCTCCTTTAAGTATGGTAGTTTTACTACTACTCTTATAGTCGGAACTATTTTACTATATAAGTCTGGTCAGCCGAACAGCCTCTTTCTTTTCATCGAGCAGGTAGAGACTCAGAGACATTAGATCGTCGTTCTCCTCTTGGGAGATGGATCCGGAGACAGTTGTCTTTACATGCATCTCGGTGGGAACTATAGCCTCCGCCTCGTAGACTAAGGAATAGGGAGTTTCCTGCGTCGCTGTCTTGGGAGTAGTCCTCTAGGCCCAGAGGACTCCATGTAGCTCTTCTGCCCACTTCCCGTGTGAACCCTCCAAGCGCTTCTTTAGCATGTTGACCACGGTTTTGTTTGTTGCCTCGGCTTGTCCGTTGGATTGAGGATTTCTGGGTGTGGCGAAGGTGACCTTTATGCCGTTGTCCTTGCAGAACTCCTTGAAGTTATGCTTGTGATCTGCGGCCGGTTGTCGGTGACAATCTCTTGTGGGACTCCGAAGCGTGTGATTACGTTCGTCCACTAGAACTTTCTGATCTGGAGGTCAGTTATCCGATTGAGTGCTTCTGCTTTGACCCATTTTGAGAAGTAATCGGTTACCACCAAGAGGAAGACCTTTTGCCCCGGTGCAGTTAGGAATTTTCCCACTATATCCATGCCTCACTTTTTGAAAGGCCAGGGGGAACTTATGGATTTGAGGTTCTCCGGAAGGAGTTTGGACACCGGTCCGTGTCTTTAACACTCGTCGCAGTATTTGGCTTGCCTGTTGGCATCTTCAGCCATTGTTGGCCAGTAGTAACCTGCTCTTTTGGCTCTTAGTACCAAACTTTTGCTGCTGGAGTGGAATCCGCAGTCTCCTTCGTGTAGTTCCACGAGGATCCTAGTAGCTTCTCGGGGTGTGACCCACCGTAGGTATGGTCTAGAGAAGGATCTTCGATATAGCACTCCTTAGGAGATGTAATATCTTGCCGCTTTCTTCTTGATCCTGCTGCTTTCGTTACGGTCTTCTGGGAGGATATCGTTCTCTAGGTACCGAATTAAGGGAGTCATCCAGGTCTCTCCTTCTTCAATTGCAGAGATTTCTTTGGACGGTGACTCTTCAAGGGTAGCTGGCCATTAGAGAACCAGCATGGGATGCTCATCTGGCTTTGGGTTTCGAGGGCAGACCCTAAAGTAGCCAGAGCGCCGGCTTGCGAGTTCTGCTCCCTAAGGATCTGCGTGAGCTTGTAGCTTCTGAATTTCTTGAGGAGGCGTTGAGCGACCGCCAGGTATTGGATCATGCTGTCGTCCTTACCTGGCTGATTATCCGCTGAGAATCATTGAAGACCTGAATATTCTCCGCGCCCATCTGGTGGGCGAGTGTCAGCCCCGCGATTAGGGCTTCATACTCGCTTTCTGATATCACTCAAATTCCCTAAGGAGTGACTTTACTCTCTCAAATAAGAGGTTCAGTTGTAGTACTTAGGGATCAAATCCACAAGGATCTAGGACACACACTAGATATAATAGTTATATGATTAAGCTAGGCTTATAGGTTTAAAGTAAATAAATAAATATAGCAAAGCAGGTGAGCAAGGTAGTTGCTCGGTAAATTGAGAGTTGTTTGATGGAAGGATGTGTTGCTAGATCTAAGATTTCTATTAGGAAATCAGGATTATAATGATATAGAGACTAAAACATGATATTATAGAACTCAACAGCTTATGAACAAATCGATCAGTAGTCGCATGCTTAGATACGTCTATTGACTAAATACTAATGAGGCTCTCGATCGGCTTTCGTGGTCCGATAGTATCGTGATATCTTGCATATTTACATGTTTTTAGCATCCATATCTCATGCATTTTGATCATATAAGTTAGGCATTAGGCATCTTTAGGTCGATTTTGCATTCATTTGTCCTTATCAGGTGTTGGAGTATGCTTTGGTGTGATTTGAGGTGTTTGGAAGCCTCATGGCCCAAAAAGAGGTGAAGAATCAGGTTTGGCCATGAAAAGAGAAGTCAATCCATGATCTGGTCAAGACAAAGATGAGCATGGACAGAGGCCTTAGAGATGTCTTCTGTTGCTAAGATTTTGTGGAGACACAGAAAATTGAGTTAGCGTCCAATGGAAGTGGTCTCAAGTCAATAGGAGCTGTATTGGAGGAGTTATGATCAGTTTACTAGAAGCACATCAAGCTGGCTGGGAAGACTGGTCCGGGTACAGCAACCCGGTCGGAACGCTGGACGACCAGGCTGGGGAGGCAGGACCGGGTAGGCTGGTCCGGGATGAGCTACCCGGTCGGGAGAAGCTTGAGATGGACAAGGCAGGACCGGGTAGGCTGGTCCGGGATGGGCTACCCGGTCGGGACGGCTGGACGGCCAGAACAAGGCTGGTCCGGTTGGTTGGACCGGGTTGGGCCATTTGCTCAACCCCTGACCAAAAATCACCCTCTCTTCCTAATGGTTGAAGCCTAATTGACCCCAGGGACCTTTTAGTATTTTTCTATGATGTTTTTAGGGCTTCTAAGCCTTGTATAAATACTCTTATATCTCCCAATTTGGGACTTGTCTCTTTTTCTCTCAAAAACACATTTGGATCTTGAATAAAGTTTGGATCTTGGATCCTTTTTCTTCTTTTATTCTTGTGTTCTTGAGCATCTGTTGCTCTCTAATCATGGTTAACCTTGAATTCATCATGGGTTTAAGGGAAATCATGTCTATTAGAGAGTAGATCATCTTAGGGTTCATGGGCTTGGGAGATTTAGGGTGATTAGGTGTAGATCTAAGGTGTTTTGGTGTAGATCTATCTTTTCCTTGCTTGATTGAGTGTTCTTATTGCTATTTTGGAGTTGGCCTCTTCAAAATAGAGCTATAGGCATTTCATGCCCGGAAGGTGTTCTATGAAATGCCTGAACCAACTCATCAGTGCTTTTAACATCCTTTACCTAAGTGATTAGTTGTTAAAGGTGTTAAGATAGCTAGTAGACTTGTTCTTAATGATTGCTTTCATATTATTCAACCTAAAGGATTAGATGCTTGAGATATGTTAGTGAATGAGCATTCATCTAGAGATAGAGCTTGCTTAGGATTGTGTCTAGGCTTAAGGTGTTAGATTGATTGAAAGTTTGCCATCTTAGATTGAAGCTTGATCATCCAAAGTCAATTCCCTTGTCCCAAGAACCCCCTTGCCTCATGCATTGCATCTTGTGTAGAGGCATAAGAGTAATTGATACGCCTTGTGAAGCTAGAGAATAATAAGAGAGTTTTGCTCATGCTATTTGCTATGTTTCTTTAGGATGTCAAGTTGAGTGCTATGAGTGTTTCTTTTGGCTTTTCTTCCATCTCTATGTCTCCCCTCCTTGTGTTTTGAAAAGATTACTTGAGGACAAGTAAAGGTCTAGTGTTGGGGAGTTGATATCTTGCATATTTACATGTTTTTAGCATCCATATCTCATGCATTTTGATCATATAAGTTAGGCATTAGGCATCTTTAGGTCCATTTTGCATCCATTTGTCCTTATCAGGTGTTAAGATAGCTAGTAGACTTGTTCTTAATGATTGCTTTCATATTATTCAACCTAAAGGATTAGATGCTTGAGGTATGTTAGTGAATGAGCATTCATCTAGGGATAGAGCTTGCTTAGGATTGTGTCTAGGCTTAAGGTTGATAGATTGAATGTTGCTGCCACCTTTAGATTGAAACTTGATCACCCAAGATCAATTCCCTTGCCCCATGAGTCCTATTGCTTCATACTGAAAGAGAGATCATTACTTTATTGCATTTTAGCTTAGTTTTAGTTCACTTCATTCCACTCTTTTGATTGCACTTAGATTAAGCATAGACTTGTATTCCCTTTGCATTGAAATCACCTAGGATTGGTTCGACAATCTTTTATACTACATCATTTGATTAGGACCCTTGAAAAGTCTTTCATCAAATTGGCGCCGTTGCCAAGTTCTAGTTTGATTTTGACATTGACATTTAGTCACTTGCTTGAGACTAAGTCTTGTTACCTTTATCTAGTTACTAATTCCCTTTCAAGTGGTTGTTCTTTTGCAAGGTACATTCACAAGAGAGGAAGATCATGTCTCTTAACTTGGAATCAATGTTCAAGGCTCTTTTAGAGAGTCAAGAAAGAATGATATCTAGAAGCTCCACTTATTGTGACAGAGCTTATGAGCCAACCACCCAATTGGAGTACCAACCACATGAAAACCTTGGTCAAGAAAGCCAACATGGATATGGTGAGAGATACCAACCTTGGGCTTTAGAGTATGAAGAACAAGAAGTCAAATCCCCTCAGGCCTCCAATGAAGAACACATCACCAACATGCTTGAGAAGTTGTTGGAGAATCAAGAAAGAGGAAGGTTTGAGATACAAAGGCAAATGAGCTCTCTTTCCACCAAGGTAGATGCTCATGGCAAGACTCTTAGCTCAAGGATGGATGAAACTATAACACATGTGGAGTCTATCAACAACAAACTCTCTCACATGATTGAAGATCAAGAAGAAAGCATCACTTCCCTTTACAACACCAACACTTGTGAAGAATGTTCCATGGATATGGAAGTTGATGTTGAAGAGGATGTTCAACTCAAGGATGGATTTCAACAAGAAGCTGAAGACTCTATACGTGAGCTTAAATTACTCATTGGATGCATGGTAGATGAGAATCTTGTGGTAAGATATGAAGACCAAGTTGAACAAACTACATTCATGGGTTATTCAACAAAGAGCAAGGATGAAGAAGTAAGCTTGGTTGGAAGAATCTTTGAAGATCTTTGTGATGATGGTTTGGTTGTTGAATGCATAGAGGAGATAAGAGAGATCTCATTGGTTATGGATGAGTTCTCAATCAAGGAGGAAACACATGTGAAGTTTACTTCCAAGGAAGGAACAAGGGGTGAAGAGTCTATGGAGAATCACGTTATTCACATTAAAGAATCCCTCAAAGAGATGCACCAAGAAGACTCTCCTATGGACAAGCCCTTTGCCTACCATTTTGGTATACTCTCTACCAAGGAGCTCATTGTTGGTGATCCAAGGAAGGTATCTTTTGAAGAGATCAGGATGAATGAGTTTAGGGGTTGGTTCTATGATGAGTATGATCCTGGTGATCCGGTTTGGCAAGAAGGCTTTCACTACATGGGTAAGGAGCCTAGACACACCAGCCGTCACTAGCCAGAGGAAGGAAAGTCAAGCTAGTGACTCAAAACAAGCTCACTTGGGAGGAAGTCCCATGGCTATCCTTTGTACATATTTCACTAGGATTTTTGTTTTAAAGACCCTTGGGCTGAAGAGGCAGGCGACCAGAAATTTCTCCCCTAGGCACCAAGCACCACACCCAACACTCCTTATGTGGTAACACTCCAACCCTTCTTGTATATACATTTGTTTTTGTCTTTTGGGGTATCTCCTTCTCTCTTACTCACACAGAGACTGTGTGATTTAAGTGTGGGGGAGGTACCAAGTATTTGATCATGTTTGCTTTGTGATTGAGAGTTTCATGCATTGCATTGTACATTCATATATGCATAAAAGAAAAATTTAAAATTTTTGAATCATGTAGTTGCATCACTTGCATCTTTAAGATTGAGTCTAGAGCATATAGGTTGCATTCACTTGCACATGGAGCATTGCCTAGTAAAGAACACTTGTTTGCACTGAATTTGACACCCTAGTTAAACATATCAAGTAGCTTAAGCATCTTTTGAAAGGCTTGCATGCTTTGAGCCTTGAAAACTCTTCTTGAAACTTGCTAGCTTGCTTGATATTGACATTGTTCTTAAGACCAGCTCCATCCTGAACTTAGACTTGAATGAACTTAATTTCTCTTGCATATGGGCATTTGCATACTTGATCATGGATCTCATACACATTTGGGTTATCTTTTCCCACTGTATCGCTCTTTGTTAACCCAAATGGCACTTCCATACCCTTGAACCCTATCCATTCTTTGAAGCCTACATTGATTTGCATGAGTGATGCCTTTTCTGATAGTTTGTCATGTGCAAAATCTTGAGAGTATTAGGGGGACATGGATTTGTTCTCATCTCTTGCGAGCATAGGGTCATCATTTGAGCTAGCTTCTAGGATGGTGAGTGGGGTCTTTGTTACTTAATGGTTTATATCTTGGGTTTGGAATGTAACAATGTTGAGATTGATGAACATAGAATGTATTGAGAAAGAAAAACCCTAGGGACCTAGAATAGAAAGATAAGAAGCTCTTGATTGATGTTTTTTTACCTTCCCCCGAAATAAAAAAAAAAGAGAAAAAGAAAAGAAAAAGAAAAAGAAAAAGAAAAAGAAAAAGAAAAAGAAAAAGAAAGATTCAATAAGATAGTGGGGAAGGAAAAACTTAAATAGTTAGAGCTTAAAAAAGTGAATAGAGGTCCTTAGTGGTTGAATTTCAAAGGAAAGAAAGTTGTTCATGGGGTGAGTGATGTAAAAATGTTTTTCATTTTTGGGTTATGGGATGAATAAAAGGGGTGAAAGATCTTGTAATCACTTAGGAATTGGGTAGAATGATGAAGATGGATCCATGTATGCATGAATTGCTCCTAGTCTTAGATAAATTTTGCATAATGATCAAGCTCCTTGATTCTTGAGTGATTGCCACCATAAAAGATGCATTGAACCCTCCATTTCATCCATATTAGACCATTTGATCACCTAGCCAAATGATTGAGATCATGTGTCCATTTGTGAGACTTCACCTTGTGTGTGTGTGTGTGTGAATCAATGTGAGGGCTGATTAAGAGAACTTGTTGGTTGATAAGCATTGCATCTTGTGTAAAGGCATAAGAGTAATTGATAGGCCTTGTGAAGCTAGAGCATAATAAGAGAGTTTTGCTCATGCTATTTGCTATGTTTCTTTAGGATGTCAAGTTGAGTGCTATGAGTGTTTCTTTTGGCTTTTCTTCCATCTTTATGTCTCTCCTCCTTGTGTTTTGAAAAGATTACTTGAGGACAAGTAAAGGTCTAGTGTGTGGGGGGGGGGGAGTTGATATCTTGCATATTTACATGTTTTTAGCATCCATATCTCATGCATTTTGATCATATAAGTTAGGAATTAGGCATCTTTAGGTCCATTTTGCATTCATTTGTCCTTATCAGGTGTTGGAGTATGCTTTGGTGTGATTTGAGGTGTTTGGAAGCCTCATGGCCCAAAAAGAGGTGAAGAATCAAGTTTGGCCATGAAAAGAGAAGTCAATCCATGATCTGGTCAAGACAAAGATGAGCATGGACAGAGACCTTAGAGATGTCTTCTGCTTCTACGATTTTGTGGAGACACAGAAAATTGAGTTAGCTTTCCAATGGAAGTGGTCTCAAGTCAATAGGAGTTGTATTGGAGGAGTTATGATCAGTTTACTAGAAGCACATCAAGCTGGCCGGGAAGACTGGTCCGGGTACAGCAACCCGGTCGGAACGCTGGACGACCAGGCTGGGGAGGCAGGACCGGGTAGGCTGGTCCGGGATGAGCTACCCAGTCGGGAGAAGCTTGAGATAGACAAGGCAGGACCGGGTAGGCTGTTCCAGGATGGGCTACCCGGTTAGGACGGCTGGACGTCCAAAACAAGGCTGGTCCGGGTTGGTTGGACCGGGTTGGGCCATTTGCTCAACCCCTGACCGAAAATCACCCTCTCTTCCTATTGGTTGAAGCCTAACTGACCCCAGGGACCTTTTAGTATTTTTCTATGATGTTTTTAGGGCTTCTAAGCCTTGTGTAAATACTCTTATATCTCCCAATTTGGGACTTGTCTCTTTTTTCTCTCAAAAACACATTTGGATCTTGAATAAAGTTTGGATCTTGGATCATTTTTATTCTTTTATTCTTGTTTTCTTGAGCATCTGTTGCTCTCTAATCATGGTTAACCTTGAATTCATCATGAGTTTAAGGGAAATCATGTCTATTAGAGAGTAGATCATCTTAGGGTTCATGGGCTTGGTAGATCTAAGGTGTTTTGGTGTAGATCTAAGGTGTTTTGGTGTAGATCTATCTTTTCCTTGCTTGATTGAGTGTTCTTATTGCTATTTTGGAGTTGGCCTCTTCAAAATAAAGCTATAGGCATTTCATGCCCGGAAGGTGTTCTATGAAATGCCTGAACCAACTCATCAATGCTTTTAACATCCTTTACCTAAGGGATTAGTTGTTAAAGGTGTTAAGATACCTAGTAGACTTGCTCTTAATGATTGCTTTCATATTATTCAACCTAAGGGATTAGATGCTTTTGGTATGTTAGTGAATGAGCATTCATCTAGGGATAGAGCTTGCTTAGGATTGTGTCTAGGCTTAAGGTTGGTAGATTGAATGTTGCTGCCACCTTTAGATTGAAACTTGATCACCCAAGATCAATTCCCTTGCCCCATGAGTCCTATTGTTTCATATTGAAAGAGAGATCATTACTTTATTGCATTTTAGCTTAGTTTTAGTTCACTTCATTCCACTCTTTTGATTGCACTTAGATTAAGTATAGACTTGTATTTCCTTTGCATTGAAATCACCTAGGATTGGTTCGACAATCTTTTATACTACATCATTTGATTAGGACCCTTGAAAAATCCTTCATCATTTCGATCGATTATTCTATAGGAATATCGATCGATACACCTTTAGCTCCGTCGATCGATTATTCTATAGGAATATCAATCGACGCGCTTCTAGGAAGCTTTATGCACGGGTTGATTATATGTTCACTAGGGTTTGTAGATCAACTCTCGTTTGTTCTATCAATCCTAGCTCAGAGAAGACAAATCAGATAAGAAGCCAAGCTTTCGCTTGTGCCTAATGATTTTAAGATCATGGTTCTAGTTCATGACTCTATAACATAAGCAATAAGATGACTCTATAACATAAGCAATAAGAACAGTCTCAATGATGAATATACAATTTAGCAATTCTATATTTGGGGCTAATCCTACATAACCTATCTGAATTCTAAACCTAACAGGTGGATCTATCCAGGCATGAAGTTTGTCACAGAAATCATAGATGAATAGATGAAGAACATAAATATAAATAAAACCAAAACCAATGGAGTTCCAGGAGGACTCTGAAGGAGTCCCTCCCTTCTCTCCAACCCTAAAACTAAGAAAGAACAACAGAATAAAAGTTTAAAGAGCGTGTAGCCGTTAACAATGACTGAGAAATAACATAAATAGGGTTTTAGGTCATCCAAGGGTATTCTGGTAATTTTTGGTTGCTTCTTGGCCTTAGTTGGTCATAAAATATGCTTGACCCGCCTTCTGGCATCTGTGTCGGTCGATGTCAAAAGTGCTGCATTGATCGACATACGTTCCTTTTCTCGATAGCTTCCTCTCGCGAGGTAGACTGACCACTCTTCAGTAATACAGACATAACTTCTGCTACAAAATGCTGATTGACCTGAAACCGGTGGAATTGGAAATATTACTAAAATTTCTATATTTTGTCAAAAGATGAACTCAATCTAACGGTTATAAGGTCTCCATCAGTAGCTAAACATCGGACGCGTCTGCGCAATTCTGCACTCAAAGGCTCCAAAAGAAACCAAAATCACCACTTTCCTCCAAAACGTACCTGAACCCGTAAATACTCTAAAAAGACTCCAAAACATAATAAACATATCTTAAAACACCTATATACCATGGGTAAAAGTGGGTCAAATCCATGGTATATCAACTCCCTCAGACTTACCCTTTTGCTTGTCCTCAAGCAAAACAAACAGGCAGTCTCTCTGAAAGAGGTTTGAAAACAGCAGGACTAACACAATGTTTTAGCTTATAATCATCACCTCTACAATGTTGCAAGCCAAATCAAATATCTCATAACTACATAAAAACTTTATATACCATATCCTAGCTTAGCAACCAAATTCACTTAGTCATCAACTTAACAAATCTTGTCTTACTAACCCCTCTACTGATCTCATTTCTTTGCGTAAAAATAAAAGTGCAGGCTTTACCTTGGGGGTATCGATCACAAGATGCAAGGCTGCTCAAACAAGTATCTGGACCTGCAGGTAAAAAGAAGTTCCTTTCCTCTCTCTCTACTTATTTCCCTCCTAGCCAAAGTCTGCTTTTATTTGCAAGACAGTGACCAAGATTGGACAGGCTTCCATGAATCAAGTCTTAATGGTTTTAGCCACCAAGCCCTGTTCACTTATTTTGGACCTATATCTTAGTATTCTTTGTGAATCAAGCCTTAATGGTTTTAGCCACCAAGTCCTATTCGAACCCTTTACCTATATAATTCTTATGAATCAAGTCTTAATGGTTGCAGCCACCAAGTCCCGAATTCTTTTCCTAATTAATATCTAACTATTCCTATATATATATATATATATATTTTTAAGAGACTGAAAATTTAAATCTAAATTTCGAAATTGAGAGAGAGAGAGGGTGATATATCTATCTACACAAGGCTTTACCTTCCAAACTTGTTTGAAGCATCCGACCCCGTGTATACAAAGCCCCAAGACAAGCATATGTAGTCAAATTAAGTTGGAGATGCTTTGGTTCCTTCAAACATTCATAGCAAGTGTTGTCATAGTTGACAGGTGATCCACTTTAGCATCTCTAGTATATTCTGCAGTCAACAAATCTAAGAATGGTGCTAAAGAGTGGTTAGATAATAAGTAAAGATTGAAAAAGTTCATTATTCTCTTCTTGACTCAATAAAAACTTTTGAAAAACATTTTATAAGACTCACAAAGTAACTAATATCAGTAAACATTCCCCCGGACTTAAATTACACTGTCCCCAGTGTAAATTCGGTCGGAGTTATGGTGAAAACATAAATCATAAGTACTCAATATAACAAGTAAGAACGATAACCTGCTCGATGATGTCAGCGTCGATCGACACAATGAAGTGACAATCTATCATTTTTGCTGAAGTGCTGTCGAACGATGTCGACATGGTCTCGTCGATCGATGGCTAAAGCAGTCATTCGACACAATGAAGAGACAGTCGATCGTTGAAGCTTAAGTGTTGTCGATCGATATCGAGCTGGTCTCATCGGTCGATGTGCTGAGCAATCGTCTACTTGGATCTTTTTTTTTCACTAACTATGGCATAATATCAGTAGAACCTCCCCCAAGCTTAAACAACACTGTCACCAGTGTTATATAGTCTAAAATTGGTGGGAAAATATATCATAAGGAAAAAATTAACAAGAAAACCGGTATACCTGCTTTTGATATGAGTGTCGACCAACACATTTAAGTGGCGATCCATACTCTTGATGCTTTGTCGATCGATGCTAGCTAGCCATCGTCGATTCTTGAGCAAACTTATCTTCCCCAGATCCTTTTTTCCTTTTACCTGATATAAATAAAACACGAAAATTAAGTAAATAAATGAAAAGAAAACCAAATTTTTTTTCCGATGAACAGTGATTCTGATACAGTAACGCTGCTAAAGTAACGCAATTACAGTAGCTTTGCTACAGTGTCGATCGATTTTCCTGCTACAGTGTCGCTCGGCACTGCTACAGTGTCGTCGGGCACTGTTCATCACTTTTTTTTAACTGCAATAAAAATAAAACAAAAATCAGTAGTAAATCAAATTAAAATCAAATTTAAAACAAATATATCAGTGGGTTGCCTTCCACTCAGCGCTTATTTTCAGCCATTAGCTTGACTTATGGAGAACTGTTTTAGTCCGGATGAGATTTTGAACTTGCTCCAAAACAAGTCTTAGTGTCTCTCTTCCTCATTTTGTTGAGGCAGTTGATAAGAGCTCTTGCTGAAACTTCCCCTTTATCTCTCATCTCTGTATCACATAGCACTCTAAACTTGGTGAAAGGTTCTGGACCTCCTCTGCAGAGTACTCTATACTCAAGACTTCCCTCTTGACATTGCGAAGGGACTAGTAAAAGGAAATCTATATCTATACTTCTTCTTCTTCTTCTTCTTCTTCTTCTTCTTCTTCTTCTTCTTCTTCTTCTTCTTCTTCTTCTTCTTCTTCTTCTTCTTCTTCTTCTTCGTCTTCCTATTCCTGGTCCTTCCCCCAGACTTAGATTTTCAGTCTCGGGGTGTGAAATTTGGAGGGTGTCGACCGATGCTGAAGGATTCGTGCCGATCGATTCTGAAGGATGTGTGTCGACTGATGTCCTAGGTTTCCTATCGATCGGTGCTGATATTTTCTTCTTCTCCACGGGATCATAGAAGACAGTTTCATCTGATTTGATCTCCGCAACATGAAAGTCCACAGGGATCATGCCTACTGAGTTTACCTTGGAGTTATCTACGAAAGTGAATCTATCTTGAGAAGGTTCCATCTTTAGTCTTAATAATTCAGTAGTGTTTATGGACATGATGCCGACTGCAGATCCAGTATCGCATAGGACGTTTGGAAAATTGTGGCTATGTATAGAGCATGGAATCTGGAACTTCCCAGGATCCTTTTCCTTCTTCAGAGTCCCCTTAGGCTTACGGCTGACCTTGTTGAATAGTAGTTCAATGTCCCTAATTGTCTGTCTGCTCTCCCTGAACAAATTACCAAGTCCGCACTTATGATATGCCTCCTCCATAGACTCTTCTCTTTTGTCTATCATCTCATCAATAAGGAGTGCTCCAAGCTTTGCAAATAACTGTGAGAAACATCTGCTACGCACTCTGGATTTCCTGACACCATCTGAGAAGTGAGGAATCAGTAAAAACTAAGGACTCCCCTTGGTCCTTTTTCTCTTCTTCCAATTCTTCCTCTTCTTTCCCCCAGACTTGTCTGATCGCTTGGTGGTGCGTCATTCTTAAAGGTTTTGACACACTTCAAACTCATTCTGTTCTGGTACGCGATGGATGTCGATCGATGGTATCTGGTCGGTGTCGATCGATGATGAAAAGGTAGTGTCGATCGATTCCGGTTTGCTGATGTCGTTCGATACCGGTGTTCCGGGGCCTCTGCCAACGTCACTTCTGAAGCTCGACCTTCTCTGAGAACCTACTGCATGCTGATGATTATCAAGTACCCCAATGGAGTATCCTTGAGGCTTACTTATGTCTGGTGGAATAGGCGATTCAACTTCATAAACATCGCAGGGAACCACAAACTTCATAAGGTCATGCATTCTTTTCACTCTTTTGTGAAACCCAGCAGCTTCTTCTGCGCATATAAGTGGTCTGTGATGTTCCGGGACAGCAAGGTGCGAAGTCTCAGACTTTCGCATTCTCTCCATCCCGTTCTGGTTCAATCATATATCATGATAGCTCATCCAAACATGAGTGTTGATCAATGCAATCGGGTGGGTGTCGATCGATCCTATTTGGTGGATGTCGATCGATGATGTAGGGTGGGTTTAGATCGATGACGGAGGATTGATATCGATCGTTCTCATCAGGTTGGTGTCAATCGATGCTTTCCAGTGGGTGGGGTTCTATGATATAGGGTGGATGCAGATCTATTCCGTCAGGTGGTTGTCGATCGATATTAGGTGGGTAGTGTCGGTCGGTACTCTCGTGTGGATATCGATCGATCTCTTTAAGTTCATATCGATCGATGTCAGCCTTTGACGAAGTTTCCAGAGCTTTTCTCAAAGTGTACCGATCATTATCAAGCTTCTGCTTTGAGTTCTAATTCATATCCTCAAGCAATTCCTCCAGCTCCAAGAAGTCTTCCATAGTTACTTCTTCACTTGAATCCAAGTCTCCAAGCTGTTCTCCATCCTCTAACTCCAAGAAATCTACCAAGGTGATCTCTTTTTCTACATCCGGGTCAGGATAACAACTTGATACATCAGTGCTCTTTTGTGTCGAGTCTGCAAATGTCCTGAGGACAAATCGATCTTCCAGGGATTTCGAGAGGTATCGATAGACGACAAAAGTCTGTGTCGATCGATTTTGAGGTATAAGTATCGATCGATGTTGAGGTACTAGTATCGATCCATTCTGAGGTTGGATCACTAGTATCGGCTTCTTCTACACTGCTCGGCTTTCAAGAATCATGTTGTTCATCATCCTCTACCGTATTATAGTTGACCAGCTGTCCTCTGTTCAGTTTGTCCTTCTTCGTACTCTCATCTGCATGTTGAACCTGAATGTCTGGCTTCTTGATGTGAGTTCTCATGGTTTTCAGATTCCTCATTCAGCTCAGTGTAGACTATACCCAACATCTGATAGGCTCTAGATATTAATTCCTTCTTCTGACCTTCAATCATCTCGTCTAACATATCTATGTCGAATTGCTACAGCTTCATAGAGAAATTTGTTGAGGAAGGCAGATTTAATGTCTTCCCAGTAGGTTAAAGATCTTGGCTGCAATTGACTGAACCAGCTAAATGCATCTCAAGATAAAGAATATGGGAAAATCTTGCAGATAATGTGGTATACGGATACTTCATTCTGCTCGCTTGCTGAGGCTAGCTCCTCAAGTTCTATGATATGGTCTCTGGGATCTTCATGAGGAAGACATTGGAAAGGGTCCTCACTTCCCCAATCATACCATTGGCGATTCATATCAAATGTATTGATCTCAGCAACAACAATCACATCAAGGATTACAGCGCCCTCTGCAATAATCAATTGTCCTGTGCTGTTACGAGGGCGACCTTCTTCGTGTCGCCAGACACCATTCTCATCAACCTTGAGCATGAGCACTTCGACCTTATCTTTCTCCACGCTTGTAATGTTGTTCGACATTCGATGAAGAGTGTCGCGATGAACAGTGTTTCGAAGAACAGTGTTCTGATGAACAATGTTTCGAGGAACGGTGTTCGCATGAACAGTGTTTCGATGAACAGTATCTCGATGAACAGTGTCGATCAACGTGGAATGAACAGTGTCGATCGACGCAGGATGAACAGTATCGATCGACACGGGATGAATAGTGTCGATCGGTGGGGAATGAACAGTATCGCGATGAACAGTAGCGGGAAGAACAGTAAAAGAATGGATAGTACCGGAATGAACAATACAGGATGAACAGTAACCTGGTGAACAGTGCCGGGATGAATAGTGTTTTCCGACACCTGATGAATAGTGTCATTCGGTGCTGCTTGGAGGGTGTCGATCGATGCTTCCCTCGTAGACTTACGGATAGTGCTTAAACCAACAGGCTCCTAAATCCTCTCTTCATTGTTTTCTGTTACTAAGATTTATGTGCCTGAAATAGAAGAATTTTTTTTTTATGTAAATTTCTTGAACAGGAAATAAACCTAGACTAAATCTAAATAGACAAGATCTAATGGCGATCAAAGCTCCCTGGCAACGGCGTCAATTTTGATATCACTCAAATTACCCTAAGGAGTGACTTTACGCTCTCAAATAAGAGGTTCAGTTGTAGTACTTAGGGATCAAATTCACAAGGAGCTAGAGCACACACTAGATCTAATTGTTATATGATTAAGCTAGGCTAATAGGTTTAAAGTAAATAAATAAATATAGCAAAGCAGGTGAGCAAGGTAGTTGCTCGGTAAATTGAGAGTTGTTTGATGGAAGGATGTGTTGTTAGATCTAGGGTTTCTATTCAGGAAATCAGGATTATAATGATATAGAGACTAAAGCATGATATTATAGAACTCACCAGCTTATGAACAAATCGATCAGCAGTCTCATGTTTAGATTCGTCTATTGACTAGATGCTAATGATGCGCTCGATCGGCTTTCGTGGTCCGATAGTATCGATCGATTATTCTATAGGAATATCGATCGATACACCTTTAACTCCGTCGATCGATTATTCTATTGGAATATCGATCGACGCGTTTCTAGCAAGCTTTATGTGCGAGTTGATTATATGTTCACTAGGGTTGATTATATGCACGGCAAAAGCACAGGCGAGAAGTCAGCTGCGAAATCAGCTAGGACCTGTGATTTTATAGCTGTAGCCGGTCGGAATACCACGTCGTACTCTCCTAGCTCCACCGCCCATTTGGCCAGGCGTCCTGAGACTTTGGGCTTATGAAGAACCAGCTTGTTGGGGAAAGAGGTGACAACTACGACTATGTGAGCTTGGAAGTAAGGCCGCAATTTGGGGGCAGTGACCATCAAGGCTAGTGCTAGGTTCTCGAGGTGGCTGTAGCGAGCCTCTGCATCCAAGAGAGCTTTGCTCACATAGTAGATTAGGAGCTGTTTGCTTCCTTCCTCGTGCACCAGGACGGTGCTCACGGCATATTCGGAGACTGCAAGGTATAACAGTTGTACTTTGCCTATCAAGGGTTTTGACAGGAGAGGAGGGGTGGTGAGATATGCATTGAGTTTGTGTAGGGAGGATTCACACTTCTACGTCCATTGGAGATTCTTAGGGTTCTATAGAGTCTCAAAGAAGGCGTGAGACTTGTCCGAGAGCCTAGAGATGAACCTTCTCAGGGCCGCCATTCTGCCTGTTAGCCTCTGGACTTCCTTGACGTTCCTCGGGGAGGGAATTGATTGGATGGCCCTACTGTGTTCTGGATTAGCTTTGATGCCCCGGTGGGTTACAATGTATCCTAGGAACTTCCCGAACTTAACTCTGAATGAGCATTTAGCCGGGTTGAGTTTCATGCTATACTTCCGCAGAGTAGAGAAAGCTTGCTGCAGATGTGAGATATGATCTTCCAGGGATTTTACCAGCATGTCGTCAATATAGACCTTCATGGTTTGCTAGATTTGATCCGCGAACATCATGTTCACCAGCCTTTGGTAGGTAGAACCGGCATTCTTCAGGCCGAAAGGCATGACCTTGTAGCAAGAGTTGCCCCTGGATGCCATGAAAGATGTTTTCTCCTGGTCGTCTTGATGCATGAGTATCTGATGGTAGCCAAAGAACGCATCCATGAAACTCATTAGCTCGTGCCCGGCTGTGGGGTCGATAAGTTTGTCGATATAGGTAGAGGAAAGGGATCCTTTGGACAGCACTTGTTAAGGTCTGTGAAGTCTATACAGACTCTCCACTTCCCGTTCTTTTTCCTGACCACCACCACGTTGGCTAGCCACTCCGGGTATTGTACTTTGCGGATGAATCCTACGTCGAGCCGGTTCTTGAACTCGTCGTTGATGATCGCGTCCCTTTCAGGAGCGAAATTCCTCCTCTTCTGTCTGACTGGCTGATGCTGAAGGTCTACTTGCAGCTTGTGCATGATGACTTCCGGGTCGATCCCAGCATATCGATGTGGGACCAGGCGAAGAAATCGGAGTTGGACCTGAGGAAGTCGATCAACCTCCTTCTTAGTCATTCAGGAAGCTTGGAGCCAACCTTGAGGTGTCGAGTCTGGTCCCATTCGATCAATGGCTCATCGTCCATTTCCTCGACCTTCGGCTCTTTGGTAGTTCGAGTCGGAGGCTTGCTCTGTAATTGCTATAAGACCGTGGTCTTTCCCTTCAGAGTACTCTGGTAACAGGATCGGGAGTCCTCTTTGTCACCCCTGACTATTCTTATGCCCCAGGGCATGGGGAATTTCACCATCTGATGGAGCGTCGAGGGGACGTCCCCCATGTCATTGATCCAGGGTCGTCCAAGGATCATGTTGTAAGATGACAGGCAGTCGACTACAAGGAACTTGGTTGACATGTTAATTCCTTCGGCGTACACCGGGAGAGTGACTTCTCCAGTGGTTTGCTTGACCTCTCCGCTGAATCCCACGGGTAGGGTTGTTTTGCGCGTCAGGGCGCTCTCTTACAACCTTAGGTCTTGGTAAGCAGCCTGGAAGATGATGTTGGTGGAGCTTCCATTGTCCACTAGTATCCTCTTCACAAGGCAGTTTGCTACAGTGAGCGATATGACCATTGCCTCATGATATGGGGCTAGGACCTTCTCCTGTTCCCTGGCCGTGAAACTTATTTCGTCTGTTCCCAGGAGCAGGCACTTAGGCTTTGCAGCCTCTGGGCCGTGGTCGGCAATCTGGGTACTCTTCTTGGGGGTTGCATGGCTTATGCCGCTTATCTCCGAGCCTCCGGATATGACGTGGATCGTTCGATCCCACCGAGGTGGCGAGGCCGGGACAGCTTCAGTGGGCTTTTCGGATGTTCCCTTGCTCAGATGGCTCTTGGCCTTGTCCGAAAGGAATTCCCGGAGATGTCCCTTCTTGAGTAGCTCGTTGACCTCGATCTTCAGCACGACGCAGTCCTCTGTCTTGTGACCGTGGTCACTGTGGAAGTTGTGGTAACAAAAATTCACAGTGTCAATTTTAATGAATAAAATGGAGGAAAGTCAAGTGAGCCCGAAGTCTCTGCGTAACCACACGAAGTCGAAAAAGAGACAGATAGCAAAATATAGATGAAAAGTCGCCCAGAGGTGTTTTATTAATTGAATAATATGAGTACAGAATCTTCCGAGAAGAGAAGAGATATGCTAATAAGATAAAAAATAAAATGAGAGGCAGCAAAACGTTCTCAGGATTGCCTTGATAGTCTTACCACCTAAGTTCTAAGTTCTCTAAGCTAACATGAGTTTTCTAGGTCTAAAATCTCGGATCCCTGCATCTTTTGCTCCATCTCTCCTTATTTAGGTGTTTAGGTCGGTGGCCTTTTTCCTCCTTTGTCTTTGGGCCCAAGTTTATCTCTTATAAGGAATATTCCATTTTTCTTCGATCTTCTGTAATTATTCTCGAACCTTGATATTTATCTTCGGAAACTTGACATTTAGCCTACTCCACGAGTTAGGATAAACCGTTATAACTTCCATGGGCTTGAATCTCGTTCAGAGTCGCAAGTGGGCTTCCAGCCGTGTTTTGGACCGTTGCGGGCCGTTTTCCGGCCTTCGGACGTCTTTGCGAATTTCTTGAGAAATCACTTTCGTCGCGACGTTGTGTCCATAAAAAATCATAAATGAACCGTATTGTCGAGGATACTGATATTTAAAGTTAACTATTTCCGTTGTATACCATAGATCTTGATTCATACGTAAGATTTCGACGATAACTCCGATCGAGATAAAAACGGACATTGGGTCCATGGCTCGGAGTACGTGATAGCACAGAGAACGTGGGAATTGATACAAGTTGGACTGGCCAGGACAGATCGTGCTCGCCTAGAATGAGCTGACTGGGTTATGGCCGAGCTCGCCCTAGGGAAAGCTGGTAGGACAAGGCCAAGCTCGTCCTAGGGCGAGTTGGTCGGGACAAGGCCGAGCTCGCCCTAGGGGGAGCTGGTTGGGACAGGGCCGAGCTGGTTGGAACAAGGCCGAGCTCTCCCGAGCTCGCCCTAGGGCGAGCTGGCTGGCTCTCGGACCGTGCTCGACCTCCTTTGGGTTGTCGGTTGCCTCCTTCCGTGCTTTGTTTTCCCGAGGGTTTCCTATTTCTCGAAGTTCTTTGAGAAACAACTTCTGAGAGTGATGATCTTAACTGTTGATTTCGAGATTACCGTTTTCGACCCCAACAGTTAGCCCCCCAGCCTGCAAGCTTCAGAGACGATTTTGCGGGCGAGTAAAGTGTTTTAATCGTATTTTTGGTTATGAGCACGTTTTTTCGTAGATCCTTTTTTCGAGATTATTATATTACAGAAATCCACGTCACCCCCATACTCTTATAAGTAACAGCCCATCATTCTTCATTCTCTCCACATCTTCTCATTTCTTCAAACTTTTCTTCCCTTGTTCCTTAAGAAAGAATGTCTTCCCCCCCCCAAAACAAAGCAAAGAACTCCGACGTCGAGATGGGTGAGGCCAGTCCAAGCTTGCTGACTCCGGCTGCTCCCGATGCTACTCCAGCTTTCGTCACCGGATTCCTTTCTTTCAAGGACAAGCTATCTCGGCAAAGTGCTGAGAAGGGACTGAGCCGAACTCACGCTGAGACGCCAGCCATTCCTTCTTCGTCCGCGATTTCGACTTTGGCTGCTGGTACCAAGTGCCCATGCGACGCTGCCCCTTTCGTAGGACAATATGTTACGTCTGAACATGCGCCGGATTTCTCGGCCCAGCCTTCAGATTCTTCCACCACGCCAATTATCATCATCGAAGAAGAAAAAGCGACGGACGCGATGCCTCCGCCTCCGAAAAAGAAGGAGATCATCCTGGCGCTTCCCGCGCCCAGTGCTGCACCGTTGCCTAAAGGTCGTAAAAGGAACAGTGCTGCGATCGAGACAGTTAAGAAGAGAAGATGCACCAAGGGTGGGGAAAGCGAAACTTTAGGACTATTGCCGCAGCATCGTGCCAAGGTTTGTTTGCGAATGTGATTCTTTATGGGTCATAGGTAACTCTCCTTTGTGGTTGTTCTTATTTTCTCTTATGAGCAGTTTGTATCGTTGATCGATGGGATGATCAGTGACTACGGATCAGAGGTCGAGCGTTTGACAAAGGAGCTAGCAGAATCGCAGGAGACGTCGAAAAGCATCGAAGCTACGCTAAAGACTATTGAGGCACTCATGCTGCGGGGACATCTCAACTTGAGGTTCAGATCAGTGATCTTGAGCGGGACCTCGAGAAGACAGCGAGTTCTCTGCTCAAGGTGAAGAAGGAGATAAAGGTCAAAGCTTCTGAAGTTCGTCGTCTCTAGCGAAAGATCCAGAGCAAAGAGGGATCAAATACTTGTGAGATTGCAGGAGCCGAAGATCTTCGTACCGGGTTCCACACCCGTCTAGCGAGGATGGCTTCTCTCCTTGATTCCTTGATGGCTGCCCGTGAGAGAGACTTGGCCTTGGTGGGAATCAAAGGAAGTCTGAGCGAAATCCAGATGCTCAGGGGTGAAGAAGTTCCGTCTCTGGACTCCGAAGAGGCTAGGCTACTATCTCACAAGGAAGAGCTGGAGGCTTCCAAAGGAGATTTTGGTTCGATCCTTGCTGCCCTGAGGTCCGAGTGCATCCTTACGCCGTGTTTAGGTGAGCTTGAGGGGAAATGTCGTGAGATCGAGAGAGGTGAAGGTGATGCGGTTCCAAGTTCTGATGAGGTTGAAGATGAAGGTGGCGCTCCGAGGAGTGCCTAGGGTAAAAATTCTTTCGGGATTTTGTTATTTTTTTTTGGTTGTCTTTTGGCCGTTATGAGGCCATGATGTATGTTTCGGGACTGGCCGTTGGTGGCTTCGAATCCCTGCCCTTTTAGGGCTTTTTTAAAACTTTTGGCTCAATCTATAAATTTTTTCGGTTATTTTATAAACCAAGAGAACTTCTGTTTATCGAAGTTAGGTGGAGAGGGTGTGAGTTTTCGTCTCATTCCTCCCCCTCATACGATCACCGTACCTATCGTTCGTACAATGCTGGAGTTCTTGCAGTTCAGTGTTTTATGCAAAGGCTCGTGAAACGTATACACTTAAGTGAAGAGTCAAATTTTGGGATCTCGTATCAGGGTGTTGATACTATGCCTATGAGATGTCAAGATCCAGCATGGCTGAGTTTAGGGAAAGACCTAGGTTTAGTCTCAGACTAAGGCTTTGTGATGACAAGTCGACTTTCGTTTTGCATGTTTGCGATTTTAACCTGAACGTATACACTTAAGTGAAGAGACAAATTTTGGGATCTCGTATCGGGGTGTTGATACTATGCCTACGAGATGTCAGGATCCAGCAAGACTGGTTTTAGGGCAAGACCTAGGTTTACTCTCGGACTAAGGCTTTGCGATGACAAGTCGGCTTTTGTTTTGCCTGTTTGCGATTTTAACCTGATTCATACCGATTTAAAGTCTGTAAATTGTTATCGGCTTACACGACTTGTCTTGGCACGAATCGAGCTACTTCCAAAGGCTGTCTGGAGGTGCTAATAAAAATTTTGGATTTCTTGTATAGCGCGCTATGTTATCCTTGTCGGATGTAAGAGAGCCTATCCTTTCGAGGGAGGGTAATGTCTGTTTAGGACGTAGGAGTTCGTTTGTTGTGATCAGCAACAACGAAATAATACAATTTTAGAGGCATGTTACCGTCTTAAAAGGCGTACAGGGTTTGTGTTAAGTTTCGAAAACGAGGACGTTGTTTTCAAAATGCCGAAAAAAGTTTATTCGAACACGTAGCGACGTCTCGCAGTGCCGAAAGTTATATTTTTTATGCCGCATTCTGTTTGCGGGCTTTAAATGAATGGATTTTTTTGATCGAGGACTGCTTCTTTGAGAGCGTAAAGGGAATTTTGCAGCTTTTTGGTGCTGTAGCTATTTGCTCTTTGCTAAGGCGTTGTAGGCGAATGTTGGATTTGCCGTCGTAGCCATTAGTAGTGATTTGCGATAAGAGATTGGCGATAACTATAAGATCGCGTTTTCTATAAAAAGTTTCAAAAAATGTCGAGTCCTTGAAAGTTGTGCGAGTATACGAGTATACGTACCCACTCCCTTTTTTGAGTGGGGGATATCTGAACTCACTGGTTTGCGAGCTGCCTACGTCCTCTTTTTCGGGGATCAAGCCATCTTGTAGTTCTCTACTTTCCACGTTGCGATTAGTGGTAGTATTTATTAAGGTGCATTGCGTTCCAAGTTCTTTGGATCTTTACGCCTTGCATGTTCGCGATTTGGTACGAAGCTGGTCGAACCTATGACCTCGTATTGTCCTTCCCAGTTTGCTCCCAGCTTTCCTGCGTTTCGTTCGGCAGTGTTTTGAAAGACTTTGTGTAGAACAAGATTGCCTTCTTTGAACCTGTGATGGCGCACGTTTGAGTTGTAATATTTTGCGGCCGCGTGCTGGTAATTTTGAATTCGGATGAGCGCCTGGTCTCGGCGCTCGTTGATAAGATCGAGATCGTCCAGCAGTATCGCATTGTTGAGATCTTCTCGTTCGGGGAGGAATCTTCTCTGTACTCCGGAAAATTCTACTTCCGACGGAATCATGCACTATATCGCGTAAATGAGGGCGAATGCGGTTTCTCCCGTAGCCCGTCTTGGGGTCGTACGATACGACCAGAGAACTCCTTCGAGTTCCTCTGGCATCGTCCCTTTTTGGCTTCTAAGCGGTTTTTTAATCCGTCGAGGATGGTCTTATTAATTGTTTTGGCCTGGCCATTACATTGCGGATATCTGGAGTTGACTTGTTCAGTCGTATTTTCCACTTCTCGCAGAATGCTTTGAATCGGGTAGAGATGAACTGAGATCCGTTGTCCGTTCCAATTTCGTAAGGGACCCCGTGTCTGGTGATAATATTCTTCCAGACGAAGTTCTCGACTTGGACGTCTTTGATACTTGCGTAGGATTCTGCCTCTACCCACTTTGAAAAGAAATCCGTGAGAACCAAAAGGAAACACTTCTGCTTTGAGTTGTTTAAAGGTCCGACGATATCCATGGACCATTGCATGAATGGATATGGAGACGAGATGGATGAGAGGACCTCTGCGGGTTGATGAATCATTGGTGTGTGCCTTTTGCATTTTTCTCATTTTCGTGCGAATTTCTCGCAATCTTTGATCATAGTTGGCTAGTAATAACCGTGGCGTTTTATTTTGAGCGCGAGTGACCTTCCACCGGAGTGATTTCCGCAAGATCCTGAGTGGACATCCTCGATAACTTTTCTCCCCATCTATCGTGACGCAGGTCATGAGCGGGTCATGAGCGGGCCAGAGAATCTCCATTTGTAATCTCCCCATCTATCGTGACGAATCGCGTGGCTTGAGTCGTTACCTTGCAACCCGCCCACTTTTCGGCGGGCAGCGTTCCGTTGACGATATATGCTCGAATTTTTTCCAGCCATGGGTTGTCCCACCCGTATTCCGACTGATACACGTTTTATTCTGGTTGGTATTCGATTTCCCCCGCATCCTCAATCTTCGCCCTAATCAGATTGGCGACTACTGGAGGTCCGATGCTCGGATGTTCTATGAACTCGACACGATTATTCTCTTAAGTCCCGGATCCGAGCTTGATGCTAGTGCGGCCAAGGCGTCTGCCTGGGCATTTCCCGAGCGGGGAATTCAGGTGAGAGAAAATTGATTGAAGTCTTCGGCTAGGTCTTGGACGAGTTTCAGATATGCGTCCATTCTTTTGTCCCTTGCTTCGTATTCTCCGCTGTACTGATTTGCGACCAGCTGAGAATCACAGTAAGCATGGATGTTGCGAATTTTCAGTCCGTAGGCTAGTCGTAAACCTGCAACGAGTGCCTCATACTCTGCCTCGTCATTAGACACGTGAAAGTCCTATCGGAACGATTGTTCCAGGATCACTCTGGTAGGCGAGGTGAGCCGAATCCCTATCCCGGATCCTCTTTTGGATGATGACCCATCGACGTGAAGGAGCCAAGTCAAATTTGGCTCCTTGTTTATCATATCCCCTGTGGGTAATTCTACCAGGAAGTCTGCCAACACCTGAGATTTCGCGCAGGTCCTTGGGCGATATTCGACGTCGTATTCGCTCAGTTCGACTGCCCATTTAGCGAGTCTGCCGGACTTGCTCGGGCTGTGCAGAATTGTTCGCAGGGGAAAAGTGGTAAGGATTACTATGGTGTGGGATTGGAAATACGGCCTGAGTTTTCTCGCTGACATTACAATGGCAAATGCTATTTTTTTCTTCCGGGGGTACCGTGTTTCGGCGTCTAGCAACGTTTTACTTATGTAGAAGATTGGTTTTTGTTCACCACGCTCTTCTCTGATCAAGACGCCGCTTACTGCTGTTGTTGAAACCGTGATGTACAAAAATAGAGGTTCTCCCTCTACTGGTTTGGCAAGAACCGGAGGAGTGGCCAGGTAATGTTTCAGCTGTTGGAAAGCCTTCTCGCATTCTTCCGACCATTCGAACTTTTTGTTCCCTTTTAACGTTTCATAGAATGGTAGGCACTTGTCTATTGAGCGCGAGATGAAACGATTCAGAGCCGCGACCCTTACGGTTAGCCTTTGAACTTCCTGTTTGGTCTTTGGGGAGACCATCTCTATTAGTGCTTTAATCTGTTTAGGGTTGGCCTCGATCCCGCGACACGTGACAAGGTAGCCAAGAAACTCTCTCGATGCTACTGCGAATATGCATTTTGCCGGGTTGAGCTTCATGTTATGTAGGTTTAACCTCGCGAAGCATTCCTCCAAGTGGGACACATGATCGTGTTTGTTAAGGGATTTTACGAGCATATCATCGATGTATACTTCCATAGTCTTTCCGAGCTGCTCGGAAAACATACGATTGACAAGTCGTTGGTAAGTGGCGCCCGCGTTCTTAAGGTCAAATGGCATTACTTTGTAGCAATACGCTCCGCGATCGGTGATGAACGTGGTTTTTTCACGATCGTCGAGGTTCATCATGATCTGATTGTACCCGGAGAAGGCCTTCATAAACGATAAGAGTTTGTTCCCTGCTGTTGATTTGACAGTCGATCGATGTGTGGAAGCGGGAAACAGTCTTTTAGACAAGCTTTGTTGAGATCGGTGAAATCGACACATACTCGCAAATTGCCATTTTTTTTACAACGACAGGATTGGCGAACCAATCTGGGTATCTGACATCTGTTTTGGACCTACTTTGAGGAGTCTTTCGACCTCCTCGTTGACTGCAGTGGCCCGCTCTGGTCCCAACTTTCGTCTTTTCTGTTTGACGGGCTTATAAGTCGGGCCAATGTTGACTTCCTGACATGTTATGCCAATGTCGATCTCCGGCATATCTTCCGCGGCCCAAGCGAAAGTATTGAGGTTCTTCTTAAGACAGGCTATGATTTCTGTCTTCAATGGCTCGCGGAGGTTTGCTTCAATCTCGACGCATCATTCTGGAAAAGACTCGTCGAGACAGACCGAGATTACAGGCTCACAAGTTGGTTCGCGCTTTCCTTCCAGAGCTTCCGCTCTCTGCGACTGCCAATAAATTTTTGACGAATCTTGATTTGGGACTTTTTCGTCGAAGGCCGGCTTCCTTTTCTTTCTCTGGGAAGTCTCAGGCATCGAGTTCTTTCGTTTCAACTCGGCAGTGAAGCAGACTTGTGATATCCTGCGATCTCCTTGTATTGTTTCGATCCCATGGGGAGTCGGAAACTTAAGACACAGGTGGAAAGTCAAGGGAATTGCTCGCATGGAATTCAACCATGGAGTCCCAACGATCGCGTTATATGACGTCGGGCGATCGACGACTACGAATTCTCCAATTTAGCGACGCTCACGGCTCTAACAAGGAGGCTGATCGAGCCGGGGGTCATGGAAGCATCTCCGAATAACGGACTGGGGCCTTCCGTATTAGCACAGTTCAATTTCCATTCTCTCGAGGGTGCTTTTGAAGATAATATCAGCAGAGCATCCGGTGTCAACCAGTACTCTTTCTACGTCGATGTCCTGGATTGTCAGCTCGATGACAAGGAGATCGTTGTGAGGTTTGGCCTGGTCGGCCATTGCTCGATCCTTGACAGAGATGACATCGTAGGTGGTTAGGGCGGACATACTGAATCTTCAATCGATTGGTGATTTTTGAGAATCCCCCCCCCCTCCTTCTAGCGCCAAACTGTGGGAACCAAAATTCACACCGTCTATTTTAATGAATAAAATGGAGGAAAGTCAAGTGAGCCCGACTTTTCTTGAAGGTCCGGATTCTATGCGTAACCACACGAAGTCGAAAAAGAGACAGATAGCAAAATATAGATGAAAATTCCCTTAGAGGCGTTTTATTAATTGAATAATATAAGTACAGAATTCTTCCGAGAAGAGAAGAGATATGCTAACAAGATAAAGAATAGAATGAGAGGCAGCAAAACGTTCTCAGGATAGCCTTGCTAGTCTAACCACCTAAGTTCTAAGTTCTCTAAGCTAACAGGATTTCTCTAGGTCTAAAATCTCGGATCCCTTAGGTCGGTGCCCTTTTTACTCCTTTGTCTTTGGGCCCAAGTTTATCTCTTTTAAGGAATTTTCAATTTTTCTTCGATCTTCTGTAATTATTCTCGAACCTTGACATTTATCTTCGGAAACTTGACATTTATCCTATTCCACGAGTTAGGATAAACCGTCATAACTTCCATGGGCTTGAATCTCGTTCAGAGTCGCAAGTGGACATCCAGCCGCGTTTTGGACCCTTGCGGGCCATTTTCCGGCCTTCGGACGTCTTTGCGAATTCCTTGAGAAATCACTTTTGTCGCGACGTTGTGTCCATAAAGAATCGTAAATCAACCGTATAGTCGAGGAAACTGATGTTTAAAGTTAACCATTTCCGCTGTGTACGATAGATCTTGATTCATACGTAAGATTTCGACGATAACTCCGATCGAGATAAAAAGGGACATTGGGTCCATGGCTCGGAGTACGTGATATCACAGAGAACATGGGAATTGATACAGGTTGGACTGGCGAGGACAGACCGTGCTCGCCTAGGACGAGCTGAATGGCTTATGGCTGAGCTCGCCCTAGGGCGAGCTGGTCGGGACAAGGCTGAGCTCGTCCTAGGACGAGCTGGTCAGGACAAGGCCGAGCTCGTCCTAGTGCAAGCTGGTCGGGACAAGGCCGAGCTCGCCTTAGGCTGAACTGGTCGGGACAAGGCCGAGCTCGCCCTAGGGCGAGCTGGCTGGCTCTCGGACCGTGCTCGACCTCCTTTGGGTTATCGGTTGGCTCCTTCCGTGCTTTGTTTTCCCGATGGTTTCCTATTTCTGGAAGTTCTTTGAGCAACAACTTCTGAAGAGTGATGATCATAACCGTTGATTTCGAGATTACCGTTTTCGACCCCAACAGAAGTCGCACCAGAGCTCAGGGTTCTGGAAGGAGTCGGGCGCTTTCATCTTCTGAGGACACTTGACATGTTGGCCCATCTGCCTCAGAACTTTGATCAGTTCCTATCTCGATATGGAGAGGTGGGAGATGTCAGGCCACGTGGACACTGCCATTCCTTCTTCCTTCTCAGTTGGGCGGTGCTGATATCTGCCCCAGTTCCGGTTTCTAGAATTTTTGGATGGTCTTTGAGAGGGTCCCTCATCTCGTTCGTGCCTGTCTTGCTTGGTTTCCTTTTGGTCCTATTTCAGCAATGCCTCGACCCGGCTCGTGATGTTTTCTTCACATTTTACCTGAGCCCAGGCTCGGGATAGCACATCTTCCATGGTCCTGCACTGGTACTTGGTCAGTTCCTTGTAGAGGTCCTTGTCTGGGAGAAGGCCTCTCTTGAAGGTGGATATTGCAGTGGGGACGTTACACCCGGGAATTGTCACCTTCTCCCGGTAGAAGCGTGCTATGTAGCTTCGCAATGATTTGGTCCGGCATTGACGAATCTCATAGAGGCAGTCCGAAGTTTTTTCCAGTTTCCTGCTACTCGCGTAGTGCTCCACGAACTGGTCGCTGAGAGTCACAAAAGAGGATATGGACCTGCTAGGCAGGTTGATGTACCATTGCAAGGCGGGTCCAACCAGGGTTGAACCGAATCCCTTGCACATCGTGGCCACATGCAATTCTCTAGGGAGTGCTACGACGAGCATCCTCTGCTTGTACTGAGCGATGTGATCGTCCGGATCTCCCGTGCCGTCTTACATCTTTATGTTGGGGAAGGAGAATTTCCTCAGCATCTCGACCAGTGCGATCTCGTCCGCAAAAGGAGTATCTGCATAGGAGTCGGGACCACTCTTTCGAATTGGTGGAACAACTCCTGGAAGTCTCTCTACCATATACTGGATGGCATCGAATTTTTTGGAGAACATCTGCTCCAGATAGGAGGTCATGGAGGACCTTGTTGCGGTTGCTTCCTTGTGCGTTTCTTTATCGGGTTCCGGCTCGTAGTCACTTTCTTCGAAGTTACGGATCTGGGTATCACTGGCCTCCTCCCGGTTTACCCGGTATCCGTTAAGCACCGTTTGCGGATGAGTCGCGTCTCCCACGGAGTTGGCTGTCTCCAAGTTGGGCATAGGCCGGATTCGAGTTTGGAAGCGACGCTTCTTGTTGCTAGCCGTGTTGAGGGCTTGGTTTTTGTCTCGAAGAGAGAAGTTCTCGGCCTCGAGCTGGTCATGTTTCTCCGCGCTTTGCTCCAGCTGTTTGGAGTGTTCGTCCAGCTTGTCTTTCAAACTCTGAACCTCCGAGAGGATCTCGTGGTTCTCTACGGCGTCTTCCTGAGTTTTCTGTAGCTCGTTTACTTGCCTTTGCAGGCTGTCTAGTTGCCTCTGGAGCTCAGTTTCTCTCGGAGTGGATTCCGGTAACTCGTCTTGCTCATCCACCGCCATTGTCACGTAGTTTGGATTACCCCCTCCTTCTAATGCCAAACTGTTAGGGAAATTTTGTGTAGGATCTTTGTGAGTACTACAGAACGATGGACAAGCTAGATATCTTTGTATGATTTGTGAATAATGAGACTGAAGAGATGTTTTATTAGATAAACGAGCATGAACTACAACGGTTTGAGTAAGAACCCTAATTCTAGCCGCCTAGCTCTAATCTCTTAGTCTCTAAGTGTCGATCCCTTGCTTTAGGGTTTAGGTTCCCTTTATATAGTCGTCTTTAGGTCGTTTGAGATCGGTTTCGAGGAGTAGAAAGCTTTCATATCCGGAAATATGTAAGGTTTTATCTATCGGAAGTTTTCCATTTTTTCCGGAGGAAGGAACCGTCCCAAGGGTCGTACCCGGGAGCCGTCTCTAGCAGGAAACTGGAAGTCGGTGTCCTACCCGGGGTCTAGAAAAATCTAATGTCTGAGTATTTTTTACCAACAATATTCACGGACAATTTATGACTTTTAGCTCCAGTGCATGCCATATGTTATTTCTTGAATAATTTTTTCGTTGAAAAACCTGCTGCCCCTAGAGAAAAGTAATAAAAACTGTTTTTCCTTTAACTTTTATTTTTAGTTATCATTTTGAATTTTAAATAATCTGAACGTGTTGGATTTGATAAGATAATCTATATAATTAAAGTTACTTTTTTTCTTAAGAGAGTGACAAACTCAGTTTTAACAAATATTATTAAGTTTTAACAAATATTCTCCTATTGACTCGCCGGTAGGTTGTTTACTTGTATTACAAATGACAACGGTTTAGCTATGTTTGTTTATTCCTTACATTTTAATGATACATTAACTATTTTGGTCAAAGACACATAGGAAAAAAGTGATTATATTCACGGGCAGTTTATTACTTTTAGCTACAATGCATGCCACATGGTGTTACTTGAATAGTTTTTGAGTTGAAAAACCTGCTGCCCCTGGAGAAATGGAATCAAAAAACTTTTTTTCCTTTACCTTTTATTTTTAGTTATCGTTTTGAATTTTAAATAATTGGAACGTGTTGGATTTCATAAGATAATTAACTTTTGTTAATAACTTACCCACTTGCCTTTACTTCCGACATTATTATCGTTTTTGAAAAAGGATTTATGTTTTCCAAGGTGAAAACAATGGGAAATCTGAGGTGGTTTGGATGTCATCTTCTTACAAGAGATTCTACATACATCAGACAAGCTGTTCTTATACAACACAACAAAAAAAAGTTGCTGAGAGGTAGAATGATGCAACCTGGTCAAGGTTATTGATGACTTGATACAGATCCTTCCAAGACCTTTCAGTCCAAGGTGGTAATGGGATAATCCTAAGCTTCTTTAGACTCGTGTAGATCCAACAGGAGGTATATTATACTTAGTGCCTGATGTTAGCGACGATTCTTCAAAAGATAGGCGGTGAACCTTAGGATATTGTGATGTTTGGACTTGTCAAGGGTCCTTAACCAAATGATGTAGTATAAGAGATGCCGAACCAATTCCAAGAGATCTCAATGCAAAGAGAATGCAAGTCTATGCTTAATCTAAGTGCATCCAATAAGTGAGATGATTTTTAAACTAAGACCATACTTAAATGCAATAAAAGATGAAACTTTCTTTCAGTATGAGGAGATGAGATCCATGGGTATAGGGACTTGATCTTAAATTATTAAGGTTCAATTCAAAATGCCAAACTTTTCAATCAATCTATTTTCATATGCCTAGACACTATGATAAACAAGCTCTATCCCTAGATGAATGTTCTTTTGCAACGATCACCCAAATACATCAAATCCCGTTGACTGTAATGATCAAGACAAACATTAAAAATGAGTCAAATATCAATCTTAGATTCTCTAACAACTAATCCCTTAGGTAAAGAAAGCTAAAAGCATAGATGAGTTGATTCAGGCATTTGATGGAAAACCTTCCGAGCGGAAATGCCTAAAGCTCTATGTTTGAGAGGCCAACTCAAATATAGCATTAAAAACACTCAAACATGCAAGGAAAAGAAAGATCTAACACTAAACATCTTGGATCTACACTTAATCACTCTTAATCACCCTAACCCATGAATCTTAAATAGATCTACTCACTAATCCACATGCTTACTCTTAAACCATGAAAGATTTAAGCTTAATCATGTAGAGAAAGAAAGAATAGAACTCAAAATCAATCAAGAACACAAGAACAATATGATGATTTGATTCAAGATAAGAACTTTCACCCCAAAAGGTTTTTGTGTTTCTTAAGAGATAAAAAGATAAGATCCAACAAATGGTCTTACAAAAGTATTTATCGTAGCTTAGAAAACCTAAAAACATCTATAAAATGACCAAAAGGTCCTTGGAAGCACATTGGGCTCGACCAATCAGATGGCTCCAAAAGGAAGAAGCTACGACCCGGGTAGGCTTGGGCGAGGCCTTACCCGCGAGGATCAACCCGCAGCACATGCTCGTCCAGTTTGTAGTCCAGCCGCGTGGGTGAGTGATCCCGCGGCCTCGTCCCTGCGTCCATCCGTCGCTCAAACTCTTCATCCAGCCGCGCCCGGGTAAGCACACCTGAGTTCCATCACCCGCGGCCGTCTCTCTTCTCTTGGTCTCTTCCTGGCCGCACGGGTAATGCACCCGGAGGCCATCAGGCCGCATCCAGCATCCGTCCCACTCGCCCAAGGAGTGTCCGGCTTGTCTTGAATCAAGGCCATCCTTGCCCAAACTCGACCAGACTCATTCTTCATCTCATCTTTGGGTCAAAATGCCTACAAACACTTCTTTTTACTCTATGGAACACTCCAGCACCTGATAGAGACTTATGAATGCAAAACGGATCCTAAAGATGTCTAAATCCTAATCTACAAGATAAAAATACATAAAGTAGATAGCTAAAACAATGAAAATATGCAAGACATCAACTCCCCCACACTAGTCATTTACTTGTCCACAAGTAAACTTTCAAGAGCTATGGAGGAGAGGCTTGACAGTGGGGACTCATAACCAAAAGAAGCTCTTCTTAGCTCTCAACCTGATAACCTTGCATAATCATACCAAATAGCAAGAGCAAAGACTTTATCTAACTCTAACTTCACTAGGCCTATCTTAACTCCATTGTTCTACCCTTTTCCCAAATATACAAGTTACATTCTTATTCTCAATGCCAAACCCCACTCACATCTCTCACCCAAAGACTTCCCCAAAACACTCAAAGATACTTTCTTACTTTGAACTCTGTCTTTTTGAAATCTACAAGGGACTTTTCACATTTTAAAAAAAAACTCTTATCAGCTCTTTCTAACATTGCTAGCCTCCTTTTCTTTATTATTATTATTTTTTCTTCTTTTCTTTTCTTTTCTTTTTTTTTTATATGGGGGCCAAGACTTCCTTAAGGAGATAGAGCATAGAACTTTTCATTTCCTTTATCCCTTCTAGACTTAATCACTTATAACCATAGAGTTCCTTGAGTCAATCTTTCCTTTCCTCTCTTTTTTTCTTATTCCCAAAATCACATTAACATCACTCATACCCATCCTAGAAGCTAGACAATATGAGTGTCTAATCTTGCAAAAATGGAGACTAAGCATTGTCGTTCCCAATACTCTCAACATTATGCGCATGTAAAGCTTTTCAAAGAGGCCTCACTCAACAATCAATGAAGGCTTGAAAGGAGGAAAGGGTCTAAGGGGATGGAGTACCACTTGAGTTTGTCAAAAAGATTGGCAAAATATGAGAGACAACTCAAGTGTGTATAGCCATGATTAAGCACACAAAGGACCATAAGCAAGAAGCCTTAAGTTCATTCAGTTCAAGTAAGATCGTAGTTGGCATCAAAGAGTGAGTTTCAGCTATCAATGAGTTTAAAGAGGAGTTTTCAAGGCTCGAAGTCTACAAGCTTTCTAAAGGATGCTCAAGCTACTTGCCATGATTACAAAGGTTATCAAATTGAGTACTTAGCATGAGCACTTTACAAGGTTGGTATCATCCTAGTCCCTAATGCATGATGCAATCCTATATGCTCAAGACTTCCAATATATATATTTTTTTCTATGCAAATAAGTGAATGCTCTAGACTCAATCCTTATGCAACAACATGCTTATGTTTGTTGCTTTTCAAAGTTTTTCAAATTTTTTTGGATTTTTTTTATGCAAATAACTATCTACAATGCATGACTCATGACATAAAACACATAAAAGATCAGCAGTCTGATACCTCCCCCACACTTGAATCACACAGTCTCTGTGTTATCAAAGGAGAGAAAGGTACCAAAAAGGAAAACTAAATTCAAATGAGAATGATATATACAATGGTATGGTGAAGGAGTACCTCTATGGAGCGTGAGAAGAGGCTGATGCGTGAGAAGCATCTCTACAGCCCCTCTAGTCAAGATATCAGTCACCTTCTTCATGAACTTAGCTGAAGCCTCAGCTTGTCTCCTCACAGTCCTTCTCAGCTCTTTGCACTTGTCTGTTAGCTTGAAGATGGTTCTGTCTTGGGCTTTGTTCCACCTCTGAAGATTGCCAATATGGTCATGAGCTTTGCGAAGTCGACCAAGAGGCAAGGCACCAGGGCGCTGATCATAGTGGTAACAAAGAGGGCCAAAGAGATGCTCAGTGGTCCTCCTAGTGTAACCTTCATTGAATACAGCTGCCTTGTCTGCTCTCTTCTGGGCCATTTTTAGGGTCATGGGACCAAGAGGTCATGAGGTCCAAGGAGGTGTTCCTCACCAATGTCAAAGCTGATTGCTCCTGGTTGTGTCAAGCTGGTTAGTTTCCAGTTTGGGAGAAGCACTTCCACGCTTTTGCTAGGACGCAGGTAAGAGTAGACACAAGCTCCATTGAACCTTCCACTGAAGTACTGAGCCTTCTTCAAGTAGTTGACATCCAAGAATGAGGGACCAGATGCATCATTTCCGAAGCTGATACCAATGTTCTCAAGCAATGGGGTTATCAAACCACCAATCCCAATCTGAGGTTCAGAGTCAGTTGTTGTCCAAGCCTAGTCTTTGTAGTACAAGAAGCGCTTCACAAGGAACCCCACCATGCCAAAGTCTTTGTAGAAATCATTGTGGACAAGAGGCAACAGAGGAGGTGAAGCATAGTGTTGGACAGCTTGGTGAAGTAATTGTAGCTCTTCATCATAGACATTTCCTGGTTTTTTTCTTGGGAAGATGGTGTGGACAATCAACCTATGAAGATAACGCAGTGAAGGGTGCCGGATTGAGGCGTTTTTGTCATGGCTGGCCCTCCTGTTCTTGCCAGCTAGCAACTTCCAAACTGATTTGGTAATCTTCTCATCAGAGTCGGCATCAGCAAGCTTGGGAATTGATGACTCCTCCAAATCCCTAAGGCCAAGCACTTTCCCAATGTCTTTAAAGCTCATGTTGTGGACTCTCCCATGGACCTTGAACCTTATCTTTCCCCATCCTTACCTCACATGTTTAGAGGAATGAAAGGTGGCCTCTAGTGATGACAAGAATTGACATGAGACCTCTTTGTATGTTGGGTGTGCCATGGAGTAGAAGCTTTCCATGTGCATATGCTCTAGCAATGGCTTGATGTCCTCATCCATCTCCAACTCTTGTAGCATCTTGACATCATTAAACTTAGTAGGAGGCCAAGACACACCATGCTTCAAGTAGTCAAGCAACTCAGACTAAGTGGCTTCTTGCTCCTATCTCTCTCAACAACAACCCCATCTCCACTAGACATCTTGGCATTCTTGTTGGTATTTTGCTCTTCTTCACTACTGTTCTCACTTCCCTCTACATTAGGAAGTGCCAAACTCTTGCTCTTTGGTGCCACACTCTTGCCTTGTTTTGCCTTGGTTCTCTTGAGAGGAGCTGGCACTTGACCACTTTCAACATCATCACTCTCTCTAACCATATGCTTCTTGCCTTCTCTTTTGGCTTGTGCATTTGCCCTTAGCATTGCCAAAATTTGCTGCCAACGTTCTTCCTCTGATTCTGGCATGGAGCCTAAGGGTTTCCCAAACTGAGTGATGTCTTGCATATTTTCATTAATTTAGCCATCTTGATTATGTATTATTTGTCTTGTAGGTTAAGGTTTATTGATGAAAGGACTTTTCTAGGGTCCTAATCAAATGTTGTAGAATACAAGATGTCAATCCAATTCTAAGAGATTCTAATGCAAAGGGAATGCAAGTTCAAGCTTAATCTAAGTGCAATCAAGATGAGGGGATGATTATTAAACTAAGACAATATTAAAAATGCAATAAAAGATTGAACTTTCTTTTTCAATGAGGCAAGGGGGTTCTTGGGACAAGGGAATTGACTTTGGGTGATCAAGGTACAATCCAAGATGCCAACTTTTCAATCAATCTAATTCCTTATGCCTAGACAACAAAACTAAGCAAGCTCTATCCCTAGATGAATGCTCTTTTGCAATGATCAGCCAAGTACACCAAATCCCTTTGGCTGTAATGATCAAAGCAAACATGGAGAATGAGTCTAATAACAATCCTAGCTTCTTTGACAACTAATCCCTTAGGCAAAGCAAGCTAAAAGCATAGATGAGTTGGTTCAGGCATTTCATAGAACACCTTCCGGGCATGAAATGCCTATAGCTCTATGTTTGAGAGGCCAACTCAAATATAGCTTGAAGAACACCAAATCCATGCAAGGAAAAGATAGATCTAACACTAAGCACCTTGGATCTACACTTAATCACCCTTAGTCTCCCAAGCCCATGAACCCTAGATAGATCTACTCACTAATAGCCATGGAAAACCTCAAAATCAATGATGATTCAAGGCTAAACATGATTAGAGAAGAAGATAATCTATTAAAACACAAAAGAAATGAGATAAAAAGGATCAAAGATCCAAACTTTCTTCAAGATCTTATTATGTTTTTGAGAGAAAAGAAGTTCGATCTCTTAATGAGATTACAAGAGTATTTATAGGTGGCTTGAAAGCCCTTGAAAACATAAAGGAAAAGTCCAAAAGGTCCTTGGTGCCACATGATTTTTGACCAATCAGAAGCCAAGAAAAGGAAGAAAGTGAACCACCCGGGTCAGGCAGTGTGGTCCATGGCCGGGTGTGTTCCAGCCGGGTGTGTTCCAGCGTCCTGAGCTTGTGGCCGTGCGGGTAGAAGCAGTCGGGTAGGTGCTGTCCGGGTGTCTCCATGCGCGGGTAGTAGTGGCCGGGTGTTCTGAGCCGCGTGCTGTCCGTGTCCAGCAGCCAGCAGGCCGTGCAGGTCCTTCAGGCCTCGTCCTCCAGGTCGGGTGTGCAGGCCGTGGGGGTCCTTCAGGCCGCATCCTCCAGGTCGGGTATGCAGGCCGTGCGGGTCCTTCAGGCCGCGTGTGCCAAGGCCGGGTGCTGTCTCGTACGCGGGTAGGAAGGGTGTGTGGGACGTCCGGGTGTGAGCATGCGCGGGTGGGAACGGACGGGTGTGCAAGTTCGGGTACGTTCTAGGCTTCCAGCACAATCAGAACGTGCGGGTGCTTGTCCCCGGGTCGTCCTGGCCGGGCCCTGAGCTCGTCCGGGCATGGTTGGAAGGTCGACCTCGGGTACGCTCACCCGGGTGGAACTGATATGCCCTCAGTGTTTTGATCATAACTCCTCCAATATGACTCCAAATGTCTTGAAACCACTTCCATTGGAAAGCTAACACAAAATTCCATGTCTCCACCAAATCTTAGGATCAGAATATATTTCTAAGGCCTATGTCCATGTTCATCTTTAAACCCCTCTTTTTTCATCGCAAAACTCCCAAACATCTTCAATATCTCCAAAGTGTGCTCCAACACCTAATAGGAACTTATGAATGCAAAATGAGCCTAAAGATGCCTAATGCCTAACCTAAATGAGTAAAAATTCACAAGATATGATAGCTAAAAACATGTAAATATGCAAGACATCATTTATGCATCTTAAGGACACATTTTGCATTCATAAGTCCTTATAAGGTATTGGAGTGTCCCATGGAGTAAAAGAAGGTGTTGAGAGTGGTTTTGATGCAAGAATGAGATAAAGAAGGAGTTTGGCCTAGTTTGGGCAGAGATGGCTTCGGTTTGACTCGGCCGGACGAGCCGATGGACGTGCTCGGTCTACCTCACCCGCGTATGGAGAGCAGGACAGACAGGCAGATGCGCGGCCTAGAAAGCTCGGGTTCACTTACCCGTGCGGGACGGGACAAGCCACGATCTAGACAGACGCGCAGGCTGGGACGTGCGGGAGAGCTTACCCGTGCGAGACAAGACACGATCTGGACAGACCATGCGCGGCCGAACGTGCGCGGTACGTGGCTCCCGCATGGGACGAGAAGAGACAGGACAGGCCGGACGCGCGGCTGGATGTGCGCGGTACGTAGCACCCGCGTGGGACGAAGCCAAACGAAGCAGGACGGACGCGCGTGACGAGGAACGGACCGGCCGGTTCTGCCGGGTCGGACATGCGCGGGCCGGACCGTCCTACCTCACCCTGAGCGTTTTTCAAGATGTTTTCCTATTGGTCGAGCCCTAATTGCTTCCGAAGGTCTTTAAGTCAATTTCTATGATATTTTTAGGGCTTTTAAGCGAAGTATAAGTACTCTTGTTATCCCTAATTTGGGACTTATGTTATTTCTCTCCAAGAACACAAACCTTTGAGTAAAAAGCTTTCTCTTTGAATCATAATCTCATCTCATCTTTGTGTTCTTGAGTGTTTGATTTCATCTCCTTTCTTTCTCTACATGATTAAGCTTGAATCTCTCATGGATTCAAGAGTGATCATGGTGATTGGTGAGTAATCCACTTATGGATTCGTGGGTTAAGGAGACTAAGGGGGGATTAGGCTAGATCTAAGGTGTTTTAGTGTAGATCCATCTTGTTCCTTGCTAGTAGAGTGCTTTTAATGCTATTTTTGAGTTGGCCACTCTAAAGTTGAGCTTTCGGCATTTCATGCCCAAAAGGTGTTCTATGAAATGCCTAAACCAACTCTCCTAAGCTTTTAACATTCTTTACCAAAGAGATTTGTTGTTAAAGGTGTTAAGATGGCTATTAGACTTGTTCTTAATGATTGCTTAGATAATATTAAACCTAAGAGATTAGATGCTTGAGTTATCTTTGTGAATGAGCATTCATTGTTGGGGTCAAAATCGGTCAAAGATGCAATCAACGCCCAAAAGTCCTTGGAAGGAACAAGTGACGAATAAAAACCAAGAAAAGCTAGTTACTCGACGAAACGCCGGAAGGGATGATCGCATCGTAGTCCCGGACACCAGCAGGAGCAGCCACGGCCTAGCCCCGGGCGCCGGCGCAAGCACGCCCGGCCTGGCCCCGGGCGCCGTCGCCAGCTCGCCCTTGCTAGTCCCGGGTGCCGGCGCCAGCTCGCCCGTGCTGGTCTCGGGCGCCGGCGCCGGCGCCGGCGCCAGCTTGCCCGCACTGGTCCCGGGCGCCGGCGCCGGCTTGCCCGTGATGGTTCCGGGTGCTGGCGCCAGCTCGCCCGCGCTGGTCCTGGGCGCCGGCGCTGGCTCGTCCGTGCTGGCCCCGGGCGCCGGCGCCGGCTCGCCCGTGCTGGACCCGGACGCTGGCGCCAGCTCGCCCGCTGGTCCTGGGCGCCGGCGCCGGCTCACCCGTGCTGGTCCCGGGCGCCGGCGCCAGCTCGCCCGCGCTGGCCACGGGCGCCGGCGCGAGCATCCATGTCCAGCTCCCGAGCGTCTGCATGCGGACTACTCGACAGGTGCGTCCTTTTCCCCGAAAAATCGACTCGAGAACTAGTCCAATTCCGTGTTTTGTATCTTTGCTCGAAGACTCACCGTTCAACTCCTTGAAGACGTGAAATCAAGAACCCCATTTCGTTTTAGTCGGAATAAATCAGGAAGGCTTCGGAAGACCACCAAAGGTTCAGTTAACAAATGGATTTCGATTCATTGTATAAAACGATCCCGATTATTCTAAAAACACCAGTCATCTCGACTATACGAGGAGTTGGGGTTCCTTCGGCAACACAAGTACCATAACAGGCTAATTTCTCGTGAAATCGTAAAACGTCCATCGTCAAAACAATGGCCCAAGAAGGCCCGAACGCGACCAAGCGGCCCACTTACGACTTTCCAGAGGATCAAGTCGAATGGACATGACGGTCCATGTTTATCTTTACATAAAGAGATAAATGTCAAGTTTCCCGAAGATAAATGTCAGGTTTCCCGAAGATAAATGTCAAGTTTCCCGATAAACATGAAGATCGACGAAAATGGAAGAAGCCCGATTCGCGATAGATTCGGCCCAAAGGAGGAATAGACCGTCCTAAGAGGAGTATATAAAGAGAGCTTGGGGCGAGGAGCAAAGGGGAGAACGAGAGAGAGAGCAATCTTAGCAGAAACATAGCACTTAGAGCAACTTAGGCATTCTTTCTGTTTTTACTAGCGAGCTGCGACTCAACTAGGTTAGATTGAGGCGGCTGGACTAGCGAACTCATCGACAGCTCTTGTAGCCGATCTCTTTCCTGTTGTTCACGCTTAAACGCGAATTCGGAAATAAGATATTTTGCTCTATCTTTTGTTCTCACAAGTTTTTACATTCTCATCTATTATATATTGATTGTGTCGTGTGTGGTTCAGCAGATAACCGGGACCTTCAGGGAAGGCTAGGTTTACTTGGCTTTCCTCCGATCAATGAAACTTGACGGTGTGAATTTCGGTTCTCACAGTTTGGCGCTAGAAGGAGGGGAGGTACGGATCTATCTCTCACGCAACCACACACGCTCGGTCTGATATGGCGACCAACGCTGACATCCCGCAAACGCACGATGGAACTCCCGTCGATGCCAACGCCACCAACACTCCAGCTGGAAATGTATCAACAGTCACTGCCGACACCACGATACTGGACCAGATGAAAGAAATGTTCGCCTTCGCTCAGAAACAGGCGGACGAACAAGGAAAACTTGTGGCCTCTCTCGCAAAACAGGTGGACACCTTAACGGCAAAGGCCAAGAGAAAGGCCCCGCGAGGGATCACAAGAGCCCGCAGCGGCAGAAGACTCGATTTCGAGACTCCGGGCGATCGAGCTGCACGCGCGGACAAGAATTCCTCAGGCCAAAACCCTGACGAATCTCTCCAACCGGGTGCGCAACCGATTACGGAGAATCTTCCACCTCCCGCTGGGGACAACGAAGAAAACGACCTCGAACGAATCGACTTGGACATTAGCGACCGATCCGATCATTCGGACGATAACGCTGACGTTCATCATAGAAGGACCCGAAGTCAGTCTGCCTAACAGACGGTGTCCTTCGAAAAACCCATGACAGAAGAGGAAGAAGAGCTCTACTGGATAGAACAGGAAGAACTGGCGGAGGATCAAATTCGGATCCATCGTAACCAGCACCGACAAGCTCGGAAGAACGCATGTAGCGATAACGAGATCCACGATCTCCGTGAGTCTCTCCCAAAAACAGTTGCCGAGGTAAAAGCGGTGAAATCGCAAATTCACCAGGCAACTAGTGCCGCTCCTGAGATCGATAGACTTCTCGAGGAAGCACGAAAAATGCCGTTCACCGCTCGGATCACAGAAACACACGTCTCGGACCCTGGGAAGATCAGAATTCCCGTCTACGACGGTACCACAGATCCAAAGGCACACTTACAGTCCTTCCAGATCGCGATAGGAAGATGCAAACTCCCGGAGCGTGAACGAGACGCCAGCCACTGCCTTCTCTTTGTCGAAAATCACAGGGGCGCTGTGCTCGAATGGTTCTCTCGGCTCAAAAGAAACTCCATCGGAAATTTTCGCCAACTAGCCTCGGCATTTCTCAAACAGTATTCCATGTTTATGGATAGGGAGACTTCCGACGTGGACCTATGGAGTCTAGCTCAAAAGGAAGACGAATCACTCCGCGACTTCATGAGAAGGTTCACACTAGTGATGGCCAGAGTGACGGGTATCAGCGACAAAGTCGCGATCGACGCCCTGAGAAAAATTCTCTGGTACAAGTCAAAGTTCCGAAAGTGGATATTGCTGGAAAAACCACAGACGATCCAGGATACCCTCTACAAGGCAACAGACTTCATCGTCATGGAGGAAGAGATGAGAGTCCTATCGCAAAAGCATGGACCGCAGAAAACGTCCTCAAAGAAGAAACCCTCTCGTAACGACAAGTACGTCCATCACGAAGGGGAAGACGTCCAAGGCGAACATAACTACGCCATCAACTCGGAGCAGGGCAAAACTTCCGGAAACACCTGGACCAGGAACCAGTACAAGGATAATTCCTACTGCGAGTTCCACGACACCAGAGGTCACTCCACCGCGAACTGCAAGGTTCTCGGCGCCAGGCTTGCCGCAAAACTCCTCGCCGACGAACTGTCGAAGGTATAGAGTATAAAAGACTTTCTCCTGGAGTCCGACCGCCCAAAAACCGACAAGACCGTCTCCGAGAACCACGCGCCTGAAAGTCAATCGGGTGAGAAGCGCGGAAGGAGACAGGACGACCAGGGGAACAACAGCAGTCGCCAGAGGATAAATATGATTATCGGAGGGTCGCACTTCTATCATGACTCGGTCTCATCGATCAAAGCCTACGGGCAAAAAGCCAAGACAAGTTCCAACTGGCTTCTGGAAAGCAACACTCCCAACCACACGATCGTTTTTGAGGAACAAGAAACTGTCGGAATCGACAAACCTCATTACGACCTGGTGATCCAGGATCTCGAAGTCAGCTGCATCCTTATCGATACAGGAAGTATGGTCAACGTCATCTTCCGCGACACCCTCTATAGGAGGAACATCCCACTTGGGGAAGTCATCCCAGAGCCAAAACCTTTGACTGGGTTTTCGGCGTCACCTCCATGACCCTCGGGAGCATCAAGCTCCCGGTCATGGCTAAGGAATTTACAAAGATCGTCAAGTTCGCAGTAGTCGATAACCCGGCCATCTACAATGCAATCATGGGAACCCCTTGGATCAAATCCATGAAGGCAGTACCGTCTACATATCACCTCGGCATCAAATTTCCGACTCCAACCGGAACCGCAGTAATCTGGGGGAGTCAGAAACAATCGAGACTCTGCTTCCTAGCCGAGCACAAACTGCGAAAAGATCGGAACACCCCTGCGGCTAACCCGAAACGAGCAAAGGAATCACATAACATTCCTGAAAACTCGAAAAAGATGATCCAGAATCATCCAAGCAGGCAACGATTCAAGACAGCGACAAAGTCTCCGAGTCCATCGCCGTAAAAGCAGACAACTCAACCCCCGCACAGACAAACGATCCGGCTAGTTCGATCGGAATGGCAACACCCGGGGAGTAAAAACGTCCGCAGCAACAATCAGAACTACGAGATGGCTTGATCCTCGAAAGAAGTACGTAGGCAGCTAGTCGAAACCCGGCGAGTTCAGCTATCCCCCTCACCAAAAAGGGGGGGGGGGGGGGGAGTGGGTACGTATACGCCTATACTCCCGCAAAGACGCGTAATACCCGCATGATGTCTTGCATATTTTCATTGTTTTAGCTTTCCATTTTGTGCATTTTATCCCTTCTAGATTAGGCATTAGGCATATTTAGGTTCATTTTGCATTCATAAGTCTTTATCAGGTCTTGGAGTGTACTTTGGAGAATTTGAAGGTGTTTGGGGGTACTTTGTTACAAAAAGGAAGGGTGAAAGATAGACATGGACGATGGCCATAAAGAAGTCTTTCTGTGCTAAGATTTGGTGGAGACATAGCATTTTGAGTTAGATTTCCATTGGGAGTGGTTTCAAGCCATTTGAAGCAATATTGGAGGAGTTATGATTATTTGAGTGAAGGCATATCAGTACACCCGGGTCAGCACACTCGGCCTGACCAGCCCGCATGGGACGAAGGGATGATGCTGGACGATGCAGCACCCGGACGGACATACGCGACCTCGACAACCCGCACGGCCTGACCGCGGGAACAGACAGCACGTACGCGGCCTGGACACCCGGATGAAGCTACCCGCGTATGATCACCAACCCACCGTACGCACCCGAGGATGACGACCCGCACGGATTCGAGAGGACGGACCAGCACGTACGCGGGACGATCACACCCGACTGGACGCCACCCGCGTGCGAGCATACCCGGACGTCCACACCCGACTGGACGCCACCCGCGTACGAGCATACCCGGGCGTCCACACCCGAGGAAGACGACCCGCACGGCCCGACGATGGAGAACACCCAGGATCAGGACACGGCCGATCACATCCGACCTCCCTCGCCCGCGTACTACTCCACTCGACTTCAGTGCACCCGATCAAGACGACCCGCGCAACCTCACACCCGGCCGTGACCACTCGAGCAGAACGACCCGCACAGATTGGACGGCCTGGTCGGGACTTCACACCCGGGTAGTCATACCCGGCCTGGTGGGTACCTATCCGACCAGGGTATCCGAGCTTCTTCCTTTTGGAGCTTTTTGATTGGTTTAAACCATTACTCTTCTAAGGGCTTTTTAGTCTTTTTGCTTTTATGTGTTTAGGGCTTTTAAGCCTACTATAAATACTCTTATTATCCCTAGTTTGGGACTTATGTTATTTTCTATCTAAGACACAAACCTTTTGAGTAAAGCTTCATCTGTGATTCATAATCTCATCTCATCTTGTGTTCTTGATTGTTTGATTTCATCTCCTTTCTTTCTCTATATGTTTAAGCTTGAATCTTTCATGGGTTTAAGAGTAAGCATGTGGATTAGTTAGTAGATCCATTTAAGATCCATGGGTTAGGGTGATTGAGAGTGATTAAGTGTAGATCCAAGGTGCCTAGTGTTAGATCTATCATTTCCTTGCATTGATTTGGTGTTCTTAAAGCTATATTTGAGTTGGCCTCTCAAACATAGAGCTATAGGAATTTCATGCCCGGAAGGTGTTCTATGAAATGCCTGAACCAACCCATCTATGCTTTTAGCTTGCTTTGCCTAAGGAATTAGTTGTCAAAGAAGCTAGGATTGCTATTAGACTCATTCTCCATGTTTGCTTTGATCATTACAGCCAAAGGGATTTGGTGTACTTGGGTGATCATTGCAAAAGAGCATTCATCTAGGGATAAAGCTTGCTTAGTTTTGTTGTCTAGGCATAAGGAATTAGATTGATTGAAAAGTTAGCATCTTGGATTGAATCTTAATCATTTGATATCAAGTCCCTACACCCATGGGTCTCATTCTCCTCATAAGAAAGAAAGTTTTACTTTTTGTTGCATTTTACTTATTGTCTTAGTTTGATAATCATCCTCTTTATTGATTGCATTTAGATTAAGCATAGACTTGCATTCCCTCTGTTTCATGGTCACTTAGAACTAGTTCGACAATCTTATATACTACATCATTTTATTAGGACCATAGAAAAGTCCTTTCATCACCGCACATGTATTCTATCGATCTTTCAATGCGTACTTAATACAGTAACGCATAAAAACTGAAGAAAAAATGAAAATCATATCTTCGGGGAAACGCGAGACGTCGCAATTTCCCAAAGGTATCAAAATCGCATCATCCGTCAAAACAGTCCACCTGCGACTTCAAAAAAAAAACAAACGCCCGTCGATTGGCCCCGACGGACGAACACAGAAACGTTTCACTAATACAAATCCGTAGTCAGGCCTTTTTCGCAAGAATATGGTCCTCTTACATCCGACAACAAGGATATCATAGCGCACTATACAAGAAAACCCGAAATTTTGGTTTAGCACTCCGGATATTCTCTGGAGATAGCTCGATTCTTACTACACAAGTCGCATAAGCCAGCGCCAAGTCGCGGAATTTAATCAGGAAGAATCAGGAAGAAATCACTAACAGGCAAAACGAAAGCCGATCAGTAATCGCATAGCCTTAAAGCTGAGAGTAAGCTTAGGTCTTGCCCTAAACCCAGCCTTGCTGGATCTCAACATCTCACAGACATAGTATCAACACCAGATACGAGATCCAAAAACATGTCCCTCATCGCTAACACCTAAAACACTCGCTACAAAGTAGTATACGGACCCAGCGACAAAATAAGAGTTAGAATACGAAGTGACTACTCGAATTATACCCTCTACACTTGACGAAAGTATAAATCAAATCACAAGGCAAAATTTCTGCAAAATCTACACATAATATAAATTTAAGCCGCGGAAACGGCGGGGATTAAAAGCCACCAACGGCCAGTCCCGAAATATACAAAGTTACGCGACCTCCTACAGTCACGGAATATACAAATAAACGGCCACACCCGGCCAAGCAGACAACCATCTAGACAGAGGGATACAATCGCAACGATCCTCAGTAATCAAGGTCAGGGAATCCGGACATAGAGATCCCGAACGAATCCACGGGCTGGTCAACTTCTTCATCTACGCCTTCGCGTTTCCACCTGCTCCGGTCTCCACCGTGTCCTCCGAAACCTCGATGGGGTCCCAAAGCTTCCGGACCCTTCCCTCGATCGGAGGAACCAAGGATTCAGCATGAGCGCATTCTCTCATGAGACCTTACATCTCAGCGATCTTGGAGGAGAAGGAGAAGTTCGGGTTCTGCGACTTGTAAAGGTTAGCAACCGAACCCCGACACTCGCAGAAATCACCCAAAATTTCTTGAGCTTCCTTCAAGCTCTCGAACTCGGTGGCAAACGATTCAGCCCTCCGCGCCATCTCGGCAACGATCGCTCTCCTTCCTCTCCTTTCCGCACGCACGAGGGCTCGAGAATGAAGTTCGGCCTGCTTCCGGCTTTGTTCCTCAACTTCTTTCCGGAAACGGAAGAGTTCACGTTCGGCTTCCTCGGCTTTGAAGCGAGAGATCCTCGATCCTCGAAAGCTTCCATCAAGCGCCGCTCCGAAAACCCTCATTCCCTGTACGAACTTAGGATCAGAAAAATATATATGCAACAATAGTAGTATATACGATCAAAGTTCAAAGGATAAACCTCATTGATTAGACGAGAACCTTCGGTAAACACATTCTTCTTCGCTTCATCCTCGAACGACTCATCGGTAGTAAACGCTGGAGGAAGACCATCGAAAAAGTTGCTAGGCAGGGGAAACTCGCTAGTTCCACCCCCTTCCCCCGGAACAAAGCTGGGGTCTCCTCCTAACAGTGAAGGATCTCCCGAGACCGTCTCACATTCGACCTCTTTGCCTTTCCGAGACCTATGTCTCCGCCTCCAAACAGGCAAGACAGAAATCAGCTCGACATCACACAGAACGTCGGAAGGCTGAGGAATGACTCGGGATCGATGGAGCTCCACCGCATTTCGAATCCGCTCGACGGAAAAGGTACTCCAGAAGAATGACCTTTCCCAAAGAAGATCTCGTTTGACGAAAAGATCAGCATGAGTGTGCACAACAAACCTGTTCACTGCACCATAAACAAAAGTACGAAAACGAAAAACAGAATTAGTCGTATTACCGCGATTGAAGTTCCACTCCTGAGGGAATAGGTGAAGGCAGCTTTCCTCAACGGACTCCTCGTCTATTCGGACAAAGAAGATGCGCTCGAACCACGATTTGAGGTTCGAAGTAGTCCCCTGAATTATGGCCATATTCTTCCTTGGGATCATGGAGTACGAACCTTCGATCCCTGTTGGATTAGAATACGAAAGTCCCTCAAAATCGCTAGGGCTAAGGTCCATGCCTAGTTCGTAACTCGAGACTAGCACGCCAAGCCAACTCTCCAAGGACGGGACGGTGAGCTGGATGATCGAAAGCCCGAAACGACAAAGCGCACGGACAATGGCACCGGGGATCGGGAACCACATGCGGCAGTACACAAGAAAGGCTTCATAACAAGTAAAGAAGCCCTGCGGAGGATTCCTTGCACTCTCGCCATCGGCCGGGATCCGGAACGTAACTTCGCTCGGAACTTGGTAAAAGTTTCGAAGAATCGTGAGGTACTCAGGAGAGACTATGCTTGGAGATAAGGATGCGCCCGGCGCCCTCAGAGGTCTCCTGTGGATAAGGATGTCCCGCGGGGGCGGAGACAAGCCACATAAAGCTTTGTAGTATGCCTCCCTCGCATCCTCCTCAACTCTTTCCTCGTGCTTTGGAGCAACCACTTCGTCGACGGGAGAATCACCCGAAGATGAATGAGAAGAATTCTTCTTCTTAGAGGATCTTGATCTTGAAGACATCTTTTCTTGAGAGAGAGACTTTAGAAGGTGAAATTCTTGTGATGAAGTAAGAATAACGAAAAATTCTTACTCAATCTTTGTAAAGAAGGAAAAGTTACTATTTACTCCGACTTTCGGCAAACGATTGCGTCTCCACACACCTTCCTATCTAGCTATACCGCGAGCTAGGACCTGTTACCAAAAACCACGGTTCTAGCTAGCTGGGGGGCTACCTGTTGGGGTCAAAATCGGTCAAAGACGCAATCAATGCCCAAAAGTCCTTGGAAGGAATCAAGTGACGAAAAAAACCAAGAAAAGCTAGTTACTTGACGAAACGCCGGAAGGGATGATCGCATCGTAGTCCCGGACTCCAGCAGGAGCAGCCACAGCCTAGCCCGGGCGCCGGCGCCAGCTCGCCCGCGCTGGTCTCGGGTGCAAGCGCCAGCTCGCCCGCGCTGGTCCTGGGCGCCGGCGCCGGCTCGCCCATTCCGGTCCCGGGCGCCGGCGCCAGCTTGCCCACACTGGTCCCGGGTGCAGGCGCCGGCTCGCCCGTGCTGGTCCCGGGCGCCGGCGCCAGCTTTCCCGCGCTGGTTCCCGGTGCTGGCGCGCCCGTGCTGGCCCCGGGAGATGGCGCTCGCTCACCCGCGCTGGCCCCAGGCGCCGGCGCCCGCTCGCTCACGCTGGTCCTGGGCGCCGGCGCCGGCGCCGGCTCACCCGTGCTGGTATCGGGCGCCAGCGCCAGCTCGCCCGCGCTAGCCACGGGCGCCGGCGAGAGCATCCGTGTCCAGGTCCCGAGCGCCTGCATGCGGACTACTCGACATGTGCGACCTTTTCCCCCCAAAACCGTGTCGACAACTAGTCCAATTCCGCGTTTTGTATTTTTGCTCGAAGACTAACAGTTCAACTCCTTGAAGACGTGAAACCTGAGAACCCCATTTCGTTTTGGTCGGAATAAATCGGGAAGGCTTCGGAAGACCACTAAAGGTTCGGTTAACGAATGGATTTCGATTCATCGTATAAAACTATCACGGTTATTCTAAAAACACCAGTCATTTGACTATACGAGGAGTTGGGGTTCCTTCGGCGAAACAAGTACTATAACAGGCTAATTTCTCGTGAAATCGTAAAACTTCCATGATCAAAACAACGGCCCAAGAAGGCCCGAACGCGACCAAGCGGCCCACTTACGACTTTCCAGAGGATCAACTCGAAATGGACATGACGGCCCATGTTTATCTTTACATAAAGAGATAAATGTCAAGTTTTCCGAAGATAAATGTCAGGTTTCCCGAAGATAAATGTCAAGTTTCCCTATAAACATGAAGATCGGCGAAAATGGAATAAGCCCGATTCGCGATAGATTTGGCCCAAAGGAGGAATAGACCGTCCTAAGAGGAGTATGTAAAGAGAGCTTGGGGCGAGGAGCAAAGGGGAGAACAGGAGGGAGCAATCTTAGCAGCAACATAGCACTTAGAGCAACTTAGGCGTTCTTTCCGTTTTTACTAGCGAGCTGCGAGTCAACTAGGTTAGATTTAGGCGGCTGGACTAGCGAACTCATCGACAGCTCTTGTAGCCGATCTCTTTCATGTTGTTCACGCTTAAACGCGAATTCGGAAATAAGATCTTTTGCTCTATCTTTTGTTCTCACAATTTTTACATTCCCATCTATTATATATTGATTGTGTCGTGTGTGGCCCAGCAGATAACCGGGACCTTCAGGGAAGGCTAGGTTTACTTGGCTTTCCTCCGATCAACGAAACTTGACGGTGTGAATTTTGGTTCCCACATTCATCTAGAGATAGAGTTTGTTTAGGATTGTGTCTAGGCCTAAGGTTGATAGATTGATTGTTTGCTGCCACCTTTAGATTGATGCTTGATCCCCCCAAGGTCAATTCCCTTAGCCCATGAGTTCTCCCATCTCATTAAGAAAGAAAGTTTCATCTTTTATTGCTTTTAAGTATTGTCTTAGTTTAAACATCATCTCACTTAATGGTTGCATTTAGATTGAGCATAGGCTTACATTCCCTTTGCTTTATGATCACTTAGAACTGGTTTGACATCCTTTATACTATAACATTTGATTAGGAGCCTTGAAAACTCCTTTCATCAAATTGGCGCTGTTGCCAAATTCTAAGTTGATTGTGACATTGGGATCTAGTCACTTGCTTGAGACTAAATCATTTTTCTTTTCTTGTGATATTGATTCTCATTTTTCCTTTCCCTTTTCATTTCAGGTGTATGAAGACAAGAAGTAGGGGTGCAACAAACCTGGTTCCCACTGTTGAAGAGATAGCTTTACTTGAGAGGGAAATAGCAAGAAGGAGAAGAGAAGAAGAGCAACAGGCTCATATTCAGAGGTTGGTGTTTGAGATGGATGATCACCAGCATCAACCTCAAGACAGAGTTGCTCAAGATGGCTATGGTCAAGGAGCTGACAACCTTCGACCACAGCACCAACAACAACACCCACATCGGCCAGCTCGAGCTATTGGTACCTATGACCGTCCTCACATTCATGGTCATAGGCTGGGAATCCGAGCACCAGCTGTGGAAGCTAACAACTTTGAGATCAAGCCAGGGTTGTTGAATGTGATTGAGAACAACAAATACCATGGCCTGGCTGTAGAAGACCCATTTGACCTCTTGGACAAGTTTGATAGCTATTGTGGCTTGTCCAAGACCAATGGTGTGTACGAAGATGCTTTCAAGCTCAAGATGTTTCCTTTCTCTCTGGGGGACAAGGCATGCCAATGGGAGAAGTCTCTCTCCAGTGACTCCATCACCACTTGGGATGATTGCAAGAAAGCCTTCTTGGAGAAGTTCTTCTCTACATCAAGGACAGCCCAGTTGAGAAATGAGATCTCTAGCTTCCAGCAGAAGAATCAGGAAAGCTTTAGTGAAGCATGGGAGAGGTTCAAAAGCTACCAGGCTCAATGCCCCCACCATGGCTTCTCAAAAGAGAGCTTGCTGAGCACATTCTACAGAGGTGCTCTTCCTAAATACAGAGCCAGATTGGATACAGCCAGCAATGGATTCTTCCTGGGCAGATCTGAAGAAGATGCAGAGGAGCTGGTTGACAACATGGTAAAGAGTGACTCAGTTTACAGTGGAGAGCACGACAGAGCTGACAGAGCCAACAGAGCTGATGACAACCAGACAAAGAAGGAGATCAAATCCTTGCAGGAGAAGATGGATTTGCTTCTTGCTCACCAAGCCAAACAGGAGCAGATGAATGATATCACTCAAATTACCCTAAGGAGTGACTTTACTCTCTCAAATAAGAGGTTCGGTTGTAGTACTTAGGGATCGAATCCACAGAGAGCTAGTGTACAAATATGATGCAATCTTAATGACTATGCTAGGTTGAAAATGGTTTAAAGTAAATTGCAGGTTTGCTGGGTAATGGTAAGATTACTCAGTTGAAAGGATTTGGTTTTAAAGCAATAAAGAAAAGAAGTTAGATTCAGGGTAGGTATTCAGGAATTCAAGATTATAAATACTATAAAGGCTAACAAGTTGCTTGCATGATATGTCAGAGCTCAACACTTATTAAATGAATCCATCAGCTCTTGCATTATTTAGACCATCTATTACTTAGATGCTAAATGATGTTTGCGGTCAGCTATCTTGCTGACAGTATCGATCGATGGTTCGATAGGAATATCGACCAATACACCTCTAGCTACGTTGCTCGATTACTCCATAGGAGTATCGATCGATGCGGCTCTAAGAAAGCTTTATGCGCGAGTTGATACAGTGCTCACCATGATCTTAGATCAGTTTTCGCATATCTCAAGAGGGTCATAGCATGTTTAGGATGTTATCAGGTATTGCATGTAATAAACAATGCAATCCAAGTTCATGTTCTAGGTAGCTAAGTTAGAAAAAGCATTAGTGAACAATCCTAACAATAAATATCACAACTATAGCAATTATAGGTTGGGGCTAATCCCTCATATCCTATTTAAACCCTAAATCTAACAAATGAATATACTCAGACATGGCTAAGTAGTTCATAGCAACAAGGTAATAATAGGAATTCGTAGATCTATTAGAGGGTGAACACTTAGGTCCCAATCACAAATATCTTTGGATCTCTCATCTAGATCTAAAATCCTATAACCTTTGTTAACTTGCAAAGTAATGAAAACAATAGAAGAAATGAGTAGAAGAAGAAGGAAGGGAAAACCCTCTAAAACTTAGAAACTATTAAAAACTTATGAAAAGTTGTATATCTTCTATATCTCTGCCAAAACACTTAGGCATATATAAATATGAGTTCATTAGGTTAAAAAACTCGTCAGGGGCATTCTTGTAAAATGTGATATCTTGGGCTTCAAGTTCGGCCAGGTCCAACTTGTCTTTCTGCCGCCTCAGTATCGATCGATAGTACAGTGTGTACATCGATCGATTATTGTCTCGATGTATCGTACTTCGGCTAATGTGTGTCGATCGATTGCACAGAGTGTGCATCGATCGATGTGTAACTCTGGTGTCGACCTCTGGTCTTGATCACGGGTGAACTCTTCTTTAAGCTCCAAAAAGGCACCTTGGATAAGATGCTAACTCCAGATCCTGTGTCACATAGGGCACGTGGGAAGTTGATCCCATGGACTGAGCAAGGAACAACGAACTTCCCTGGATCACCTTTCTTCTCAAGTTTGATCCTCTTCTTCATACTTTCTCTGACTTGGTTGAACATTCTCTTGATGTCTTCTTATGTCTCCTTAGTTTCTCTGAAAAACATCCACAATCTGTGTGAAAAGTAGGCTTCTTCAAAGGGTTTCTCTGTAGGTATCCTTAGAACTCTCTTTCTGAAACTTGCCAACTCTTTCTCATTAACTCCTCTTTCCTTTTTCTGAGAACTCTGCCATCTTTTTCCTTTTCTATCTCCATTGGATTAATAATATCTGTGGGCTTCTTCATTATGGCGGTTGGTGGGTTTCTGGAAGGCTTAGATTGCTCCTGGAGTGCATTAAATCGTGCAACATCTATCTTGGGGAGTTGCACACGGCGTGTGATAACCGAATATCGATCGGCAGGTTCAGGAGTGTGTCGATCGATCTCATTATCCTTCGGTCGATCGATGGGACGTTTGTCCTGTCGGTCGATGTTGTAAGGGCTGGGCGGATGTGGGTGCTTTTTTGCGAACTCTTCGTGAGTAAGTATCTTCACGGCGTTGCACTCGTGAGTGGATTCTTCAAGATCCATCGGTCGATGCTCGTCTGAGTCCATCGATCGAGTCCTGACATCGGTCGATTCCATTGGTTGTCGCCAATACTCATGGAACTTTCGATCTGGAAGTCTCCCTCTTGGAGCTTCTCTTGCTTAACCACTCTCCAAAAATCATCTTCTATGATAACACTGACGTTGTGGCCTGTTGTTTCTTCTCCAGTCCCTTTTCCTAAGGCTTCCTGCTTCTTAACAGCTTCTCCTGTCTGAATCACTTGAGTTTCTAGTTTCTTCACATGGGTACTCAAAGCATCAAGCTTTGTGTTCAAAGTGGTGTAGACAGCGTCAATCTTTCCATTGAAGTTCACCTCTAACTGCTGCTGGCTTTCAAGAACTTTGCTGAGCATGTCTTCTAGCTTTCCTTCTGGGGTTGGTGTGGGTGGCTTCATGTAAGATGAGTTTCCATAGCTCCTGTTGTTGTTGGGGTTGCTGCTGTTGTAGTTGCCTCTCTGTCCTGCGAAGTTTCTGTGTCCTTGGTTTCCAGATCTCTGAAATCCGGTTCCACTGATCCAGTTGACTTCTGCTTCTATGTAGTCATCTTCTTCATCAGCTTCTGCATCCTCCACTGAGCAGATTTGCTTGTTTAGCAACTTCTGAACATTGTCGAGTGTAGCTTGTACCTCATTTATCTGTTCCTTTCCAAGGAACGCTGCAGATATTGCTCTTATAATGTTCTTCGTGCTGTTGCTGGATGCTAGGTTGTGTATTACCTTCACAGCATCTTCAGGATTCCTTGTGGTGAAGTTGCCTTCACTCGCAGTGTCCTGAGCCATCTGATATTTCAGTGCGATGCCTCTGAAGAAAGTGCAAAGTAATTGCACCTTGTTGAATCCATGGTGTGGACAATCTCGCTGGTAAGACTTGAATCTGATCCAGGTGTCCTTGAATGACTCTCCAGGCTCCTGGTTGAATGTGGCAATTTTCCTCCTTAAGTCTTCAGCGCGCGCATCATCAAAGAAGTTACGCAAAAATGCGTTTTTGATGTCACTCGAGGATGTAAGAGATCCTGGTGGTAGCTGCTTAAGCCACTGTAAAGCTTCTCCAGATAAAGAGTGCTTGAAGAGATTACAGAGAAGGTAGTCCACAGGGACTCCATTGGCTTTGATAGAAGATATGAGATCCTCGAACCTCTCCTGATGGTCCATGGGATGCTCATTGGACAGCCCATAGTAAGGTGTCTGTCCCACAAGGGTGTAGTACTGCGGCTTGAGCTCAAAATCGCCTCTCTGAATAGCAGGGGGACGAATGGCTGATCTGTTGGTGTAGAACTGATCTGGACGGTTGTAGTCACCTAGTGTTCGAGCAGCCTCTTCTACAGGTTGAACAGCTCATGTAGGTGCAGTTTCTGGCTCAGGGATTACTTCATTCTGAGCATTGAGTTTCTGACTTGCTTCATTACGAAGGTGACCTTCTTGGTCACGCAAGTATCCATTCTCATCTCGTATGAGAATAATAGGCACAACCATAACTCGCGGAACAGTGTCGATCGATATACAGTTACGGTATCGATCGATGTCAGATGAAAGTGTCGGTCGACGGTGAAGTAGTGCCGGTCGACGGGAAGGTGCGAGTATCGGTCGACGAAGACGGTGTCTCGGTCGGCTGGGGTGCGTCGGTATCGGTCAACAGGCAGTTGATGGCGTCGATCAATGCGGAACGGATTTCCTTGCGGATTGAACATTCCAAGCTAGCAGGGTCTTCTAAAAACCAAAAGTTGAGATTCCTTGTTGCTTCTGGTACTGCTGGGCATGTACCTGAAAAGACAAGAAAAAAAATTTTGTGCCGGAAAACAAATTAAATCAAAAATAAAAATATCCTAGACCTAATCAGATTAAATCCTATTGTATCAAAGCTCCCCGGAAACGGCGCCAAATTTGATATCAATCAAATTATTCTAAGGAGTGACTTTACTCTCTCAAATAAGAGGTTCAGTTGTAGTACTTAAGGATCGAATCCACAGAGAGCTAGTGTACAAATAAGATGCAATCTTAATGACTATGCTAGGTTGAAAATGGTTTAAAGTAAATTGCAGGTTTGCTGGGTAATGGTAAGATTACTCAGTTGAAAGGATTTGGTTTTAAAGCAATAAAGAAAAGAAGTTAGATTCAGGGTAGGTATTCAGGAATTCAAGATTATAAATACTATAAAGGCTAACAAGTTGCTTGCATGATATGTCAGAGCTCAACACTTATTAAATTAATCCATCAGCTCTCGCATTATTTAGACCATCTATTACTTAGATGCTAAATGATGTTTGCGGTCAGCTATCTTGCTGACAGTATCGATCGATGGTTCGAGAGGAATATCGACCAATACACCTCTAGCTACGTCGCTCGATTACTCTATAGGAGTATCGATCGATGCGGCTCTAAGCAAGCTTTATGCGCGAGTTGATACAATGCTCACCATGATCTTAGATCAACTTTCGCATATCTCAAGAGGGTCATAGCATGTTTAGGATGTTATCAGGTATTGCATGTAATAAACAATGCAATCCAAGTTCATGTTCTAGGTAGCTAAGTTAGAAAAAGCATTAGTGAACAATCCTAACAATAAGTATCACAACTATAGCAATTATAGGTTGGGGCTAATCCCTCATATCCTATTTAAACCCTAAATCTAACAAATGAATCTACTCAGACATGGCTAAGTAGTTCATAGCAACAAGGTAATAATAGGAATTCATAGATCTATTAGAGGGTGAACACTTAGGTCCCAATCACAAATTTCTTTGGATCTCTCATCTAGATCTAAAATCCTATAACCTTTGTTAACTTGCAAAGTAATGAAAACAGTAGAAGAAATGAGTAGAAGAAGAAGGAAGGGAAAACCCTCTAAAACATAGAAACTATTAAAAACTTATGAAAACTTGTATATCTTCTATATCTCTGCCAAAACACTTAGGCATATATAAATATGAGTTCATTAGGTTAAAAAACTCGTCAGGAGCATTCTTGTAAAATGTGATATCTAGGGCTTCAAGTTCGGCCAGGTCCAACTTGTCTTTCTGCCGCCTCAGTATCGATCGATAGTACAGTGTGTACATCGATCGATTATTGTCTCGATGTATCGTACTTCGGCTAATGTGTGTCGATCGATTGCACAGAGTGTGCATCGATCGATGTGTAACTTTGGTGTCGACCTCTGGTCTTGATCACGGGTGAACTCTTCTTTAAGCTCCAAAAAGGCACCTAAAACATCACTTTTCTCCAAAATGCTTCTGAACCTGAAAACATACCTAATAGACTTCAAAACATAGATAATAGTAGTAAAAACACTCATATACCATGGGTAAAAACGGGTAAAATCCATGGTATATCAATGAACTTTGTGGGTGGTCCTAGTCAAGAGGCTCCTCCTAAGGCCAATGAGGTTGATGGTTTAGAAGGCCAGGAAGAGTTATGCTTCATCAACAACAATGGTACTTGGTACAGGAAGGAACTTAACTTTCAGTACAACAACTACCAGTAGAGGTCTTATCCTAACAACCCAAGCAAAACACTCAGCAAGGGAACGATCAGCCTCGGCAAAACATCCCTCCTGGTTTCAGCAATCAAGGCAATCAGTCTACTCAAGCTCAAGGCAGCTCTTCTCAAGCTAAAGCTCCGGATTCAAGTATCGAATCTATGTTCAAGCAAATATTGGAAAGCTCAGTCTAGAACAGCAAAGGACATTGGCCATGAGTTCATGACTGTTCACTCCAAGATTGATAGTAGCTATACTGAGTTAAAGAAAAAGATAAGAGCTTTGGAGAGCCAGTTTGCTTTTATGAACTCTCAGCCAAGTCGCCAACAAGGGACACTACCTGGGAAGGCCGAGCAAAACCCCAAGGAGCCAATGAAAGCAATCACCTTAGAAGTGGTAGAGAGTTACCTCCAAGAGAAGAGGTGAGAAACAAGGTGGGGAGGTGGCCATCAACATTGATGATGAAGTTGTGATTGTAGATGAGAAGGTTGATGAAGAGATTCTGGAAAAAATTGTTGAAGCTAAGGGTAAAGGAAAGGTTGGAGAAGAGAAGAGGACAGTGAAACATGGTGAAGTTGCTACTCCAACAAAAGGATCTTCTTTTGTCCCTCCTCCTTATGAGCCTAAGCTACCATTTCCTGGAAGGTTCAAGAAGCAGCTATTTGAGAAATACAAGGCACTCTTTGAGAAACACATGAGTGAAGTTCAGGTCACAATGCCCATCATTGATGCTTTCATGCTAGTCCCTCAATACAGCAAGTTCTTGAAGGATGTTGTAGCTCCAAAGAAGAAAGAGATGGAGGGTATGATGGTCCCTACTCATGAGTGCAGTGCCATTATCCAGAGATTGACTATCCCTAATAAGCTAGAGGATCCAGGATGCTTTACTCTACCTTGCACCATTGGTCCTTTGATGTTTGAGAAGTGTTTATGCGACTTGGGAGCTAGTGTCACCCACATGCCCTTATCTCTTGCCAAGAAGCTTGGATTCAGCCCATACAAAAAGTGTAGACTCTCCTTGGTGCTTGCTGATCGCTCTGTTAAGTTTCCCATTGGTATCTTGGAAGACCTCCCGGTGATGGTTGGAAATTGTGAGATTCCAACAGACTTTGTTGTGCTTGAAATGGATGAGAAAGCTAAAGATCCCTTGATCCTTGGAAGACCATTCTTAGCTATAGCAGGAGCCATTATCAATGTGAAGGAAGGCAAGATTGATCTTCATTTGGGGAAGGAGCACACTCTCCACTTTGACATCAAAGAGGTGATGAAGAAGTCAACTCTGCAAGGCCAAGTGTTTTACATTGAAGAGATGGAAGCTCTGGCTGATGAGCTTCTTGAAGAGTTGGCACTTGAAGAATTGGCAATTAAGGACCCTTTGCAACATGCTTTGACAATGGATAAAGAAGTCCAAGTGGTTGAAAACAAGGAGAGTGATGCTTATATGAGAATGCTGGATTCTCATAAGAAGATTGATGGTGAATCCCAGTACGAGGAGTTTACACATGAGGTTCACCAAGCTGCTTCAGCCACTCAACAAGAGGACATCCAACAAGATGATTGGAGTGAGCTCAAGGCACCAAAAAAGGAGCTCAAACCTCTTCCCCATGGTGTAAGGTACACATTTCTAGGCCCTAATGAGACTTACCCTGTCATTGTGAGTAGTGAACTTACTGAACTTGAGCTTTCTCAACTTTTAAATGCACTTAAAAAGTTTAGAAAAGCAATTGGGTACTCACTAGATGATATTAAGAGGATATCACCTTCTTTTTGCATGCATATGATACATCTTGAGGATGAATCAATGACTTCTATAGAGCATCAAAGAAGGTTAAATCCTAACCTGAAGGATGTTGTAAAGAAGGAGATTCTTAAACTCTTAGATGCTGGTGTTATTTACCCTATTTCAGATTCTAAATGGGTATCTCCTGTGCATGTTGTCCCAAAGAAAGGTGGTATCACTGTGGTTAATGGTACGGCCCTGGATAGGCTGTCTCTCCCTGGATCACTTGAAGGGGGCGTGGGTAGATGAAAGGTAATGAATATGGCCTTCTCCTCAGAGCTATGGGATGCTCTAAAGATGTTTTTTTCTGCTCCACAGACACTGGATCACCCTGCTTAGTGTCTAGGATGGATCACAGAGATAATCCTTGCCAACAGAGAATCAAAGACTCAATCTGTATCAAGGCTTGTGGATTGATGTGGGACACAAGAGAGATGGCTCGTCTCCTGATACTCCAAGGTTTCTTGTCTGGATATTACACACCAAATCAGAGAACCCAAAGGCTGGATATTACACACCAGAAGAATTGAGAGAAAGCTCAAAACAAAGAAGATGAAAAATTTGTCAATTTATTGATGCCAAAAACGTGGCTACAAGTTCTTAAAGCAGAAAATAGAAAACCTAATCCTAAACCAGAATGGTTTAGTTTAATTATAATCCTAATCCAATTCGAAATTGGTTTATTACCTAATTGTTTTTGGTTTAATTTAAATAAAATCAATTACACAGAAATAAAATTAAACCAACAGGCTGGTTCTTCTTTGGTTTCTTCATGGCCACGAATTGAAGTTGAGCTGCTACTTCTTGGGTCACTAAGGCCTCTCAGACGTCCATCTCCAAGTTGGTTGCATCCCACTTCCAGCCCTGCACGTCCAGCAGCTTCTCTAGGCAGTTTTGTTGATGCAAAGCTCTTCCATTGTACATCCATCTTCATCCAGCTGACCGTAAACCAATCTTGATAAAGATTCAAGAGTTGGTTGCTTCTACTTGGATTTAAAACTCATCCTGATTGCAAGCTGGTCGTCCATACTGATCTTTGATCATTCCTTTAATACCAGAGGCCGTATCAAGTCTCTTATCCTTCTCTTTGTCTAATACCTCATAGATCATTCCAGTGAGATCTTGAAACTTTCAATTCAGCCAAGCTTTGATCAGTAGCCTAGCTAGTCCATACCACAGATTCATTACCTTTAGCTTGAACCTGATCATGATCGCACCATCCCCTCCTCCTTTATAAGGATTTGTCCTCAAATCCAAGTCTTGTAAATAAGTAGATCAATGATCAGTTAACTCTAATGTTTCTGGCCTCGCAATCAGAAATATCATCACAAATTGAGTCTCTCCAGGGTCAAACACAAAGTATTGCAATCCTTCTTCATGTCTCAGCAACATCTTGGAACTTTGCTCAATACAAGCAGCTTCTAAAGCAGATGGTTTCTCCACTCTGTTGAGCTTGAAACTGACTGCTTCTCTCCAGTTGTATTCAATCCACGTGTTCCTCATAGACTTGTGTGCATATACTCTCAGCCTAGCCTCATAAGAACCCAGAAAGGCTCCATTCTGATCTTGCAAGAACCCCTTTGGATTGTCTGGTGGTCGTGTGAAACAATCTCCATAGTTCCACTTAAGCTTTGGTCTGTTCTCAGCATGTATAACAAGTTGTTCTTGCTTGAGATGATGTATCCAAGTTTGCAAGAAATTGTCTACAGCATATTGCCACGCCTTTCTCTCCTTAACCTTGCCATAGCAGCTGGTTTGGATCACACCATCCTCTCTCCCTTCAAAAGGATTTGACCACAAATCCTGTTCTTCAAGAGTGAATGAAGTATGCAAATTAAGCTTGAAGTCTGATGCTTTCTGTTCCAGAATTTTGTGACTTTTTCTAAACACACACAAGCTTCCTCATGGTTCAAAAACAACTTGTTGCAGGCCATTAAAAACTCTCAGATGTTCCACTAAACTGAGCTGAAGATATACCATAGGTCTGATCAGTAACTCAGAAGTTAAAGTCTTAAAGTTATCACCTTATCAACCAAAGCAAGCACCAATTCAGAAGCTGTAGATGACTCTCTAAGCACTCCCTCTTCTTTCTTTGTTTGATCAGGAACGTGCCCACTGAAAACTTGTTTTTCTCCTTCCTGTCCAGCTGCAACAGTGGGTAAAAAAGACTCTTGTTTCAGATGGTTGTCCAAGTAGTATCCTTTACAAAGAATGGTTGGTTCTGATTCAATATTTTGTTCTATCTCGCCCTGTTCTCCTGCAGTCTCTTCTTTAATCTCAAACAGTTTTAAAGGCAGATTAGGAGAAGATTGCTTTGCTTCTTCAGGTGGTTGTATGGTAGGGGTTTTCAATGTATCACAATCTGGCCTCCTTTGCTGATCTTGTACCAAAGCATTGGCTGCTTCTTGGATCTCCTGCTTGTTTACATCTTGGAATTGTTGGCTGTGCAAATAACCAAATTGATGAGTTTTCTTTTGATCTCCACGACCATAACAAACCTTTGGCTCATCTCTGGATGGTCTAGGGCGTGCCCTAACTGACCTTGATTGGCTCTGTAACCTTTCGAAATCAAGTTGACCATACTTCTTGGCTATAAACCTTTTCTTCTTTACAGCCTTCATCTCATACAAAGAAGAAACTTGAAACTCTCCAATGTGTCTCCTATGGTTAGCAAGCTGATGCCACCAATCAAAAGCATATCCACATAATCCAGTAGTTGCTAGCTGAACCTGCTTCTCTGTTGTGTACCTATGGCAGTGAAAAATAAAATCCATACCCCTTTCTCATTCTAGATATGTAATTGGATCAAACTCTCCATAAAAGGGTGGAATCTGGATAACTTTTTCTCCTCTTTGCAACAGCTCCCTTGTTGCTGGTTGTTTAGCCTTCTCTTCATGTTTTCTATAAAGTAACATAGAAGACTGCTAAATAGTAGATGGAAGTCGGGACTTAGGTTAAGAAAATCAAACGCTAAACCTTCAAGAGGCTCTGATACCACTTGGTACAGCCCTGGATAGGCTGTCTCTCCCTGGATCACTTGAAGGGGGCGTGGGCAGATGAAATGTAATGAATATGGTCTTCTCCTCAGAGCTATGGGATGCTCTAAAGATGTTTTTTTCTGCTCCACAGACACTGGATCACCCTGCTTAGTGTCTAGGATGGATCACAGAAATAATCCTTGCCAACAGAGAATCAAAGACTCGATCTGTATCAAGGCTTGTGGATTGATGTGGGACACAAGAGAGATGGCTCGTCTCCTGATACTCCAAGGTTTCTTGTCTGGATATTACACACCAAATCAGAGAACTCAAAGGCTGGATATTACACACCAGAAGAATTGAGAGAAAACTCAAAACAAAGAAGATGAAAAATTTGTCGATTTATTGATGCCAAAAACGTGGCTACAAGTTCTTAAAGCAGAAAATAGAAAACCTAATCCTAAACCAGAATGGTTTAGTTTAATTATAATCCTAATCCAATTCGAAATTGGTTTATTACCTAATTGTCTTCGGTTTAATTTAAATGAAATCAATTACACAGAAATAAAATTTAACCAACAGGCTGGTTTTTCTTTGGTTTCTTCATGGCCACGAATTGAAGTTGAGCTGATACTTCTTGGGTCACTAAGGCCTCTCAGACGTCCATCTCCAAGTTGGTTGCATTCCACTTCCAGCCCTGCACGTCCAGCAGCTTCTCTAGGCAGTTTTGTTGATGCAAAGTTCTTCCATTGTACATCCATCTTCATCCAGCTGACCATGAACCAATCTTGATAAAGATTCAAGAGTTGGTTGCTTATACTTGGATTTAAAACTCATCCTGATTGCAAGCTTGTCGTCCATACTGATCCTTGATCATTCCTTTAGTACCAGAGGCCGTATCAAGTCTCTTATCCTTCTCTCTGTCTAATACCTCATAGATCATTCCAGTGAGACCTTGAAACTTCCCATTCAGCCAAGCTTTGATCAGTAGCCTAGCTGGTCCATACCACAGATTCATTACCTTTAGTTTGAGCCTGATCACGATCGCACCAGTTAAAAATGACAAGGATGAATTAATACCAACTAGAACCATAACTGGCCATAGGATGTGTATTGATTATAGAAAATTCAACTCTGCATCTACAAAGGATCATTTTCCATTGCTGTTTATTGATCAGATGCTTGACAGACTTGCAAACCATCCTTTCTATTGCTTTCTTTATGGGGGTATTCAGGGTTCTTCCAGATCCCCATACATCCCAATGATCAAGAGAAGACAACATTCACATGCCCCTATGGCACCTTTGCTTATTGAAGGATGCCATTTGGGTTATGTAATGCTCCAGCAACCTTTCAATGGTTCATGATGTCTATCTTCTCGGATCTCATTGAGGATATAGTGGAGGTATTCATGGATGATTTCTCTGTCTACGGATCTTTATTTTTTGCTTGTTTGTCCAACTTGTGCAGGGTCCTGCAGAGATGTGAAGACACTAACCTTGTGCTGTATTGGGAGAAGTGTCACTTCATGGTCAAAGAAGGGATTGTGCTTGGGCACAAGATTTCAGAAAAGGGGATTGAGGTGGACAAGGCTAAGATTGAAGTGATGGTTAGTTTGCCTCGACCAAAGACAGTGAAAGACATCAGGAGCTTCCTTGGCCATGCTGGGTTCTATAGAAGGTTCATCAAGGACTTCTCAAAGATTGCTAGGCCAATGACCAAGTTGCTGTGCAAGGAAGCCACTTTCAGCTTTGATGTACAATGTCTTGAACCCTTCAATAAGATAAAGGGTGAATTTTTAGTGCCCCCATTGTCCAGCCACCTGATTGGGATCTCCACTTTGAGATAATGTGTGATGCTAGTGATTTTGCTGTTGGAGCTGTCTTGGGGCAGAAGAAGGATGGCAAGACTCATGTGATCTATTATGCAAGCCAAACCTTGAATGATGCACATATGAAGTATGCCACAACTGAGAAAGAGATGCTGGCCATTGTCTTTACCTTTGAGAAGTTCATAAGTTACCTTGTGGGTTCCAAAGTCATTGTGTACACAGACCATGCAGCTTTGAGACATCTTCTAGCAAAGAAGGATGCAAAACCAAGACTTTTGAGATGGATCCTGCTACTTCAAGAGTTTGATCTTGAGATCAGGGACAAGCCAGGAATTGAAAATGGTGTAGCTGATCATCTCTCCAGATTGAGAATTGAGGGTGGCATCCCTATTGATGAAGGACTTCCTGAGGAGCAGGTCATGGCTATCATGTCAGTGGTGGGAGTTATTGAGACTGGAAAGAAGATCGAAGAGGTCAAGGCAGTGATGTCTTGCACATTTGCATGTTTTTAGCTATCATATCTTATGCATTTTTGCTCATTTAGATTAGGCATTAGGCATCTTTAGGCTCATTTTGCATTCATAAGTCCCTATTAGGTGTTGGAGCACACTTTGGAGATATTGAAGATGTTTGGGAGTTTTGTGATGAAAAAGAAGGGTTTAAAGATGAACATGGACAGAGGCCTTAGGAATACCTTCTGATGCTAATATTTGGTGGAGACATGGCATTCTGAGTTAGCTTTCCAATGGAAGTGGTTTCAAGACATTTTGAGCCATATTGGAGGAGTTATGATCAATTGAGTGGAAGCATGTCAAGCAACCCGGGTGAGCACACCCGAGGCCAACCATCAAACCTCGCCTGGACAAGCTCAGGACGCGGCCAGGACGACCCGGGGACAAGCACCCGCACGGGACGGAGGTCCTGATTGTGCTGAACGCCTAGAACGGACGCGGTCCATACCACCCGAGCACAAGGACCCGCACGGGACGGACGGACTGGACGCGACCAAGGCCGCACCCGACCTTGCCTCACCCGCGTACCAGCAGACACCCGACAGCACCTGCCCGACCTGGACGACCCGCACGTTCTGATGCTAGACGAGCTCCGGACGCGTCCAGCACCACCCGGACCAGGACACTCGGACGTCCCACAATTCCTCTCACCCGCGTACCAGCCTGCACACCCGACTAGTACCACCCGGCCACACACACCCGCACGTCCTGCTAGCTGCTGGACACCCACCACGCGGCCGAACACACCCGGCCTAGAGAGGCCGCACGGCCTGGACGCCGGACGAGCAGGACATACCCGGCCTGGGCATACCCGGCCTGGACAGGCACTAGCTGACCCGGGTGGCTCAGCTTCTTCCTTTCTCCTTGCTTCTCATTGGTCGAAAATCACTTGGCCAAGGGCTTTTTAGACTTTCTCCTTTATGTTTTTAAGGGTTTCCAAGCCCCATATAAATACTCTTGTATCCCCTTTGAGGGACTTATCTCATTTTCTATCTAAGAACACATAAACCTCTTGAGTAAAGTTTCATCTTGATTCATAATCTCATCTTTGTCTTTGTGTTCTTGATTGTTTGATTTCATATCCTTTCTTTCTCTATATGTTTAAGCTTGAATCTATCTTGGGTTCAAGAGTAAGCATGTGGATTAGTGAGTAGATCCTTCTAAGATCCATGGGTTAGGGTGATAGAGAGTGATTAAGTTAGATCCAAGGTGTCTATTGTTAGATCTATCATTTCCTTGCATAGATTTGGTGTTTTTAAAGCTATATTTGAGTTGGCCTCTCAAGCATAGAGCTATAGGCATTTCATGCCCGGAAGGTGTTCTATGAAATGCCTGAACCAACTCATCTATGTTTTTAGCTTGCTTTGCCTAAGGGATTAGTTTTCAAAGGAGCTAGGATTGCTATTAGACTCATTCTCCATGTTTGCTTTGATCATTACAGCCAAAGGGATTTGGTGTACTTGGGTGATCATTGCAAAAGAGCATTCATCTAGGGATAGAGCTTGCTTAGTTTTGTTGTCTAGGCATAAGGATTAGATTGATTGAAAAGTTAGCATCTTGGATTGAAGCTTAATCATTTGATATCAAGTCCCTATACCCATGGGTCTCACTCTCCTCATAAGAAAGAAAGTTTGCTTTTGTTGTGCTTTACTTATTGTTCTAGTTTAATCATCATCCTCTCATCTTGATAGACTTAGATTAAGCATGAACTTGCATTCCCTTTGCATTAGAATCTCTTAGAATTGGATTGACATCTTGTATTCTACAACATTTGATTAGGACCTGAAAAGGCCTGTCATTAAATTGGCGCCGTTGCCAAGTTCTAAGTTGATTTTGACATTGGGATTTAGTTATTTGCTTGAGACTAAGTCATTTTTCTTTTTATTGTATCTTGTGATATTGGTTCTTGCCTCTTCTATCTTTGACTTTCAGGTGTATGATCACAAGAAGCAGAGGGGCATCCAACTTGGTTCCTACTGTTGAAGAGATTGCTGCACTTGAGAGGGAGATAGCTAGACAAAGAAGAGAAGTAGAGCAACAGGCTCATCTTCAAAGGTTGGGGTTTGAGATGGAGAATCTGCCTCAAGATGGTAATGTCCAAGGGGACAATGGTCCAAGAGCTGACAATCCTAGACCACCACGCCAGCCACATCACCAACCACGCCAAGCAAGAGCCATTGGAGCCTATGACCAACCTCACATTCATGGTCATAGGTTGGGAATCAGAGCACCAGCTGTGGAGAACAACAACTTTGAGATCAAATCAGGGCTGCTGCATTTGATTGAGAACAACAAGTTCCATGGCCTTGCTGTGGAGGATCCCCTTGATCACTTGGACACATTTGATAGCTACTGTAGCTTGTCCAAGATTAATGGAGTTTCTGAAGATGCTTTCAAGCTGAGGTTGTTTCCATTCTCTTTGGGAGACAAGGCACATCTATGGGAGAAGGCTGTTCCAAGTGACTCTATCACTACTTGGAATGAGTGCAAGAGAGCATTCCTAGAGAAATTCTTCTCTACCTCAAGAACAGCCAAGATCAGAAATGAGATCTCTAGCTTTCAGCAGAAGAACCTTGAGAGCTTTAGTGAAGCATGGGAGAGGTTCAAGGGCTATTGGTCTCAATGCCCACATCATGGCTTCACGAAGGAGAGTTTGCTTAGTACCTTCTACAGAGGTGCTCTACCAGAGTTCAGGAGCAGATTGGACACAGCCAGCAATGGGTTCTTCTTGGGCAGAACTGAGCAGGATGCTGAGGAGCTGGTGGAGAACATGGCCAGGAGTGACTCAGTCTACAGTGAGGAGCATGATAGGGCCAACAGAGGCACTGATGAAGATGATCAGCACACAAGAAAGACCCTGAAGTCTCTCCAAGAAAAGTTGGACAAGCTTCTTGTAGAGAAGGCTAAGCAAGAGCAGCTTAACTCCATTGGAAACCAGCAACAGAAACTGCCTGCTAGGACTACTGAAGTTCATGGTGTAGAAGGTCAAGAGGAGCTATGCTTCATCAATGCTAATGGCACATGGTATAGGAAAGAGCCCAACTTCCAATACCAAAACAACTACCAGCAAATACCTTACTACAACAATCACCAAGGAGGTTACCAAGCCAACCAGCCTACTCAGCCCCAAGGAAGCTCTTCTCCAGCTCAGGCTCCAAGTTCAAATTTGGAGTCCATGTTCAAGCAACTCTTAGAAGCTCAAGAAAGAAATGCTAAGACCATTGGTGATGAGTTCAAGAACATCCATGCTAAGATTGATGGAACCTATTCTGACCTCAACAACAAGTACATGCAACTTGCCTCTCACCTCAAAGCTTTGGAGAGCCAAGTTGCATCCATGTCTTCATCCTCCAAGAATCCAATGGGATCTCTACCAGGGAAACCAGAGAAGAACCCTAAGGAGACTTGCAATGTTATCATCTCCACTTCTTCAGGGATTGCATTGAGTGATCATAACAATGATGTTGATGAGATTGAGAGGCTAGTGCTTGGAAATCAGATTGAACATGATAAGAGACTGGTTGTGGCCACAGCTGATGCTAGAGTTGTGAGGAGAGCTGATAAGAAGGTTCAAGGAAGGATTGATGAGCCTAAGGTTGAGACACAAGTTGAGAAGAGTGCTAACCCCAAGCTGAAAGAAGTGAAGGAAGAAGACAATGAGGTTGAGCTATCACCATATGATAAGCTCCCTTACCCTCAAAGGTTCCTCACCAAAGCTCAGAAAAAAGTGGTCTCCAAATTCAGAAAAGACCTCAGTGATATTGGAGTCAAGCTTCCAGAGATCAGCAATATGCATGCTGCTCATGTCCAAATGATGCTCATGAAGGACATTCTCACCCATCAAGCTGAAGTGGCTGAACTTTTGGACATCTCACTTCTGAAGATTGATCCACCAATCCCTCCCAAGTCCCTCCCTAAGCTTGAGACTCAAGGGAAGTTCACATTGTCTTGCTCTCTTGGTAAACTAACTATGGATGATGCTCTTGTTGATAGTGGAGCTAGTGTGAATGTCATCTCCTTGGCCATGGTGCAGAGTATTGGGATTGAAAGCATGGAAACAGATACTCCTCCTCTCACCTTTGGGGATTCCTCTTCTACAACCCCACTTGGCATAATCAAGGACTTTCCCTTGAAGATTGGATCCTGCACCATACCTATTGACCTCACTGTTTTGAATATGGCATCTGCAGAAAGAGTCCCTTTGATCCTTGGCACTCCTTTCCTCACAACAGTTGGAGCTTGCATTGACTTTCCCAACAAGAAGGTCACTCTCATGCATGTCAACAAAGCTGTCTCCTATCCTCTCCAGCCCCCACTCGAATCAGACTATTGTGGGACAATAACTCGTGCTGCACAAGCTGTTGAGAAGCCCCAAGATGAAGAGGTTGTTTGTAAGAAAGAAGGTCTTGATGGAGAGTGTTCTAAGGAGTTGTGTGTTGAGCACTTGGAAAGTGCTAAAAGAGAAGGAATGGGTGGAGCCTCAAAGGCCACTCATGGCAAGAAGAAGATAGTGAAAGAGCCTCATCCTCCACCTCTTGATTTGCTCTCACACACTCTCACTCTCCATCCAAAGAAGCTCAAGGATGGAGCCATTGAGTACAAGATCAAGCATAAGGGCAGGTCCACACCATTCTCAAATGCTAGAGCCATCATCACTCCTCAGCTCCAAAATGACCCAATCAAGCTTCAAGAGCTTCTCTCTCAGGTCCTCACCATCACACTTGAAGGTGGGAAGGATCCTCCTTCTCACTAGTTCAAGAGACAAGGTAGTCAAGCTAAGTGACTCAAAACAAGCTCACTTGGGAGGAAGTCCCATGGTTATCCTTGTACATAGTTTTGAAATTTCAATTCTCTTTTAAGTTTTTAATAAAAGTGGTCAAGGTTTTCAGGTTGAGCCAAGCACTAGAGGAGAGAAGAATGGTGGTGAACCACTTGAGCCCCATGATCCATGTAGCAGCCTCCTCTAGTTGCTATGAACCAAGCCAGCTTCTAGTCATGCCACAAGCACCATGCCCAACTCTCCTTGTGTGGTATTACTCCAACCCTTTTGTATATACATTTGATTTTCCCTTGTTGAGGTACCTCCTACTCTCTTACTCACACAGAGACTGTGTGATTTAAGTGTGGGGGAGGTACCGGATATTTGATCATGTTTGCTTTGTGATTTTGAGTCGCATGCATTGCATTGTACAATCATAAATGCATAGAAAATCTAAAAAAATTTAAATTTTTGAATCATGTAGATTGCATCACTTGCATCCTTAAGATTGAGTCTAGAGCATATAGGTTGCATTCATTTGCATATGGAGCATTGCCTTGTAAAGAACACTCGTTTGCACTGAATTTGACACCCTAGTTAAACATATCAAGTAGCTTAAGCATCTTTTGAAAAGCTTGCATGCTTTGAGCCTTGAAAACTCTTCTTGAAACTTGCTTGCTTGCTTGATATTGGCATTGTTCTTAAGACCAGCTCCATCCTGAACTTAGACTTGAATGAACTTAATCTCTCTTGCATATGGGCATTTGCATACTTGATCATGGATCTCATACACATTTGGGTTATCTTTTTCCATTGTACCACCCTTTGTTAACCCAAATGGCACTCCCTTACCCTTGAACCCTATCTATTCTTTGAAGCCTACATTGATTTGCTTGAGTGAGGCCTCTTTTGATAGCTTGTCATGTGCAAAATCTTGAGAGTATTGGGAGCGACATGGATTTGTTCTCATCTCTTGCTAGCATAGGGTCATCATTTGAGCTAGCTTTTAGTATGGTGAGTGAAGTGCTTGTTACCTAATTGTTTACATTTTGGGTTTGGGGATGTGGCAAAGTTGAGATTGATGAACAAAAAGTTTTGATAAAGAAAAGCCCTAGGGACCTAGAAATAAAAAAAAAAAAAAAAATAAATGAATGAAAAGCTCTTAGTTGAAGTCTTTGACCTTCCCCCTCATGCATATATAAAAAAAAGAGAGAAAAAGAAAAGAAAAGAAAAGAAAAAGAAAAAAAAAGATTCAATAAGATAGTGGGGAAGGAAAGATTTAAGAGTTAGAGTTTAGAAATGTGAATAGAGGTCCTTAGAGGTAGCATCATGAGAAAGAAAATGTTCATTGGGTGAGTGATGTGAGTATGTTTTCATTTTGGGTTATGGGATGAATTAAGAGGGGTGTAGAACTTGTAATCACTTAGGATTGGGGTAGAATGATGAGGATGGATCCATGTATGCATGAATTGCTCCTAGTCTTAGATAAATTTTGCATGATGATCAAGCTCCTTGATTTTTGAGTGATTGCCACCTTGAAATGATGCATTGAACCCTCCTTTTCATCCATATTAGACCATTTGATCACCTAGCCAAATGATTGAGATCATGTGCCCATTTGTGAGACTTCACCTTGTGTGTGTGTGTGTGAATCAATGTGAGGGCTGGATAAGAGAACATGTTGGTTGATAGGCATTGCATCTTGTGTAGAGGCATAAGAGTCATTGATAGGCCTTGTGAAGCTAGAGCATAATAAGAAAGTTTTGCTCATGCTATTTGCTATGTTTCTTTAGGATGTCAGGTTGAGTGCTATGAGTGTTTCCTGTGGCTTTGTTCCCATCCTTGCATCCACCCCCCTTGTGTTTGAAAAGTTTACTTGAGGACAAGCAAAGGTCTAGTGTGGGGGAGTTGATGTCTTGCACGTTTGCATGTTTTTAGCTATCATATCTTATGCATTTTTGCTCATTTAGATTAGGCATTAGGCATCTTTAGGCTCATTTTGCATTCATAAGTCCCTATTAGGTGTTGGAGCACACTTTGGAGATATTGAAGATGTTTGGGAGTTTTGTGATGAAAAAGAAGGGTTTAAAGATGAACATGGACAGAGGCCTTAGGAATACCTTCTGATGCTAATATTTGGTGGAGACATGGCATTCTGAGTTAGCTTTCCAATGGAAGTGGTTTCAAGACATTTGGAGCCATATTGGAGGAGTTATGATCAATTGAGTGGAAGCATGTCAAGCAACCCGGGTGAGCACACCCGAGGCCAACCATCAAACCTCGCCTGGACAAGCTCAGGACGCGGCCAGGACGACCCGGGGACAAGCACCCGCACGGGACGGAGGTCCTGATTGTGCTGAACGCCTAGAACGGACGCGGTCCATACCACCCGAGCACAAGGACCCGCACGGGACGGACGGACTGGACGCGACCAAGGCCGCACCCGACCTTGCCTCACCCGCGTACCAGCAGACACCCGACAGCACCTGCCCGACCTGGACGACCCGCACGTTCTGATGCTAGACGAGCTCCGGACGCGTCCAGCACCACCCGGACCAGGACACTCGGACGTCCCTTAATTCCTCTCACCCGCGTACCAGCCTGCACACCCGACTAGTACCACCCGGCCACACACACCCGCACGTCCTGCTAGCTGCTGGACACCCACCACGCGGCGAACACACCCGGCCTAGAGAGGCCGCACGGCCTGGACGCCGGACGAGCAGGACATACCCGGCCTGGGCATACCCGGCCTGGACAGGCACTAGCTGACCCGGGTGGCTCAGCTTCTTCCTTTCTCCTTGCTTCTCATTGGTCGAAAATCACTTGGCCAAGGGCTTTTTAGACTTTCTCCTTTATGTTTTTAAGGGTTTCCAAGCCCCATATAAATACTCTTGTATCCCCTTTGAGAGACTTATCTCATTTTCTATCTAAGAACACATAAACCTCTTGAGTAAAGTTTCATCTTGATTCATAATCTCATCTTTGTCTTTGTGTTCTTGATTGTTTGATTTCATATCCTTTCTTTCTCTATATGTTTAAGCTTGAATCTATCATGGGTTCAAGAGTAAGCATGTGGATTAGTGAGTAGATCCTTCTAAGATCCATGGGTTAGGGTGATAGAGAGTGATTAAGTTAGATCCAAGGTGTCTATTGTTAGATCTATCATTTCCTTGCATAGATTTGGTGTTTTTAAAGCTATATTTGAGTTGGCCTCTCAAGCATAGAGCTATAGGCATTTCATGCCCGGAAGGTGTTCTATGAAATGCCTGAACCAACTCATCTATGTTTTTAGCTTGCTTTGCCTAAGGGATTAGTTGTCAAAGGAGCTAGGATTGCTATTAGACTCATTCTCCATGTTTGCTTTGATCATTACAGCCAAAGGGATTTGGTGTACTTGGGTGATCATTGCAAAAGAGCATTCATCTAGGGATAGAGCTTGCTTAGTTTTGTTGTCTAGGCATAAGGATTAGATTGATTGAAAAGTTAGCATCTTGGATTGAAGCTTAATCATTTGATATCAAGTCCCTATACCCATGGGTCTCACTCTCCTCATAAGAAAGAAAGTTTGCTTTTGTTGTGTTTTACTTATTGTTCTAGTTTAATCATCATCCTCTCATCTTGATAGACTTAGATTAAGCATGAACTTGCATTCCCTTTGCATTAGAATCTCTTAGAATTGGATTGACATCTTGTATTCTACAACATTTGATTAGGACCTGAAAAGGCCTGTCATCAGGCAGCTAAAGAGAAGGGGTCTTGGTATGCTGATTTTGCTTAACTACTTAGCTACTGGGAAAGAGCCATTGGATCTTGCGGGATACGAGAAGAAGAAGTTCTACAAAGATGTGAAGAGATACTATTGGGATGAGGCATACCTCTACACTCTTTGCAAGTATCAGATCTATAGAAGAGTGGTGGCTGATGAAGAAATTGAAGGGATCCTTACACATTGCCATGGATCTTCCTATGGAGGCCACTTTGCTACCCTCAAGACTGTCTCAAAGGTGTTACAAGCTGGATTTTGGTGGTCACACATGTTTAAGGACACACAAGACTTTGTTTCCAAGTGTGATTCTTGCCAGAGGAGGGGAAACATCACTAAGAGAAATGAGATGCCTCAAAATCCAATTCTTGAGGTGGAAGTGTTTGATGTATGGGGAATAGACTTCATGTGACCTTTTCATTCTTCTTATGGTAACAAGTACATCTTGGTGGCTGTTGACTATGTGTCCAAATGGGTTGAAGCAGTGGCTAGTCTTACAAATGACTCAAGAGTAGTGATAAAGATGTTCAAGAGCATAATTTTTCCAAGATTTGGAGTTCCAAGAGTGGTCATAAGTGATGGAGGCTCACAAACCAATGTCCAAGTTGAGATCTCCAACATGGAAATCAAGGGAATTCTAGAGAAGATAGTTGGGACTAAGAGGAAGGATTGGTCAGATAAGATTGATGATGCACTTTAGGCCTACATGACAGCTTACAAGACTCCCTTGGGTACCACACCTTTCAACCTTGTGTATGGAAGGCCTGCCACTTACCAGTAGAGCTTGAGTACAAGGAAATGTGGACTGTTAAGTTACTGAACTTTGACATCAAGAGTGCCAAGGAAAAGAGGCTTCTTCAACTCAATGAACTGGATGAGATAAGGATGGATGCCTTGGAGAACTCAAGGATCTACAAGGAAAAGACCAAGGCCTTTCATAACAAGCACATCCTCAAGAGAGAGTTCAAGGCTGGAGATCAAGTTCTTCTCTATAACTCTAGACTGAAGTTATTTCCAGGGAAGCTAAAGTCAAAATGGTCTGGTCCATTTGTGGTCAAGGAAGTGAAGCCTTATGGAGCAGTTGTGCTTTGGGACAAGCAGGGTAATGATTTCACAGTGAATGGACAGAGGGTCAAGAAGTATATGGCCACCATACCAAAGGAGATTGGGACATCAACCCCACTCTCTGATCCTTCCCCAGCCTAACCTCAAAGGAGGCAAAGTCAAGCTAGTGACTTTAAACAAGCACACTTGGGAGGAAGTCCCATGGTTATTCTTGTTAATATTGCATTAGGATTTATTTTTCAAGGCATTTGGATGATGGAAGGTCAGTATAGTCGAAATGGTGTGCATGAGGCTTTAAAATAAGATGGAAGGCAAGAAGAGGAGGTCTGGACAGCCTTTGGTCGAAGAACGCGCGGCCGGACGTGCGCAGCCTAAGCAACCCGCTCGGATCAAGGCATACTGATCAGTACTTGAATGATCGGGACATATGCGCGGGTCGTCTAGCCCGCGTGGGACCGGACGGATGGAAAAGAGTAGTGCGAGGTCTCAAGGTCGCGGGACGTGTAACCCGCGCGTTATCGGGACGGCTTGATCAACATTTGGAACGCGCGGCCTTGAATGCGCGGGATGGATGCACCGCACAGGAAGGGAGCTTAGCGGACGTCCGGAACGCGCAGGCATATATGCGCGGGATGGACGACCCGCGCGGGACCGGAGTGCGACACAGACCGTACGGATGCTGGACACGCGCGGGTAAGAACCTCGCGGGTTGCCCGACCCACACCCCGACCCGCGCACGACCCGGATGGACCCAGGTATGATTTTTTTTTACTTTTCCCCAACCCGACCCGTTTCCCCGACCCAAACCCGACCCAGACCATCTCTAAAACCCTAGTTCGCCCTCTCTCTCCTCATTTCACCTTCTTTCCCAAATCAAAAAACCTCTCTAGCCTCCAAGAACCAAAAACCTCATATCTCTCTCAAATCTCCACCAAATCACTCCATTCCTTTTCCCACATCCAAGTCTTCATCCTCTTAGTCTAATTCCTTGAATCTTTTCATCTTTATCCTTCATCCAAAGCAAGGTATGGTTTCTTTAAGTTCAAATTCGTAATGCTCATGAACCCTAAAAATTTGAACTTGAAATTTGGCCATTTTCTTGCTAGATTCTTATGAAATAGAGTAGGGAACGCTCATATATCATGCTGCGCAGTTGATCTCATGGTAAAATTGAGTTTAATTTGAACTTTGAGAAATTAGGGTTCATGAGATTTGGGGCTTTTTCAAATTTAGCTTAATTGTGGTTGATAGTGGGCTAGATTGGTTAGATAAGTTGTTTTAGAGGTTGATTAGGTTCCAATTTCATGTTGAGCTCTAGTTAATCATGATTATTGCTAACTTGAAGTTCTTGTGTTCATAAAAAAAAGGTGTATATATTTTATGAGCATGAGAGCTTCATTCTTAGCTATTGCTTGTCTTGCTTGGCTTCATGATTGCATTGTGCTAGCTCCTGTTGAGATTGATTATCTTGTTAGAGCTAGTTTGTGTTTAATCATGTTTCTCTCTTTCTTGTGCTCACTCTTTTTCTAAGGATTGACTTTTCAGATACAATGGTGAGAAAAAGTGTGGCTCAAATGGAAGAAGAGAAAGAACAGGCTGCAAAGAGGGTGACTGCTCAGTTTGGGAAAGAACTAGGCTCCATGCCTGAATCAGAGGAGGAGCGTAGACAGAAAGCTTTGGCAATGCTAAGGAAGAAAGCACAGGCAAAGAGAGATGGCAAGAGAGTTGCTGTTGATGAGAGTGTGGCTGACATTGCTCACAAGCAAGCCCCTCCCAAGAGAGCAAGAGCACCTAGGAGCACCAGGTTGGGAGCTTCAGTTTTGGAAAAAGACACCAAAGGAGGTGCTAATGAACCAGCTCCCACATTAAAAGCTAAGGCACCAAGAAAGATTGTGGCACATCTTCCCTTGGAGCAAGATGATGCAAGTGCTGAAGAGAAACCTTCTCATGAGGGCAGTGAAGCTGAGCATGATCCTAACTCAACAAAGAACTTCAATGATAACAGAGACAGGCAGAAGACACACTGAAGAGGAGCTGTTAGAGAAAATGAGAAAAAGTGTCTCTTGGCCTCCAACCAGATTTGTTGATAGGATGGACCTCAAGGAGTTGATGATTGAAGAAGACATCCAGGAGATGCTAGGCCACATGAGTATGGGCAGTTTCTACACTATGGCTTATCCTACATACAAAGAAGTCTCTTGCCAATTCTTGGCATCTCTGGAAGCCACCTTTCACACTTCCAAGAATGTGGAGCAAGGATGGGGGAAGATACATTTCAAGATTTATGGGCGAGCCTACTCCATGACATTCAAGGAGATTGAGGAAGTGCTTGGGTTTCAAGACCAAAAAGAGCCATCCTTTCCAAAGCTTGCCAAGGTCAAGAGAGAGATGAACATCACACACCTTACTTGGAAGCTGTTATCAGGCAAGACTAGGAGTGCCAACCGCGACAAGAATGCCTCTATTCGACACCCTTCAGTGCGCTATCTCCATAGGTTGCTTGTCCATACCTTGTTCCCCAGGAAAGAGGTAGGAACAGTCTTTGGAGATGAAGTGAAATTTCTGCACCAAGCTGTCCAGCACTATGCTTTACCGCCTCATCTCCATTTGGTTCCCAGTGACTTCTACAAGGATTTTGGCATAGTGGGATTCTTTGTGAAGCGCCTCATATACTATAAGGCTTGGAGCTGGACAAACAGAGCTGAAGCTCAGATTGGGATTGGTGGCTTGATAACACCATTGCTTGCTCACATGGGGATAAGTTTGGGAAATGATGCAGCTCGCCCCACTTTCATAGATCTAACCTACTTGAAGTCAGCTCACTATCTCTCTGGAAGGTTTAATGGGAAGTGTGTTTACTCCTATTTGAGAGGTGCCCAAAAAGCTGAGCTGATTCTTCCCAACTATCCCCTCATTACCTTGAGTACTCCAGAAGCCATCAGATTTGACATCAATGAGCAGCATCTCCTTGGACCTCATGGCGCCCTAGGTCCTATGGCTGTTCCCAAGGATGAAAAGGCAGCACGCAAGGTAGATGCTTATGATCAAAGGTACACTAGCAGAGCCACTGCACATCTCTTTGGTCCTCCTTATTACAAATTCAATCAGTGCACCAGCTCCTTGCCTCTTGGTCCCATTCGCCAGGCCCATGACCAGATTAGCACTCTTCAGAGGTGGAGCAGAGCTCAGGATAGGACTATCTACAAGCTAACCAACAAGTGCAAGGAGCTGAGAAGAACTGTGAAGAGACAAGCTGAAGCTTCAACTTAGTTTATTAGGAAAGTGGCTGATGTTTTGACTAGGGGAGCTGTAGCTGGTTGCAAGGCTGAGGACTTCGATCTTGATGCTTTCCTTGCACCTCCTCCTCAGCCACTTCATGATCCTTCTGCTCCACAGACCAAGAAGCAAGCTCTCCGCCGCTTGAGAAACCCATACATCTTCCCATCCGAGTCCGGGAACAAGTCTCCTTCTCTAGACACCACTGCTGAGGAAGATGATTCTGAGGGTGAGGCATCAGCCTCATCACACGCTCCATAGAGGTACTCCAAAACCTTACCATTGTATACACCATTTATCTTTGCATTTAGATTTTTCCTCTTTTGGGCCCTTCTCTACATTTAACAAACACATGGACTGTGTGAATTAAGTGTGGGGGAGGTGCCAAGTTGCTGATCATCTTGTGTCTTATGTCATAAGTATGCATTTGTAGATAGTTATTGCATAGAAAAGCCATAAAATTTTGAAAAGCACAAAAAGAATCATGTAGTTGCATTAGGATTGAGTCTAGATCATTCACTTGCATAGAAAAAAAATCATCATATAGGTTGCATCATGCATAAGGGGACAGGGATGATAGTTACATTGTAAACATGCTCATGCTAAGTTCTTAAAGTGATAACCTTTATAATCATGGTAAGTAGCTTGAGCAACCTTAGGATAGCTTGTAAACTTCGAGCCTTGAAAACTCTTCTTAAAGCTCATTTGATTGATTGATGCTCTCTCTGTGAAGTTTACTCCTGTCTTATTTAGACTCTAGGTCTCTTGCCCATGGTCCCTTGTGTACTGAGTCATGGATAGAACACTTGAGTTGTCTCTCCCATTCCTTGCCAATCTTTTCGACAAACTCAAGTGGTACTCCACTCCCATAAACCCTTCCTTCCTTTCAAGCCTATATTATTTTGATGAGTGAGGCCTTTTTCTGAAAGTCTTACATGCGCATAATCTTGAGAATATTGGGAACGACAATGCTTAGTCTCCATTCCTGCTAGATTAGGCACTCTATTGTCTAGCACATAGGATTGGGGGGTGAGTGTTGAAAAGTTTTATTTGGGAGTTTTGAAAAGGTTGTGAAATAAATGAATGAACTCTTAGAGCTCAATGTCTTAGTCTTTTTGGGATAAGAAAAAAACTCTCTAGATCTTGTTTAAAGTGAAAGTCTTGGCCCCCAAAGAAAAAAAAAGAAAAAAAAAGAAAAATAAAAAAAAAAGAAAGAAAAAAAAAATAAGAAAGGGGGCTAGCAAAGTTAAAAGAGAGCTAGAGAGAGTTTTAAAAAGTATGAAAATCCCTTGTTAGACATCAAAAGAAAGAGTTCTAAATGAGAAAAAGTGCATTGAGTTCTTGGAAAAAACATTTGGGTGAGTGATGTGAGTTGGGTTTGGCATTATAGATAAGAGTAGTACATGTTTATGTTTGGGAAAAGGGTAGAACAATGGAGATTGAACATTGTATGTATGAGTTGATCCCTTTCTTAGATAAATTATGTGCAATGTCAAGGCTACTTGTTTTGATAGTGAACCACCCACTGAAAAAAATCCTTTTGAACTTCTTGTTTCACTTTACATCAAAGCCTGTTTCACCAAACCAAATGACTTGGACCATTTGACCATTTGCAAGAGATCTTTTGAGTTTACTTAATGATTGTTAGAGAGTAAATGGATTTGTGGTTGTGGATTCATGATGAATGAGTGTAGGGATCAAAAGAGTTAAGATAGGCCTTGAGAAGTTAGAGTTAGATAAAGTGTTTGCTCTAGCTAGTTGGTATGATTATACAAGGTTATCAAGTTGAGAACTAAGAAGAGCATTCTTTTGGTTATGAGTCCCCTCCTTCAAACCTCTTTTCCTTAGTCCTTGCTAGTTTACTTGTGGACAAGTAAAGGACTAGTGTGGGGGGGAGTTGATGTCTTGCATATTTTCATTAATTTAGCCATCTTTATTATGCATTCTTTGTCTTGTAGTTTAAGGTTTAGGCATCTTTAAGACCCATTTTTCATTCATAAGTCCTTATCAGGTATTGGAGTGTCCCATGGAGTAAAAGAAGGTGTTGAGAGTGGTTTTGATGTAAGAATGAGATAAAGAAGGAGTTTGGCCTAGTTTGGGCAGAGATGGCTTCAGTTTGACTCGGCCGGACGAGCGGATGGACGTGCTCGGTCTACCTCACCCGCATATGGAGAGCTGGACAGACAGGCAGATGCGCGGCCTAGAACGCTGGGGTTCACTTATCCGCGCGGGACGGGACGTGCGGGAGAGCTTACCCGCGCGAGACAAGACACGATCTGGACGGACCATGCGCGGCTGAACGTGCGCGGTACATGGCTCCCGCGCGGGACAAGAAGAGACAGGACAGGCCGGACGCGCTGCTGGATGTGCGCGGTACGTAGCACCCGTGCGGGACGAAGCCAGACAAAGCAGGACGGACGCGCGGGACGGGACGCTCGGGTCAGCACACCCGCGCGGGATGAGGAACGGACCGGCGGGTTCTGTGCGGGTCGGACATACGCGGGCCGGACCGTCCTACCTCACCCTGAGCATTTTTCAAGATGTTTTCCTATTGGTCGAGACTTAATTGCTTCCAAGGGCCATTTAGTCAATTTCTATGATGTTTTTAGGGCTTTTAAGCCAAGTATAAGTACTCTTGTTATCCCTAATTTGGGACTTATGTTATTTTCTCTCTAAGAACACAAACCTTTGAGTAAAAAGCTTTCTCTTTGAATCATAATCTCATCTCATCTTTGTGTTCTTGAGTGTTTGATTTCATCTCCTTTCTTTCTCTACATGATTAAGCTTGAATCTCTCATGGATTCAAGAGTGATCATGGTGATTAGTGAGTAATCCACTTTTGGATTCATGGGTTAGGGAGACTAAGGAGTGATTAGGCTAGATCTAAGGTGTTTTAGTGTAGATCCATCTTGTTCCTTGCAAGTAGAGTGCTTTTAATGCTATTTTTTGGTCACTCTAAAGTTGAGCTTCAGTCATTTCATGTCCAAAAGGTGTTCTATGAAATACCTGAACCAACTCTCCTAAGCTTTTAACATTCTTTACCAAAGAGATTTGTTGTTAAAGGTGTTAAGATGGCTATTAGATTTGTTCTTAATGATTGCTTAGATAATATTCAACCTAAGAGATTAGATGCTTGAGTTATCTTTGTGAATGAGCATTCATCTAGAGATAGAGTTTGTTTAGGATTGTGTCTAGGCCAAAGGTTGATAGATTGATTGTATGCTGCCACCTTTAGATTGATGCTTGATCCCCCCAAGGTCAATTCCCTTAGCCCATGAGTTCTCCCATCTCATTAAGAAAGAAAGTTTCATCTTTTATTGCTTTTAAGTATTGTCTTAGTTTAAACATCATCTCACTTAATGGTTTCCTTTAGATTGAGTCCTTTGCTTTGTGATCACTTAGAACTGGTTTGACATCCTTTATACTATAACATTTGATTAGGAGCCTTGGAAACTCCTTTCATCACTTAGCAGTCTCTCTTTGTGCAGCCTCAACGTTCTCTGCAGCAATCAAGTTCTCATCTTTTCTCCCCTGGTACCTGAAAAGTTCAAACCTTGGAAAAGAATAATCACAAGAAAGGAGAAAGCTTTTGAATGATATAAACTTGAATAAGCAATTGTGAGCTCAAACAAAGACCAGAAACCTAAGCAAAAGCTATCACAATGCAATCAAGCTTGCAAACAAGAGAGATATGAGCAAAAAGAGAAGCTCTCATGTCTTTTTTTTTTTAATAAACATGAGAGTTTCAATCAAGCAAAACCATGAGCAATCCAAGCACATATCAAAATTAGATCCTAATCAAGGTCTCTAACATCATAGCTAACCAATCTAAACCACAATCAACCTCAATTAAGAAACTTTTGAAAAACCCCCAAATCTCATGAATCCTAATTTCTCAAAGTTTAAATTCAGCTCAAATTCACCATGAAATCAACAATCCAACATGATATTGTAAGAAATATTTATGTATGTGTATCAATATTTCTTTCCCATAATATGGTCTTATGTTATAGCCATTATCTATTGAGATTGTTAAACCCTAATGACACTTGGTAACCAATAAAAATGGTTTAAAGGAGTTAAGCTTCTAATGATGATAATTAACTAATGGACAAGTGATTTCTTCTAGAAGTTTTCTCATTAGATGACTCATGAAACATGTGTCATTGTAGGAAAGCATGTGAAGTAAATTCAATGCATCAAAAGAGAACAAGTTCATTGTATGTATGAATGATTCTAGAAGACTAAACAACTGTCATTATTCAACCATGATGGATGGTTGAGATTAAAGAAGAAAATTGCCACTAAAGTTATCAAAACTTGGTGAGAAAGCTTTTGGTCCCTCTCCCCACCTAAAAATAGTTGGCCTTGGACCATCACAAAGCAACATCAAGAAAATCTAAGAGAAACACATAAAGAAAGGTTGTAGGCAAGGGGAAAGAAGGCTTAGCTCCAACTTAAAGATCAAGAGATCATCTTCCATGATCAAGAGATCATCTTCATATGATCAAAACCATTCATGAAGATTTCCGCAGCAGTGAATTGAGGTATTCCGCAGCAATGAATTGAGGTACTCCGCAAATCCTTCTTATAGTTCTATTATGTGATTAGTCTAGATGTTAAAGATCTTAGGATTCATGTAAAATCATGTTTACAGATATATAAGCTTTCCGTAGTCTATTACACAAGAATCTAGCAAGAAAATGGTCAAATTTCAAGTTCAAATTTTTAGGGTTCATGAGCATTACGAATTTGAAATTAAAGAAACCATAACTTTCTGTGGATGAATGGAAAAGATGAATGAATTCAAGGAAATAGACTAAGAGGGTGAAGCCTTGGATTTAGAAAAAAGAATAAAGTGATTTGGTAGAGATTTGAGTGAGATATGGTGTTTTCGGTGTGTGGAAGCTAGAGAGTTTTATAGATTTGGGAAGAGGAGGTGAAATGAGGGAGAAGGGATCGATTTAGGTCTTAGGGAGAGGTGGTTGGGTCGGGTCTGAAGGTGGGTCGTCGGGTTGGATCGAGAAAAGGAAGAAAAATCATACCTGGGCTGGACGCGAGTCAGGACGCGGATCGTGGTCGGGTCACGCGGGTGATGGGGCGATTGGATACTACCCACGGCACATAACCCCGCGTGCTGTCTCTCTCTCGGTTCGTTTCACCCGCGCGGGTAGAGGACCCCAAGTGCATCATCCCGCATGCTGTTTGTCGATCATCCGGACGTGCGGCCGCGTGGGTATAGCGTCCCTCGTCGAGCATCCCGCGTGTTGGCTCCTTAATCAGACTGTTTCGTCCCGCGTGGGTAACTCGTCCCGGGTAATTCAACCCGGGTCAGATGACCAAAGTCAAATTTTTTTTATCTCCTTTCTTCTCAACCAACTGATCGAAGCCATCTTTACCATGCGTATTCCACCCAAAGATCCATGCTATCACAAACCCATGCTCTCTACTTCTTCCAAGTGACTTTTTGTTAAAAAAAATATCCTAATGCAATATGTACAAGGATAGACATGGGACTTCCTCCCAAGTGAGCTTGTTTAAAGTCACTAGCTTGACTTTGTTTCTTTTGAGACTAAGCTGGGGTTGGGTCAGAGAGTGGAGCTGATGTCCCATTCTCCTTTGGTGTGTTGGCCATGTACTGCTTGACTCTCTGACCATTTATTGTGAAGTCTCCACCTTGCTTGTTCCAAAGCACAATTGCTCCATAATGTTTCACTTCCTTAACCTTGAATGGACCAGACCACCTTGACTTGAGTTTCCCTGGAAACAACTTCAGCCTAGAGTTATAGAGAAGAACTTGATCTCCAGCTTTAAACTCTCTCTTGAGGATGTGCTTGTCATGAAAGGCCTTAGTCTTCTCTTTCTAAATCCTTGAGTTCTCAAAGGCATCCATCCTTATCTCATCAAGCTCATGGAGTTGAAGAAGTCTCTTTTCCTTGGCACTCTTGATGTCAAAGTTCAGCAACTTAACAGCCCACAATGCCTTGTACTCAAGCTCTACTGGTAAATGGCAAGCCTTCCCATACACAAGGTTGAAAGGTGTGGTACCCAATGGAGTCTTGTAAGCTCTCCTATAAGTCCAAAGTGCATCAGCAAGCTTGTCTGACCAGTCTTTCCTCTTAGTCCCACCAATCTTCTCCAAGATGCCCTTGATTTCCCTGTTGGGGACCTCAACTTGACCACTTGTTTGAGGGTGATAAGGTGTTGCTACCTTGTGTTTCACTCCCTTCTTCTTGAGAAGACCTTCAAATAGCTTGTTGATGAAGTGTGAACCTCCATCACGTATAACCACTCTAGGCACTCCAAATCTTGGGAAGATAATGCTTTTGAACATCTTGACCACCACTCTAGAGTCATTTGTAGGGCTTGCCGCTGCTTCAACCCATTTGGACACATGCTCAACAGCTACAAGGATGTACTTGTTGCCATAAGAAGAAGGAAAAGGTCCCATGAAGTCTATGCCCCATACATCAAACACCTCCACCTCAAGGATTGGGTTTTGAGGCATTTCGTTCCTCTTTGTGATGTTCCCCTTCCTTTGGCATGAATCACACTTTGAGACATAGTCTTGAGTGTCTTTGAACATATGTGGCCACCAAAACCCATCTTGTAAAACCTTTGCAACTATCTTGAAGGTGGCAAAATGGCCTCCATATGATGATCCATGGCAGTGTGAAAGGATCCCATCAATCTCCTCATCGGCCACCACCCCCTATACAGCTGATCCTTGCAGAGAATGTAGAGATAAGGTTCATCCCAATAGTATCTCTTTAATTTCTTGTAGAATTTCTTCTTGGCATAACCCTCAAGATCCAATGGCTCCTTCCCAGTAACAAGATAGTTCACAAAATCAGCATACCAAGGCTCCTTCTCATTAGTTGCCTTGACTTCATCAATCTTCTTACCAGTTTCACAAACTGCCAACACTGCTCTAATAGCCATGATCTGCTCCTCAGGAAGTCCTTCATCAATGGGGATGCCACATTTCTCAATCTGGACAAATGATTAGCTACACCATTCTCAACTCCTCGCTTGTCCTTGATCTCAAGATCAAACTCTTGAAGCAGCAGGATACATCTCAAAAGTCTTGGTTTTGTATCCTTCTTTGCTAAGAGATGCCTCAAGGCTGCATGGTCTGTGTATACAATGACCTTGGAGCCCACAAGGTAACTTCTGACCTTCTCAAAGGCAAAGACTATGGCCAACAACTCTTTCTCTGTCGTGGCATATCTCATCTGAGCATCATCCAAGGTTCTGCTTGCATAATATATCACGTGGGTCTTCTTGTCCTTCCTCTGTCCCAAAAAAGCTTCAACAGCATAATCGCTAGCATCACACATAATCTCAAAAGAGAGATCCCAATCAGGTGGCTAGACAATAGGAGCACTAATAAGTTCACTCTTCAGCTTCTTATAGGCTTCAAAACACTCTTCATCAAAGGTAAAGACAGCTTATTTGCATAGCAACTTGGTCAATGGCTTAGGAATCTTTGAGAAGTCCTTGATGAACCTTCTATAGAACCCAGCATGGCCAAGGAAACTCCTGATGTCCTTCACTGTCCTTGGTGGAGCCAAACTGACCATCACATCAATCTTAGCCTTGTCCACCTCAATTCCCTTCTCTGAAATCTTGTGCTCAAGCACAATCCCTTCTTTGACCATGAAGTGACACTTCTCTCAATTCAGAACAAGGTTGGTGTCTTCACATCTCTGTAGGACCCTGCACAAGTTGGACAAACAAGCAGAAAACGAAGATCCGTAGACAGAGAAATCATCCATGAATACATCCACTACATCCTCAATGAGGTCTGAGAAGATAGACATCATGCAGCTTTGCCTATCGAAGGATGCCATAGGGGCATGTGAATGTTGTCTTCTCTTGATCATTGGGAAGTATGGGGATCTGGAAGAATCCCAAATACCCATCAAGAAAGTAATAATAAGGATGATTTGCAAGGCTCTCAAGCATTTGATCAATGAATGGCAATGGAAAATGATCTTTTCTAGAGGCTGAGTTAAGTTTTCTATACTCAATACACATCCTATGGCCAGTTATGGTTCTAGTTGGCATTAATTCATCCTTATCATTCTTAACCACAATGATACCACCTTTCTTTGGGACAACATGCACAGGAGATACCCATTTGCTATCAGAGATAGGGTATATCACACCAGCATCCAAGAGTTTAAGAATCTCTTTCTTTACAACATCCTTCAGGTTAGGATTTAACCTTCAGGTTAGGTTTTAACCTTCTTTGATGCTCAATAGATGTCATTGATTCATCCTCAAGATGTATCCTATGCATGCACAAAGAGGGTGATATCCCTTTTATATCATCAAGTGAGTACCCTATTGCTTTTCTAAATCTTTTAAATTCATTCAAGTGTTGAGACAGCTCAAGCTCAGTAAGTTCACTACTCACAATGACAGGATAAGTCTCATTAGGGCCAAGGAATGCATACCTTACACCATGGAGAAGAGGTTTAAGCTCCACTTTCGGTGCCTTGAGCTCACTCCAGTCATCTTGCTAGATGTCCTCTTGTTGAGTGGCTGAGGCGGCATGATTAACCACTGGTGGTAGCTCCTCAAACTGATCCTCACCATCAATCTTTGTGTGTGAATCCAAATTCCTTACATAGGCAGCACTCTCCTTGTTCTCAACCACTTGGACCTCTCTATCCATTGTCAAAGCATGCTGTAAAGGGTCCTCAAGTGCTAACTCCTCAAATGCCAACTCCTCAAGAAGCTCATCAGCAAGAGCTTCCATCTCTTCAATGTAGCACCTGGCCTTGCACAGTTGACTTCTTCATCATCTCCTTGATGTCAAATTGGAGAGTGTGCTCCTTGCCCAAATGAAGATCAATCTTGCCTTCTTTAACATTAACAATGGATCCTACTGTGGCTAAGAATGGTCTTCCAAGGATCAAGGGGTCTTTAGCTTCCTCATCCATCTCAAGCACCACAAAGTCTGTGGGAATCTCACAATTTCCAATCATCACAGGGAGATCTTCTAAAATACCAATAGGAAGCTTCACAGAACGATCAGCAAGCACCAAGGAGAGTCTACACTTCTTGTATTGAGTGAACCCAAGCCTATTGGCAACAGATAAAGGCATGAGGCTGACACTAGCTCCCAAGTCGCATAAGCATCTCTGAAACATCAAGGGATCAATGGCACAAGGCAGAGTAAAGCATCCTGGATCTTCTAGCTTCTTAGGGACCGTCAATCTCTGGATAATGGCACTGCACTCATGAGTAAGAACCATCATACCCTCCATCTCTTTCTTCTTTGCAGCCACAGCATCCTTCAAGAACTTGCTGCATTGAGGGACTAGCATGAAAGCATCAATGATGGGCATTGTGACCTAAACTTCACTCATTTGCTTCTCAAAGAGTGCCTTGTACTTCTCCAATAGCTGCCTCTTGAATTTTCCAAGAAATGGTAACTTTGGCTCATAAGGAGGAGGAACAAAAGCAGATCCTTTTGTTGGAGTAGCAACTTCACTCTCTTTCATTGTCTTCTTCTCTTCTCCTACTTTCTCTTTAACCTTGGCTTCAACAATCTTTTCCAGAATTTGCCCATCAACTTTCTCATTCACAATCACCACATCATCATCAATGTTGATGGCCACCTCCCCACCTTGTTTCTCATCATCCTTGATGAGGATTCTAGGAGGCAACTCTCTACCACTTCTTAAGGTGATTCCTTTCATTGGCTCCTTGGTGTTTTGCTCAGCTTTTCCAGGTAATGACCCTTGTTGGCGATTGGGCTGAGAGTTCATGGAGGCAAACTGATTCTCTAAGGCTTTGATCTTGTTGTAGAGCTCATTGTAGCCTCTATCAATCTTGGAGTGAATGTTCTTGAACTCATGGCCGATGTCCTTCGCTGTTCTGGACTGAGCTTCTAATATTTGCTTGAACATGGACTCCATACTTGAATCTGGAGCCTGAACCTGAGAAGAGCTTCCCTGGGCTTGGTTAGATTGCTGATATTTGTTGGTGAAACCAGGAGGGTATCTTTGCTTAGCCTGATAGCCTCCTTGCTGATTGTTCTGCCTGGGCTGGTATCCACTTTGCTGGTTGTTTGAATAAGGCCTTTGTTGGTAGTTGTTATACTGAAAGTTTGGTTCCTTCTTGTACCAAGTACCATTGTTGTTGATGAAACACAGCTCCTCTTGGCCTTCCAAACCAATAACCTCGTTGACCACAGGAGGCACATCTTGGTTAGGATCACCAACAAAGTTCATCTGCTCTTGTCTAGCTCTGTCAGCAATAAGGATGTCTAGCTTCTCCTGTAGAGATTTCAGCTCTTTCCTTGTCTGCTGGTCATCAGTCATGTTGCTCCTATCATTCTCCTCACTATAGACTGAGTCGCTCTTAGCCATGTTCTCCACCAGTTCCTCTGCTTCCTGCTCAGTTCTTCCCAAGAAGAAACCATTGCTTGCAGTATCAAGTATGTTTCTGCATTGTGGAATAGCACCACGATAGAAGGTGTTAAGCAAGCTCTCCTTGGTGAATCCATGGTGTGGGCCCAGTAGCCCTTGAACCTCTCTCATGCTTCACTGAAGCTCTCAAGATTCTTCTGCTGAAACCCAGAGATTTCATTTCTGATCTTGGCTGTCTTGGAGGTAGAGAAGAACTTGTCTAGGAAAGCCTTCTTGCACTCATTACAAGTGGTGATAGAGTAACTTGGGAGAGCCTTCTCCCATAGGTGAGCTTTGTCTCCTAGAGAGCTCACCACTTGTAATGAGTGCAAGAAGGCTTTCCTAGACTCTCAGGAGTTGATGGCGTAGAGAGAAAGGCAACAGCCTGAGCTTGAAGGCATCTTCAGAGACTCCATTGGTCCTAGACAAGACACAGTACTTGTCAAACTGATCCAGGTGACTAGAGGATCCTCAACAGCCAGGCCATGAAACTTATTGTTCTCTATCACACTGAGCAGCCCTGACTTGATCTCGAAGTTGTTTTTCTCCACAGCTGGTGCTCTGATCCCCAGCCTGTGACCATGAATGTGAGGTTGGTCATACGCCCCAATGCCTCTGGCTTTGCATTATGGATGTCTTGGTCTAGGTTTGTCGGCTCTTGGACCAGTGCCGCCCTTGGGCATTACCATCTTGAGGTTGATTCTGTCCTTGCTCCATTTCAAACCCTAATCTGTGCAAGTGAGCCTGTTGCTCTTCTTCTCTTCTCTTTCTTGCTATCTCCCTCTCAAGTGCAGCAATCTCTTCAACAGTGGAAACCAGGTTTGATGCACCTCTGCTTCTTGTGATCATACACCTGAAAAGCAAAGGGAAAGGAAGAAAGAGAATCAATAACACAATAAAAGAAAAATTACTTAGTCTCAAACAAGTGACTAAATCCCAATGTCAAAATCAACTTAGAACTTGGCAACGATGCCAATTTGATGTTTGGACTTTTCAATGGTCCTTAACCAAATGATGTAGTATAAAATATGTCGAACCAATTCCAAGAGATCTCAATGCAAAGGAAATGCAAGCCTATGCTTAATCTAAGTGCGGCCAATAATTGAGATGGTTTTTAAACTAAGACAATACTTAAATGCAATAAAAGATGAAACTTTCTTTCAATATGAGGAAATGAGATCCATGGGTATAGGGACTTGATCTTAAGTGATTAACGTTCAATCCAAGATGCCAAACTTTTCAATCAATCTATTTCCTTATGCCTAGACACTATGATAAACAAGCTCTATCCCTAGATGAATGTTCTTTTGCAATGATCACCCAAATACATCAAATCCCGTTGACTGTAATGATCAAGACAAACATTAAAAATGAGTCTAATAGAAATCTTAGCTTCTCTAACAACTAATCACTTAGGTAAAGAAAGATAAAAGCATAGATGAGTTGATTCAGGCATTTCATCGAACACCTTCAGGGCGGAAATGCCTAAAGCTCTATGTCTGAGAGCCCAACTCAAATATAGCATTAAAAACACTCAAACTTGCAAGGAAAAGAAAGATCTAACACTAAACATCTTGGATCTACACTTGATCACTCTTAATCACCCTAACCCATGAATCTTAAATAGATCTACTCACTAATCCACATGCTTACTCTTAAATCCATGAAATATTTAAGCTTAATTATGTAGAGAAAGAAAGAATAGAACTCAAAATCAATCAAGAACACAAGAACAATATGATGATTTGATTCAAGATAAGAACTCTCACCCCAAAAGGTTTTTGTGTTTCTAAAGAGATAAAAAGATAAGATCCACCAAATGGTCTTACAAAAGTATTTATAGTAGCTTAGAAAACCTAAAAACATCATTAAAAATGACCAAAAGGTCCTTGGAAGCACATTGGGCTCGACCAATCAGATGGCTCCAAAAGGAAGAAGCTACGACCCAGGTAGGCTTGGGCGAGGCCTTACCCGCGTGGATCAACCCGCAGCGCATGCTCGTCCAGCTTGTAGTCAGCCGTGTGGGTGAGTGATCCCGCGGCCTCGTCTCCGCGTCCATACGTCGCTCAAACTCTTCATCCAGCCGCGCCCGGGTAAGCACACCCGAGTCCCATCACCCGCGGCCGTCTCTCTTCTCTTGGTCTCTTCCTGGCCGCACGGGTAATGCACCCGGAGGCTATCAAGCCGCGTCCAGCATCCGTCCCACTCGCCCAAGCAGTGTCCGGCTTGTCTTGAATCAAGGCCAGCCTTGCCCAAACTCGACCAGACTCATTCTTCATCTCATCTTTGGGTCAAAATGCCTCCAAACACTTCGTTTTACTCCATGGAACACTCCAGCACCTGATAGAGACTTATGAATGCGAAATGGACCCTAAAGATATCTAAATCCTAATCTACAGGATTAAAATGCATAAACTAGATAGCTAAAACAATGAAAATATGCAAGATATCATGTTCCTTACCAATGAAGAGTGTAAGAACTTGACACCTGAACTGTTTAAACACTACACAACACACTTTGGTGGTAGAATAGTTACACAAGAGCTTGCGAATAACTCTTGATACACCAGTTTGATCTTTAGCCTCACACTAAAAGATCGTAATGTTCCAAAGGAACAAGGAGAATCACTCTCTTAGGCCTGATTATATAGGTTACAAGTTGTAGAAAATAAGAAAGAAAATACTAAAAATAAGAAACATAGAAACTACAAATGAAGAGTTTGACTAAAGATCAAAACTAATGATTTTTGTTGAATTTTTTTGCCCATGGACGACCATGACTTTCTTGATGACTCCCTCTTGGTATTCTTGAGGAGAATTGGTCAGAAACATACTGATAAAAGGCCTGGTTGAATTTTAGCTTCATCCAAAACAAAGTGAATTTGTTTGGATCCTTTTCTCGGCCCAAATGCTGACAAAAACAAGCCCATTCGTCCAGCCTATTTTCCTTTGCTTTGCTGAGTATTTTGGCCCATTAAAATGTTTTATAACTGATAGGAGATGGGCTTGGCTCATTAAAAACAAGGTTGGCTGAATGTAGTTTCTTGGGTGGTCGAACCAGCTTGGAAGATTGAACTAGCTCGCTCAGCTCGTCCAAGTGAGTTTCAGTCCAGCTCAGCTCGTCCAAGATAGTATCATTCCAGCTCCCTTGAGTACTCAGCTCATCCAGCTCATCTAGGGAAGTGTCACTTTGATTCAGCTCGACCAGCTCGCCCAAGTGAGTTTCACTTCGTCCAGCTCGTCCAAAGTGTTCAAGCACGTCCTGGGTCGCATCATAGAACCTACATTTTCTGGAGGTTGCACGGTCGATGCACTACAGGAAATATGGGTATGAATAGCATCGTAGTATAGCGTTTATTACAATTCTGCTACTGTATACGAACACCAGGTTTTTGAATAGCGTTTGTCCATCTGAAATGCTATATTTGTTATCGCAGAAAAAAAGCTTTAGCCGCGAAAATTTGCTCAGTGTATGCGTCTTACCATTGCAGAGCCATGACTAAACGCAATCTTAAATATAAAATATTAGTAAAAAAATACAGAATTTAACCTTTGACCAGTCCACTCCTCTTTATTGGTTTGTCTTTCTTCACTTCTCATAAACGAAAACACTTCGACATTGGTTTCTTAGAAAATCGCGAGACTTCTCTGCTCTAATGGAAGATTATCAAAGATTCGAAAGATATTTTCTCATTCAATCTCATTGATATCGTTCCTTTATTTTTAACAAATGAATGCAAAACGATTTTGATTTTGGGTTTTGATTTGGAAGTTTGTGATTTTGATTTTGATTTTGATTTTGATTTTGGGTATCGATTCTTAGATTGTGTGAACATGCATGTGATTTTGGTATTCGATTTGTGAATGTTGGTTTCAATTTCAATTTTGGGTTTCGACTGAATCTCTTTTTTGTTTATCAGTTTCAGATATGGCGAAGACAAGAGGAGGAGGACAAGTAGGTTCTCGTCTTAGTAGACATAATCAAGGATTGGATGTAGAAGATCCAACACCGGAAGTTGCTACTCCAACAAAAATGAAGGTGATTAAGAAAAGAACAGCAAAGAGAGTGGCTTCTCCAAAAAGGAATGTAACTAAGGGAAGAAGGGGTAGAAAGAAGAAAGTGGCTGCTCAAGATGATGAGGTAGAAGATGTAACACCGCATGATGATGAGGTAGAAGATGTAACACTACCGCAAGATGAGGAGGTAGAAGATGTAACACCGTAAGTTGATGGTGTGGATAAGGGTAATGACAATGAAGCTGATGAGGCTGAGAAAGCAATGTCTGACGATGATAAAGACGATTGTGAGATAGAAGGAGAAGCTTGTTTGACTGGACAGGAACAGAAAGAGGGTGAAGAAGAAGCTGCCTATATGGAAGAAGAAGTTGAAAACGTATAGAAAGAGTGTGAGATAATTGAGAAAGGGAACGAAGAAGAAGCTCTCAATATGGAAGAAGATGGAGTTATCAATGCTCAAGATGATGAGATTCCTAGTACTGAAGGAGTGCATGTACAAGAGGATAGAGTTAAAGAAAAAAATAAAAGAGGACCAACAAAGATGCGTAGAGTGGCTGAGAATCCTAATGAAAAGGTTGCGGTCACATTCACTGACTTTGGGGAGCATGTTGGACCTGGTTCTGTAGCACTATCATCCGTTCTTGGTCCTCTTGTGAGGGAACATGTTCCGGTAACCGTTTCTAATTGGACAAAACTTGATGCAGCGACTAAAGAAACAATGTGGGAAGAAATTCAGGCTTGTATATATATGTTTTGTTGAACCGCAAGATGGAATTATAAACATGTTTGAAATTTGCTTATTATGGTGCACGGGAGGTTTAACTTGCAAGAAGAGTGGCAGAAAGCTGTTTTTTTAAAGCAGTTGGGCAGTTTGTGGAGGGCTGGGAAGTCATGGCTAGTGTCACAAGTACGAGCTGGAAGACTGCTGCTGAGAGATTAGATTTAAAACCCAGCAATGTCCCATCCATTCAAGTGTGGAACTCTTGGTTAGGAGCAAGACTACCACAACATTCAAGGTAGATTATTCACAACTAAGTAACTTTCTTGTTTATCTCATTTCTTACAGATTTAATCACACTCATATTTATATTGTAGAAAATAAGTGAAAGGTATAGAGAGCTGAGAAAAAATCAGATTCCTCACCCCACCAGCCGCAAAGGAATGCTTCGTCTAGCTTATGATACGGTAAAATGAGTACTAGCCAAGACCCAAGTAAGGTAAATAGGAGTAAGGTATGGATTGCGGGACATACTCATGCTGATGGTAGACCCGGGAAGCCTCAATTTGCTGAGACTATTGTAAGAATTATGGAACTTGTTATATTGTGTATGATTATTGGATTATGAGCAATGAGTTATCTTGTGTATAAATGTGTGTATCAGGAACAAGTATAGTCACTTGATAGTCAAATGAACTTTACATCAGCTGCTGACAACATAAGGAAGGATGCTGTGAGCAAGATTTTGGGGAAAGACAAACCTGGACGAGTAAGGGGATTTGGTAGAGGGGTTACGGCTACTAAGCTAGCATTTCTGCAATATAGAGACGCAAAGATTGCTGATATGGCTAGTGAGATTGAAGAGTTGAAGGGCATGGTCCGAGACTTAGCTGGAAAGAAGGTAATCGCTTTCATTACTTTTACTCAACTGGTCTTATGACATTAATAATTCTTTTTCCTTCTCACAGAAAAGTAATGGTGAGATTGAAACATCTCAGGCTAGTGTTGGATTCAAAGAAGGAGTGAGAGTACAGATACTGGATTGGTTTGAGTCAGATTATGTAATTGTTGGTGAAGGAGAATTTTTCTCCGATGAACCGATGTACAAAATTGGTCGTGTACCGATTGGTCCTAATGCAGTGGCTGTTATTGTTATGTCTGCATTAAGATCGGAAGCTTCTCTCTGCAGACCTACAACAGATGTGTTATCTCTTGAGGAGGCTGTGGGATGCAAAGTAGCTTGGACAATAAATAAATTGATTTTGGACAGGAATCCAGTAGCTTCTCAAAATGTATCCATGGTGAAGTAGCTTGGCCAATCTTGTTTTTCTGCATCAGTATATGTCTCTAATCTTTAGGTTCTTGCATTGTAGCAACCCAAGGATGGTGAAACTCAAAGATTGAAAATCTATGATTGGACTACTGAAGACGAGGAGGTTATTGGTGAAGGTCTTGTGAGCTTAACTAATTCCAAGGAGATGGTTAACAATACACCTCTGGGTCCAAACGCTGTTAGCATTGAAGTTGTGAAGGTGTTTAAAGATAATGCTCATTTTTGGAGGCCAACTGCGGAGATGTTTTTGATTGGTGATGCAATTAACGAGAAAATCGCATGGCCAGTACTCAAGTTTGAAGTAATGGCTTTAACCACTACAAAAGCAACACCTACAAAAACTGCAGCCAAGAAAACAGCACCACCTACCAAACCAGCCAAGAAAAAAACAGTGGTATGTTATTGAAATTAAGTTATTTTATTTGCCTTGTCTGTTAATTAACGTTGGAACTTGTTTAGTTGTAGAGTCCAGGCAGCACTAGTTCCACCAGAAGCCCAAAGCAGGAAGTGTATTCTCTTAGGTTGCAACAACTCTGGACGTAAGGTAGCTGAAGGAAGAGTGGCTTCAACGGATCCGAAAGAGCTGTGCCACTTTGTACCCCTAGGTCCAAATGCAAGCAAGGTGTGGGTTGTAGTGGCTAAGATTGGTAATGAAAATGTGTGGAGGCCAAATTCAGAGATTGAATACATATCTGATGCAATAGGTTCAGTTGTGGCATGGCCAAATGATAAACTCAAGTTTGTTTGGAACAATGTCTAAGTTGGTGTAAGAACTTATCGACTGGAACAATGTATTATATTGTCGTTTATGTATTTCTAGTTTGAACTTATGTTAAGTTATGTGTAATATTTATCTGTAATATTATGTGTAAGTTCACAAACAAAAAACTAATATTATGTGTAATAAAATGTTTTATTGTGTAATAAATCCCAAAAGTTTAAACTTTAAAAAGATAAGTAAACAAAGTTTAACAAAACCATTAACGTTAAAAATGAAAACCCTATACCCTAAAGTTACAAACCCTATACCCTAAAGTTACAAACCCTAAACCCTATCTTTTTAATAATTGTTCATGATGTCAGATTTTTTTTGTAATTATAAGAAATGATATCGTAATCTTAATTTGATAAAACTCATTTGTTAAATTTTTTTATAACAACTCATTTGTTCAAACCCTACACCCTAAAGCCTTTGTACATACAACTTAGTCTTAGGTGATGATTGTTGGTTTAGTTTCTAGATTTTAGATTTTGAATTTTGGTTTTTTGTTTTTCGCTTTTAGATTTTAGATTTTGGTTTTTGGTCTTGATTGTGCAGTAGATTATAGTTTTTGAAAATACATGAATGGTTATTTTAAATTTTTGCTTCTAGTTTTTCGTTTTTACTTTTGGAAAGAATAAAATGAAAAATTTATTAATAGTAAAATATTTATTCTGGAAATAATAAAATATAAAAAATTATTACCAAAACACACATAAGCTTATTTTAAAATGAAAAACAGGAAACATAAAATAATATAACTCTATGTTTAAACATAAACTTAAAAATTAATTTTATGTTTCAACATACATTTTTATATATATATATATGTTATATTAGAAACTTGTGCATATAATATATGCAGAGATCCGTACACATAAAAATTTAAGTAAAATGTGCATACATTATTTTTAATAAAATTTGCCATAACTATATATATATATATGTGTTAACAAAATAATAATAAATATTTCTAAAATAAGGGAAAATATAAGTCTACAAATATGGTATACACTACAAGAAAACATCGCTATTCTGAGGGACATACCGAGGGAAAATGAGTTCCTCGGTATTTTCTGAGAAAATACCGAGGAAACCAAGAAATGTGGTTTCCTCGGTATATTCCGAGGGATTACCAAGGAAACCATGTCCGTCGGAAAAAACCGAGGAGGATTTTAAATATTCCGACGACTTTTTGTAGCCGTTAGAGAGCCGTTGGAGAGCCGTTGGGGGATTCCGAGGAAATTCCGAGGAAGTGTCTGTTTTCCTCGGAATTTCCTCGGAATTTCCTCAGTATCTCGGCAGGATTTCATCTATAAATACAGCCACCCCTCTTCATCTTCATTCACTCCATTTCTTCTTCTTCCCTCCTACTATCACGAATTTGTCTTCTTCAAATTATTTTCGTTCTTGGATCGATCGACCTCATTTGGATCCGGACACGAAATTGCTTACGGAAGAATACCAACGAGGTATAGCCGAATTCATGGGGTTAGTTCGCCGACAACCGGAAGCAGAAACAGGTAAGTTAAGATGTCCTTGATCTAATTGTAAAAATAGAAAGGTTATTAAAGAGTGAGATGTTTGGACTCATCTATATTTGAGTGGGTTTACACGAAGTTACAAAATTTGGTATCATCATGGGGAAACTAATTATGAACTTGGTAGTACTAGCGAACCTCAGCCTGCGGTTAGATTAGAAGAACCAATTAGAACGGATGTAGATTATGGTGTAGGTACTGAGCAGATGGTAAATGATCATTTTAGAGGGGAAGATTTACCCAATGCTGAAGCGCGGAGATTTTATGATATGTTGGATGCTGGAAAGTAGCCATTGTACGAAGGTTGCAGAGATGGTCATTCAGCTTTATCATCTGCTACAAGACTGATGGGCATTAAAACAGATTATAACTTGGCTGAAGACTGTATGGATGCGATAGCTGATTTTGTTAAAGGTATTCTACCTGAGGATAATGTAGCTCCAGGTTCATATTATGAGGTTCAGAAACTCGTAGCTGGTGTTGGTTTATCTTATCAGGTAATAGATGTATGCAGCGATAACTGCATGATTTATTGGAGGGCGGATGACCAGCGGATTAGATGCAAATTTTGTGGGAAGCCTCGTTATAAAGATACGAGTGGAAGAGTTCCAGTGCCATATAAAAGGATGTGGTATTTGCCTTTGACGGAAAGGTTGCAGAGGTTGTATCTTTCGGAACGCACAGCACAACGAATGAGATGGCATGCGGAGCACTCAACAGATGGTGAGATTAGACATCCTTCAGATGCAAAAGCGTGGAAGCATTTCCAATCAAAGTATCCCGACTTTGCGTATGAGAGAAGAAATGTCTACCTTGGATTATGTACTGATGGTTTCAGCCCGTATGGGAAGAGTGGAAGACAATATTCTCTATGGCCAGTCATTGTTACACCATACAACTTACCCCCAAACTTGTGCTTGCGACGAGAGTTTCTGTTTCTCTCCATTCTCGTTCCCGGACCAGAGCATCCTAAGAGATCGCTTGATGTGTTTCTTCAGCCACTAATATATGAGTTGCAACAACTATGGGCTGAAGGTGCTGAAACATACGATATTTCGTGTAAAGAGAACTTTCAAATGCGGGCAGTACTAATGTGGACAATAAGTGATTTTCCAGCATATGGTATGTTATCTGGATGGACAACGCATGGGAGGCTATCATGTCCATATTGTCAAGATGACACATATGCTTTCCAACAAAAGAACGGAAGAAAAACGTGTTGGTTTGACTGTCACAGACGATTCCTACCACCTGATCATCCATATCGTCGGAGTATTCCGAGGGACTTTAGGTTTTCCTCGGAATTTACCTTCTCGATTTAGGGATTTGATTGTAAAGTACATTTCCTCGGAAATCCCTCAGAAAATTCCGAGGAAATTCCGAGGAACAGTGGGTTTTCGGTATAAAACCCACAGATCCTCGGAATTTCCTCGGAATTTTCTGAGGGATTTCCGAGGAAAGACATGGTTTTCAGTACTTCCTCGGAATTCCCTCGGAATTTTCTGAGGAATTTCCGAGGAGCTAAGGGTTTTAAACTGAAAACAACATTTTGCGGATTGAATAACACGTATATATCCTTCATTAAGTGTCTAACCAGATTATGAAGTCAAACTTTGGTGTTTTAAACGATAACAAACACTTTTACGATTGCATGAATGAAAACCACACAACATAAGAGAAACACTTATACACTTTAATAAACGTTAAAGGGAATACTTACAATTATTTTTGAATTTTTGCTATTTCATGGTTTATGATCATCTATACAAAGAATCCTCAATGGTATGCATTACATTTGTATAAGAAATGAAATACGGCAAAAAAAATCGAGGTTTTGAAACCCCAAACCCTTTCTCCTCGGAATTCCCTCGGAAAATTCCAAGGAAATTCCGAGGAATATCATGATTTTCAGTATTCCTCGGAATTTCCTCTGAATTTTATGAGGAAATTCCGAGGAACAAGGTTTTGAAACCCCAAACCCTTTGTCCTCGGAATTCCCTCAGAAAATTCCGAGGAAATTCCGAGGAATATCATGATTTTCAGTATTCCTCGGAATTTCCTCAGAATTTTCTGAGGAAATTCCGAGGAACTAGGGCTTTTCGGGAAGCCCAAAGTGTGATATCTTTAATGATTCCGACGGAATACCGACGACCCCGTGTCCGTCGGAATCGTTAAATATAAACCGAAACACTTTCTTCTTCTTCTCCGCCGCATCTGCAATCTCTCAATTCTCTCATCTCTCTCATCTCTCTCCGCCGGATCTCTCTCCATTACGCCGCCTCATCTCTCTCCATTCCGACATACCGCTCTCATCTCTCTTCTCCCTAACCGAAATCATGTAAGTATCTTATAAAACCTTGTTTTTTCAATTTCTTAGGGTTTGTGAGATTAGATTTTCGGATTTTAGGTTGTTTGTTAGAAAGTTTAGGATTGAATGGATAGTTTAAGTTAGGATTGTTGATTTGATTGTTGTTTTATTTTTTTAAGTTTTTTTTTTGTTTTGGTTAGAAATTAAAACGTTTTTGTATTTTTAAAACGTTTTTTTGATTTTTAAAAACGTTTTTCGATTTTTAAAAACGTTTTTCAAATTTCCAGTAATAAACTATATATAATAAACCGTTTTTAAAAAAATTATAAAATTTTTTAAACGATTTATAATTTTTTATACATATATATATAAATCATGTAATAACAATTTATAAATTTTTTATAATTTTTATATATTAAAACTATTTTTTTTAAATTATTAAACTATTTTTTATATATTAGAACTACTTTTTATATATTAAAACTATTTTTTATATATTAAAACTATTTTTAAATTATTAAACTATTTTTTCTATATTAAAATTAATTTTTTATATATTAAAACTAATTTTTATATATTAAAACTATTTTTTAATTATTAAATTATTTTTTATATATTAAAACTTTTTTTTTTTTAATTAATTTTTTTGGTTATGAAAATGTTTTTTGTATATAAAATCTATTTTTTGTATTATACAAATTCTTAATATATATATATAGGTCTTATGTTGATGATCAGAGCCGGTCTCGACAGCGTCGTGGTCGTGGTGGTTCAGGAAGCCACTCCATTCAGGGTTCCGCATCGTCGCCCCACAGCTCCTACCATACATCTCCCTCTCCATTTCCCTCTCCTGCTCCTCCCGCTGCCGTTGCTGCACCCGCTCCTGCTCCTGCTCCTGAGGGTCCTCCGGGAGTGATGAGAGTTGCGGAGTTTGTTCGACAGCCAGGTCGTGACCATCTTCCCTATCTCACTCTGTATCCACGTGGACGGGGTCAAACATGGTAATTAAAACTATTTTTTTCATTAAAATTTGATTCCTTTTTAATAATTTGTTCTTTTTATTAGGTTCAACCGATCCTCGAACGGGATCAGTGCATGGATCAACCGTATGATGTACTCGGCCCTCGACAAGGGACATCCGACTTTCACGGACTTTCCTACCGACAAGCAGTATCTGTGGTTTCAACAGTTTGCGGTAAGAATTCTAATTTTTTACTTATATTTTTAATCTTTAATATAAATTTTCTACTAATTGTGTTTTATTTTCAGCAAGAATTCAACTGGAATGCGATGATACGTTGTATATCTATCACAACTTCGTCTATAAAATTATGGACAACTATGGGAAGCAGATCCACGAGTGGAAGAAGAAGTGGGAAATAAACAAGGTTTGTTTTTATTTATTAAACAATTTTTTAATTTATTAAAATATTTTTTAATTTATTTAACAATTTTTTTTAATTAAAAGGTCCCAAAGTCGATGAACCCCACGGTCTGGTTGGAGTTGGGTGTGCATTGGAATAAGGATCAGACGAAATCAACTTCTTCCACCAACCTAACCAACCGCAGGAGCGACCGTAAAGGGAAGGGCGTCTTCAGGCATAACTTGGGTGCTCAATCTATTGCCACTCTGGGGGATCGCATGGTAAGCTAGTCGTTTTTTATTCTATTATTTAAGTTTTTAAATTTTATTTTTTGTGCATTTCTTCTAATTACTAATGTTTGTTTAATTTATATTTTTTCAAGGCGGAAGAAAATGAGGGCAAGCTGGTTGATGATCTCGCCCTAATGAAGAGGGCGTATACCAACAAGAAGACCGGCCAGATTGATGATGGTGTTGTGAGGGATGTGGTCACCCTCATCGACACTCTGGTGGAGGACAAAGTGTCTCAGCTTCAAACCGAGGATGACGATTCGACGGGTTCGACCTACTTGCCTCGGGTTCGGATCAACGAAATCGTTGAAGAGGTAAGTTTTTTTTTTAAAGTTCAATTCAGATTTTCTATTGTTTAAAGTTTTTTCATCTTTTCTATTATTTAAATTTGACACTTTTCTATTTCAGTCGGTTCCAAAGAAGAAGGGACGTTTGTTTGGTTTGGGTCGTCGGTCCCGGTCAGTTCCGTCTTCTGCTGCACCACCGCCCTTTGTTGATCCAGAAGCACTTATGGGTCAGTTGCAGGACAAGGATGATCGCATATCTGCGTTGGAGACCAAGATGGCGACTCAACAGGCGAGCTTTGAGGCACAGAGGAAGCTGAACGAGCAAATGATGGAGATTATGAGGAGGTTGCACCCGAACGAGGTGTTCCCGAGCATGCAAGACCCGAAAACCCAAAACCCGTAGTTTTTTTTTTTTAAAAACTCGGAATGTTTTATTTTTATTTGTACTACTTTGAATTTTATATAATATGTTTTCTATTTTAATTTTAATTTTAATTTTTATATTTTCGAATTTAAATTTGAAAAAATTTAATTTTTTTTAAAAAATTAATTGTTTTGGATATTCCGAGGAAGATTTCCCTCGGAATATTCCGACGATCATAGTCGTCGGAATATACCGAGGAAGCTTGCCCTCGAAAATTTCCGAGGACGTTTCCCCCGGTATATTCCGACGACTATGATCGTCGGAATATTCCGAGGGAGACAGTCCTCGGAATTTTCCGAGGGCTAGCCTCCTCGGTATTATTCGTCGGAACTTCCGAGGATTTGTCCCTCGGAAGTGTCCTCGGTATATACCGAGGGAGAGCTTCCTCGGTATTTTCCGACGACATTTCCGAGGAACAGTTGTCCTCAAAGTTTCCTCGGAATTTTGTTTCCTCGGAATTCCGTCAGAAAATTCCGAGGAAATTCCGAGGGAAATTGAAATTCCGAGGAGTTTTTTCCGAGGACATATTTTCTCGGTATGTCGTCGGAATAACCGTATTCCGACGACATACCGACGATTTTGGCCCTCGGTATGAGCCTGTTTTCTTGTAGTGATAGTACACAATCGTGGTTATATTTCTATAAAATTTATGGTACAAAATATCGATTAAAACATTAACAACTTAACTCAGCTTAATAAAATTTTAATGGATTCAATAAGTAGTGAAGATATAACTCTAGTTAGTTTCAGAAAAAAAAAGATATAACTTGTAGTGATAGTACACAATCGTTTGGTTTCTGTTCTTTTGTGGACTGATAAGTGTAAGTCAGTCTTATATACTACATTATTTGTCTAAATTTAATAATATATATAAAAAACAAGAAAATATGTTTTGCTGTTTGCTTGTAGCAAATTGTAAGGTGAAACCAAGAAAAAGTGGATTTAGGTAGAAAAAAATAGGTGTATTGAATCTGAAATTTGAAGTGATTTGATTTTTAGTGAGTTTTTAGATGATTGTAGGAGAATTTGAGAGTTGGTGTGATTTTTGTTAAATAACTCTAGAATCTCATCTAAAACCATGGGATTTGGATTTTTATTTCTATAATTAAGAAACTTCTTTGAAACACTCTAAAAACACCTAAAACACTCTGAAATCTTCAACTTAAATTTTGTTCACAACAGTGGATTTTAAAGTATTTTATGAAATAACAAGTTCAATAACACCGTATTTTAAAATGATTTTTAAAATCCACGTTTGAAAAACAATGGATTTGTCATTTTAAGAAAAATCACCTCATCAAAAACTAGTTTCCCTAAAATATAGGAAATCTACTTTACCAAAATCATGATTGGGTGAAAAATAGATTCTGGAAAATCACAAACCAAAAACTACTTTAAAAACTCAAAACAATCAACCTCTTAGTGTTTTAGGTGTTTTTAGAGTCGTCGGAATATACCGAGGAAGCTTGCCCTCGGAAAACATCCGAGGACGTTTCCCTCGGTATATTCCGACGACTATGATCGTCGGAATATTCCGAGGGAGACAGTCCTCGGAATTTTCCGAGGGCTAGCCTCCTCGGTATTATTCGTCGGAACTTCCGAGGATTTGTCCCTCGGAAGTGTCCTCGGTATATACCGAGGGAGAGCTTCCTCGGTATTTTCCGACGATATTTCCGAGGAACAGTTGTCCTCAAAGTTTCCTCGGAATTTTGTTTTCTCGGAATTCCGTCAGAAAATTCCGAGGAAATTCCGAGGGAAATTGAAATTCCGAGGAGTTTTTTCCGAGGACATATTTCCTCGGTATGTCGTCGGAATAACCGTATTCCGACGACATACCGACAATTTTGGCCCTCGGTATGAGCCTGTTTTCTTGTAGTGATAGTACACAATCGTGGTTATATTTCTATAAAATTTATGGTACAAAATATCGATTAAAACATTAACAACTTAACTCAGCTTAATAAAATTTTAATGGATTCAATAAGTAGTGAAGATATAACTCTAGTTAGTTTCAGAAAAAAAAAAGATATAACTTGTAGTGATAGTACACAATCGTTTGGTTTCTGTTCTTTTGTGGACTGATAAGTGTAAGTCAGTCTTATATACTACATTATTTGTCTAAATTTAATAATATATATAAAAAATAAGAAAATATGTTTTGCTGTTTGCTTGTGGCAAATTGTAAGGTGAAACCAAGAAAAAGTGGATTTAGGTAGAAAAAAATAGGTGTATTGAATCTGAAATTTGAAGTGATTAGATTTTTAGTGAGTTTTTAGATGATTGTAAGAGAATTTGAGAGTTGGTGTGATTTTTGTTAAATAACTCTAGAATCTCATCTAAAACCATGGGATTTGGATTTTTATTTCTATAATTAAGAAACTTCTCTGAAACACTCTAAAAACACCTAAAACACTCTGAAATCTTCAACTTAAATTTTGTTCACAACAGTGGATTTTAAAGTATTTTATGTAATAACAAGTTCAATAACACCGGATTTTAAAATGATTTTTAAAATCCAGGTTTGAAAAACAATGGATTTGTCATTTTAAGAAAAATTCCTCATCAAAAACTAGTTTCCCTAAAATATAGGAAATCTACTTTACCAAAATCATGATTGGGTGAAAAATAGATTCTGGAAAATCACAAACCAAAAACTACTTTAAAAACTCAAAACAATCAACCTCTTAGTGTTTTGAAAAACATATGAGTTAGATTGTTGAATTTTATAAAAACTCATTTAAAAATTTAATATTTATACGAAATAATATTTGAAAAATTGGATTACTGATATTTATTTTTTTAAGATTTATTTTATATTTTTTTTTTCTTAATAACCAGTTTTTATGTTAATTTTCGGATTTCAAACGAAAATAATATTCTGAACCAATGAGGAGTAACCTCCAAGATTGCAGATGTGGCGATTCATACGCCGATGGATGGGTCTCGCTAACTTCGATCTGAGCCGTTCTTTCTTATTGCCTCCAGATTAATTATAAATCGTTGATTTATCTAGGGAGCTTTCATCTGAGTCATTCTTTTTCAGCTAATGAGGAGTAACCTCTAAGATTGCAGACTGGTTAATCCTACACCATTTGATTTATCTTCATAACTTTGATCAGAGCCGTTCATTTTTTTTTCATTTCGCGGCCAAAAATTTCAGAACAAAACTGAGAACAAATGTTATTTTCTTTCAGAGCAAATCGTGTTATGTCTCGCGAGCTTTGATTTGATTTGAGGAACTCGTTTCACAACGAATCTTACTTCCATTCGTCGATTGAAAGAAAGCAGATGGATAAGACGTGGATTTGGCTGCCAAGGTATAACCTAAAATCTCTCGAGCTCACTTGTATTCGCCAATTGAAAGAAAGCTAACTTCTTTTGTCTGATTCTTGTAGATTAGTCACGAGTACTCAGAAGGAGCAACTAGTTTCGTCAATTCATCAGCAAGAAGATTGAGAAATCTGTCTGAAATGCTATGCCCTTGTAGAGACTGCCGCAATCTAAGCCATCAGTTACTCGATAAAATAGTTGAGCATCTGGTGATTAGGGGTATGGATAAGAAGTATAAGAGTTATTGTTGGAGTATTCATGGTGAAAAAAAGGGAATCTACAGAAAAAAGTGGTCTTCAATATGAAACAGAGGCATTTAATTTGTTTAAGACAGCATTCTCTATGGATGAAGATGGTCTAAATCAGACGCAGCAAAATGGGGTGGGCACAAATGATGATGGTGAAGCAGCAGAGGAAACTGAATTTAGGAAAAAGCTAAGAGACGCTGAAACGCCATTGTACTTGGATTATATCAAACCCATGAAGGTTTCAGGAATCATGGGACTTTACAAATTCAAGGTTAAAAGTGGTGTGTCTGAGCACTACTTTGACCAGCTGTTGGTTTTTCTTCAGGACATGCTACCTGAAGACAATTTTCTTCCGAAGAGTATGGATGCAATCAAGAAATTTCTGAAGATATTTGGGTTCGGCTACGACAATATTCATGCTTGCAAGAATTATTGCATACAGTATAGGAAGAAGTATGAGAAGCTAGAAAGCTGTCCAAGATGCAAAGTTTCAAGATGGGAAAAGGATAAGCACAGCAATGAGATAAAGGTTGGGATTCCAGTTAAGGTCCTTTAATATTTCCAATCAAAGACAGATTTAGGAGGATGTTTAGATCAAAAAGGATTGCTGAAGATATGCATTGGCATTATACAAATGCCACTGAAGATGGTACAATGCGACACCCAGTTGATTCTATCTCTTGGGCACAAGTGAATGATAAATGGCCAGACTTTGCTGCTTAACCAAGGAATTTTCGACTTGGAGTTTCTACAGATGGGATGAACCCTTTCTCCATGCAAAACACCAATCACAGCACATGGCCAGTGTTGTTAGTGAACTACAACACGCCTCCAACTATGTGTATGAAGGCTGAGAATATAATGTTGACTCTGTTGATCCCTGGTTCAACAGCTCCTGGTAATAACATAGATGTTTACTTAGCACCATTGATAGACAATTTGAAAGATTTGTGGCCTGGGGGATTGAAGTCTATGACTCATTTGCGAAGGAGAATTTCACACTTAGAGCCTTGCTACTTTGGAGTATAAGTGACTATCCAGCCGTACGAACATTGTCTGGATGTAAAGTGAAGGGGAAAGAAGCCTGCATTGTATGTGGAAAGGATACACCTTATAGGTGGCTTAAGTTTAGCCGCATGTTTTTCTACATAGTAAACAGAAAGAGACTACCACTTGGCTACTGTTACAGGTAAAAAAAGCTTTGTTTGACAACACTGTTGAGGAAGGGAATGGCAAGAGGATACAGACTGGCGCTGAAATATATGAGACACTACAAGCTTTTAGGAATGATTTTGGAAGGCCTCTAGATAAGGAAAGTAAAAGAAAAAGATCAGAGTTGGAAGATGATGAGATGGTTCAAGAAGAAGAGTGTGAAGAATCAAATGATGTATGGCGGTGGAAGAAGAGATCAATATTCTTTGAACAACCTTACTGGAAGGTAAAGTAGAGTAACTGAACTATATTCTCTGATTGTTGTATATGGATATGCCTAATAGTTTCTTGTTTAATGTGTTAGGATATGCCTGTTCGTCACAATATTGACGTTATGCACGTTGAAAAGAATGTGTCGAATGCTATATTGTCCATCTTGATGCAAAGTTGAAAATCGAAATATGGTTTGAAAGCAAGAAAAGACTTAGAAGATATTGGAATCAGAAGTCACTTGCACACACAGGTTAGGGGTTCGAAAACATACTTACCTCCAGCAGCGTACTGGTTATCCAAGGAAAGAAGACCATTTTCTGCCAAAGGTTATCTAAGTTTCGAGTTCCTGATGGTTATTGTGGTAATATTGCGAATAATTTTTCAGTTAACCCTCCAAATATATGTAGTTTAAAGTCGCATGATCATCACGTGCTAGTACAGAACTTGTTACCAGCTGCATTAAGAGGGTTGTTACATAGTGGTCCTAGGATTGCCATTAACAGATTATGCAGTAACTTTAATAGTTTGTGTCAACGCATCATTGATCCGGAGAAACTTATATCAATGGAGACATAGTTTGTGGAAACAATGTGTCAAATGGAGTGCTTCTTCCCTCCACCCCTTTTTGATATCATGTTTCACCTTCCAATACATCTATCAAAAGAGGCACGCTTGGGAGAACCAGTTCACTTCCGCTGAATGTATCCATTAATTTGAAAGGTTTGATGTACTCATTTGCTTCAATTATGTATTTTCTGCAATGATGTTTGACTAATACTCATATTGCTTGACTGAGTTATAGGTACATGAAAACACTAAAGGCTTTTGTTAAGAATTACGCAAGGCCATAAGCATGTATGACTGAGGGGTATTTAGCTAGAGAATGCGTTGCATTTTGTTTAGAGTTCCTTCAAGATTCAGTACCAGTTCAAGAAGCAGTTAATCGTATTGAAGATATTGAGGCTGATAAAATTGTGGTTGAAGGTCGACATCTGCAGAAGGGAGTAGAGGTTACCCTTTCAGATAAAGATAGAGACATTGCTCATTGCTATGTGCTAATAAACATGGCATTTATGGATCGCTATGTTGAGTAAGAAGTTAGCCTTTCTGTTTCATCTACTTATAATTGTAATTTCTTGTTCAAAACATTGTTTAATGTAAAATCAGGATGCATTTGAAAGAATTACAAGCTAATGATGCTCGATGTGCTAGAAATGAAACTCTGTTCTGGAAAAACCATACTGAGCAATTTGCAGAATGGGTTAAAAAAAAGTTTCCAACTCCAACTCTTTTTCTTGATTATTATTTTATATAGCTTGTTAGATTGATAAACATGTCGAGATTTAAGTATTTTTACAGTAATGCTTAGCTGGTAGCTTGATGACTGGTTGTCTTGGTATAGATTGTTAGCTTGATAGATTATGTTGTGATTATCATTTTAGTACTTTAACTTGATGGTCATGTTCTGGTTTCATGCGGCAGATTCATTCAGACTTAACAAATAGTCATTCTAAGGAGATAAGGTGGTTGGCATTTGGACCAAGAAATGTTGCTTTAGCATATAAAGGATTTATCATTAAGGGCCAGCGGTTTTTCGCACTGATGCGGTTTCAGTGGAAGACTCAAAATAGTGGAGTAACTTTTGAAGCATTTAGCATGTGTCGATCAAGTGCTCGAGATGTGAGAAAAGTTGCTAATATGATTACATATTATAGAGTAATAAAGGAGATTTTATTTATGGACTATCACATGTTCAAAGTACCGCTGTTTAGATGTAATTGGGCCAACACAGGGAATGGTGTGAAGGAAGAAGATGGCTTCACTCTTGTTAACCTTCATATGAACTAGGCAGCTTATTTGAAAGATCCGTTCATTCTGCCCTCTCAAGCAAAGCAGGTTTTGTACTCAAGGGAATGTTGGGGTTAAAATCTGATATGGAAAAGTTGACATCTAAATGTCCGTAACAATTAACATAAGATTTTTACGTTCTCGAAAAAGGAAACTTATACGAAGAACTTGCGGTAAAATCTTGTTTTAAAGAATTCAAACAACGATTTCTTAAAACAATGACACAATGCTATCATTGGTCCAAACGTCTGTAAACAACATCTCAAGCATCGTATCATTGCGACAGTCTCGGACGCTTGGACGATGGGTTCTCACAACAAAGTTTTCAGTCCACGGCGCAAACTCGGTCGCGATGGCGACCGAGTCACAAACAAGAGCTCAGTTGCTATAGCGATCAAATCGCGAAACGAAGCTCGGTCGGTATAGAGACCGAGCTACGAGCCAAGCTCGGTCGCTATAGCGACCGAGCTCCGAGCAGAGCTCTGTCGCTATAGCGACCAAACTTGCATGCATCCCGGTCCTTCCGTAGCGTCCGAAGTCTTCCGAAATGACGATACGACGTAAAACTATGCAGTCTCGACTATCCTCATTACAACCTTCCGCAAACCACGGCTTAACCATTTCTTTATTTCCAATCAAATGGAATCCTTGGTCTGGTTTTACGATAAAAACCGCGGAAATTATCTTTATCAAAGAAACCGTAATAAACGTCCCAAATCAAAAGACGGTCCAAGGAGTCCTAAAACTTGATTCGAGGCCCACTTACGATTTCTTAAAACCCATAAACGCTATGACGGTTATGCTGGGTGAGATAAACATCAAATTCCGCGGATAAATGGAAAGTTTCCACAGATAACCATGAAGATCGGAAAAATGGAATATCTCCATTTTTTGGACTATGACGGCTTAAGGGCAAAAGAGCAAGACATAAACCGACCTAGAAGGGAGTATATAAGGATTTCAAGACGAGAGGCATAGGGGGAGAACTTTTTCGCAGCAAACTTAGCACTTAGAGCAATTTAGACATTTTTCCGTTTTTGTTATTCGAGCTGCGACTCAATTAAGTTTATCCGCCTTCGGGTATTAGACTAGGAATCTCGCCGACAGCTCTCGTAGCCAAAGCATCTTACCTTGTTGTTACGCTCAAACCCGAATTCGGAAATAAGATCTTTCTTTGCTATTTTTGCGATTCCTTATTATTATTCTCGTTTTATTTCGTGTTCTGATTGCTTGGCGTGTGGTTTCTCAGATATCCGGGACCTCAGGGAAATTAGAGTTTTCCTACTTTCCTTATTTATATGATATATTGACGGTGCAAATTTCGGTTCCCGCAGTTTGGCGCTAGAAAGAGGGGGGGGGAGTACGGATCAATCTTACTCATAGCCAGCAAATGCTCAACCAGACATGACAATTTTCGACGCGACGGACTTGCAGACTCCTCTCAACTGAGTAAACAAGGACGTTCTGAACACTCCAGCAGCGGATGTATCTGCGGCCAACGCACCTGCTAACGCCGCGACGCTCGATGAGTTCAAAAAGATGCTCTCTGCCTACGAAAAGAGGTCGGAAGAGCAGGATAAACTCGTGGGAACCTTGACCAAACAGGTTCAAACCCTAACGGCAAGGACCCGCGCAGTCCTCCCTCGTGGAGCTACGAAGCTCCGCGGAAGGAGGCTCGAGTTCGCAACCCCACGTGATAGGCCTGGATCTTCGCAGGAACGTCTCTCCGGAAAAAACCCTAGCGAAACATCCCCTGTCGAGAAAAGCAACTCGAAAAATCCTCTGCCGTCCGTAAAGGACACCGAGGTGGATGAAGTCGAGCACATCGACTTGGAGCCCAGCGAAGACTCCGAGGAAGACGCCGACGTCCATCCAAGAAGAACCAGGAGCAGATCGGCTCGGGAAGATTCCCCGTTCGACAAGCCCATGACGGAAGAAGAGGAAAACCTCTACTGGGTCGAACAGGAGGAGATGGCTGAAAAGCAAACCGAGATTACTCGCAGCAAACGCCGACAAGCTCGGAAAGCCGCTGAGGAGAATCCGGATATTTGCGATCTCCGCGATTACATCACCAAAACCGCTGCGGAAGTAAGGGCTGTGAAATAGCAGATCCATCACGCCACGAGTGCTGCCCCATTAATCGACTGATTTCTCGAGGGAGCTCGTAAGACGCCTTTCACCACGCGCATCTCCGACACCAAGGTGTCTAATCTAGGGAAGCTCAATGTACCGATTTACAACGGTACGACCAATCCTAAAGCGCATCTCCAAGCATTCCATGTCACTATGGGAAGGGCTAGATTCAAAGAAGGTGAAAGAGACACATACTATTGCCGTCTGTTCGCCGAAAATCTGGAGGGAGCGGCGCTCAAGTGGTTCGCTCGCTTAAAGCGAAACTCCATCAGAAGTTTCCGCCAGCTCGCATCGGAATTTCTCAAACAGTATTCTATGTTCATAGATAGAGAAACTCCCGATGTCGACCTATGGAGTATGTCCCAGAGAGAGGACGAGCCCCTCCGAGAGTTCATGGGTCGGTTCAAACTGATAATGTCAAGGGTCAGCAGAACCAGCGACAAAGTTGCCGTAGACTCTCTTAGGAAGACGCTCTGGTACAATTCGAAGTTCAGAAAGTGGATAACACTCGAAAAACCTCGCACGATCCAAGACGCTCTCCACAAAGCCTTAGACTACATAATGATCAAAGAAGAAACGAAAGTCCTGTCGCATAAACATAAGCCGACGAGGAATTCTTCGAAAGATGCAGATCCGAAATCGAAAAAGAAGACCTCTCGTAACGACAAGTACGTCCACCACGAGGGAGAAGAGCTCCAAGGCGCACACAACTACGCGATCAATTCGGAGCAGGGCAAAGCTTCAGGGAACACGTGGACTCGCAACCAAAATTACGACGATAACGTCTACTGCGAGTTCCATCAGACTAGGGACCACTCCACGACTAACTGTAAAGTCCTGGGGGCGAGACTGGCCGCGAAGCTGCTTGCTGGAGAAGTCTCTGGAGTAACCAGCGTCAAGGATCTCATCCTCGACACCGATCGTCCATCGAGACCCAATAAAAACCCTCCCGCGGAAAACTCCTCTCCAAGAAATCAGGCAGGAGATAAACGGGGAAGGCGATCGGACGACAAGGGGAACGATAACAACCGCAGAAGGGTGAACATGATCATCGGGGGATCGCAGTACTGCAAGGACTCGGTCTCGGCCATCAAATCCTACCAATGGAAAGACAAGTCAAGTGCGAAGTATCCCACATGGTCTCCTCCCCGAGATGGTCAGGACAATTCGGCGACATTCACGGAAGAAGAAGCCAGCGGAATCGATCATCCTCACTGCGTCCCCCTCGTCATAGATCTCGTGATAAGGGATCTTGAGGTCGCGAGAGTACTCATCGATACCGGAAGCACAGTCAACGTGATCTTCCGCGACACCCTCAAAAGAATGAACATCGAGCTCGGAGAAATCACCCCTGTGCCTAAGCCATTGACGGGTTTCTCCGGACAAACGTCCTTGACTCTATGATCCATCCAGCTACCCGTCATGGCAATAGATGTCACGAAAATAGTTGACTTCGCAGTGGTAGACAACCCGGCTGTCTACAACGCGATCATGGGAACTCCGTGGCTAAACGCCATGAAGGCCGTTCCCTCAACGTATCACCTGGGCGTCAAATTCCCAACAAGAACTGGAACTGCAGCCATCTGGGGTTGTCAAAAACAGTTGCGACTTTGCTTCTTGGCGGAACATAAGTTAAGACAGATCACGACAACCTCCATGGTAAAACGCAAGCGCACTCAGCCTCCTGCCGAAGATTCTCCGACGAAAGACGCGGAGACATCTTCCGCAGAAGCAAACTCGGAAACGGAACCCAATTCGGTTCCGACGACGACATTGCAACTCAACGGGAAGAGAAAAATCCCAACAAGGACGTCGACCCTGCGATTAAGGCGGTCGACGCGCCACTAACCGCCAAGACGAGTTCAGCTATCCCCCTCTCTAAAAGGGGGGGGAGTGGGTACGTATACTAGTATACTCCCACCTTTTAAAATTTCCGATGCACCTTTGTAATCGAGTTATTTTAAACATAATAAAATTGTTCTTTACAATAAGCATCTTTTTACTCTTCAAGATAAAAATCGCAAGACATTCTCATCTTATCGTTTGATAAAAGTCAAGAAAATTACGCAAGTATTCCAGAAAATCGAAACATGAAAGTATAATCTCTGAAAATAACGACGAGACGTCGTCAAAGTTAGATTCAGGATTATACGAACGACCATCCAAACGCGATAACAAAACATCAAAATTTATACCCCGCTCGTCGATTGGCCCCGACGAGCACATCAGCCGTCTTAAACAAACGCCACTCAATCGTTCCTTAAAGAATGATTCTCTAACATCCGACACAAGGATAAAAGCGCGCAATAAAAATCCCAAAATTTTGGTTTATCACTTCCAGTTGGCTTAAAAATTGTCTCTGGAGAGATGCTTGATTCGTATCACACAAGTCAAATAAGCCGAGAACCTATCGCGGACTTTAAATCGATACGAATCAGGTTGAAATCACGACAAGAAAACTCATAGCCGGCTTGTCACCGCATAAACCTTTAAAAATCAAGAGTAAACCTAGGTCTTGCCCTAAACCCAGCACACTGGTCTCTAACATCTCAAAGACATGATATCTAAAAATGATACGAGATCTTAAAACATGTCTCTCCGTTCCATATCTCAGCGTCCCAATCACCACAAGTCTTGTGACGGACCTTAAAAGGAAACAACAGATCCAACGTCTCATTGGAGATAAGTACGAGACGACAACTCGGATTTATCCCAAACAAACGAAATCTATTAACAAACATGTTATATATATATAAACTGCCCCGCGGCTGGGATTCAAAGCCACCAACGGCCAGTCCCAATATTACAAACAGGACATACTGGCCATAACAAAGTCATATGGCCGCACTCGGCCAGATAAAAATAAAAAGGCCACACTTGGCCGCAGAAACACGAAAGATAAAAGGGAATTATTTTCCCGATAAAAACCAACTTAAATCAATAGAGGACAAAATCCTCCGACGGCGAAGCTCCAAACTCGCCCGCTGGATAGCTCACCTCATCCTCGCCTTCATCCGCCTAGGTCGCGACCTCCACCGTATCGGGATAAACCGGCATTGGATCCCAAAGTCCCCAAATCCTCCCTTCGATCGGAGGAACAAGCGACTCCGCATGAGCACAATCCTTCATGCCTTCCTTCATGAGGTTCAGCTCATCTTCATAAACATAGTCGCCTTCCCGTGTTCTCAAGAGAATACCAACCGAGCTGCGACACTCGCAAAAATCGCCCGTTAAGACATCGGCCGCCTTGAGATTTTTGTATTCATCCCTAAACTGCGTCACGCGGTTATTCATCTCGGCAACGATCTCCCTTTTGGCTTGTCTTTTCGCTCGAAGGATCTCGGTGCCACGATCGGCGGCTACCTTCAAATCTCGCTCCAGGTTCTCCATCTGAAGCCCCGCAAAGTCCTTCGCATGCTTTTCCGCCTTGAAACGCCAAATCCTCGTTTCTCTGTGGCTCTCCACTATTGCTGAACCAAGCTTGTTCATCGCCTACAAAATTCGAGAAAATTCGTTATTCTTAAAAAAAAAATCGAATATACATATGAATGACTCATGGAAGAATTAAGGAGGAAAAGAACTAACCCCGTTGACCGCGCGAGAACTCTCCGTGACTATCTCAGGCCTATCCGGCTCTTCCACGAACGGAGGAGGATCAGGATTTGCGGGAAGACCGTCGAAAAAGTTATCAAAATCAGGAAGTGGCATATTACTCGAGCCGCTTCCATCGCCAAAAGCGAGATTCGGGTCCCATCCCGGAAGATCAAAATCGTCGACAGAAAAGTCAAGGTCTTCGATGTCAACGCCTTTGTCCTTGGAGAACCAATCGTCCGACTTCTTAGCCGGAACACGCTCTGGAACACGATCCACGGGTTCGGAATCGCTATCCGTTTCTGTCCCAAACTAAGGATGGGCCAATCTGATCGCCTTGCGAACCCTTTTGCGAGTAAAAAAGGTCCACCAATGATGACCGCTCCTGAGGGTATCCCTCACCACCATGATATCCGCAGGCCACGGATGTGCCAAACTGATATAGGGTGCAGGATCGGGGATAGTTCGGAACATCGGAATGAATTCCTCCTCGACAGACGCAGCATCGAGACGGACGAAAAAAGAAAAAAATCCTTCCACTGGTTGAAGTTGGAGACAGGTCCTCTGATCACGGACATTATCTTACGAGGGGTCATTCGCCAGCAATGCTACTCCCGAACGAACTGCACCCGTACGAGCGCCTCGAAATGATCAGTAGTGAGAGATAGACCATGCTTGTAACTTAAAATTATGAGACCAATGAGAATCTCGAAGCTGGTAGGGTTCAACTGGATGAACAAAACCTGGAAACGATCCAGCACGCGAACAATAATCTCAGGGATCGGAAACCAGAGGCGACAACGCACCAACACAGCCTCGTAGCATGTAAAATAACCCTCCGGAGGATTGTTGGCTCTCTCCCCACGCCTGGGAATTCAAAATTCCACCGCATCCGAAACCCGAGCGTACTCCCGGGCTTTCGCAAGAAAGGAGCTGATAGTCTTGCTCGGAAGGCCTTCCGCCACATCTCGGATGCGCATAACAGGAAAAAGTTCCTCGGTAGGAGCGTCGATTTGGTTGCTGCACGCTTTCCAGTATGCTTCGCTCTCAGCCGCATCCGGTGGTTGGAACAAAAATTCGGACTTCAGAACAAGAAGCTCCTCGTCCTGATTACATTCAGGGGAAGCATTTTCAGAAACTTTCTTCTTGGAAGATTTTTTCCCACTTCTAAACATCTTTTGAAAATTTGAGAGAGGAGGGATCAAAGGAAATTTTCTCTCAAAAGAAATTCTTGTGGAGATGAGTGAGTAAAAAAATGAAAGGAATTACCTTCTCGTTTATAAGCTTTAGGAGTTACTATTCAACCACGTACTTTTGGATGCAAACTTCGCCTAAACTCGCCAAACCGCACGATAGAATCTCATCAACCTACGATTCTAGCGTACTGGGGGGCAAACTGTTGGGGTCGAAATCGGATATGACAAAGTTGACATCCAAATGTCCGTAAAAATTAACGTAATATTTTTACGTTCTCGAGAAAGGAAACTTATACGAAGAACTTGCGGTAAAATCTTGTTTTAAAGAATTCAAACAACGATTTCTTAAAACAACGACACAATGCTATCATTTGTCCAAACGTCCGTAAACAACATCTCAAGCATCGTATTATTGCGACAGTCTCGGACACTTGGACGATGGGTTCTCACAATAAAGTTTTCAGTCAACGGCGCAAAATCGGTCGCGATGGCGACCAAGTCACAAACAAGAGCTCGGTTGCTATAGAGATCGAATCGCGAAACGAAGATCAGTCGCTATAGAGACCGAGCTTCGGACAGAGCTCGGTCGCTATAGCGACCAAACATGCATGCATCCCGGTCCTTCCGTAGCGTCCGAAGTCTTCCGAAATGATGATACGACGTAAAACTATGCAGTCTCGACTATCCTCATTACAACCTTCCGCAAACGATGGCTTAACCATTTCTTGATTTCCAATCAAATGGAATCCTTGGTCTGGTTTTACGATAAAAACCGCGGAAATTATCTTTATCAAAGAAACCGTAATAAATGTCCCGAATCAAAAGACGGTCCAAGGAGTCCTAAAACTTGATTCGAGGCCCACTTACGATTTCTTAATACCCATAAACGCTATGACGGTTATGCTGGGTGAGATAAACATCAAATTCCACGGATAAATGGAAAGTTTCCACAGATAACCATGAAGATCGGATAAATGGAATATCTCCATTTTTTGGACTATGACGGCTTAAGGGCAAAAGAGGAAGGCGTAGACCGACCTAGAAGGGAGTATATTAGGAGTTCAAGATGAGAGGCATAGGAGGAGAACATTTTCGCAGCAAACTTAGCACTTAGAGCAATTTAGGCATTTTTCCGTTTTTGTTATTCGAGCTGTGACTCAATTAGGTTTAGCCGCCTTCGGGTATTAGACTAGGAATCTCGCCGACAGCTCTCGTAGCTGAAGCATCTTACCTTGTTGTTACGCTCAAACCCGAATTCGGAAATAAGATCTTTCTTTGCTCTTTTTGCGATTCCTTATTATTATTCTCGTTTTATTTCGTGTTCTGATTGTTTGGCGTGTGGTTTCTCAGATATATGGGACCTCAGGGAAATTAGGGTTTTCCTACTTTCCTTATTTATACAATATATTGACAGCGCGAATTTCGGTTCCCACATGGAAGATGATAATTCTAATTGGTATGTTGTTATGAGAGCACCACCTAGAGGCTATCATGAGTTGGAAACAGAAGAGGATTTAGGTGCTGCACATTTGCCTGTCCAAGAAATCGATGATTTGTGTGGTGAAGCTTCTGATGATGATAGTGTTTATGTTAGGGATGATTGTGAAGGGTTGTTAGTGGTAGATTCATAGTATGTTTGATAGGTGTTGATGGTTTGCTTAAACAAGGATATGTATTATGGTTTTTTTAAAATATGATTAATGGTTTTTATTACAAATATTCGAAATAAATAATAAATTAAAAAAATAAATAAATTCAATTTGTAATTATATTTAAATAAATATTCGGATAATTAAAAATAATTTAATAACATGAAACATTTGCTATCTTTGTATAACAAACTGCTATAGATAAATTCAGCTTAATGAGTATTAATAACAATTATAAACGTTATTATAAATATTAATAATTGCATACGTAACAACGCTGTCGTTGTTTACTTAACTATAGCATACGACAGTTCCACTATCAAAGGTGTCGGACCTATTATAACGGATGCTGTGAGAGAGTTTTAGGGAACGTTATTATATCAAACTCATAGCAGTTTTCAGCCGCTATTAATACTCACATTTCCTGTAGTGTGATGTTCCAAATCAATGTACCAAAGACATTTTGGAGTAATGGTGTACTGTCTCTTCTTCGTATCTGATCAATAGGATACCAACCACTTGAGGTACTGAACTAGAACAAACCAGCATAAAACTACTTGCGTTTATTTGGATGCTTGTGCTTTGTATTGGTACGGGGTGAGATGAGGAACAAGCTAGAGGCCAAGAGTACAAGAGTTATGTTCATTGCATATTCAACAACTCAAAAGGGGTACAAGTTCTCTGATCTACATACAAGAAGGGTGTTAGTATCTAAAGATGTCAGATTCGTGGAGTCAAGGGGTTATTATTTAAAAAAGAGCTGTGGTGATTTGAAAGATTTATCTCATGCATCTAATAAAGCTATGATAAGGACTTTTCAAGGGTCCGAAGCCGAAGTAGTATAAAAGATTGTCAATCCAATCATAAGTCACCTTGAAGTAATGAGAATGTAAGAATTTGCTTAATCTAAGTGCAACCAGTTTAGTTAAATGATGAGATGCAAGAGCAATACTAAAATGCAAATGCAAGCTTTCTTTGAATAGGAGAGAGTAGGACCCATGGGGCTAGGGATTTGACTTTAGGTGATCAAGATCCAATCTAAAGGTGGCAAGCTATCAATCAAACACTATCCTTATGCCTAGACACAATACTAAACAAGTTCTTTGTCAAGATAAATGCTCATTTACTCTAGAAATTCAAACATCAAATGTCTTTGGTTCAAATGACTAAAGCAATCATTAAGAATAAGTCGAGTGGCAATCTAAGCTTCCTTAACATCAAATATCTTTGGTGAAGCAAGCAAAGAGCTATTAAGAGTTGGTTAAGACATTTCAACATACACCTTGTGGGCAGGAAATGTCTATTGCTATAGATTAGAGAGGCCAACAATAATCTAGCATTAAGATTACTCAACAAGCAAGGAAATAAGTAGATCTATAACTAAACACCTTAGATCTTCACTTAATCACCCTAGCCCATGAATCCAAGATGGATCTACTCACTAATACACATGTTTACTCTTAAACCCATGATGGATTCAAGCATAACCAGGTTTAGAAAGCAATAAAATCACTCAAGAACACAAGAATAAGATGAAATCTGGATTAATGGACCAAACTTTCACCAATATATTTTGTGTTTTTGAGATAAAATAAGGTAAGTCCCAACTTTGGGATAACAAGAGTATTTATATGATCCTTAAAAACCCCTTAATGGGCTTCATAAACAAGCTTGCAAAGCCTATAAAAACTCTAAAATTCGACCAACAAAGGATGCGGAGTGGGTAGGGTCTCGTGGGCTACAGGCCGCTCTGGTCCGGTCGAGGTTTGATGAAAGGCCGAGCGGGGTGCTCAGGCTGCTCTGTCAAGGCCGCTCCAAGGTGCCAAGCGGGGTGCTCAGGCCTCTCCAGATCATCCTGCATCGCCTGGGACTCATCCAGGCCGCTGTCTCAACCCGCTCCCATGGCTCAGCTTCGACCCAAACACCATTTTTCACTTCTTTTTGAACCACAAAGCCTCTAAACACCTCCAATCACTCCATAGGACACCTCCAACACCTGATAGAGACTTATGAATGCAATATAGATCCTAAAGATGCCTAAATCCTATTATACATGATCAAAATACACAAAATGAATGATTAAAGCCATGTAAATATGCAAGATATCAACTCCCTCAAACTTATTCTTTACTTGTCTTCAAGTGAACTTTCAGGAACTCATAGGGGAAGAGGTTTGAAGGTGGGAGCTCATAGCCAAAAGAAACACTTCCTTGCACTCAACTTGACATCCTAAAGAAACATAGCAAATAGCATGAGAAAACTCTCTTATTATACTCTAGCTTCTCTAGGCCTATCAATACTCTTATGCCTCTACACAAGTTGCATAGCTCATCAACCAACAAGTCCTCTTAACCAGCCCCCACATTGATTCACACTCACACACACAAGATGAATTCTCACAAATGGGAAAATGTTCTCAATCATTTGTCTAGGTAAGCAAATGGTCTAATGTGAATGAAGAGGAGGGTACAAATGCATCATTTTAAGGTGGCAATCACTCAAGAACAAGGAGCTTGATCATTATGCAAAATTTATCTAAGACTAGGAGCAATTCATGCATACATAGATCCATTCTCATCATTCTACCATTTTCTAAAGTGATCACAAGTTCTACCACTTTTTACTTCATCCCATAACCCAGAGTAACACCCATTTACATCACTTACCCAATGAACAACCCTTTTTTTTCACTCAACCAACTAGGGACATCTTATTCACTTTTTTCAATACTTAGCTCTAACTATTTCTCTTTTATCTTCCCCACTATCTTATTGAATCTTTTCCTTTCTTTATTTTTCTTTTCTTTTCCCTTTTTTGGATGGGAAGGTTCCAATAGACACAATCTAGAGCTTTCTTTTCTTTCTTTTGGTCCCTAGGATTTTTTTCTTTTCTTTTTACACTCTTTTGTTCATCTTTCTCACTTTCCAAACCCAAGATGTCAACCTTTAGGAATCATAAAACCACTCACTATCTTAGAAGCTAGCCAAATGAGGTCCCTATGCTAGCAAGAGATGAGAACAAACCTATGTCGCCCTCAATACTCTCAAGATTTTGCACATGACAAGCTATCAAGAAGAGGTCTCACTCAAGCAAATCAATTTTTGGTCTCAAAGAATGGCTAGGGTTCAAGTGTGGGAGTGCCATTTGGGTTAACTAAGGGTAATGAATGGAAAAAGATAACCCAAATGTGTATGAGATCCATGATCAAGTATACAAGTGACCATATGCAAGAGAGATTAAGCTCATTCAGGTCTAGATTCAGGCTGGAGCTTGTCTCAAGAACAATGCTAATATCAAGCAAGCAAACATGTTTCAAGAAGAGTTTTCAAGGCTCGAAGCATGCAAGGCTTTCAAGAGATGCTTAATCTACTTGATATGTTTAGCTACTTCATATTTTTAGCTAGGGTGTCAATTTCAGTGCAAGACAAGTGTTCTTTACAAGGAATTTTAAATCATTGTTCCCTATGCAAGTGAATGCAGTCTATATGCTCTTGACTCAATCCTAGAATGCAAATGATGCAACTGCATGATCTTTTTGTGTTTTTCAAAATTTTCAAATATTTTGGTTTTTCTATGCATATATGTATGTACAATGCAGGGCTCAATGCAATACCATCAAAGAAAACATGATCAAATACTTGGTACCTCCCCCAAACTTAGTTCACACTGTCTCTGTGTTATTAAGTTGAAAGAGATACCCAAAAGAGAGCTAAATGCAAATAAAAACTGATATGTACAAGGGAAAGGTGGTGGAGGACCTCACTATGGAGCGTGGGAAGAGGCAGTTGCCTCATCCACGGTGTCAGCTTCCACATTTTTCGAGGCAAGGGATGGAGACTTGTTTCCTGAAGTGGAGGGTAGAGCTGGTGGGTTTCTCTTCTGGTGGAGCAGCTGGTATTAAGCATAATGTTGTACTGCTTGGTGAAGATGTTTCAGCTCATCCTCATTGACAGTGTCAACTTCCTTTCTTGGGAAAAGGATGTGGACAATCAACCTGTGGAGATAGCGCACTGAAGGATGTCAAATGGATGAGTTCTTGTCGCGATTGGTTTCATGAGCATTGTCAGTTAGCAGCTTCCAAACCAAGGTGGGGATGTCCTTTTTCTTGGGAACACCATCAAGTTTTGGAATGGATGACTCCTCTAAGTCCTTAAGACCAAGTACTTTGCCAATCTCCTTGAAGCTCATGTAGAGGACATTCTCATTGACCTTGAACTTTATCTTCCCCCATCCTTGCCTCACATGCGCTGAAGAGTGAAAGGTGACTTCCAATGATGCCAAGAATTGACGTGAGACATCCTTGTAGGTAGCATGATCCATGGAGTAGAAGCTTTGCATGTTCATGTTCTCCAACAGTGTCTTGATGTCTTCATCAATCTTCAACTCCCTCATCATATTGATATCAGCAAATCTAGTTGGAGGCCAAGATACACCATTCCTCAAGTGGTCAAGAAGCAACCTCTTTCCCTTTTGACAACTTGACCTTCTTGAGAGGAACTTGCTCTTCTTCATTACTGTCACCACTCTCCTCCATAGAAGGAGCTGCTACTTTCTTTCCCTCTCTTTTCTCTTGTGCCTTTGATTTCTTTCCAGCCAAGACTTGCTGCCTAGAAGTTCCTCCTGTCCCAGCAATGGAGGTTAAGGGCTTCCCTATCCTAGCAGTATCTTTCTTTGCAGCCTCTTGCTTCTCAGCTTCCATCATGGCTTGATCCTTTTTCCCCAGTGGTACCTGAAAATTTCAAAACTTGGAAGAGAATGAGCACATGAAAGGAGAGAACTCTTTTTTAAAAAAAAAATAAACTTGAAATTGCAAATGTGAAGGCAATGAAAGATCAATCAGCTTAAGCCCAATTTTATCACATTGCAACCAAGAGTAGACACAAAGCCACAAGAGAAAGAGCTATGAGCAAAGAATCAAGCTTTTCCAATTTTTTTTTAAAGATGAAAATCACAATTAAGATAAATTCAAGGATCAAATCCAAATTGAGAAGACTCAGTAAGCAAGCTCTAAAACACTTCAACTAATCAAGCCAAGCCACATTTACACTCAATTATTGACAATTTCGAAAATCCCCAATTTCCATGAACCTTAATTTTTCAAAGTTCAAATTCAACTCAAATTCACCATAAAATCAACAACCCAACATGATATATAAGCTTTCTCTAATCTATTTCACAAGAATCAAGCAAGAGAATGAGTAAAATTCAAGTTCAAATTTCTAGGGTTCATGGACCTACGAAATTTAACCTTGAAATACCTTGCTTTGGATGAATGGAATTGGCGAATTGATTCAAGAAAACAGGCTACATGGGCAAAAGCTTGGATTTAGGAAGAATGGAGTGATTTGTTGAAGAATTGAGGGAGTTATGGAGATTTTGTTGTGGGGAGGCTTGAGAGAATTTGAGAGTTTCTGAAAGAGAAAGGGGGAAAAGAGAGAAGATTCACGGATTGGATTTAGGGTTGGGTGCGAACCGGGTCGGGTCGTGGGTTGGGACGCGGGTTACCAGGTAGGGACGTGGGTCTGGGTGGGTAAAAGGGAAAAAAGACTTACCTGGGCGCGTGGAGCGGGCAGGACGATCTGGAGAGCAGCCCGCGGGTGACAACACACTCTGATCTTTCTTCCCTTCGTCAGCTTGTGCGAGCGGGTAAGCAACCCTGCGGCATCAACCCGCACTGGTGTCCCTTGTTGATTCGTCAGCTCGTGTGAGCGGGTTCCATTACCTGCGGAGACCAACCCACGCTGGCCTTCTCCATCCAATTTCAGGTTCACGCGAGCTACCCATGCACCCCGCTCTCGTCCTTGGAGTGACCTCTTCTACCGCTGGCAACAACCCGCTCTGGACTCCACCATACCAAAGCTTTGTTTCTCAACCCATGGAGCAACTTCAACATATCCATACTCACTCCACCTCATCAAAAGGTCTTAAAACGAAAATCCTAATGCAATATGTACAAGGATAGACATGGAACTTCCTCCCAAGTGAGCTTTTTTTAAGTCACTAGCTTGACTTTCCTTCTTTTCTAGGCAGAGACAGGGTCGGAGAGGGGAACTGATGTTCCTTTCTCCTTTGGTGTGACAGCCATGTACAACTTGACTTTCTGCCCATTCACTGTGAAGTCTCTCCCATCGGTACTCCAAAGCACAATTGCTCCATATGGCCTCACTTCCTTAACCTTAAATGGACCAGACCACCTTGACTTGAGTTTTCCTGGAAATAGCTTCAGCTTAGAGTTGTAGAGAGGAACTTGGCCTCCAGCCTTGAACTCTCTTTTAAGGATGTGCTTGTCATGAAAAGCCTTAGTCTTCTCCTTGTAGATCCTTAATTCTTAAAGGCATCCATCCTAATCTCATCAAGCTCATTGAGTTGAAGAAGCCTCTTCTCTTTGGCACTTTTGATGTCAAAATTCAGCAACTTAACAGTCCACAATGTCTTGTACTCAAGCTCTACTGGTAAGTGGCAAGCCTTCCCATACACAAGGCTGAAAGGAGTGGTTCCCAAGGGTGTCTTGTATGCTGTTCTATAAGTCCAAAGTGCATCATCAAGCTTGCTAGACCAATCCGTCCTTTTAGTTCCCACAACTTTCTCCAAAATGGACTTGATTTCTCTTTTAGAAAGCTCAACTTGACCACTTGTTTGAGGGTAGTAAGGAGTTCCCACCTTGTGCTTCACACCCTTTTTCTTGAGAAGACCTTCAAATAGCTTGTTGATGAAGTGTGACCCTCCATCGCTTATGACAACTATAGGAACCTAGAATCTTGGGAAGATAATGCTTTTGAACATCTTGAGCACGACCCTAGCGTCGTTGGTGGGGCTTGCTATGGCTTTCACCAATTTGGAAATATATTCAACAAATACTAGGAAGTACTTGTTGCTAGAAGATGATGGAAATGACCCCATGAAATCAATGCCCCAGACATCAAACACCTCCACCTCAAGGATTGGGTTTTGAGTCATCTCATTTCTCTTGGTGATGTTCCCTTTCCTTTGGCATGAATCACACTTTGAGACAAAGTCTTGAGTGTCCTTGAACATATGTGGCCACCACAACCCAGCTTGTAACACCTTTGCAACAGTCTTAAAGGTAGCAAAGTGGCCTCCATATGATGATCGATGACAGTGTGTAAGGATCCCATCAATTTCTTCATTAGCCACCACTCTTCTATATAGCTGATCCTTGCAAAGAATGTAGAGATAATGCTCATCCTAGTAGTAACTCTTCACATCCTTGTAGAACTTCTTTTTGGCATAGCCCACAAGATCCAATTGCTCCTTTCCACAAGGTAAGTAGTTCACCAAATCAGCATACCAAGGCTCCTTCTCATTAGTTTCCTTGACCTCTTCAAGCTTCCTACCAATCTCACAAACTGCCATCACTGCTCTAATAGCCATGATCTGCTCTTCTGGAAGTCCTTCATCAATGGGGATGCAACACTCGACTCTCATCCTGGACAAATGAGCAGCTACACCATTCCCAACTCCTGGCTTGTCTTTAATCTCAAGATCAAACTCTTGCAGCAGCAAAATTCACCTCAAAATTTTTGGCTTAGCATCTTTCTTGGCTAATAGGTGCATCAATGCTGCATGATCAGTGTAGAAAATCACTTTTGACCCAACCAAGTAACTCCTGAACTTCTCAAAGGCGTAGACAATAGCTAACAGCTCCTTCTCAGTTGTGGCTTACTTCATTTGGGCGTCGTCAAGAGTTCTACTTGCATAGTAGATCACATGGGTCTTCTTGTCTTTCTTTAGCCCCAATACAACTCCAACACCATAGTCGCTAGCATCACACATAATCTCAAAGGAAAGATCCCAATCTGGTGGCTGGACAATGGGAGCACTAACAAGTTCACTCTTTAGCTTCTTGAAGGCTTCAAGATACTCTTCATCAAAGTTAAAGACAGACTCCTTGCATAGCAACCTGGTCAATGGTCTAGCTATCTCGGAGAAGTCTTTGATGAACCTTCTGTAGAATCCAGGATGACCAAGGAAGCTCCTGATGTCTTTTACTGTCCTTGGAGGAGCAAAACCGACCATCACATCAATCTTGGTCTTGTCCACTTCAATTCCCTTCTCAGAAATCTTGTGCCCAAGCACAGTCCCTTCTTTAACCATGAAGTGATACTTCTCCCAGTTCAGCACGAGGTTGGTGTCTTCACATCTCTGTAGAACCCTGCAAAGATTTGACAAACAAACTGAAAACGAAGATCCGTAGATAGAGAAGTCATCCATGAATACCTCCACTACATCCTCAATGAGGTCTGAGAAGATAGACATCATGCACCTTTGAAAGGTAGCTGGAGCATTACATAACCCAAATGGCATCCTTTGATAGGTAAAGGTACCATAGGGGCATGTGAATGTTGTTTTCTCTTGATCATTGGGATGTATGGGGATCTGGAAGAATCCCGAATACCCATCAAGAAAGAAATAATAAGGATGATTTGCAAGCATCTCAAGCATTTGATCAATAAATGGTAATGGAAAATGATCTTTTCTAGAGGCTGGGTTAAGTTTTCGGTAATCAATAAACATCCTATTGCCAGTTATGGTTCTAGTTGGTATTAACTCATCCTTTTCATTCTTAACCACAGTGATACCACCTTTCTTTGGGACAACATGCACAGGAGACATCCATTTGCTATCAGAGATAGGGTATATCACACTAGCCCCTAAGAGTTTAAGAATCTCTTTCTTTACAACATCCTTAAGGTTAGGATTTAACCTTCTTTAATGCTCTATAGAAGTCACTGATTCATCCTCAAGATGCATCCTATGCATGCACAAAGAGGGTGATATCCCTTTGTTATCATCAAGTGAGTATCCTATTGCTTTTCTAAATTTTTTAAGTTCATTTAAAAGTTTCGACAGCTCAAGTTCATTAAATTCACTACTCACAATGATAGGATATGTCTCATTGGGTCCAAGAAAAGCATACCTTACACCAAGGGGAAGAGGTTTAAGCTCCACTTTGGGTGCTTTGAGATCACTCCAATCAGCATCTCGAGACTCGGCTTGGACAGCAGCTATCTGACCTTGTGAGCAGCTTGTGGCAGTTCCAGGAACTCCTCTTCCTTGGCTGATTCCTTGTGAGAATCCAACAGCCTAGCATATTCCATATTCACTCTGTCCCCAATCACTGGAGATTTGCTATCCATGGTAAGAGCATGCTGTAAAGAATCTTCTAGGGCCAACTCTTCCAAGTACTCATCAGCAAGGGCTTCCATCTCATCAATGTAGAACATCTGCCCTTTCATAGTAGGCTTCTTCATCACCTCCTTGATGTCAAAGTGTAGGATGTTCCCCTTGCCAAGATGAAGATCTATCTTCCCTTCTTTAACATTCACAATTGCTCCTGCTGTAGCCAAGAAGGGTCTACCAAAGATCAAGGGGTCCTTTGGCTCTTCATCCATCTCAAGCACCACAACATCTGTAGGAACCTCACAATTCCCAATCATCATAGGGAGATCCTCCAAGATGCTTATAGGTCGCTTCACTGAGCGATCAGCTAACACCAAGGAGATTCTGCACTTCTTGTACTGAGTGAACCCAAGCTTCTTGGCAATACACAAAGGCATGAGGCTGACACTTGCTCCCAAATCCCAAAGACACCTCTCAAATGTCAAAGGTCCAATAGTACAAGGCAAAGTGAAGCTTCCAGGGTCTTCTAACTTCTTTGGAACAGGCGATCTCTGGATAATAGCACTGCACTCATGAGTAAGAACCACCATCCCTTCCATCTCTTTCTTCTTTTGTGCCACAGCATCTTTCAAGAACTTGTTATATTGAGGAACCTGCATGAAGGCATCAATGATAGGCATCTTGACCTGAACTTCACTCATTTGCTTCTCAAATAGTGATTTGTACTTCTTCAATATGTGCTTCTTGAACCTTCCAGGAAATGGTAGCTTTGGCTCATAGGAAAGGGAACTGAATGGAGTTCCCTTTGAGGGAGTAGCAGCTTCATTCTGTTTCACGGTCTTCTTCTCTTCTCCAACCTTTCCCTTACCCTTAGCTTCTACTATCTTCTCCAAGATCTCCTCATTGACTTTCTCATCTATAATCACCACATCATCATCTACATTGATGGCCACCTCCCCACCTTGTTTCTCATTATCCTTGATGAGAACTCTAGGAGTCAACTCCCTACCACTTCTAAGAGTGATTGCTTTCATTGTCTCCTTGGGGTTTTGCTCAGACTTTCCAAGAAGTGACCCTTGTTGGCTATTTAAGTGAGAGCTCACGGAGGCAAACTGATTCTCCAAGGCCTTGAACTTGTTGTTGAGCTCATTGTAGATCCATCAATGTTTGAGTGGATATTCTTCAACTCATAGCCTATGTGCTTCTCACTTCTTGATTGAGCTTCGAGGAGTTTTTGAACATGGATTCCACACTTGTGTCCTGAGCCTGAGGTTGGAAAGAGCTCCTTGAGCTTGAGTAGACTGGTTTCCTTTGTTGGAGAAACATGGAGGATAGCTTTGCTTGGCTTGGTAACCACCCTGTTGGTTGTTGGAGGAACCTGAAGAGTAGTTTTGCTTAGCGTGGTAACCACCCAGTTGGTTGTTGGAATAAGGTCTTTGCTGTTAGTTGTTGTACTGGAAGTTGGGCTCCTTCTTATACCATGTTCCATTAGCATTGACAAAGCAAAATTCTTCTTGACCTTCTAGACCATCAACCTCATTGATCACAACAGCATCTTCTTGGTTCTGTTCCCCAACAACGTTCTCCTTCTATTGCCTAGCCTTATCTGACAGAAGCATAGGCAAGATCATATCAATCTTCTCTTGTAGAGACTTCAACTCCTTCCTTGTGTGCTGATCATCATCTATGTTGCTCCTATCATGCTCCTCACTGTAGACTGAATCACTCTGAGCCATGTTCTCCACCAGCTCCTCTGCATTTTCTTCTGTTCTCCCCAAGAAGAAACCATTGTGTCAAGCTGACTTCTATACTTGGGCAGAACACCTCTGTAGAAGGTACTAAGCAGACTCTCCTTGTCGAAGCCATGATGTGGGCATTTAGACCAATAGCTTTTGAACCTTTCTCATGCCTCACCAAAACCATCAAGATTCATCTGGTGAAACCGAGAGATTTCATTCCTAAGATTTGCAGTCCTTGAGGTAGAGAAGAACTTGTTGAGGAAGGCTTTCTTGCACTCATTCCAAGTTGTGATAGAGTTACTTGGAAGGTTCTTCTCCTATGTGTGAGCCTTGTCTCCCAAATAGAATGGGAATAGTCTCAGCTTGAAAGCATCTTCAAAGACAATATTTATCTTTGACAAGCCACAGTTTTTATCAAATTGATATAGGTGATCAAGTGGATCCTCTACAGGAAGACCATGATACTTGTTGTTCTCTATCATGCTGATCAAGCCAGACTTGATCTTAATGTTTTTGTTCTCCACAGCTGGTGGCCTGATACCCAGCCTATTCCCATGGATATGAGGCTGGTCATAGGTGCCAATAGCTCTGGCTTGATGTTGTGGATGTCTTGGCCTAAGGTTGTCAGCTCCTTGACCATTGTCCTCTTGGGCCACTCCATCTTGAGATTGATTTCGGTTTTGCTCCATTTCAAACCCCAATCTTTATAAGTGAGCCTGTTGTTCTTCCTCTCTTCTCTTTCTTGTTATCTCTCTTTCAAGTGCTCCAATGTCTTCAACTGTAGGAACCATGTTTGATGCACCTCTGCTCTTCAAGTTCATGCACCTGGGATTCAAAAGGATGGGAAGAAGGAGTATGAGTGACTAGTCAAAAGAAAATAAGACTTAGTCTCAAGAAAAGACCAAATCTCAATGTCAAAATCAACATAGAACTGAAAACGGCGCCAAATTTGACAAGGACTTTTCAAGGGTCCCAAGCCAAAGTAGTATAAAAAACTGTTAATCCAATCCTAAGTCATCTTGAAGAAATGAGAATGCAAGAATTTTCTTAATCTAAGTGCAATACCAGTTTAGTTAAATGATGAGATGCAAGAACAATAATAAAATGCAAATAAAGGAGCAAGCTTTATTTCAATAGGAGAGAGTAGGACCCATGGGTAATGGATTTGACTTTAGGTGATCAAGATCCAATCTAAAGGTGGCAAGCTATCAATCAAACACTTTCCTTATGCCTAGACACAATACTAAACAAGTTCTTTGTCAAGATAAATGTTCATTTACTCGAAAAACTCAAACATCAAATGTCTTTGGTTCAAATAACTAAAGCAATCATTAAGAATAAGTCTACTAGTAATCTAAGCTTCCTTAGCATCAACTGTCTTTGGTTAAGCAAGCAAAGAGCAATGAAGAGATGGTTCAGACATTTCAACATACACCCTGTGGGCAGGAAATGTCTATTGCTCTAGATTAGAGAGGCTGATATGCTCAAATTAACTCTAGAGCAACTTACTCTCTCAAATAAGAGGTTCAGTTATAGTACTTAGGGATCGAATCCACATAGTTACACAATAGATTTGTAGTTTTTGAATTAAAGCTAGACAGATATGATTTAAACAGTAAATAGCAGAGTGAACAAGGTAGTTGTTCAGTTGATTGATTTGAGGTTGTAAGCAATTTAGAAAATTGCTAGATTCAGGTAAATTCTCAGGTATGATAAGTATGCAAACTAATTCGGTTATCAGGGATTCAATAATATTAATCGTTCTCGAACTCAACCTTAAATATACTCAATCAATTTTCGTTGTATAGATTATCTAATGACTGGATCTCTGATCCCAACTTCTCGTTTATTGATCATGAGAAAGTGTCGATCGATGGTTCTATATGAACATCGATCGATACACCTTTCAGAATATCGATCGATACAACTATCGTTGCGTCGATCGTTGTTCTTTCCAGCAAGCTTTACAAACAGGTTCGATATGTTCTCTAAACACCTAGACCAACTCTCTTATGTATCTAAACAATAAGATCAACTAGTTTCAATCCAGGCCATAGACTAAGCTCTCACTTACACCAATAAAACCTATGATCTAAGTTTAAGGTTTTCAATCCTAAACTTAGCAGTAAGAACAACTAGATGAAGAACCAATTAAATCACCCTAACAACATATTCAATTCAGCAAACCATAATTCAGCCTTTGAAAACTTAAATCTAACAAGAGAACTACTCAGACATATTCATAAGAAACATCATGATGGTCTGAATAATACTGCAAAAGAATAAATAATAGAAGAACAGAATAAAGTAAAGAAACAAAAGGAGTTCAAGATCTTTCCTCTCTCAAGGCTCTCAGATCTCTCTCTCCAATCCTAATCTTTTCCTCTCTAGAATAGTATGAAGCATAGCCGTCCACAATGGCTTAGAAAACATAAAATAAGGTTTACATTCGTCCAGGGATCTTCTGGTAATTTGTGGTGACTTCTAGGCCTAAGTAAGTCATAAAATATATCAGGCCCATGTTCTGGCATCAGTGTCGATCGATATTAAGGTTGCTACATCGATCGACATACATTTCTCTTCTCGGCAGCTTTCTCTTGCAAGGCAGACGTACCACTCTTCAGTAAAACGAACATAACTTTAGATCTAACCTTTGGATTGACCTGAAACCAGCGGCATTGGAAAGCTAACTAAATATCTATCTTTTGTCTAAATATCAGCTCAATCTCTCAATGGGATAGTCTCCATCTATAGCTAAACATCTGATGCGTCTGTGCAGTTCTGCATTCAAAAGGCTACAAAAGGCACCAAAATCACCACTTTCCTCCAAAACGTACCTGAACCTGTAATTATACTAAATAGACTCCTATATGGATTAAATATATTTGAAAACACTTATATACCATGGCTAAAAGTGGGTAAAATCCATGGTATATCAACTCCCCAGACTTATCCTTTTGTTTGTCCTCAGACAGTCTCTCTGAAAGAGGTTTGAAAACAGCAGGGACTCGCATCATTTAAAAACTCAGTATCATCACCTCTACAATGTTGCAACCACATCAAATCAATATCAACCTTAGAGATATTGTATATGCAATATCCTAGCTTAGCAACCAAATCCATTCATCCAGCAACTTAACTAATCATGTCTGAATAACCCCTCACTGACCTCATTTATTGCATAAAAATAAAGGTGTAGGATTTACTTGGGAGTATCGATCAAAGGACACTTACTCAAACAAGTATCTGGACCAACAGGTAGTCTCCTCTTCAACAGAAGTTCCTTTCCTCCCTCTCTCCTTACTTCTCTCAGTCAATGTCTGCTTCCTTTGCAGGGTATCATTTATACTTTACACTGACCGAGGTAAAAGACATGCTTCCATGAATCAAGCTCTGATGGTTGCATCCACCAGGTCATGTTCACTTCTTTTTGAACTTTATGTCTTTTTATAATTCTTATGAATCAAGCTTTAATGGTTGTAGCCACCAAATCCTTTTCGAATTCTCTAGGATTCTTTATGAATCAAACTTTAATGGTTGTAGCCACCAAAGCCTGTTCCAATCCCTTTATGATCTCCCTAGAATTCTTTTATGAATCAAACTTTAATTGTTGTAGCCACCAAAGTATGTTCGAATTCTTTAAAAATCTGAAGGAGAGAGAGGGGAACTATCAAAACTTTTACCTACCAGACTTGTAGGAGCAATCCGATCCCTTGTATACCAGGCCCAAGACAAGCAAAGTTGAGCTCAATTAGGTTGGAAGTCAGTTTTAGTTCTTTCAAACAATCTCAGCAAGTATGAATAACTGGCAAGATGATCCACTCTGGCATCTCTAGTATATCCTATAGTCAATAAATCTAAAAATGGTGCTAAAGAGTGGTTAGATAATAAGTATAAATCGAAAAAGTTCATAATCCCATTCTTGACTCAATAAAACTTGTTGAAAACATTTAATTAAGACTCACAAAGTAAATTGAATATCAGTAAATCTCCCCCCAGACTTAAATTACACTCTCCCAGTGTAAATCCAGTCGGAGTTATGGTGAGAAAATAAATCATAAGTACTCAATTTAACAAGTAAGAACGATATACCTCGCCGATGTCTGTGTCGATCGATGTAATTTACCATTGATCATTGTTGCAGATATACTGTCGATCGATATCCACCTGGTCTCATCGGTCGATGGCTGAGTAATCGTCCACTCGGATCTGTTTTTTTTGTTTTTAAGCACTAAATAAAAACGAACACCAGTAATAGATGAAATTATAACCAAATTTAAAACAAACCTAAAAGTGGGCTGTCTCCCACTCAGCGCTTATTTTTAGTTATTAGCTTGACTTCTAGAGATCTGATTTAGTCCGGATGAGAATGTGAACTTGCTCCAAAACAAGTCTTAGTGTCTCTCTTCCTCATTTTGTTGATGCAGTTGATCAAAAGCTCTTGCTGAAGCTTCCCCTTTTTCTCTCAGTTCTGGATCACATAGCACTCGAACCTTGGTAAAAGGTTCAGGACCTCCTCTGCAGCGCACTCTATACTCACGACTTCCTTCTTGACATTGCGAAGGGACTAGTGACAGGAAATCCGCATTTATATTCCTTTTCTTTTTCTTCTTCCTATTCTTGGTCCTTCCCCCAAACTTAGACTTTTTACTCTCGGGCTGTTCTGATCTTCTGAGGCTGTCGACCGATGCTGAAGGCTTCGTGCCGATCGATTCTGAAGGCTGTGTGTCGACCGATGTCGTAGGCTTCCTATCGATCGATGCTGATCCAGGATATGCAGGCTGGCAATCTGAATCCGCTGTAGGTGCTGAATCTTCAAACATCTCCATGCACGAAACAAACTCCTCACTTTTCTTCTTCTCCACGGGATCATAGAAGACAGTTTCATCTACATTAGCCAGGCACATCTTATTCTTCTTGAGATCACAAACTGCTCCCACTGTAGCCATGAAGGCTCTTCCAAAGAGAAGGGAATTTCTCTTGCCTGATATGTTCTCCACGACATGAAAGTCCACAGGAATAGTGCATTCCCCTATCTCTACCTTAACATTCCTGATCATGCCTGCTGAGTTTGCTTTGGAGTTATCCATGAAAGTGAAACTATCTTTTGAAGGTTCCATCTTTAATCCTAATACTTCAGGAATTTTTCAGGATCTTGTTCCTTCTTCAGAGTCCTCTTAGGCTTACAGCATACCTTGTTGAATAGCAGCTCAATGTCCTTATCTGTCTCTCGGCTCTCTCTGAAGAAATTACCAAGTCTATACTTATTATATGCATCCTCGAAAGACATATCCTTAGGAACCCTCTTCACCCTTTTGTGAAATCCATCAAGTTTCACTTTGTTAACTTCTCTCCTGAGGTGTTTAGGAATATAGGGTTTCCTAGATTTCACTCTCTTCTCAACTGAAATATCTTCTTTCGTTGCCTGCCTTTCCATGGCAGGTTTGTGTCTGTCACTTTGGTGCTGATCGATACCCGGTATATGTCGTCGATTGACACTCTCAACGAAAGAGGTTTCAGCTAGGATTGATTGCCCTTGCTCTGGTGCTTCTGTAGATTGCTGATTTATCTTCTGTGTTGTCTTCAAGCAACTAATGTGTGAGATGGGTTTCGAGTTTCCTTCAAGCGGTGTGCATCAAGATCTGGTAAACGAACTTGATATGGTATGGGCGGGTGCCGATCACTGCTCGTCTGTTGTTGTCGATCGACGTTCCCATGTTGCTGTCGATCGATTCTTTCGTGTTGTTACCGATCGACGTCATTCGAATTAACTCGAGCTAGGGTGGGAGGATGCGGGTGTCGAGCGCAAAATCTGAGTGGCTCTGAATACAAACGGTTTTGCACGATCCCAAAAGTGGTGTCGATCTATGCTCAGATGTTGGTGTCGATCGACACCAGTGCGAGTTTCCAATTGACATGCAATTTTCAACTAGAAAAGCACCTTCTTCCAGCTTCTCATGCTCGAGCACTTCTCCAAAGTCATTATCTGAGATGAAATCGATCTGGGGCCCCTCAGACATGGAATGAACAGTGTTCGGATGAACAGTGTTACGATGAACAGTACTGCGATGAACAGTGTTCGGATGAACAGTATCGATAAACTTTGATTCTGTTTGATAGACATTTTCTGTGGGAAGGGAATCATTGATTGGAACGTCGTCTTCAATTCTGATCCGTGAAAGATGGTCAGCAATTCCATTTTCTATTCCCATATTATCTTTGATCTCTACGTCGAATTCTTGCAGGAGCAGGATCCATCGTAAAAGCCTTGGCTTCGGATCTTTGTTTTGCATCAAGTATTTTAGAGCAGCACGGTCAGTGTGGACAACTACTTAAGAACCAACTTGGTAAGGTCGAAACTTTTCGAAAGCGTATACAACAGCTAGTAACTCCTTCTCTGTTGTTGCAAAATTTCTCTGTGCATCTTTGAGAGTTCTACTAGCATAGGAGATAACATTTAGCTTCTTATCCTTTTTCTGCCCCAGTACTGCGCCTACAGCATAGTCGCTAGCGTCGCATATTATTTCGAAGGTTAAACTCCAATCAGGAGCTTGCACGATAGGGATGGTTACTAAAGCTGACTTGATCTCCTCAAAAGCTTTTAAACATTGGGTGAAGTCGAATTTTACTTCTTTGCATAGGAGAGTTGTTAGAGGTCTAGCTATTTTTCTAAAGTCCTTCATGAATCTCCTGTAGAAACCAGAATGTCCAAGAAAACTCCTCGCGTCTTTCACGTTGGAAGGTATCGGCAGACCGGTCATTACTTCGATTTCAGCTCGATCTACTTTTATACCGCCTGCTGAAACCTTGTGCCCCAGAACAATTCCATCATTGACCATAAAGTGGCACTTCTCCCAATTTAGGACAAGATTCTTCTCCTCACATCTTGCTAATACTTTGCACAAGTTGTCAAGGCAAGATGTAAAATCGGATCCATACACTGAGAAATCATCCATAAAGACTTCCATGAAATCCTCGATCATATCTATGAAGATAGACATCATACATCTCTGGAAGGTAGCAGGAGCATTACAAAGCCCAAAGGCAATCCTGCGGTATGTGAAAGTACCATATGGACAAGTAAATGTGGTCTTTTCTTGGTCGTCTGGATGGATAGGAATCAGGAAAAATCCTGAATACCCATCTAGAAAGAAGTAGTACTTGTGATTTGTAAGCCTTTCTAACATCTGATCTATGAAGGGTAGAGGGAAATGATCTTTTCTTGTAGCAGCGTTGAGCTTCCTGTAATCTATGCACATCCTGTGCCCAGTAACAGTCTTCATCCGAATAAGTCCATCTTTGTCATTCTTTACCACTGTTACTCCTCCTTTCTTAGGCACAACATGTACAGGACATACCCAGTTGCTGTCTGAATTTGGATAGATTATTCCTGCTTCTATAAGCTTCATTATTTCTTTCTTCACCACGTCTTTCAGATTCGGATTCAATCTCCTTTGATGCTCAATAGATGATTTCGGCTTGTCTTCCAAGTGTATCCTATGCATGCATAAATCGGGCGAGAGCCTTGCGATACCCGAGAGCCTTGCGATACTTCGCAGCTTAATAATCAACAAAGTTAGTTCTCCGCAAGTTAGGTTTGCATTGACAATGACAGAAAATGAGTTATCGTAGAGGAAAGGGTATTTGAGTCCAGCTGGAAGTTGTTTTAATTCAACTTTCGGTATTTTTTTCGAACCCTAACTGTCTGATTGATTTGAGGTTGTAAGCAATTTAGAAAATTGCTAGATTCAGGTAAATTCGCAGGTATGATAAGTATGCAAACTAATTCGGTTATCAGGGATTCAATAATATTAATCGTTCTCGAACTCAAACTTAAATATACTCAATCAATTTTGGTTGTATAGATTATCTAATGACTGGATCTCCGATCCCAACTTCTCGTTTATTGATCGTGAGAAAGTGTCGATCGATGGTTCTATATGAACATCGATCGATACACCTTTCAGAATATCGATCGATACAACTATCGTTCCGTCGATCGATGTTCTTTCCAGCAAGCTTTACAAACAGGTTCGATATGTTCTCTAAACACCTAGACCAACTCTCATATGTATCTAAACAATAAGATCAACTAGTTTCAATCCAGGCCATAGACTAAGCTCTCACTTACACCAATAAAACCTATGATCTAAGTTTAGGGTTTTCAATCCTAAGCTTAGCAGTAAGAACAACTAGATGAAGAACCAATTAAATCACCCTAACAACATATTCAATTCAGCAAACCATAATTCAGCCTTTGAAAACTTAAATCTAACAAGAGAACTACTCAGACATATTCATAAGAAACATCATGATGGTCTGAATAATACTGCAAAAGAATAAATAATAGAAGAACAGAATAAAGTAAAGAAACAAAAGGAGTTCAAGATCTTCCCTCTCTCAAGGTTCTCAGATCTCTCTCTCCAATCCTAATCTTTTCCTCTCTAGAATAGTATGAAGCATAGCCGTCCACAATGGCTTAGAAAACATAAAATAAGGTTTACATTCGTCCAGGGATCTTCTGGTAATTTGTGGTGACTTCTAGGCCTAAGTAAGTCATAAAATATATCAGGCCCATGTTCTGGCATCAGTGTAAATCGATATTAAGGTTGCTACATCGATCGACATACATTTCTCTTCTTGGCAGCTTTCTCTTGCAAGGCAGACGTACCACTCTTCAGTAAAACGAACATAACTTTAGATCTAACCGTTGGATTGACCTGAAACCAGCGGCATTGGAAAGCTAACTAAATATCTATCTTTTATCTAAATATCAGCTCAATCTCTCCATGGGATAGTCTCCATCCATAGCTAAACATCTGATGCGTCTGTGCAGTTCTGCATTCAAAAGGCTACAAAAGGCACCAAAATCACCATTTTCCTCCAAAACGTACCTGAACCTGTAATTATACTAAATAGACTCCTATATGGATTAAATATATTTGAAAACACTTATATACCATGGCTAAAAGTGGGTAAAACCCATGGTATATCAACTCCCCAGACTTATCCTTTTGCTTGTCCTCAGGCAGTCCCTCTGAAAGAGGTTTGAAAACAGCAGGGACTCGCATCATTTAAAAACTCAGTATCATCACCTCTACAATGTTGCAACCACATCAAATCAATATCAACCTTAGAGATATTGTATATGCAATATCCTAGCTTAGCAACCAAATCCATTCATCCAGCAACTTAACTAATCATGTCTGACTAACCCCTCTACTGACCTCATTTATTGCATAAAAATAAAGGTGTAGGATTTACTTGGGAGTATCGATCAAAGGACAGTTACTCAAACAAGTATCTGGACCAACAGGTAGTCTCCTCTTCAACAGAAGTTCCTTTCCTCCATCTCTCCTTACTTCTCTCAGTCAATGTCTGCTTCCTTTGCAGGGTATCATTTATACTTTACACTGGCCGAGGTAAAAGACATGCTTCCATGAATCAAGCTCTGATGGTTGCATCCACCAGGTCATGTTCACTTCTTTTTGAAATTTATGTCTTTTTAGAATTCTTTATGAATCAAGCTTTTATGGTTGTAGCCACCAAATCCTGTTCGAATTCTCTAGGATTCTTTATGAATCAAACTTTAATGGTTGTAGCCACCAAAGCCTGTTCCAATCCCTTTATGATCTCTCTAGAATTCTTTTATGAATCAAACTTTAATTGTTGTAGCCACCAAAGTATGTTCGAATTCTTTAAAAATCTGAAGGAGAGAGAGGGGAACTATCAACACTTTTACCTACCAGACTTGTAGGAGGAATCCGATCCCTTGTATACCAGGCCCAAGACAAGCAAAGTTGAGCTCAATTAGGTTGGAAGTCAGTTTTAGTTCTTTCAAACAATCTCAGCAAGTATGAATAACTGGCAAGATGATCCACTTTGGCATCTCTAGTATATCCTATAGTCAATAAATCTAAGAATGGTGCTAAAGAGTGGTTAGATAATAAGTATAAATCGAAAAAGTTCATAATCCCATTCTTGACTCAATAAAACTTGTTGAAAACATTTAATTAAGACTCACAAAGTAAATTGAATATCAGTAAATCTCCCCCCATACTTAAATTACACTCTCCCAGTGTAAATCCAGTCGGAGTTATGGTGAGAAAATAAATCATAAGTACTCAATTTAACAAGTAAGAACGATATACCTCGCCGATGTCTGTGTCGATCGATGTAATTTACCATTGATCATTGTTGCAGATATACTGTCGATCGATATCCACCTGGTCTCATCGGTCGATGGCTGAGCAATCGTCCACTCGGATCTGTTTTTTTTGTTTTTAAGCACTAAATAAAAACGAACACCAGTAATAGATGAAATTATAACCAAATTTAAAACAAACCTAACAGTGGGCTGTCTCCCACTCAGCGCTTATTTTTAGTTATTAGCTTGACTTCTAGAGATCTGATTTAGTCCGGATGAGAATGTGAACTTGCTCCAAAACAAGTCTTAGTGTCTCTCTTCCTCATTTTGTTGATGCAGTTGATCAAAAGCTCTTGCTGAAGCTTCCCCTTTTTCTCTCAGTTCTGGATCACATAGCACTCGAACCTTGGTAAAAGATTCAGGACCTCCTCTGCAGCGCACTCTATACTCACGACTTCCTTCTTGACATTGCGAAGGGACTAGTGACAGGAAATCCGCATTTATATTCCTTTTCTTTTTCTTCTTCCTATTCTTGGTCCTTCCCCCAAACTTAGACTTTTTACTCTCGGGCTGTTCTGATCTTCTGAGGCTGTCGACCGATGCTGAAGGCTTCGTGCCGATCGATTCTGAAGGCTGTGTGTCGACCGATGTCGTAGGCTTCCTATCGATCGATGCTGATCCAGGATATGCAGGCTGGCAATCTGAATCCGCTGTAGGTGCTGAATCTTCAAACATCTATGCACGAAACAAACTCCTCACTTTTCTTCTTCTCCACGGGATCATAGAATACAGTTTCATCTACATTAGCCAGGCACATCTTATTCTTCTTGAGATCACAAACTGCTCCCACTGTAGCCATGAAGGCTCTTCCAAAGAGAAGGGAATTTCTCTTGCCTGATATGTTCTCCACGACATGAAAGTCCACAGGAATAGTGCATTCCCCTATCTCTACCTTAACATTCCTGATCATGCCTGCTGAGTTTGCTTTGGAGTTATCCACGAAAGTGAAACTATCTTTTGAAGGTTCCATCTTTAATCCTGATACTTCAGGAATTTCCCAGGATCTTGTTCCTTCTTCAGAGTCCTCTTACGCTTACAGCATACCTTGTTGAATAGCAGCTCAATGTCCTTATCTGTCTCTCGGCTCTCTCTGAAGAAATTACCAAGTCTATACTTATTATATGCATCCTCTAAAGACATATCCTTAGGAACCCTCTTCACCCTTTTGTGAAATCCATCAAGTTTCACTTTGTTAACTTCTCTCCTGAGGTGTTTAGGAATATAGGGTTTCCTAGATTTCACTCTCTTCTCAACTGAAATATCTTCTTTCGTTGCCTGCCTTTCCATGGCAGGTTTTTGTCTGTCACTTTGGTGCTGATCGATACCCGGTATATGTCGTCGATCGACACTCTCAACGAAAGAGGTTTCAGCTAGGATTGATTGCCCTTGCTCTGGTGCTTCTGTAGATTGCTGATTTATCTTCTGTGTTGTCTTCAAGCAACTAATGTGTGAGATGGGTTTCGAGTTTCCTTCAAGCGGTGTGCATCAAGATCTGGTAAACGAACTTGATATGGTATGGGCGGGTGCCGATCACTGCTCGTCTGTTGTTGTCGATCGACGTTCCCATGTTGCTGTCGATCGATTCTTTCCTGTTGTTACCGATCGACGTCATTCGAATTAACTCGAGCTAGGGTGGGAGGATGCGGGTGTCGAGCGCAAAATCTGAGTGGCTCTGAATACAAACGGTTTTGCACGATCCCAAAACTGGTGTCGATCTATGCTCAGATGTTGGTGTCGATCGACACCAGTTCGAGTTTCCAATTGACATGCAATTTTCAACTAGAAAAGCACCTTCTTCCAGCTTCTCATGCTCGAGCACTTCTCCAAAGTCATTATCGGAGATGAAATCGATCTGGTGCCCCTCAGACATGGAATGAACAGTGTTCGGATGAACAGTGTTCGGATGAACAGTGTTACGATGAACAGTACTGCGATGAACAGTGTTCGGATGAACAGTATCGATAAACTTTGATTCTGTTTGATAGACATTTTCTGTGGGAAGGGAATCATTGATTGGAACGTCGTCTTCAATTCTGATCCGTGAAAGATGGTCAGCAATTCCAATTTCTACTCCCATATTATCTTTGATCTCTACGTCGAATTCGTGCAGGAGCAGGATCCATCGTAAGAGCCTGGGCTTCAGATCTTTCTTTTGCATCAAGTACTTTAGAGCAGCACGGTCAGTGTGGACAACTACTTAAGAACCAACTTGGTAAGGTCGAAACTTTTCGAAAGCGTATACAACAGCTAGTAACTCCTTCTCTGTTGTTGCATAATTTCTCTGTGCATCATTGAGAGTTCTACTAGCATAGGAGATAACATGTAGCTTCTTGTCCTTTTTCTGCCCCAGTACTGCGCCTACAGCATAGTCGCTAGCGTCGCATATTATTTCAAAGTTTAAACTCCAATCAGGAGCTTGCACGATAGGGATGGTTACTAAAGCTGACTTGATCTCCTCAAAAGCTTTTAAACATTGGGTGAAGTCGAATTTTACTTCTTTGTATAGGAGAGTTGTTAGAGGTCTAGCTATTTTGCTAAAGTCCTTCATGAATATCTTGTAGAAACCAGCATGCCCAAGAAAAGTCCTCGCGTCTTTCACGTTGGAAGGTATCGGCAGACCGGTCATTACTTCGATTTCAGCTCGATCTACTTTTATACCGGCTGCTGAAACCTTGTGCCCCAGAACAATTCCATTATTGACCATAAAGTGGCACTTCTCTCAATTTAGGACAAGATTCTTCTCCTCACATCTTGCTAATACTTTGCACAAGTTGTCAAGGCATGATGTAAAATCGTATCCATACACTGAGAAATAATCCATAAAGACTTCCATGAAATCCTCGATCATATCTATGAAGATAGACATCATACATCTCTGGAAGGTAGCAGGAGCATTACAAAGCCCAAAGGCAATCCTGCGGTATGTGAAAGTACCATATGGACAAGTAAATGTGGTCTTTTCTTGGTCGTCTAGATGGATAGGAATCGGGAAAAATCCTGAATACCCATCTAGAAAGAAGTAGTACTTGTGATTTGTAAGCCTTTCTAACATCTGATCTATGAAGGGTAGAGGGAAATGATCTTTTCTTGTAGCACCGTTGAGCTTCCTGTAATCTATGCACATCATGTGCCCAGTAACAGTCTTCATCGGAACAAGTTCATCTTTGTCATTCTTTACCACTGTTACTCCTCCTTTCTTAGGCACAACATGTACAGGACATACCCAGTTGCTGTCTGAATTTGGATAGATTATTCCTGCTTCTATAAGCTTCATTATTTCTTTCTTCACCACGTCTTTCAGTTTCGGATTCAGTCTCCTTTGATGCTCAATAGATGATTTCGGCTTTTCTTCCAAGTGTATCCTATGCATGCATAAATCGGGCGAGAGCCTTGCGATACCCGAGAGCCTTGCGATACTTGCGCAGCTTATTAATCAACAAAGTTAGTTCTCCGCAAGTTAGGTTTGCATTGACAATGACAGGAAATGAGTTATCGTAGAGGAAAGCGTATTTGAGTCTAGTTGGAAGTTGTTTTAATTCAACTTTCGGTATTTTTTTCGAACACTAACTGTCCGATGCAAGAGGGTGTCGATCGACATTATCCGATAGGTATCCATCGACTTTTATTGTGGATTCATCATCTTCTTCCGTGTCAACATGCATGACTTCCTTAATGGCATCCATTAGTCGAGCGTACTCATCAGCTCTGTCATCAATTCTGAATTGTTTTCTTACAGGAGCCGTGAGAGTATTCTCGAAGGGATCGTTAGAACACATATCATTGAAAGATTGGTTAACATCGTCGGATAGATGATCTACAAAGAAAGTTTGGCCATCGATCATAGGTTTCCTGACCAGATTTTCCATGTCGAAAGTCATGGACAAATCTCCGATGTTCAGGGATATACGTCATTCCTAACATAAATGATTGCACCGGCTGTGGCCAAGAACGGCCTTCCCAGAATTAGAGGATCTTTAGATTCATGCCCATACTTCAGAAATACAAAATCCGTAGGTATATGGACTTCATATATCCTTATGGGCACATCTTCAAGAACACCTTCTGGAATCCTAACAGATGTATCAGCTAGATCGAGAGTGATGTTTGTGGGTTTGAATTGAGTTAGCCTGAGGGTTACTGATGTCTTGCATATTTTCATATATTTAGCCATCTTTTTTATTGCATTCTTTGAGTTGTAGGCTAAGGTTTAGGCATGTTTAGGATCATTTTGCATTCATTTGTCCTTATCAGATGTTGGAGTGTGCTTTGGTGAGAATTGAGGTGTTTGGGAACCTTATGACCCAAAAAGAAGTGAAGAATCAACATTGGCCATAAGAAGAGAAGTGAAATCAAGAGATGAGAGTTGGACCGGGTAGACTAGACCGGGCACACATACCCGGTCGGATCATATTTGATCAGCACGTCCGGATGACCGGGAGGATCAGTCCGGACTCGAGCAACAGGTCGGGAGAAGAGGACGGACGGCCGGGTAGACACGTCCGGGTAAGGACACCCGGTCGGGAGGAAGCCGGAGCAGACCAGTCAGGGGTGGCCAGTCCGGGTTCAAGCACCCGGACGATGAGAAGCAGACGGACGGCCGGGTAGACACGTCCGGGTAAGAGCACCCGGACGGGAGAACGGGACGCGGCCAGACCAAGGGACGACCGGGGTGGCCTGTCCGGCTTGGAGCACCCGGTCGTGAAGAGAGTGCTGAAGACCGGGGTGAGACAGCCGGCTTGGTGAACCCGGACGGAGCAAGGATGCGGCCAGCTGGACGGCCGGGTAAAGTGGACCGGGTTGAACCATATTGGTTCACCCCTGACCGAATTTGTGCTTCATTCCCATTGGTTGAGACCAATTTGGCTCAAGGACTTTTTAGTAATTTTGTTTTATGTTTCTAGGGCTTTTAAGCCAAGTATAAATACTCATGTTATCCCTAATTTGGGACTTATGTTATTTTCTATCTAAGAACACAAACCGTTGAGTAAAGTTTTATCTTTGATTCATCATCTCATCTTGTGTTCTTGATTGTTTGATTTCATCTCTTTTCCTTCCCTACATGTTTAAGCTTGAATCTCTCATGGGTTTAAGAGTAAGCATGTGGATTAGTGAGTAGATCCATTTAAGATCCATGGGTTAGGGTGATTGAGAGTGATTAAGTGTAGATCCAAGATGCTTAGTGTTAGATCTATCCTTTCCTTGCATTGATTTGGTGTTCTTAATGCTATATTTGAGTTGGCCTCTCAAACATAGAGCCATAGGCATTTCATGCCCGGAAGGTGTTCTATGAAATGCCTGAACCAACTCATCTATGCTTTTAGCTTGCTTTGCCTAAGGGATTAGCTTGCTTTGCCCATGGATCCCTATACCCATGGGTATCATTCTCCTCAAAAGAAAGAAAGTTTTACTTTTTGTTGCATTTTATTTATTGTCTTAGTTTAATAATCATCCTCTTTAATGATTGCATTTAGATTAAGCATAGACTTGCATTCTCTTTGCTTTGTGGTCACTTAGAACTGGTTCGACAATCTTATATACTACATCATTTGATTAGGACCTTAGAAAAGTCCTTTCATCAAATTGGCGCCGTTGCCAAATTCTAAGTTGATTGTGACATTGGGATTTAGTCACTTGCTTGAGACTAAATCATTTTTCTTTTCTTGTGATACTGATTCTCCTTTTGCCTCTTCCTTTGATTTTCAGGTGTATGAACTGATGTCTTGCATATTTTCATGTATTTAGCCATCTTTTTATTGCATTCCCTTAGTTGTAGGCTTAAGTTTAGGCTTGTCTAGGATCATTTTGCATTCATTTGTCCCTATCAGGTGTTGGAGCATGTTTTGGTGAGATTTGTGGTGTTTGGAGACTTTGTGACCCAAAAAGAAGTGAAGAATCAAGAATGGCTATAAGAAGAGAAGTAAAACTAAGAGAAGAGGGTCGGACCGGGTAGCCTTGACCGGCTACACATACCCGGACAATGAGGACTGCTGGATGGCCGGGGAGACATGTCCGGGTACACACACCCGGACGGAAGAACAAGGCGCGTCCGAGCCAAGCACGTCCGGGGAAGCACGTCCGGTTACACACACCCGGACGGACGAACAAGGCGCGTCCGAGCCAAGCACGTCCGGCTACACACACCCGAACGGATGAACAAGGCGCGTCCGAGCCAAGCAAGTCCGGGGAAGCACGTCCGGCTACACACACCCGGACGATGAAGACTGGTGGACGCCCGGAGAGACGCGTCCGGGTACGAGCACCCGGACGGGAGAACGTGATGCGTCCAGACCGAGGACGAACGGGGTAGCCTGTCCGGCTAGGAGTACCCGGTAGTGAAGAAGGCGCTGAAGACCGGGGTGAGACGGCCGGGGTGAGACGGACGGCCTGGAGCCCGGACGGAGCAAAGAACACAGCCTGCTGGACGGCCGGGTAACCCTGACCGGGTTGAATGGTTCTGATTCTACCCTGACCGAGTTTTCTACCTCATTCCTATTGGTCTAGACCTATTTGGCTTAAGGACTTTTTAGTAATCTTAATCTATGTTTCTAGGGCTTTTAAGCCTAACTATAAGTACCATTGTAATCCCTAATGGGGATCTGATCTCATTTTTCTATCTAAGAACACATAAACCTCTTGAGTAAAGTTTCATCTTGATTCATAATCTCATCTTGTCTTTGTGCTCTGGATTGTTTGATTTCATATCCTTTCTTTCTCTATATGTTTAAGCTTGAATCTCTAATGAGTTTAAGATTAAGCATGTGGATTAGTGAGTAGATCCTTTTAAGATCCATGGGTTAGGGTGATAGAGAGTGATTAAGTTAGATCCAAGATGTCTATTGTTAGATCTATCATTTCCTTGCATAGATTTGGTGTTTTTAAAGCTATATTTGAGTTGGCCTCTCAAACATAGAGCTATAGGCATTTCATGCCCGGAAGGTGTTCTATGAAATGCCTGAACCAACTCATCTATGCTTTTAGCTTGCTTTGCCTAAGGGATTAGTTGTCATAGAGGCTAGGATTGCTATTAGACTCATTCTCATTGTTTGCTTTGATCATTACAGCCAAAGGGATTTGGTGTACTTGGGTGATCATTGCAAAAGAGCATTCATCTAGGGATAGAGCTTGCTTAGTTTTGTTGTCTAGGCATAAGGATTAGATTGATTGAAAAGTTAGCATCTTGAATTGAAGCTTAATCATTTGATATCAAGTCCCTATACCCATGGGTCTCACTCTCCTCATAAGAAAGAAAGTTTTGCTTTTTGTTGCACTTTGCTTATTGTTCTAGTTTAATCATCATTCTCTCTAATGGTTGCATTTAGATTGTGCATAGGCTTGCATTCCCTCTGTTTCATTGTCACTTAGGACTGGTTCGACAATCTTTTATACTACATCATTTGATTAGAACCTGAAAATTTTTATCATCATGAACACAAGAAGCAGGGGTGCAACTAACCTGGTTCCCACTGTTGAAGAGATAGCTACACTTGAGAGGGAAATAGCAAGAAGGAGAAGAGAAGAAGAGCAACAAGCTCACATTCAGAGGTTGGGGTTTGAGATGGATGATCACAAGCATCTACCTCAAGATGGAAATGGTCAAGGAGCTGACAATCTTGGCCATGGTGTATTCTACACTGGAGCTGTAGTCCAAGGTTGTCAGCTCCAGCAACAACAACACCCACAGCCGCCAGCTAGAGCTATTGGCACCTATGACCGTCCTCACATTCATGGCAATAGGACGGGCATCCGCACACCAGCTGTGGAAGCTAACAACTTTGAGATCAAGTCAGGATTGTTGAGTGTGATTGAGAACAACAAGTACCATGGCCTGGCTGTAGAAGACCCATTTGATCACTTGGATAAGTTTGATAGCTATTGTGGCTTGTCCAAGACCAATGGTGTGTCAGAAGATGCCTTCAAGCTCAAGCTGTTTCCTTTCTCTCTAGGAGACAAGGCACGCCAATGGGAGAAATCTCTGCCTAGTGATTCCATCACCACTTGGGATGATTGCAAGAAAGCCTTCTTGGAGAAGTTCTTCTCTACATCAAGGACAGCCAAGCTGAGGAATGAGATCTCTAGCTTCCAGCAGAAGAACTTGGAAAGCTTTAGTGAAGCATGGGAGAGGTTCAAGGGTATCAAGCTAAGTTCCCACACCATGGCTTCTCAAAGGAGAGTTTGCTGAGTACATTCTACAGAGGAGCCCTTCCTGAGTTCAGAGCAAGATTGGATACAGCAAGCAATGGTTTCTTCCTGGGCAGGTCTGAAGAAGATGTTGAGGACCTGGATGACAACATGGTGAAGAGTGACTCAGTTTACAGTGGAGAGCATGACAGAGCTGATAGAACAACCAGAGCTGATGACAACCAGACCAAGAAGGAAATCAAATCCTTGCAAGAGAAGATAGACTTGCTGATTGCTAACCAAGCCAAAAAGGAGCAGATCAACTTTGTGGGTGGTCCTAGTCAGGAAACTCCTCCTAAGGTTAATGAAGTTGATGGGTTAGAAGGGCAAGAAGAGCTTTGCTTCATCAATAACAATGGTACTTGGTACAGGAAGGAGCCTAACTTTCAGTACAACAACTACCAGCAAAGGTCTTATCCCAACAACCAGCAAGGAGGCTTTCAACCCAAGCAAAACACTCAGCAAGGGAACTACCAGCCTAGGCAGAATCCTCCTCCTGGTTTTACCAATCAAAGCAATCAGCCTACTCAAGCTCAAGGTAGCTCTTCCCAAGCTAAAGCTCCAGATTCCTCTATGGAAGCTATGTTCAAACAAATATTGGAAGGTCAAGCTAGAATAGCCAAGGACAGTGGCCATGAGTTCAAGACTGTTCACTCCAAGATTGATAGCAGCTATACTGAGCTAAACAACAAGATAAGAGCTTTGGAGAATCAGTTTGCTTCTATGAACTCTCAGCCAAGTCGCCAACAAGGAACATTACCAGGAAAGGCTGAGAAAAACCCCAAGGAGCCAATGAAGGCAATCACTTTGAGAAGTGGTAGAGAGTTACCTCCAAGAGCTCTCCCCAAGGATGGTGAGCCACTAAGTGGGGGGGGGGGGGGGGGGGGTGGCCATCAACATTGATGATGATGTTGTGATTGTAGATGAGAAGGTTGATGAGGATATTCTAGAAAAGATTGTTGAAGCTAAGGGTAAAGGAAAGGTTGGAGAAGAGAAGAAAACACTAAAGCATGGTGAAGTTGCCACTCCAACTAAAGAGTCTTCTTTTGTTCCTCCTCCCTATGAACCTAAGCTGCCATTTCCTGGAAGATTCAAGAAGCAACTTTTGGAGAAGTACAAAGCACTCTTTGAGAAGCAAATGAGTGAAGTTCAAGTCACAATGCCCATCATTGATGCCTTCATGCTTGTCCCTCAATACAGCAAGTTCTTGAAGGATGTTGTGGCTTCCAAGAAGAAGGAAATGGAAGGCATGATGGTTCATACTCATGAGTGCAGTGTCATCATCCAGAGATTGACAATCCCTAAGAAGCTAGAGGATCCAGGCTGCTTTACCCTACCTTGTGCCATTGGTCCTTTGATGTTTGAGAGATGTCTATGTGATATGGGAGCTAGTGTTAGTCTCATGCCTCTATCTGTTGCCAAGAAACTTGGGTTCAGCCAATATAAGAAGTGCAAACTCTCTTTGGTGCTTGCTGATCGCTCAGTAAAATTCCCTATTGGTATCCTTGAAGATCTCCCTGTGATGGTGGGAAATTGTGAGATTCCTACTGATTTTTTTGTGCTTGAGATGGATGAAGAAGCTAGAGACCCCTTGATCCTTGGAAGACCATTCTTAGCCACAGCAAGAGCCCTTATCAATGTGAAGGAAGGCAAGATTGATCTTCATTTGGGGAAAGAGCACACTCTCCATTTTGACATCAATGAGGTAATGACGATGTCAACTGTGCAAGGCCAAGTGTTTTACATAGAGGAGATGGAAGCTCTTGCTGATGAACTTCTTAAGGAATTGGCACTTGGAGAGTTGGCAATAAGGGACCCTTTGCAGCATGCTTTGACAGTGGATAAAGAGGTCCAAGTGGTTGAGAACCAAGAGAGTGATGCTATTGTGGCCATGCTGGATTCTCGCAAAAAGATCGATGATGAAGGCCAGTATGAGGAGCTTAAACAAGAGGTGCACCAAGCTGTTTCAGCCACTCAACAAGAGGACACTCGACAAGATGATTGGAGTGAGCTCAAGGCACCAAAAGTGGAGCTAAAACCTCTTCCCCATGGTGTAAGGTACGCATTTCTAGGCCCTAATGAGTCATATCCTGTCATTGTGAGTAGTGAACTTACTGAACTTGAACTTTCTCAACTTTTAAATACACTTAAAAAGTTTCGAAAGGCAATTGGGTACTCGCTAGATGATATTAAGGGGATATCACCTTCTTTGTGCATGCATAGGATACATCTAGAGGATGAATCAATGACTTCTATAGAGCATCAAAGAAGGTTAAATCCTAACCTGAAGGATGTTGTAAAGAAGGAGATTCTTAAGCTCTTAGATGCTGGTGTTATCTACCCTATTTCAGATTCTAAATGGGTATCTCTTGTGCATGTAGTCCCAAAGAAAGGTGGTATCACTGTGGTTAAAAATGACAAGGATGAATTGATACCAACTAGAACCATAACTGGCCATAGGATGTGTATTGATTATAGAAAACTCAACTCTGCATCTAGAAAGGATCATTTTCCATTGCCATTCATTGATCAAATGCTTGAGAGACTTGCAAACCATCCTTTCTATTGCCTTCTTGAAGGGTATTCAGGGTTTTTACAAATCCCCATGCATCCCAATGATCAAGAGAAGACAACATTCACATACCCCTATGGCACCTTTGCTTATCAAAGGATGCCATTTGGGTTATGTAATGCTCCAGCAACCTTTCAAAGGTGCATGATGTCTATCTTCTCGGATCTCATTGAGGATATAGTGGAGGTATTCATGGATGATTTCTCTGTCTACGGATCTTCGTTTTCTGCTTGTTTGTCCAACTTGTGCAGGGTCCTACAGAGATGTGAAGACACCAACCTTGTGCTGAATTGGGAGAAGTGTCACTTCATGGTCAAAGAGGGGATTGTTCTTGGGCATAAGATTTCAGAAAAGGGCATTGAAGTGGACAAGGCTAAGATTGAGGCGATGGTCAGTTTGCCACCACCAAAGACAGTGAAAGACATCAGGAGCTTCCTTGGCCATGCTGGGTTCTATAGAAGATTCGTCAAGGACTTCTCAAAGATTGCTAGACCAATGACTGATGTCTTGCATATTTACATGTTTTTAGCTATCATATCTTATGCATTTTTTGCTCATTTAGATTAGGCATTAGGCATCTTTAGGCTCATTTTGCATTCATAAGTCCCTATTAGGTGTTGGAGCACACTTTGGAGATATTGAAGATGTTGGGGAGTTTTGTGATGAAAAAGAGGGGTTTAAAGATGAACATGGACAAAGGCCTTAGAAGTATCTTCTGATGCTTATGTTATTTATGATCTAAGAACAAAAACCTTTGAGTAAAGCTTCATCTTTGATTTATTATCTCATCTCATCTTTTGTTTGATTGTTTATCTCATCTCCTTTCTTTCTCTATATATTTATGCTTGAATCTCTCATGGGTTTAAGAGTAAGCATGTGGATTAGTGAGTAGATCCTTCTAAGATCCATGGGTTAGGGTGATAGAGAGTGATTAAGTTAGATCCAAGGTGTCTAGTATTAGATCTATCATTTCCTTGCATAGATTTGGTGTTTTTAAAGCTATATTTGAGTTGGCCTCTCAAACATAGAGTTATAGGCATTTCATGCCCGGAAGGTGTTCTATGAAATGCTTGAACCAACTCATCTATGCTTTTAGCTTGCTTTTCCTAAGGGATTAGTTGTCTTAGAGGCTAGGATTGCTATTAGACTCATTCTCATTGTTTGCTTTGATCATTACAGCCAAAGGGATTTGGTGTACTTGGGTGATCATTGCAAAAGAGCATTCATCTAGGGATAGAGCTTGCTTAGTTTTGTTGTCTAGGCATAAGGATTAGATTGATTGAAAAGTTAGCATCTTGGATTGAAGCCTAATCATTTGATATCAAGTCCCTATACCCATGGGTCTCACTCTCCTCATAAGAAAGAAAGTTTTGCTTTTTGTTGTGTTTTACTTATTATTCTAGTTTAATCATCATCTTCTCTAATGGTTGCATTTAGATTGAGCATAGGCTTGCATTCCCTCTGTTTCATTGTCACTTAGGACTGGTTCGACAATCTTATATACTACATCATTTGATTAGAATCTGAAAAGTTCTATCATCAAATTGGCGCCGTTGCCAAATTCTAAGTTGATTGTGACATTGGGATTTAGTCACTTGCTTGAGACTAAATCATTTTTCTTTTCTTGTGATATTGATTCTCCTTTTGCATCTTCCTTTGCTTTTCAGGTGTATGAACACAAGAAGCAGGGGTGCAACTAACCTGGTTCCCACTGTTGAAGAGATAGCTACACTTGAGAGGGAAATAGCAAGAAGGAGAAGAGAAGAGGAGCAACAGGCTCACATTCAGAGATTGGGGTTTGAGATGGATGATCATCAACCCCAAGAAGGCAATGGTCAAGGAGCTGACAACCTTAGACCACAGCGCCAGCAACAACAACACCCACAGCGGCCAGCTAGAGCCATTGGCACATATGACCGTCCTCACATTCATGGCAACAGGACGGGCATCCGTGCACCAGCTGTGGAAGCTAACAACTTTGAGATCAAGTCAGGCTTGTTGAGTGTGATTGAGAACAACAAGTACCATGGCTTGGCTGTAGAAGACCCATTTGATCACTTGGACAAGTTTGATAGCTATTGTGGCTTGTCCAAAACCAATGGTGTGTCAGAAGATGCCTTCAAGCTCAAGTTGTTTCCATTCTCTCTAGGAGACAAGGCACGGCAATGGGAGAAATCTCTACCTAGTGACTCCATCACTACTTGGGATGATTGTAAGAAGGCCTTCTTGGAGAAATTTTTCTCCACATCAAGGACAGCCAAGCTGAGGAATGAGATCTCTAGTTTCCAGCACAAGAACTTGGAAAGCTTTAGTGAAGCATGGCAAAGGTTCAAGGGATATCAAGCTAAGTGCCCACACCATGGCTTCTCAAAGGAGAGTTTGCTGAGCACATTCTATAGAGGTGCCCTTCCTGAGTTTAGAGCAAGATTGGATACAGCAAGCAATGGTTTCTTCCTGGGCAGGTCTGAAGAAGATGCAGAGGAGCTGGTGGACAACATGGTCAAGAGTGATTCAGTTTACAGTGGAGAACATGACAGGGCTGATAGAACAACCAGAGCTGATGACAACCAGACCAAGAAGGAAATCAAATCCTTGCAAGAGAAGATAGACTTGCTGATTGCTAACCAAGCAAAGCAGGAGCAGATTCACTTTGTGGGTGGTCCAAATCAAGAAACTCCTCCTAAGGTTAATGAAGTTGAAGGGTTAGAAGGGCAAGAAGAGCTTTGCTTCATCAACAACAATGGTTCTTGGTACAGGAAGGAGCCTAACTTTCAGTACAACAATTACCAGCAAAGGTCTTACCCCAACAACCCTCAAGGAGGCTATCAACCAAAGCAAAACACTCAGCAAGGGAACTACCAGCCTAGGCAGAATCCTCCTCCTGGTTTTGCAAACCATGGCAATCAATCTACTCAAGCTCAAGGTAGCTCCTCCCAAGTTAAAGCTCCAGATTCATCTATGGAAGCTATGTTCAAACAATTATTGGAAGGTCAAGCTAGAGCAGCCAAAGACATTGGCCATGAATTCAAGACTGTTCACTCCAAGATTGACAGCAGCTACACTGAGTTAAACAACAAGATTAGAGCTTTGGAGAATCAGTTTGCTTCTATGAACTCTCAGCCAAGTCGCCAACAAGGAACATTACCAGGAAAGCCAGAGCAAAACCCCAAAGAACCAATGAAGGAAATAACTTTGAGAAGTGGTAGAGAGCTACCTCCAAGAACTCTCCCCAAGGATGGTGAGAAACTAAGTGGGGGGGGGGGGGTGGCTATCAACATTGATGATGATGTTGTGATTGTGGATGAGAAAGTTGATGAGGAGATTCTAGAAAAGATTGTTGAAGCTAAGGGTAAAGGAAAGGTTGGAGAAGAGAAGAAAACACCAAAACATGGTGAAGTTGCCACTCCAACAAAAGAGTCTTCTTTTGTTCCTCCTCCCTATGAACCTAAGCTGCCATTTCCTGGAAGATTCAAGAGGCAACTTTTGGAGAAGTACAAAGCACTCTTTGAGAAGCAATTGAGTGAAGTTCAAGTTACAATGCCAATCATTGATGCCTTCATGCTTGTCCCTCAATACAGCAAGTTCTTGAAGGATGCTGTGGCTGCCAAGAAGAAGGAAATGGAAGGCATGATGGTTCTTACTCATGAGTGCAGTGCCATCATCCAGAGATTGACAATCCCTAAGAAGCTAGAGGATCCAGGCTGCTTTACTCTACCTTGTACCATTGGTCCTTTGATGTTTGAGAGATGTCAATGTGATTTGGGAGCTAGTGTCAGTCTCATGCCTCTATCTGTTGCCAAGAAGCTTGGGTTTAGCCAATACAAGAAGTGCAAACTCTCTTTGGTGCTTGCTGACCGCTCAGTCAAATTCCCCATTGGTATCCTTGAAGACCTCCCTGTAATGGTGGGAAATTGTGAAATCCCCACTGATTTTGTTGTTCTTGAGATGGATGAAGAAGCTAGAGACCGATCCTTGGAAGACCATTCTTAGTCACATCAGGATCCCTTATCAATGTGAAGGAAGGCAAGATTGATCTTCATTTAGGGAAAGAGCACACTCTCCATTTTGATGTCAACGAGGTAATGAAGAGGTCAACTGTGCAAGGCCAAGTGTTCTACATAGAGGAGATGGAAGCTCTTGCTGATGAGCTCCTTGAGGAATTGGCACTTGGAGAGTTGACAATAGAGGACCCTTAGCAGCATGCTTTGACAGTGGATAAAGAGGTCCAAGTGGTTGAGAACAAGGAGAGTGAGGCTATTGCAGCCATGCTGGATTCTCGAAAGAAGATTGTTGATAGAGGCCAGTATGAGGAGCTTAAACAAGAGGTGCATCAAGCTGTTTCAGCCACTCAACAAGAGAACACCAAACAAGATGATTGGAGTGAGCTCAAGGCACCAAAAGTGGAGCTAAAACCTCTTCCCCATGGTGTAAGGTACGCATTTCTGGGCCCTAATGAGACATATCCTGTCATTGTGAGTAGTGAACTTACTGAACATGAGCTTTCCCAACTTTTAAATGCACTTAAAAAGTTTAGAAAGGCAATTGGGTACTCGCTAGATGATATTAAGGGGATATCACCTTCTTTGTGCATGCATAGGATACATCTAGAGGACGAATCAATAACTTCTATAGAGCATCAAAGAAGGTTAAATCCTAACCTGAAGGATGTTGTAAAGAAGGAGATTCTTAAGCTCTTAGATGCTGGTGTTATCTACCCTATTTCAGATTCTAAATGGTTATCTCCTGCGCATGTAGTTCCAAAGAAAGGTGGTATCATTGTGGTTAAAAAGGACAAGGATGAATTGATACCAACTAGAACCATAACTGGCCATAGGATGTGTATTGATTATAGAATGCTCAACTCTGCATCTAGAAAGGATCATTTTCCATTGCCATTCATTGATCAAATGCTGGAGAGACTTGCAAACCATCCTTTCTATTGCTTTCTTGATGTGTATTCTGGATTCTTCCAAATCCCCATACAAATCCCCATACATCCCAATTCTGTATTGATTATAGAAAATTCAACTCTGCATCTACAAAGGATCATTTTCCATTGCTGTTTATTGATCAGATGCTTGACAGACTTGCAAACCATCCTTTCTATTGCTTTCTTTATGGGGGTATTCAGGGTTCTTCCAGATCCCCATACATCCAAATGATCAAGAGAAGACAACATTCACATGCCCCTATGGCACCTTTGCTTATCAAAGGATGCCATTTGGGTTATGTAATGCTCCAGCAACCTTTCAAAGGTGCATGATGTCTATCTTCTCGGATCTCATTGAGGATATAGTGGAGGTATTCATGGATGATTTCTCTGTCTACGGATCTTCGTTTTCTGCTTGTTTGTCCAACTTGTGCAGGGTCCTACAGAGATGTGAAGACACCAACCTAGTGCTGAATTGGGAGAAGTGTCATTTCATGGTCAAAGAGGGGATTGTGCTTGGACACAAGATTTCAGAAAAGGGCATTGAAGTGGACAAGGCTAAGATTGAGGTGATGGTCAGCTTGCCACCACCAAAGACAGTGAAAGACATCAGGACCTTCCTTGGCCATGCTGGGTTCTATAGAAGATTCATCAAGGACTTCTCAAAGATTGCTAGACCAATGACCAAGTTGCTGTGCAAGGAGGCTGCTTTCAGCTTTGATGAAGATTGTCTTGAGGCTTTCAAGAAGATAAAGGGTGACCTTGTTAGTGATCCCATTGTTCAGCCACCTGATTGGGATCTCCCCTTTGAGATAATGTGTGATGCTAGTGATTTTTCTGTTGGGGCTGTCCTGGGGCAGAAGAAGGATGGCAAAACTCATGTGATTTATTATGCTAGCCAAACCTTGAATGATGCACAGATGAGGTATGCCACGACAGAGAAAGAGATGCTGGCCATTGTCTTCGCCTTTGAGAAATTCAGAAGCTACCTGGTGGGTTCTAAGGTCATTGTGTATACTGACCATGCAGCTTTGAGACATCTCCTAGCAAAGAAGGATGCCAAGCCAAGACTACTAAGGTGGATCCTTTTGCTTCAAGAGTTTGACTTGGAGATTAGAGACAAGCCAGGGATTGAGAATGGAGTTGCTGATCACTTGTCCAGGTTGAGAATTGAAGGTGGAATCCCTATTGATGAGGGCCTCAGAGAAGAGCATGTCTTGGCCATCATGTCAGTGGTGGCAGTCATTGAGACTGGAAAAAAGATTGAAGAGGTTAAGGCAGCCGAAGAGAAGGGACCTTGGTATGCTGATTTGGTTAACTACTTAGCCACTGGAAAGGAACCATTGGGACTTGCAGGGTATGAGAAGAAGAAGTTCTACAAAGATTTGAAGAGATACTATTGGGATGAACCATACCTCTACACCCTATGCAAGGATCAGATTTATAGAAGAGTGGTGGCTGAAGAAGAAGTTGAAGGAATCCTCTCACATTGCCATGGATCTTCCTATGGAGGCCATTTTGCTCCATTCAAGACTGTCTCAAAGGTGTTACAAGCTGGATTTTGGTGGCCACACATGTTCAGGGACTCACTAGACTTCATTTCAAGATGTGACTCTTGCCAAAGGAGTGGGAACATTACTAAAAGGAATGAGATGCCTCAAAACCCAATCCTTGAAGTGGAAGTGTTTGATATTTGGGGGATTGATTTCATGGGACCCTTCCCCTCTTCCTATGGCAACAAATACATCTTGGTAGCTGTGGACTATGTATCAAAGTGGGTGGAAGCGATAGCAAGTCCTACAAATGATTCAAGAGCACTATTTTCCCAAGATTTGGAGTCCCAAGAGTGGTCATAAGTGATGGAGGTTCACACTTCATCAACAAGGTATTTGAGAGTCTTCTCAAGAGGAATGGAGTAAAGCACAAGGTTGCAACACCCTATCACCCTCAAACTAGTGGCCAAGTGGAAGTCTCCAACAAGCAAATCAAGGGGATCTTGGAAAAGGTTGTAGGAACCAAGAGGAAGGATTGGTCAGCCAAACTTGATGATGCTCTTTAGGCATATAGAACAGCATTCAAGACTCCTCTAGGCACCACTCCCTTCAACATTGTCTATGGAAAGTCTTGCCACCTACCAGTTGAGCTTGAATACAAGGCATTGTGGGCTGTGAAGCTTCTAAACTTTGACATCAAGTGTGCAAAGGAGAAGAGACTTCTTCAACTCAATGAGCTGGATGACATAAGGATGGATGCTTTTCAGAACTCAAGGATCTACAAGGAAAAGACAAAGGCCTTCCATGACAGGCACATCCTCAAGAGAGAGTTCAAGGCAGGAGATCAAGTGCTTCTTTACAACTCTAGACTGAAGTTATTTCCAGGAAAGCTAAAGTCAAGGTGGTCTGGTCCATTTGTGATCAAAGAAGTGAGACCCTATGGAGCCATTGTGCTTTGGAACAATGATGGTGGAGACTTCACAGTGAATGGCCAAAGACTCAAGGAATACATGGCCACAGTACCAAAGTCAAGCTAGTGACTTTAAACAAGCTCACTTGGGAGGAAGTCCCATGGTTATCCTTGTACATATTGCATTGGGATTCTTTTTATTTTTCATCAAAAAGTCCTTTGAATGATGATGGGGCTAGATTGGGAGTTTGAAAATGAGTTCACTGAGGTTATGAGATGGAAGAGACATGAAAGGAAGTGGGTTGGTTCAGAGATCAAGAAAAAAAAAAGGAGGTGAAATTCAGACTTAGAGGTTTGGACGGACGCACCCGGGTGGTGCTACCCGGGACACGGCACCCGCACGGGTGAATCAAGCAGTACGGACGGCTGAGTCGAGCAGCGGACGTACCCGAGCAGACCTACGCGGGACGCAGCACCCGCACGGCTGAGTCGAGCAGGACGGACGTACCCGAGCAGACCTACGCGGGACGCAGCACCCGCACGGCTGAGTCGAGCAGGACGGACGTACCCGAGCAGACCTACGCGGGACGCAACACCCGCACGGTGCGAAGGGGAGCACGCGGGTATACATACCCGAGTCGTCCGAACGCCCCAGCACCCGCGCACCAGCTTGACCCGCGTGACGACCCAACCGCGACCCGCCCGGCCCAGGTAAGTGTTTCTTCCCCTTCTTCCGACCCAAACCCACCTAAACCCGCCCAGAACCATCCCTACCCGACCCAGAAACATTTTAAAACCCAAAGCCACCCCCTCTTTCCTCATTCCATCTTCTTCCTCACATCAACATCCTCTCTAGCCTTCAAGAACAAAAATTCCCATAACTTTGCCAAACCTATACCAAATCACAAGTTTCTTCTTCCCACATCAAGACCTTCCTCCCCTAGACCTAGTTCCTTGAACCATTTTATCTTTATCCTTCATCCAAAGCAAGGTATGGTATCTCTAAGTTCAAATTCGTAACCCTCATGAACCCTAAAAATTTGAACTTGAAATTTGAGCTTTTTCTTGCTAATTTCTTGTAAATTATACTAGGGAATGCTTGTATATCATGCTGGGTAGTTGATTTCATGGTGGAATTGAGATTAATTTGAACTTTGACAAATTAGGGTTCATGAGATTTGGGGGTTTTTGAAAAGGCTCTTCCTTTTGGTTGATTGTGGTCTAGGTTGATTGGAATTGATGTTCTAGAGCTTGTTTAGCATTCAATTTCAGCTGGCTTGATGTTTTTACTTGGAATTCAGCTTGATTAAGTTCCCTTGTTCATAAAAAAAAAAAAAATTATGAATCTTGTGAACTTGGGAGCTTGATTACTTTGATAGTCTTGCTAGGTTGCTGGTTCTAGACTAGGTTTGCAAGTTTTCTTCCATCTCTTATCTTTTCCAGCATATTCTCTCTTCCTTGTGCTTTATCTTGTCCAAGTCTTGATATTTTTCAGGTTCCAATGGGAAGGAAGATGAGAAACTGATTGCACAAGAGAAGGCCGAGGCTGCTGAGAAACACACTGCTAGGTTCGGAAAAACGTTAGGCTCCATGCCTGAATCCGAGGAAGAACGTAGGCAACAAGCTCTGGCTATGTTGAGAAAGAAGGCACAAGCCAAGAAGGCTGGACACAGTTTGGTTGATGGGGCAAACAAGCAACCCAAGGATGAAGGAAAAAGAGTGGTTGATGTTGGTAATAAGACTAGCAAGGAGGATGGCAAGAGGTTAGCTAGTGATGAGAGAGTGCTTGATGATGCTTACAAGAAGGCCAAGAAAGATGGAAAGAGAGTGGCTGTTGGTGATGATAAGAACACTCCTTCAAAGAAGGCTAGAGCTCCAAAATCTCACATTGTGGGACCTCTTGTTTTGGAGAAGAACACAAAGAAGGATGCTGAGAAACCCACACCTCCCACCAAGATCAGAATCAAGGCACCAAACCCAAAGGCATTGGCACCTCCACCCTTGGAGCCAGTAGATTCTACTGTTGAAGAAGCATCATCTCCAAATGGAAATGTGGCTGAGCAAGAAACCTTCGAAAAGTTAGGGTTCAACCCTCATAGAGATCGACAAAAGAAGCCAACTGAAGTTGAACTATTGGAGCAAATGAGGCAAGGAGTATCTTGGCCTCCAACCAGATTTGCTGATGTGAGGCTAATGAGGGAGCTAGAAATTGACCAAGACATGAAGGATTTGCTTGCTCTCATGAACATGGACAGTTTCTACTCCATGGCTCACCCAACCTATAAAGAGGTCTCTTGTCAATTCATGGCATCCTTGGAGGTCACATTCCACTCTTCTCTACATGAGGAACAAGGGTGGGGAAGAATCAGCTTCAAGATAGATGGGAAGCCTTATTTCATGACCTTCACTGAGATTGGAGAGGTGCTAGGCCTCAAGGATTTGAAGGAGTCCTCTTTGCCTAAGCTGAAAGGGCTTCCTAAAGGAAAGACCCTTGCCCACTTCACTTACAAGTTCTTATCAGGCAAGGATAGAGTGTCCAGCAGAGACAAGAATGCATCTATCAGACATCCATCAGTCCGCTACCTCCATAGGCTGATTGTCCACACCATCTACCCAAGGAAAGAGCCAAGCAACGTGAATGGAGAAGACTTAAACCTCATGCACCAAGCCATCCAACACTTTGCCTTACCTCCTCACCTACCTGAATTTTCCACTGATTTCTACGCTGAGTTTGGTATGGTTGGATACTTTGTGAGGCGCCTTATGTACTACAAGGAGTATGCTTGGACAAACAGGGATCCAGAGGCTCAGATTGGAATAGGCGGCTTGATCACACCTTTGCTTGAGCACCAGGGTATTAACTTGGGAGATGATGCATCCGGTCCCTCTTTCATTGATCTCACCTACTTGAAGTCAGCTCATTACTTCTCTGGAAGATACAATGGGAAGTGTGTTTACTCGTACTTGAGAGTCCCCACCACAGTTGAGCTGCTTCTCCCTAACTATGAGCTCACTACCTTGAGCACACCAGGTACTATGAGTTTTGATATCAGTGAGCAGCATCTCCTGGGCAGTCATGGAGCTCTTGGCCCTATGACATTGAACATGAACGAGAAAGCAGCAGCAAAGGCAGCTAAGTTTGATCAGGGATACTCCAGCAGAGCCACAGCTCATCTCTTTGGTCCTCCTCGCTACACGTTTGAGCAATGCACAAGTGCTTTGCCTATTGGTCCCATTCGCCAAGCTCATGACCAGATTAGCACACTGCAAAGGTGGAACAGAGCTCAAGATAGGACCATCTTCAAGCTCACCAAGAAGTGCAAGGAATTGAGGAAAACTGTGAAGAGACAAGCTGAAGCTTCAGCTAAGTTCATGAGAAAGGTTGCTGATGTTCTGACTAAGGGAGCTGTAGCAGGCTGCAAGGCTGAGGACTTCGATCTTGAGACTTTCCTTGCACCACTTCCTCTACCCCTTCTTGACCCAAACGCACCACAAACCGAGAAGCAAGCCCTCCGCAGCTTGAGGAACCCCTACATCGCCCCATCCGCGTCCGGAAACAAGTCACCAAGCCTAAGCACCACTGCTGATGAAATTAATTCTGAGGGTGAGGCATCAGCCTCATCCCATGCTCCATAGAGGTACTCCAACACCCTATCATTGTATATACCATTCATCATTTCATTTAGTTTTATTTTTTCTTTCTTTGGGCCCTTCTCAACATTTAACAAACACAGAGACTGTGTGAATTAAGTGTGGGGGAGGTGCCAAGTTGCTGATCATCTTGTGTTTTATGTCATAAGCATGCATTTGTAGATAGTTATTGCATAGAAAAGCCATAAAAATTTGAAAAATTTGAAAAGCACAAAAAGAATCATGTAGTTGCATTAGGATTGAGTCTAGATCATTCACTTGCATAAAAAAAAAAAGAAAAAGAGAAAAATCATCATATAGGTTGCATCATGCATAAGGGGACAAGGATGATAGTTGCCTTGAAAAGATGCTCATGCTAAGTTCTTTAAGTGATACCCTTTATAAGCATAGTAAGTAGCTTGAGCAATCTTAGGATAGCTTGTAAACTTTTTGCCTTGAAATCTCTTCCTAAAGCTTATTTGATTGATTGATGCTATCTCTTTGAAGTTTGCTCCTGTCATATTTAGACTCTACTCTCTTGCTCATGGTCCCTTGTGTACTAAGCCATGGATAGAACACTTGAGTTGTCCCTCCCATTCTTTGCCTATCTTTTTGGACAGGCTCAAGTGGCACTCCACACCCTAAAACCCTTACCTCCTTTCAAGCTTTCATTATTTGTTGAATGAGGCCTTCTTTGGAAAGCTTTACATGTGCATAATGTTGAGAGTATTGGGAACGACAATGCTTGGTCTCCATTTTAGCTAGATTAGACACTCATAATGTCTAGCTTCTAGGATGGGGGTGAGTGTTGTATGGTATGATCTTGGGGAAGTGAAAGGTTTATGAAAGAAAAGGTTGACTCATGAGACTCTATTGTTATAAGTGATTAAGTCTAGAAGGGATAAGAGGAATGAAAGATTGTAAGCTCCAAGTTGTTAAAAAGTCTTGGCCCCCATAAAAAAAAAAGAAAAGAAAAAAAAAAGAAAAAAAAATAATAATAATGAAAGGGGGCTAGCAATATCTAGAAAGAGCTGAAAAAGAGTTTAAAATGTGAAAATTCCCTTTTAGACTTCATTAAGAAAGAGTTTCAAATGAGAAAATATCTTGAATATTTGGGGGAAATCTTTGGGTGAGAGATGTGAGTGGTATTTTGGCATTGGGAATAAGGATGTAATTTATGTATTTGGGGAAAGGGTAGAACAATGGAGATTGAGCATTGTATGCATGAGTTGATCCCTTTCTTAGATATATTATGTGCAATGTCAAGGCTACTTGTTTTGAGAGTGAACCACCCTTTGAAAGATCCCTTTGAACCCCTTGTTTCACTTGAATAAAACCTTCTACCACCAAACCAAATGGCTTGGACCATTTGACCATTTGCAAGAAGTCTTTTGAGTTTGCTTAATGATTGTTAGAGGGCAAATGGAATTGTGGGTTGTGGATTCAAGATGAGTAAGTGTAGGGATCAAAGGAGTTAAGATAGGCCTTGTTAAGTTAGAGTTGGATTGAGTTTTTGCTCCTGCTACTTGGTATGTTTATGCAAGGTTATCAAGTTGAGAACTAAGAAGAGCATTATTTTGGCTATGAGTCCCCTCCTTCAAACCTCTCCTCCTTAGTCCTTGCAAGTTTACTTGTGGACAAGTAAAGGACTAGTGTGGGGGAGTTGATGTCTTGCATATTTACATGTTTTTAGCTATCATATCTTATGCATTTTTTGCTCATTTAGATTAGGCATTAGGCATCTTTAGGCTCATTTTGCATTCATAAGTCCCTATTAGGTGTTGGAGACATGGCATTCTGAGTTAGCTTTCCAATGGGAGTGGTTTCAAACCATTTGAAGCTATATTGGAGGAGTTATGACTGTTTGAGTGAAGGCACGTCAGTACACCCGGGTCAGCATGCTCGGCCTGACCAACTCGCACGGACGAGAGGATGAACGCCAGACGGTACCGCACCCAGACAGACGTACGCGACCTCGATGACCCGCACGTACTGACCACGGGAACGGACAGCGTACGCGGCTTGGAGCACCCGACTGGACGCCACCCGCGTGAAAGCTTACCCGGACGCTCACACCCGAACAAGACGACCCGCACGACCCGACAGTGGAGGACGCCCAGGATCAGGACGCGGCCAGGACGACCCGGGGACGAGAACCCGCACGTTCTGATTGTGTTGGAAGCCTAGAACACACGCGGCCTTGCACACCCGTCCGTTCTCACCCGCGCATGAAGTCACCCGGGCAGGCACACGCGGCCTGAAGGACCCGCACGTCCTGATGGTTCTGACGCCAAGACACACGCGGTTCAGATCACCCGGACGCCCCATCAGGCCATCCAGCCCGCGTACCAGCAGACACCCGACCTCCCTCACCCGGCCACTTCCACCCGCACGGGTTGGACTGAAGGGATGAGCTCAGGACACGACCTCCCTCACCCGGCCTAGAAGACCCACACGGCCTGATGGCCTGTTGGATGTCGGACGAAACCTCATACCCAGCCAGCCATACCCGGCCTAGAAGAAGGCTGTCCGACCAGGGTATCCGAGCTTCTTCCTTTTGGAGCATTCTGATTGGTTTATGCTTGAATCTCTTATGGGTTTAAGAGTAAGCATGTGGATTAGTGAGTAGATCCTTCTAAGATCCATGGGTTAGGGTGATAGAGAGTGATTAAGTTAGATCCAAGGTGTCTAGTATTAGATCTATCATTTCCTTGCATAGATTTGGTGTTTTTAAAGCTATATTTGAGTTGGCCTCTCAAACATAGAGCTATAGGCATTTCATGCCCGGAAGGTGTTCTATGAAATGCCTGAACCAACTCATCTATGCTTTTAGCTTGCTTTGCCTAAGGGATTAGTTGTCTTAGAGGCTAGGATTGCTATTAGACTCATTCTCATTGTTTGCTTTGATCATTACAGCCAAAGGGATTTGGTGTACTTGGGTGATCATTGCAAAAGAGCATTCATCTAGGGATAGAGCTTGCTTAGTTTTGTTGTCTAGGCATAAGGATTAGATTGATTGAAAAGTTAGCATCTTGGATTGAAGCCTAATCATTTGATATCAAGTCCTTATACCCATGGGTCTCACTCTCCTCATAAGAAAGAAAGCTTTGCTTTTTGTTGTGTTTTACTTATTATTCTAGTTTAATCATCATCCTCTCTAATGGTTGCATTTAGATTGAGCATAGGCTTGCATTCCCTCTGTTTCATTGTCACTTAGGACTGGTTCGACAATCTTATATACTACATCATTTGATTAGAATCTGAAAAGTTCTATCATCAATGACCAAGTTGTTATGCAAGGAGGCCACTTTCAGCTTTGATGGAGAGTGTCTTGAAGCCTTCAAGAAGATAAAGGGTGAACTGGTTAGTGCTCCCATTGTCCAGCCACCTGATTGGGACCTCCCTTTTGAGATAATGGGTGATGCTAGTGACTTTGCTGTTGGGGCTGTCCTGGGGCAGAAGAAGGATGGCAAGACTCATGTGATTTATTATGCTAGCCAAACCCTGAATGATGCATAGATGAAGTATGCCACAACTGAGAAAGAGATGCTGGCCATTGTCTTCGCCTTTGAAAAATTCAGAAGCTACCTGGTGGGTTCAAAGGTCATTGTGTATACTGACCATGCAGCTTTGAGACATCTCCTAGCAAAGAAGGATGCCAAGCCAAGACTACTAAGGTGGATCCTTTTGCTTCAAGAGTTTGACTTAGAGATTATAGACAAGCCAGGGATTGAGAATGGAGTTGCTGATCACTTGTCCAGGCTGAGGATTGAAGGTGGAATCCCTATTGATGAGGGACTTAGACAAGAGCATGTCATGTCTATCATGTCAGTGGTTGCAGTTATTGAGACTGGAAAGAAGATTGAAGAGGTTAAGGCAGCTGAAGAGAAGGGACCTTGGTATGCTGATTTGGTTAACTACTTAGCCACTGGGAAGGAGCCGTTGGGTCTTGCAGGGTATGAGAAGAAGAAGTTCTACAAAGACTTGAAGAGATACTATTGGGAGGAACCATACCTCTACACCCTATGCAAAGATCAGATCTATAGAAGAGTGGTGGCTGAAGAAGAAGTTGAAGGAATCCTCACACATTTCCATGGATCTTCCTATGAAGGCCATTTTGCTACCTTCAAGACTGTCTCAAAGGTGCTACAAGCTGGATTTTGGTGGCCACACATGTTCAGGGACACACAAGACTTCATTTCAAGAAGTGACTCTTGCCAAAGGAGGGGGAACATTACCAAGAGGAATGAGATGCCTCAAAACCCAATCCTTGAAGTGGAAGTGTTTGATGTTTGGGGGATAGACTTCATGGGACCCTTCCCTTCTTCTTATGGCAACAAATACATCTTGGTAGCTGTGGACTATGTATCAAAGTGGGTGGAAGCCATAGCAAGCCCCACAAATGATTCAAGAGTGGTGATCAAGATGTTCAAGAGCAATATCTTCCCAAGGTTTGGAGTACCAAGAGTGGTCATTAGTGATGGAGGTTCCCATTTCATCAACAAGGTATTTGAGGGTCTTCTCAAGAATCATGGAGTGAAACACAAGGTTGCAACACCCTATCACCCTCAAACAAGTGGCCAAGTGGAGGTCTCCACCAAGCAAATCAAGGGCATCTTGGAGAAGATTGTGGGAACCAAGAGGAAGGATTGGTCAGACAAGCTTGATGATGCTCTTTGGGCATATAGAACAGCCTTCAAGACTCCTCTAGGCACTACTCCTTTCAACCTTGTCTATGGGAAGTCTTGCCATTTGCCAGTTGAGCTTGAATACAAGGCATTGTGGGCAGTGAAGCTTCTAAACTTTGACATCAAGGGTGCAAAAGAGAAGAGACTTCTTCAACTCAATGAATTGGATGAGATAAGGATGGATGCCTTTGAGAACTCAAGGATTTACAAGGAAAAGACTAAGGCCTTCCATGACAGGCACATCCTCAAGAGAGAATTCAAGGCTGGAGATCAAGTTCTTCTCTACAACTTTAGACTGAAGTTATTTCCAGGGAAGCTTAAGTCAAGGTGGTCTGGTCCATTTGTGATCAAAGAAGTGAGACCTTATGGAGCCATTGTGCTTTGGAACAAGGATGGTGGAGACTTCACAGTGAATGGACAGAGACTCAAGGAATACATGACCACAATACCAAAGTAGGATGGGACATCAACCCCACTCTCTGATGCTCCCCTTGCCTAACCTCAAAGGAGGCAAAGTCAAGCTAGTGACTTTAAACAAGCTCACTTGGGAGGAAGTCCCATGGTTATCCTTGTAAATATTGCATTAGGATTTGTTCTTTTCAACAATAAATCACTTGGAGGATGGTGAGAGCTTGGGAATGAGTTGGATAAGGTCTTGAGATGGAGGAAGCACATATAAAAAATAAAAATAAAAAGAAAAAAAGAAAAAAGAGAAGATGTGGTTTGGACCGGGTAGGGTGGACCGGGGTCGCCTACCCGGTCGGATGGCAGCATGGAGCAGGACCGGGATGCAGGCGTCCGGGTACATCTACCCGGTCGGGAAGCAGGCTGCTGCGGACCGGGGTGGCCTGTCCGGGTAAAGGCACCCGGTCGGACTGCTTCCGCACACAGGATCCGCGCACTGACCCGATGAAGCCCCACGACCCGCGCACGACCCGGCCGCGACCCAGGTAAGTATTTCTGTCCCTAAACCGACCCAAACCCATCTAAAACCGACCCAGAACCCATCCAACCTGACCCAGAACTTCCCTAAAGCCCTAAGTCACCCTCTCTCTCCTCATTTCATCTTCTTCCTCACATCAAAATCCTCTTTAGCCTCCAAGAACCAAAATCCCCATAACTTTGTCAAATCTCAACCAAATCACAAAATTCTTTTTCCCACATCCAAGTCTTCTTCCCCTAGGTCTAATTCCTTGAATCTTTTCATCTTTATCTTTCATCCAAAGCAAGGTATGGTATCTTAAAGTTCAAATTCGTAACTCTCATGAACTCTAAAAATTTGAACATGAAATTTGAGCTTTTTCTTGCTAGATTCTTGTAAAATAGACTAGGGAAAGCTTATATATCATGCTGGGTAGTTGATTACATGGTGGAAATGAGATTAATTTGAACTTTAGAAAATTAGGATTCATGAGATTTGGGGGTTTTTCATAAAGTGCTTGTTTTAGGTTGTTCTTGGGTTAGATTGGATGCTAGGTTGCTGGAGAACTTCAGATTCGGCTAATTCAATCTTGATTGTGTTTGATTGAGGGGTTTTGATTCTTAGAGATTCTTGTTGCTCAAAAAAAAAAATTGAGCATGAGAATTCTCTAGGATGTTCTAAAGCCCCTTTTGCTTCATACTTTGTTTCTTGTGAGTAATTGATCATTGGGATTGAATTCTTATGCTTTTGATCATGTTTCTCATCTTGAGAGGTTTTTCCTTCTTAAAGCTCACTCTTTTCCAAGGTTTACAATTTCAGGTACCAATGGGGCGAAAGAGTGAAGCTGATATAGAAGTTGAGAAGCAAGAGCTTGAAGCAAGACACACTGCTCAGTTTGGGAAATCTTTGGGTTCACAGCCTGGTTCAGAAGAGGAGTGTCGCCAGCAAGCTTTGGCAATGCTAAGGAAGAAAGCACAACCCAAGAGAGATGGGAAGAGAGTTTTTGTTGATAAGGGTATAGCTGATGATGCTCACAAGCAAGCCAAGAGGGATGGAAAGAGAACAGCTGCTGGGGAAAGTGTGACTGATGGTGCTAACAAGCAGGCTCCTCCCAAGAGAGCTAAGGCACCAAGACACTCTAGTGTGAGAGCTCTTGTGGTGGAGAAAACCAACAACAAAGGTGATCATGCACTTGCTCACACTATGAGGGCTGTGACTCCACCTAGGAGAGCACCAGATCCTATGCAAGAGAATGTAGAAAACCTTAACCAGCACACCATGGAAGAGAAGTTGGCAAGGGCTAGAGCAAAGAAGCAAGGCAAGAAGCCATAGTTGCAGAGAGTGAAGGTGAAGAGGATGAGATATCTTCTAATGATGAGCATGCTGATCCTAAATCAAAGTATGACAAGAGGGACAGGTCCAAGACACCTACTGAGGATGAGCTGGTCGATCTTTTGAGGAATGGCATTGCTTGGGTCCCTACCAGATTTGTTCATAAGATGATCTTGCAAGAGATGTACTTTGATGATGATGTTCAAGCCATGCTTGAGCACATGAAGATGGGAAGCCTCTACTCAGCAGCCTACCCTACTCACAAGGAAGTCTCTTGCCAATTCTTGGCTACAGTAGAAGCAACCTTTCACACTACCAAGCATGCACAGCAAGGATGGGGAGAGATCAAATTCAAGATTGAGGGTGAGGTGTACTCCATGTCTTTCACAGAGATTGGTGAAGTTCTTGGACTTGAGGATCAGAAACATTCTTCACTTCCCACACTTAAGACAGCCCCTAAGGAGAAGACCATTGCTGAATCAATGTGGACCTTGTTAACAGGACAAGGGAGAGGAGGCCACAAGAAAGAGAAGAATGGTGCTATTAGGCATCCCATTCTGCGCTATCTCTACAGGCTGCTTAACCACACCCTCTTCCAGAAGAAAGAGATAGGGAATGTTGCTGGAGAAGAGCTGAGATTCCTTCACCAAACCGCCCGACACTTTGCTTCCTTTCCTCAGCTCCCTGTTGTCCCGGATGACTTCTACTCAGATTTTGGTATGGTTGGTTTCTTTGTTCAGCGCTTCATGCACTACAAGAGTTGGGCTTGGATAAACCGTGACTCAGGTCCTCAGATTGGTATTGGTGGATGGATAACTCCATTATTGGCTTCCCAGGGGATTGATTTGGGTGATGTTGGAGCAGGTCATACTTTCCTGGAAGGAGCTTACCTGAAGAAGGCTCAGTTCTTAAGTGGAAGGTTTGATGGGAGATGCGTCTATTCCTATTCGAGAGGTGGCAAAAGGGCTGAGCTGTTGCTTCCTAACTCAGAACTCACTTCGTTGAGCACTTCAGGAGACATCAGCTTTGACATCAGTGAGGAGCACCTCCTTAGGAGTCATGGACCCCTTTGCCCTGTGACCTTCCTCAAGGTGAGAAGGCAGCAAGCAAAAAGTCTGTCTATGATCAGGAGCACACCAGAAGAGCCACTGCTCATCTCTTTGGTCCTCCTCGCTACAAGTTCGAGCAATGCACCAGTGTCCTGCCTCTTGGGCCCTTTCGCCAAGCTCATGACCAGATCAGCACCCTCCAGAGGTGGAACAGGGCTCAAGATAGAACCATTTTCAAGCTCACCCACCAGTGCAAGGAACTGAAAAGAACCGTGAAGAGGCAAGCTGAAGCTTCAGCTCGGTTATTGAAGAAAGTGGCTGAGGTTCTAGCTAGGGGAGCTGTAGCTGGCTGTAAGGCTGAGGACTTTTATCTTGACGCTCTCAATGCACTCCCTCCTCAGCCACTTCATGACCCCTCTGCACCCAGAACCAAGAAGCAAGGCCTCCGCCGCTTCAGGAACCCTTACATAGCCCCATCTGAGTCCGGAAACAAGTCACCTTCCCTAAACACCACAGCTGATGAAGATGACTCTGAGGGTGAGGCATCAGCCTCATCCCACTCTCCATAGAGGTACTCCAACACCCTATCTTTGTATATACCATTCATCATTTCATTTAGATTTTATTTATCTTTCCTTTTTTGGGCCATTCTCTACATTTAACAAACACAGAGACTGTGTGAATTAAGTGTGGGGGAGGTGTCAAGTTTCTGATAGTTTTGTGATTTATGTCATATGCATGCATTTTTAGATAGTTATTGCATAGAAAAACCAAAAAAAATTGAAAAGAACAAAAAGAATCATGTAGTTGCATTAGGATCGAGTCTAGATCATTCACTTGCAAAAAAAAAAAAAAAAAAAAAGAAATCATCATATAGGTTGCATCATGCATGAAGGGGCAAGGATGATAGTTGTCTTGTAAAGATGCTCATGCTAAGTTCTTAAAGTGATAACCTTTATAATCATAGTAAGTAGCTTGAGCAATCTTAGGATGACTTGTAAACTTCGAGCCTTGAAAACTCTTCCTAAAGCTTATTTGATTGATTGATGCTCTCTCTTTGAAGTTTGCTCCTGTCATATTTAGACTCTAAGTCTCTTGCCCATGGTCCCTTTTGTACTAAGTTGATAAGTCATGGATTTTACCCACTTTCAACCATGATTTTTATATGTTTTTGGGAACAAAATGACACTTTTGGTGTCTTTTATGAGCTTTTAAAGATTCAGGTACTCTTTGGTGAAATATGACCATTTTGGAGCAAAAATGGATACTTTAAGGAGGGTTGTATCGGAGCTAAATCGACCGATGCTCACCATGACGCATCGACCGACGAGACACTATACTAATCGATCGATAGAAGATTGTGAAATCGATCGACATGAAAGGCCTCCAAGAATTAATGACGAGTTTAATGAGCTAGACATGTCATTAGGGTTTCACTTCTACCAAATGAGTCCCTGGCCGCCTGTTAGGCTATATTAATAGGGTTTTGTATTATTTTAGAGGCAAGACTTGCCTAGAGAACTTTTAGACCTAATTTTGAGAGAAGCTTCTTGCTACCTTGGAGAGAGAGCTTAGGAGTGGAGAGATAGATCCAAACTGCATACAGAGAAGATCTTGAACTCCCTTATTTTTCTCTACTCTTTTACTATTTCTCTTATTATTCTATTTAAAAGTATTATTCAAACCATAATGATTTTGTTTTCCATGAATATGTTTGAGTAGTTTCTCTTGTTAGATTTAGGCTTCTCATTAAGGCTAAGCATGCATTGCAATTGATTTAATGTTAGGGTGTTTAAAATATAGTTCCAACCTACCTTGAGTGCACGAGAGTAGCCTCTTTGTAAGATTGGAGAACCAATTCAAATCCGATCTTAAAGCTCACTAGAAACGATATCAATCGATAGAGCAATCCGCCTGTCGAGCGATACCGCGAAAGGTGTATCGATCGATATTCAATTAGAATAATCGATCGACACTTTCTTATATTCATTGAACGATAGTTGGTGACTTAAGATCTAGTTGAAGATAATCAATCATTGATTTAACCTTAAGGTTTGAGTTCAGAACTATGAAAACTAAAAAACCCTAGATACCCTGCATGCTAGTTACGCCTGAGAAATAGCCTAAATCTAGCTTTCTTTCCTCTTGCTTAAAACCTAAACCATTCAATCAAGCAATTACTTGCTTATCCCTTTATTTACTGCTTTAAACTTGTTTGTCTAGCTTTATTTCAAAGACTAAACAATCTATTGTGTAATCTTAGAGTCTCTGGTCGATCCCTAAGTACTACAACTGAACCTCTTATTTGAGAGAGTAAAGTCACTCCTTAGGGTAATTTGAGTGATATCAAATTTGGCGCCGTTGCCGGGGACTCTTTCTTATTACCATTAGATTTAGTTCAGAATATAGTCTAGACCTTATTTTCGTATTTACTAAAATCTTTTCCTCTTATTGTGCTTTTACAGGTACCTAAGAATGGAGAAGGCAAATTTCGGCAGTCCATCGATTGACACGGACACGACAAAATCGAGCGATATGTTGAGCGAGGAATCGACCGACATACCGTCCCGAACATCGATCGATGCCAACCAGCCGGAAGCAGGTAAGTGTTCACTTACCGAATCTGCTAATGAGGAAGTAGTCCTAGGCCAACTAACCATTAACACAAATTCTGAAACTGCTGATGAACAGAGAGATGAAATCCCTGTTCAATCTTACTCATCTTCCTCTGAAGATGAGGAACCAGAATTGATTTTGCAAGACTACTTAGACCCCATAAAAACCTATTCCAATAGGTCTGCCATCAAAGTACCAGAAGTTGATACCAGAAAATCAAAACTCTACCTTGATTTTATTCTTCTGGTACGAAATAAACCCTTCCGTGGATCTACTTTGGAACACCCCCACGAGACATCGAATATCTAGAAGATTTAGTTTCTGATGACTACAATCGCTGTAAAATTTTCTCTTTTTCCCTTGAGGGAAAAGCCAGAAAGTGGTTGAATCAAATTCCAGCAGGCTCTCTAACTTGCTGGGAGGATATCAGAAACGCTTTCATAAATCAATTTTTCGATGACGCTCGCTATTGGGATGTACGAGAAAAGTTATCTTACTTTGCTCAAGGTCCACATGAATCATTTAAAAACGCTTGGATCAGATTTGAAGACTATCAACGTGATTGCATTCACCATGGTTACTCAGAACCACAGCTCCTAAATTTCTTCTACGGAGGCGTCAGCCTTCGTTACCAAATCACGCTGGATCCCGCAAGTGAAGGAAACTTTAGCAACGTGAACCCTAGTAAAGCAAAGTGTTTGATCAGAAATATAGCTTTGGGAAAATCCTATGAGATCAGTGATAGGGAAAATAGAGCCACGTCCAGGGACACGCTCCAATTAGCTGAAATCAGGCAGTCATTAGACTCTCTGCACTCAATCATGAGGGAGAAGAAACTTAGACAAACTCTTCCAAGTGAGGGTAGTTGTTATGAAATACAACTATTTTCTGTGGAAGAGAGTACCTCTCAAGTTTTACAACCCGGACGAAGATAGTTTCACCCAAAACTATGATGCCCTAACCAGATCCCATCAAAGAAAAACTGACTCCAGGATAAATCAAGCTTTCACGGGAAATCAGAAAATAGAAAACGACATGGACACCAAACTAAACGTTGTTCATCGTGAGTTATTTAATAAATTAGATGCTCTAAGTGAACAAGTCAAACGATTAAAAGGTAATGTCGCCAAAAACGCAATCGCTATCAAGAGGGAGGCAGGACGTCTTCCTGGGTGAACTGATATGAACCCAAGACGTCAAGTTAGTGCTGTACTCTTGAGAAGTGGAAAGCAACTTGTCCCGAAAGTTAAGGAAAAATTTTCCTCAGAAAATTTTTCTGGAGAAGAGATCAAACCCACCCCTAACCCTGTGCTATTTCATGCCAGTAGAGCGGAACCTTCACCAAACAAAAGCAGAGAAAAAAATAGTCAAGGCACCGAAGAGGTTGTAATTGACATTCCGGACGATGAAGAAGATTTGGCGGAGGAGGTTAATATCGACCGATATGATGAAAACAATATCGATCGACACCAATCCCCTAAGCCGAAAAGTGATTCAGCACCACCTGGACCTACTATCGAAAGGGTTTATAACCCGATTCCCCCTTTTTCTTCACGAAAATCCGACCCTAGGCGTGAATTGGACAGAGAAGTCTGTAAGAAAGCAATCGAAAGGATCAGAGTTGAGATGCCATTAAGTGATGCTGTCAAAATTTCGCCGACGCTAAAGAAGTACGTTAAAGACATGGTAACTAAAGGTTTTCACGAACGTAGTATCATGATGATTTCCGAGGAAGTCAGTGCTATAATTCAAGGCGAAATTCCTATCAAGCAACCAGACCCTGGTAGTTTCGTTCTTAGTTGCACCATCCAAGATAAACAATTTCCAAGAGCCCTCTCTGATCTCGGGTCTAGCGTGAATTTGATGCCGCACTCTGTTGCAACATCCCTTGGATATGCGGAGTTTACCCCAGCAAATATCCAACTAGTTCTCGCTGATCGATCTGTCCGAGTCCCGGAAGGAGCACTTGAGGATGTGCCCGTAATCATCAATGGCTGCATAGTACCAACGGACTTCGTTGTACTTCACTACAAGAACGAACCCAGAGACCCCATTATCTTGGGAAGACCATTTCTTGCAACCGCAAATGCGATAATTGACGTCAAAGAAGGACGCATCTGCCTGAACATTGGAAACATTCCAATGAGATTCGACATGGAAAAAGTAATGACGCGCCCCTTGATAGATAGATCATCCTCCTATGTAGATGATATCGACGAGCTTACACAAAAATCTTTTGAAGATTCATTCCTTGAAAACCAGATCGGGGACGTGCGCATGGTTGCTCAGGGAGAAGTTTTCAGCATAGATAACCATACAGAGGATTATGCACATTTAATGGACGCAAGAAATGACGATGCCAGCAATGGTGAAGATGACTCCGAGATAAATATCGATCGATATTTGCAAAACGCTGTCGATCGACAACCATTCTCGAGGGACGATCTAAGCAAGGAAAATGCACCAAAGGTGGAATTGAAACCACTTCCTGCTGGACTCGAATATGCCTACCTTTATGACAACACTTATCCAGTTATCGTAAATGCAAATCTTACGAACATTGGGCTCGCTCTATTGCTGAATAAATTGCGAAAACACAGGAAAGCAATTGGATACTCTCTTGAAGATATCCCAGGAATTTCACCCGATCTGTGTATGCATCAGATTCATCTTGAAGATGAATCAAAATCATCAATAGAACATCAGAGGCGACTCAACCCGAACCTGAAAGAAGTTGTTAAAAAGGAGATCATCAAACTTCTCGATGCCGGTGTAATCTATCCAATCTCTGATAGTAATTGGGTGAGCCCAGTTCACGTGGTGCCTAAGAAAGGAGGCATCACTGTGGTCAAGAACGACAAAGACGAACTTATTCCAAAGAGAACTGTAACTGGACACCGTATGTGCATCGACTACAGGAAACTAAACTCCGCAACGCGGAAAGACCATTTTCTGCTGCCTTTCATCGATCAAATGTTGGAAAGACTAGCCAATCATCAGTACTATTGTTTTCTCGACGGATATTCCGGATTTTTCTAAATTCCAATTCATCCGGATGACAAAGAAAAGACAACCTTCACGTGCCCTTACGGAACATTCGCTTACCGTCGGATTCCATTTGGCCTGTGTAACGCCCCTGCTACTTTCCATGCATGATGTCTATCTTCACTGATATGATAGAAGATTTTATGGAAGTTTTTATGGATGATTTTTCAGTCTATGGATCTGATTTCAAAAGTTGTCTCGACAACCTCTGTAAAGTTCTAGCCAGATGCGAGGAAAAGAATCTTGTTCTAAATTGGGAAAAATGCCATTTTATGGTCAATGATGGAATTATTCTTGGACACAAAGTATCCGCTGCTGGAATTGAAGTAGATCGAGCAAAGATAGAAGTAATGACTGGTTTACCTCCACCAACTAACGTAAAGGACATAAGGAGTTTTCTTGGGCATGCTGGATTTTATCGAAGGTTTATAGAAGATTTCAGCAAAATTGCCAGACCTCTGACAACACTCCTCTGCAAGGATGTTAAATTCGAATTTACTTCATAATGTCAGCAGGCCTTTGATAAAATCAAAAAGGCTTTGATAACTTCCCTTGTCGTGCAAGCACCCGACTGGAATCTTCCTTTCGAAATTATGTGCGATGCAAGTGATTTTGCAGTAGGAGCAGTGTTAGGACAGCGTAAAGATAAAAAACTTCATGTTGTTTACTACGCGAGCCGAACTCTGGACGATGCTCAGAGAAACTATGGCACAACGGAAAAGGAATTACTTGCTGTCGTGTACGCTTTCGAGAAATTCCGAAACTACCTTGTTGGCTCAAAAGTCATTGTGCACACCGATCACGCAGCAATAAAATACCTTATGCAAAAGAAAGATGCCAAACCTCGACTTATCCGATGGATACTTCTACTCCAAGAATTTGATATGGAAATCAAGGACAAAAGAGGAGTAGATAACAGCGTAGCTGATCACCTTTTCCGGATAAAAGTCAATGACAATATTCCTATTGATGATTTCTTGCCAGCCGAAGGCGTATACCTGGCCGAAGCTACATTCGTTGGTCAGATAAATCTTGCATCTGAATCTATATCAGTCGATGAACAAAGTAATGCGGTGATCAATATAATCGAACCAATGTTGATCGATGACACGAACGACAAATCGGTCGATGCCACAGACGGCAAGTCGATCGATGAATCAACCGATCAATCGATCGACAACAAGACAGACGCACTGACCAATTGTGAAAACGGCCTTGACCTGGATAAAGTCTCATTCAAGATATCCTTTAATGTGACTGTCACCGTAGCCAACAGTATCAACACTGATCCGCACACTCCTGATAGGTGCCAAAACTCCGATCGGGAAGTGCACGCTGTTGAAAAAAAGTTCAGAGACAGACCCTGGTATGCCGACATAGTGAACTATTTAGCTGCTGACGTCGAACCGGAAGGCCTCAAAAATTATGACAGAAAGAAGTTCTTCCGAGAAGTCAGGCGATACCACTGGGATGAACCGTATCTCTACAAGCAATGTGCTGACGGAATTTACAGACTCTGTGTTGCAGCCGCTGAAGTGCCGGACATCATATTCCACTGCCATGGATCATCTTACGCCGGACATTTCGCAACTTTCACAACAGTATCTAAAATCCTTCAGGCCGGATTTTGGTGGCCTACTATGTTCCGCGATGTTCACGCCTATATCATAAAATGTGATAGGTGTCAACGAAGAGGAAAAATCAGCAAAAGACATGAAATGGAACAGAAGTTCATTCTCGAAATCGAAGTCTTTGACTGTTGGGGGATAGATTTTATGGGTCCTTTCCCTTCCTCGTATGGGAACAGATACATTTTAGTTGCTGTTGACTATGTTTCAAAATGGGTTGAAGCTATAGCCACTCCTACAAATGATGCTTCTGTTGTTGTCAAACTCTTCAAAAGCATTATCTTCCCTAGATTTGGAGTTCCTCGAGTAGTAATAAGCGATGGGGGTACCCATTTTATCAACAAGGTTTTCGAAAATCTACTCAGGAAAAATGGAGTTCACCACAGAGTTGCCACACCCTACCATCCACAAACGAGTGGGCAGGTAGAAGTTTCTAACAGACAAATCAAAGTAATTCTGGAGAAAACCTTTGGGATCACCAGAAGAGATTGGTCACGGAAGCTGGACAACGCACTTTGGGCATACAGAACTGCATTCAAAACTCCACTAGGAACAACTCCTTTTCATCTTCTTTACGGAAAAGCTTGTCACTTACCCGTTGAATTAGAGCATAAAGCAGCTTGGGCAACAAAATTGCTAAATTTCGACATCAAGACTGCTGCCGAAAGGAGACTCATACAACTAAACGAACTAGATGAAATCAGACATCTAGCTTATGAGAGTTCAAACTTCTATAAAGAGCGCACAAATGCTTACCATGACAAGAAGATCGTCTCCAGGCACTTTGCCGCCAACGATCAAGTTCTATTATATAACTCTCGGCTAACCTTGTTTCCCGGAAAACTCCGTTCTCGCTGGTCAGGACCTTTCACAGTTACTGTGGCTAGACCAAACGGAGCCGTTACCCTTATGAATGATAAAGGAAAAGAATTTACGGTGAACGGGCAACGAGTGAAGCATTACTGGGCTAAACCGCCGAATGTCAAACCTTTACGGTTGGGCATCCCCGAATCTGATTAAAGAGATTTTTCAGTCAAGCTAATGACTAAAAATAAAGTGCTCAGTGGGAGGCAAACCACTTTTGCATTCAAGTCTCCATTTTTATTTTTTATTTTTCTTTTTCAAATTTTTATTTTATTTTATTTTCATTTTCAAAAAAAAAAAAAAAAAAAAAAATAGATAGATAAGGAACTGCCTTAAAATCGATCGACACGCACTTAGGCATATCGATCGATTAGGGTCTATCGAGGCCGCGGGTCATTAACCCCGATATCCGCCTCTTCTCCCTCTCATTTCGCATTTCTCTCCCGAAAACAAAAACCCGATTTTTCTCTCTAGAAACCGAACCGATTTTCGCCGTTTCTCGCCTCAATCTCTTCGTTTTTCACTTCTCTAACTCATTTGTTCATCTTCTCACCGATTCTTCAAGATATTAACCCGAAATCTTCTATTTTTCGGATTTTGTTTGACTAGGTTTTGACATGAACAAAAATCGTTCGATTAGGCTTGGATTTGGTCGATTTAGGTTGCTAGTATGATGAAATAGGTCCCTAGACTGTTCGTTTTGCATTTGTTGTTCGTAGAATTGCGATTTGGGATGAATTTCGTTTTGCAGGTCCACGATGTTGTGTCGATCGACACGGCTATTGTCTAATTGATCGATGTCGACGCTAAGGAATCGATGTCAGATACGACAATCGATCGATACAGGGACACCTAAATCGATCGATTTCTCTTCTAGAGAATCGATCGATATCGGAACCATCGATTGCATGTGCTAATGGATGAGTATTTGTTTGTTTGCAGATGAGTTCACGGAGGGATAGCCGACGCGAGAGGAGGACTAAGAGGAGGCTCGATATCCCGAGCACTTCCAGGGCACCACCCACACCACCATCTTCCTCGACGCCATCATCATCATCACACTCACCACCCCGACAGCCCGATGAGCGCTCTCCATGGCCTAGGAACCCTTCCAAGGCCATACAGACGGTAGAGTCTTACCCCGACCTGAGGACAGTGGTCCGTTCCACCGCTTGCACCCACCGCCTGCGCACGGAGACCTGGGACGACTACGACAGCCTGTTCTACAACGCATGGCTGCGCGTTGACATTGCTCCCACCCGTTTCATCGACGAGGCTACCGTCCGGCAGCTTGGTCTCTGGCATGACTTGAGGGACATGATCAGTCAGCTTGGGTTGGGCACCATGGCTACACGCCCCTACGACCTCTACCCGTCTCTGGTCCGACAGTTCCTCGCCACAGCCGACCTCACCTACACCACCACCACTGGCCGCGTCGCGAGCGACGGAGTTCTCTCGTTCTTCGCCAGAGGTGTCAGATACCGGATCACAGTTGCTGAGATCTTTGAGATCTACGGGTTCGATCCTTCGAACGCCGCTATGAGTGTCCCTGAGTTCCCGATGATCGGTGACTTCTGGAGGATCATTGGCACAGGTCACTGGAGCACGGCTGTCACTCAGACCGACATCTGTCATCCCACCTTGCGTTACTTCATCAGGGCCCTTGCCAGCACTCTGCTGTGCAAGATGGAGCCCAAAAAGGTGAGGATTGACGAGCTCACACTGTTGTTCGCTGCGATTGACGGAGTTGTCGACCTGCAGGACCTAGACCCAGACCGCGACATGCCCATGCCCAACCTGGGATCCCTCTTTGCTCAGCACCTGGTGTCGCTGAAGATGAAGCCCTTTAAGGGCACTGGCAGGAAGAAGGAGACGATCGGGAGCCTGCTTACACCGATCTTCCAGCACCTCGGCATCCGCTTGACTGGAGAGCCATCCCGCACCTCCTGCACCTACTTGGACTTGGCGCATCTGTCCTCAGCCCAGTGGCTGAAGGACGGCCTGCTCTGGAGTTTCAGGAGAGAAGACCGTCTCCGTCTTCTGCAGCTGCCCTCCCGCCACATCACGGACTTCGACGGAGACATTGACAGGCTCCGGTTCCAGCCAGATGAGGGATTCCTCCACAACCTCCAGGACATGCCACGGAGAGTTCCAGGAGAGCGCAGAGCACCAGCTACGCAGGGCCCGCCAGAGGCACCAGTGCACCACTTCCCCATCATCCAAGACATTCCGATGCGCGACCACGGGGACTTTCAGAGGTTCGTTGCAGACGCTCTTCAGGCCATCTGGTCCAGAGTGTCTCGCTGTATGTGCATGAGCAGGAGGAGCGTGAGAGCCCATGATCCAGCAGCCCCAGGTCCATCACACCAGTACCGTCGTGACTCGTCATCAGACGACGAGGATGCAGCAGAGGACTCCGACTAGTCCTCATATTTCTATCCCTTATTGTCAGACACTTTGATTTTTATTTCTATTTCTATTTCGGATTTTTAGGATTTATTACTCTAGACTATCTATTTTATGACTTATTATCTATTTGCTTGTGTTTGGATTGTCTAATAGAACTAACAAATGACAGATCAGACGGGTTAGATACCAACAGACGAATTGATGACCTATTGTCTAACAGCTATCGATCGATAGGCTAGACATGGTATCGATCAATACAAGTAATAATAGGTACGGTTACTTAGTCATTAACTATCTGCTTTTCTCTTTCTTTTTCCTTCTCACCACACTTAGACTAAATAACACTGGGGACAGTGTTGTTTAAGTCTGGGGGGGTTGTTACTAACATTTTTAAGTCTCTATTTCTTAAAAGCATTTTTCATTTTCCTTTCAAATCTCTTTTAAAGCTTTCTTTATTTTTCAAAAAAAAAGAGAATTTATCATGTACCAAATGGAGACAATGATTTCTACTTATTTTCTAACCACTCTTTAGCACCATTCTTAGATTTGTTAACTGCATAATGTACTATAGATGCTAAAGTGGATCACCGGTCGCAATGAAAATACTTTTCATGATTGTCTGAAAGAACCAAAGTTGATTTCCAACCTAACCTGACATTCTGTGCTTGTCTTGGGGCTTGGTATACATGGGATCGGATGCTTCGAACAAGTCCAGATGGTAAAGCCTTGTGTAGATAGTTTTATCACTCTCTCTCTCTCATTTTCGAAATTAGATTTAATTTTCATAAGTATTCAAAAAAAAAAAAATCAAAAATTATCTTAAATTTATGTTCTAGGATTAGTTAGTTATTAACTAGGAAGGAATTCGAACATGGCTTAGCGGTTACCCCCCTCAAGACTTGATTCATAAGAATTCTATAGGTAAAGGATTCGAACAAGGCTTGGTGGTTACCCCCTTCAAGACTTGCTTCGCAAAAAATCCTAGGATATAGGTCAAAAAGAAGTGAACAGGACTTGGTGGATGCAACCATTAAGGCTTGATTCATGGAAGCCTGTCCAATCTTGGTCAGTGTCTTGCAAATGAAGCAGACCTGACTAGGAGAGAAATAGTAGAGAGAGAGGATAGGAACTAACTTTTACCTGCAGATCCGGATACTTGACTAAGCAACCTTGAATCCTGTGATCGATACTCCCAAGGTAAAGCCCGCACTTTTATCTTTATGCACAGAAATGAAATCAGTAGAGGGGTTAGTCAGGCAGGATTGCTAAGTTGTTGGCTAGAGGAACTTGGTTGCTAAGCTAGGATATGGCATAATGTGCTTCTGAAGTTAATAGATTTTGATGTGGCTTGCAACAAAGTTGAGGTGATAATTTTGAGTTAGAGGTTGTTTAAGTCTCCCTATTTGGAATCCTCTTCTAGACCTATGTCCTTAAATTTGCTTGAGGACAAGCAAAAGGATAAGTCTGGAGGAGTTGATAAGTCATGGATTTTATCCACTTTCAACCATGATTTTTATATGTTTTTGGAAACAAAAGAACACTTTTGGTGTCTTTTATGAGCTTTTACAGGTTCAGGTACTCTTTGGTGAAATATGACCATTTTGGAGCAAAAATGGATACTTTGAGGAGGGTTATATCGGAGCTAAATCGACTGATGCTCACCATGACGCATCGACCGACGAGACACTATACTAATCGATCGATAGAAGATTGTGAAATCGATCGACATGAAAGGCCTCCAAGAATTAATGACGAGTTTAATGAGCTAGACATGTCATTAGGGTTTCACTTCTACCAAATGAGTCCCTGACCGCTTGTTAGGCTATATTAATAGGGTTTTGTATTATTTTAGAGGCAAGACTTGCCTAGAGAACTTTTAGACCTAATTTCGAGAGAAGCTTCTTGCTACCTTGGAGAGAGAGCTTAGGAGTGGAGAGATAGATCCAAACTGCATACAGAGAAGATCTTGAACTCTCTTATTTTTCTCTACTCTTTTACTATTTCTGTTATTATTCTATTTAAAAGTATTATTCAAACCATCATGATTTTGTCTTCCATGAATATGTTTGAGTAGTTTCTCTTGTTAGATTTAGGCTTCTCATTAAGGCTAAGCATGCATTGCAATTGATTTAATGTTAGGGTGTTTAAAATATAGTTCTTCATTCTAGTTGTTCTTAATGCTAAGTATAGGATTGATCACCCTTATCTTAGATCTTAGGATTAATCTGGATAAGTGAAAACTTAGCAAATCCCTGAAACCCAAAGCTGGTATGTTCCAACCTACCTTGAGTGCACGAGAGTAGCCTCTTTGTAAGATTGGAGAACCAATTCAAATCCGATCTTAAAGCTCACTAGAAACGATTTCGATCGATAGAGCAATCCGCCTGTCGAGCGATACCGCGAAAGGTGTATCGATCGATATTCAATTAGAATAATCGATCGACACTTTCTTATATTCATCGAACGATAGTTGGTGACTTAAGATCTAGTTGAAGATAATCAATCATTGATTTAACCTTAAGGTTCGAGTTCAGAACTATGAAAACTAAAAAACCCTAGATACCCTGCATGCTAGTTACGCCTGAGAAATAGCCTAAATCTAGCTTTCTTTCCTCTTGCTTAAAACCTAAACAATTCAATCAAGCAATTACTTGCTTATCCCTTTATTTACTGCTTTAAACTTGTTTGTCTAGCTTTATTTCAAAGACTAAACAATCTATTGTGTAATCCTAGAGTCTCTGTGGATTCGATCCCTAAGTACTACAAGTGAACCTCTTATTTGAGAGAGTAAAGTCACTCCTTAGGGTAATTTGAGTGATATCATAAGTCATGGATAGAACACTTGAGTTGTATCGCCCATTCTTTGCCTATCTTTTTGGACAAACTCAAGTGGTACTCCACACCCTTAAACCCTTACCTTCTTTTAAGCCTTCATTGTTTGTTGAGCGAGGCCTTCTTTGGAAAGCTTTACATGTGCATAATGTTGAGAGTATTGAGAACGACAATGTTTGGTCTCCATTTTAGCTAGATTAGACACTCATATTGTCTAGCTTCTAGGATGGGGGTGAGTGTTGTAAGGTGTGACCTTGGGATTGTGAAAGGTTTTTGAAAGAAAAGATTGACTCAAGGAACTCCAAGTTAATAAGAGATTTAGTCTAGAAGGAATAAGAGAAATGAACAGTTCTAAAGCTCTAGTTTATAAAAAAAAATAAAGAGGTCTTGGCCCCCATAATAGAAAAAAAAGAGAAGAAAGATAAAAAAAAAAGAACAAAAAAAGAAAAAACAAAAAAAAAGAATAATGAAAAGGGAGCTAGCAATGTTTAAGGAAGAGCTGATAAGAGTTTAAAGTGTGAAAATTCCCTTGTAGACTTCAAAAAGAAAGAGTTCTAAATGAGATTGCATCTTTGAGTGTTTTGTGAGAATCTTTTGGTGAGAGATGTGAGTGGTTTTGGCATTGGGAATGAGGATATAGCTTATGTATTTGGGAAAAGGGTAGAACAATGAAGATTGAGCATTGTATGCATGAGTTGATCCATTTCTTAGATATATTATGTGTAACGTCAAGGCTACTTTGTTTTGAGAATAAACCACCTTTAAAGATTCTTCTTGATCAACTTGATTTGCTTTGCATCAAAGCGTTTTCACCAAACCAAATGATTTGGACCATTTGACCATTTGCAAGAGATCTTTTGAGTTTGCTTAATGATTGTTAGAGAGCAAGTGGATTGTGGATTCATGATGAGTAAGTGTAGGGATCAAAAGAGTTAAGATAGGCCTTGAGAAGTTAGAGTTGGATTGAGTGTTTGCTCTAGCTAGTTGGTATGATTATACAAGGTTATCAAGTTGAGAACTAATAAGAGCATTATTTTGGTTATGAGTCCTCTCCTTCAAACCTCTCCTCCTTAGTCCTTGCTAGTTTACTTGTGGACAAGTAAAGGACTAGCATGGGGGAGTTGATGTCTTGCATATTTTCATCTATTTAGCCATATTTTTTATTGCATTCTTTGAGTTGTAGGCTAAGGTTTAGGCATGTTTAGGATCATTTTGCATTCATTTGTCCTTATCAGGTGTTGGAGTGTGCTTTGGTGAGATTTGAGGTGTTTGGGAACCTTATGACCCAAAAAGAAGTGAAGAATCAAGATTGGCCATAAGAAGAGAAGTGAAATCAAGAGATGAGAGTAGGACCGGGTAGACTAGACCGGATACACATACCCGGTCGGATCAGATTTGATCAGCACGTCCGGATGACCGGGTTGATCAGTCCGGACTCGAGCAACCGGACGGGAGAAGAGGACGGACGGCCGGGCAGACACGTCCGGGTAAGAGCACCCGGACGGGAGAACGAGACGCGGCCAGACCAAGGGACGACCGGGGTGGCCTGTCCGGCTTTGAGCACCCGGTCGTGAAGAGAGAGCTGAAGACCGGGGTGAGACGGCCGGCTTGGTGAACCCGGACGGAGCAAAGACGCGGCCAGCTGGACGGCCGGGTAGAGTGGACCGGGTTGAACCATATTGGTTCAACCCCTGACCGAATTTTGTGCTTCATTCCAATTGGTTGAGACCAATTTGGCTCAAGGACTTTTTAGTAACTTTGTTTTATGTTTCTAGGGCTTTTAAGCCAAGTATAAATACTCATGTTATCCCCAATTTGGGACTTATGTTATTTTCTATCTAAGAACACAAACCTTTGAGTAAAGTTTTATCTTTGAATCATCATCTCATCTTGTGTTCTTGATTGTTTGATTTCATCTCTTTTCTTTCCCTACATGTTTAAGCTTGAATCTCTCATGGGTTTAAGAGTAAGCATGTGGATTAGTGAGTAGATCCATTTAAGATCCATGGGTTAGGGTGATTGAGAGTGATTAAGTGTAGATCCAAGATGCTTAGTGTTAGATCTATCCTTTCCTTGCATTGATTTGGTGTTCTTAATGCTATATTTGAGTTGGCCTCTCAAACATAGAGCCATAGGCATTTCATGCCCGGAAGGTGTTCTATGAAATGCCTGAACCAACTCATCTATGCTTTTAGCTTGCTTTGCCTAAGGGATTAGTTGTCAAAGAAGCTAGGATTGCTATTAGACTCATTCTCCATGTTTGCTTTGATCATTACAGCCAAAGGGATTTGGTGTACTTGGGTGATCATTGCAAAAGAGCATTCATCTAGGGATAGAGCTTGCTTAGTTTTGTTGTCTAGGCATAAGGAATTAGATTGATTGAAAAGTTGGCATCTTGGATTGAACCTTAATCATTTGAGATCAGGTCCCTATACCCATGGGTCTTATTCTCCTCATAAGAAAGAAAGTTTTACTTTTTGTTGCATTTTAATTATTGTTTTAGTTTAATAATCATCCTCTTTAATGATTGCATTTAGATTAAGCATTGACTTGCATTCCCTTTGGTTTGTGGTCACTTAGAACTGGTTCGACAATCTTATATACTACATCATTTGATTATGACCTTAGAAAAGTCCTTTCATCAGTTACTGCAACAGAATAAAGTATTAAATTCACTCTAGAGCCTAGATCACAGAGAGATCTCTGGAACCGCTCATTATGGATGTTGCAATCCAAAAAAAACTACTAGGGTCTGGTTGTTTAATTGGTATTCTTTGTTGAATCATGGCGCTTACTTCTTCTTAAACCATCATGAAACTGTGTTCCGATGATGGAAAACTTTTGGATACCATTTCTTTCACATAATTCTTAATGGAAGGTGAAACTTTCATGGAATCGCTCAGTGGTATTTCAACTGTGATTTTGTCGAGGGCTTTCTTGCAAATCGCTTTATCCATTTCTCGTTTAGTCTGCGACTTGTTGGGAGAGAAGGGTGGCAAGGGTCTGTACACTCTCTCTATTACCGGTTCTACGGGTGTTGATTTCGGTGTAGGGGGTGCAGGACGTCGATCGATGTTGTCATCACCATGTCGATCAATTTCATTTTTCTCACGTCGTCGATATCTTTATCACCTCGTAGATTGACGGTTGCCTCTTCCTCGTCCTAGTCGCTGAGGTCAATATCGGTTCAGAATCATCAAGAGTTATTGTTTTGGATCTACTTTTTCCGGTTCTCTCGACTTCAACGAGTTCGTCATTAGTAGCGCTTTCTTTTGTAATCGGAACAAGGCGTTTCCCGCTCCTTAGTAGCACAGCGCAGACTTGATGTTTTGGGTTTGTGTCGGTCCTTGCAGGGAGACATCCTTTTTCCTTTCGTACAAACCCATCATCATGCGAAACTCGGCTATCCAAATTTTTTACGTGATCACTCAAGCCTTAAATTTCTTATTTAAATTAGAATACGTTGAATCCAATTTTAAATCAACATCCACAATCGTCTTCTGCTGGCCTATCAAAATTTCTTCCATCATAGATTGCACCTTGCTCTCATGAGTCTGTTCTGCCTCGTGGCTTCTTGTAGACCTCATGTTCTTTTTGCATATCAGCAAGTCTTCGTTCGCAAAAGAAAATCTCATCTATGAGGTTTACATGCTCTTCTTCATCTCTTGCATGTGAAAAGGTCTTGGATATCCGATCTCCATTCGAATTCTCCAACTTCCTCCTCTCGAGATCAGTCTTTTTGGTACTAGTGCTAGTCGCCACATTTTCAATTAGCCTCGTAGCTTCTTCAGGACTCCTAGTTTTGAAGTTCCCTTGACTCGCAGTATCCAAGTCGCCTGGTATGTCCAATCGAGACCTTTGAAGAAAATATTAAGTACCTGAATCTCGGAAAGCCCATGGTGTGTGCAGTCTCGCTGGTAGGCTCTGAATCTTACCCAAGAAGCCTTAAAAGCTTAGTGGTGCCTTAAGAGAAATTATAGATCTTATTCCTAAATTCTTCGGTTTGCGCATCATCAAAGAAGTTGTTGAGAAAGGCGCTTTTGATATCACTCCACCAAGTCAGAGATCCTGGCTGCAACTGTTTCAGACAGTAATTCGCATCTCCAGCAAGAGAATGCGGGAACAGTTTGCAGAATAGGTAGTCTTCAGAGACTTCGTGCATCTTGATGTTAGACACAAAGTCCTCAAGTGCTTAAATGTGGTCTATGGGATTTTCATGAGAAAGACCATGAAAGGGATGGTGACTCACTAGAGAAAAATATTTAGGTTTCAGTTCAAAGTCTTTCCTCTGAATCGCTGGTGGGCGGATCGCAGACCTGTTGGAGTAAAACTGATCAGGTCTGTTGTAATCTCTAACCGTCCGGTGACGCTCCAGTCCAGCATTTATAACAACAGCTATTCCAACAGGAATTGCAGTCCTATGTTTATAATTAATTTGGTCTGATGCGTTGCATACTCGATCCTTTGAATCTCTTAGAACTACTTTCCCTATATTGAAATTGGTAAGCACAGACTTACCTGCTTCCAGCCGGTCGGTATCGATCAATTTGTGTAGTCGTGAGTCGATCGATTCTTGTGTATATGCGTCAATCGATTCCCGCAAGAAAGTGTCGATCGCTTCGTACGTTGATGTGCCGCTCGATTTGTTCGTCATCTTGTCGATCGACGCTCGGCTGAAACTTGTGTTCTTCTCCTAAGTACCTGTGTCAGCATGAAAAGAAGAAAAACTTTTAAGCAAACAAAAAGTAAAATCTAGACTATATTCTAAACTATCTAATTGGTAATAAGAAAGAGTCCCTGGCAACGGCGCCCAATTTGATATGCTCAAATTAACCCTAGCGCCACTTACTCTCTCAAATAAGAGATTCAGTTGTAGTACTTAGGGATCGAATCCACAGAGACTCTAGGATTACACAATAGATTTGTAGTTTTCGAATTAAAGCTAGACAGATATGATTTAAACAGTAAATAGCAGAGTGAACAAGATAGTTGTTCAGTTGATTGATTTGAGGTTGTAAGCAATTTATAAAATAGCTAGATTTAGGTAAATTCTCAGCTATGATAAGTTTGCAAACTAATTCGGTTATCATGGATTCAATAATATTAATTTTTCTTGAGCTAAAACTTAAATATAATCTATCAATTTTCATTGTATATATTATCTAGTGACTGGATCTTTGATCTCAACTTCTCGTTTATTGATCATGAGAAAGTGTCGATCGATGGTTCTATATGAACATCGATCGCATCGATCGATACAACTATTCTTTCCAGAAAGCTTTACGAACAGGTTTGATATGTTCTCTAACCACCTAGACCAACTCTAATATGTATCTTGACAATAAGATCAACAAGTTTCAGTCCAGGCAATAGACTAAGCTCTCACTTACACCAATAAAACCCAAGATATAAGTTTAAGATTTTCAATCCTAAGCTTAGCAGTAAGAACACCCTAAAAAAATATTCAATTCAGCAAACCATAATTCAGCCTTTGAAAACCTAAATCTAACAAGAGACAACTCAGACATATTCATAAGAAACATCATGATAGTCTGAATAATACTGCAATAGAATAAATAATAGAATAACATAATAAAGTAAAGAAACAAAGGGTGTTCAAGATCGTCCCTCTCTCAAGGTTCTCAGATCTCTCTTTCCAATTCTAATTTTTCTCTCTCTAGAATAGTACGAAGCATAGCCGTCCACAATGGCTTAAAAAACATAAAATAGGGTTTACATTTGTCCAGGGGTGTTCTGGTAATTTGTGGTGACTTCTAGGCATAAGTAAGTCATAAAATATATCAGGCCCATGTTCTGGCATCAGTGTCGATCGATATTAGGGTTGCTACATCGATCGACATACGTTCCTCTTCTCGACAGCTTCCTCTCGCGAGGTAGACGTACCACTCTTCAGTAAAATGGGCATAACTTTAGATCTAACCGTTGGAGTGACCTGAAACCAGCGGCATTGTTAAGCTAACTCAAATATATATCTTGTGTCAAAATATCATCACAATCTCCCCACGGTAGAGTCTCCATCCATAGCTAATCATCTGACGCGTCTGTGCAGTTCTGCATTCAAAAGGCTCCAAAAGGCACTAAAATCACCACTCTCTTCTAAAACGTACCTGAACCTGTAATTATACTAAATAGACTCCTATATGGATTAAATATATCTAAAAACACTTATATACCATGGCTAAAAGTGGATAAAATCCATGGTATATCAGAGGCCAACAATAATCTAGCATTAAGATTACTTAACAAGGAAGGAAGTAAGTAGATCTAACACTAAACACCTTAGATCTTCACTTAATCACCCTAATCACCGTAGCCCATGAATCCAAGATGGATCTACTCACTAATAGACATGTGTACTCTTAAACACATTATGGATTCAAGCAAAACCATGTTTAGAAAGCAATAAAATGACTCAAGAACACAAGAATAAGATGAAATCTAGATTAAAGGATCAAACTTTCACCAATATGATTTTTTTGAGAGAAAATAAGATAAGTTCCAGCTTTGGGATAACAAGAGTATTTATATGATCCTTAAAAAACCCTAATGGGCTTCATAAACAAGCTTGCAAACACATGATAGATTCAGGCCCATAGAAACTCTAAAATTCAACCAAGTAAAGACGCGGAGTGGGTAGGGTCTCGTGGGCGACAGGCCGCTCTGGTCTGGCCGCTCTGGTCTGGTCGAGGTTTGATGAAAGGCCGAGCGGGGTGCTCAGGCAGCTCCATCCAGGCCACTCCAGGGTGCCGAGCGAGGTGCTCAGGCCGCTCCAGCTTGTCCTGCATCGCATAGGACTTGTCCAGGCCGCTGTCTCAACCCGCTCCCATGGCTCAGCTTTGATCCAAACACCCTTTTTCACTTCTTTTAGAAAGCAATAAAATCACTCAAGAACACAAGAATAAGATGAAATCTAGATTAAAGGATCAAACTTTCACCAATATGTTTTGTGTTTTTGAGAGAAAATAAGGTAAGTCCCATCTTTGGGATAACAAGAGTATTTATATGATCTTTAAAAACCCTAATGGGCTTCATAAACAAGCTTGCAAAGCCCATAAAAACTCTAAAATTCGACCAAGTAAGGACACGGAGCGGGTAGGGTCTCTTGCAAACACCATTTTTCACTTTTTTGAACCATAAAGCCTCTAAACACCTCCAAGCACTCCATAGGACACTCCAACAGCTGATAGAGACTTATGAATGCAATATGGATCCTAAAAATGCCTAAACCCTATTCTACATGATCAAAATATACAAGATGAATGATTAAAACCATGTAAATATGCAAGATATCAAGCTACTAGTCTCCGGATCATTTTGGAAGGTCTTGGGATCAATGTAACTCAGGATCAGAGAAGGCAGGACATGCCTAGTCCTCATGAAGCTGAAGAACCATTCCACTTTGATCATAAGAAGGGAAGTGAACCCGAGGTAGAAGTCCATGAAGGAGAGAGAGCTCAGGAAGTCCTTATCAAGGTGTGATGCAAAGTGGAGATGAAACTGATGGAAATGAAGAGGATGAGAGTTATGAACCTGAATAAGAAGGTCACATGCAAGATGTGCAAGTTGACGAACCGGTTGTTGTTCCATTGAGAAGAAGTATAAAAGTAAACATATAATTCAAAGACATTGTTTATGTGAAAATATAATAATTTAAATCAAAGATATTTTCACTTAATTTTTCGCTCCATATAACTATTTTATTAAACAAAAAACTTTCTATTTCACTTAATTTAGTCAAACACATAGAAATAGTATTTCTATTTGTTTACAAAATCAGTTAGGCATGGAGATTCTGGTACCTATTTAGGTACATGTTTTGTCTTTCGGGTATATTTTTTTGGGGTTTTGAAATTAGGTGCGTTTGGATATTATAAATTTATTTGTGGATTTCGAATTAGATCCTTCCGGATCAGAAGAGTTCAGTTCTGATATATATAAACCTAAAAGATATCTAAATAACCAATATATCTGAATTATGTTTAGATATTTGTACAAAAAAATAACCATGTTACTTGATTTTATCTGAATCTTTTGAATACAGTTAGTTACATAGGACTAATCATGAAAAACAAATATCAAAATATAAAATTGTAAGAACCAATATCTATACAGAGGCACGGGTTAAACTCTAATATCATTAAATGGGCTTGACATTCAAACACAATATGAATAACATAATATGAACAACGAACACATGTTTAAACATTAAACGTTTCGATCATTAACTTCGTCTGATGAGCAAAAATGCGGACATTAGAATGAAACCATGGCTATCAAATACAGAACAAAAGGTGAAAACAATACAACAAAAGGGACAAGTGTTATTAACCTTGAAAAAATGATATATACACAAAATTCAATATCAAGATTCCTCGAACTTGGAGGAAAAGAGATGGTTATACAGGAAATGAGAGATGATACAACACATATATAAGTTACATGTATAGTTGGAGTCATAAACAATTATTGTACTTTGCATTACTGATATTGAACCGCAAGAATCGGGTTTAAGCTGGATCGGTTTCAGGTTCGGGATCAGGTTCTTTGCACATACAATCAGGCATGGGGAACGTATAAAGAGACGCAGCGGGTTTTCTTAACTCGACTCCCTTTGCATCATTGTGTCTGAGCATATCTCGCATTTGTTTCTTAAAGTAGTCCCATCTACAACAAAAAAATAAAACATCCAAAACGAAGAAAATTACTTTGAAAATCGAGGAATCTGTGAGTTAAAGGTGTCCCAAGTTACTGAATTAGGTTAAAAAATCAGATACCTAATGCTCGGTTTATCTAAGAGCTGGACTAGTTTCCGCTTATCTGGTTTAATTGTCTCAGCGTGGCCTTTGTAAAGGTAGCGACGGTGACCTATCAAGAAATGAGGGAAGTTTCCACCTTGTGTGGATACAAACACTTCACTGTGGAGGCATACTGTGTAGTCAAGAGCAGCCAATCTTGATGAGTGACCCTACATTTCACAAAAAAGACAGCAATTTATTTTTCATATATTAAGACAACAATAAAAATCTTTCGATTTTGAAGGTGCATGTTATGGGAGAGCACACGGGCTTTAATTATACCATCCCATGGAAATAAAGTTCAAATTTCCCATCAATATGTTCCATTAGCAATTGCATGTATATGAATATTTTCAAAATCAAAGCAATTTTAGTATTTGATTTACCTTAAACGGAGCAAGTTCTTCGAGGGAAGCTAGAGTATCCTTGGTTTGGAGAAGAGGAAACATCTGCTTAAGAGGAGCCATATACTTGTCAGCTTTGTAAATGTTTCCCGCAGCTACGTAAACCAATGTGTTATTGTTAAAACCCATTCCCCTAAGCATCATTCCCACCTACAGAGCGATGTTACCAAAATCAGTTTCACAAGATAAACTGGTTTAAAGATTTTAAGGGAAGCAAGGCAGTTTTTCAGTGACACCTCTAGTGGAGTTAAGGGGCATTTCCCATCTATGCGGTTTGCACCAGGCCTAATCACTCTGCCTCTCCGCCTGAACTTTCCTTTCCACCCTCTTTCTCGGGCCATGTCCATTTCTAGCTTCTCCACCTCTCCAAAGTCATATTCGCAACACGAGAAGGCGACCATGTCCTTTTATAAGAGGAGAAGATCAAGAGATTATTAAAGAAGGGAAGCGGGAATTAAGAAATGCAGAAATGAAGAATTGGCAGGAAGTATATATATATAAACCATTTCAAAGCGGAGATGAACAGAAACATAGTTTCCGCCGCTCTGAACACTCTTAGTAACCATCCTATTGACCATTTGCTCTGCAAGCAGCCGTATGGGATCTGCAAATCTCAATGCTTCGAAGTTTGCTAAGCATCTAAGTCCTTGAATGTTTGCAGGAACTGCATGAGCTAACCTATTAGAGAATGGTGCAACACGAACAGCCCTGACAAAAGAACCAAGTAGAGCGTGTTTAGGTAAGCAACATATAGAAAACATAAAACAGGAGGGATCTCAATAATCAAGTCACATCGAGTTTTGACAAGAACAGAGCCTGTGATACATATATATATATACTAACCCTCACACACCCATACAGCCATAGAACAAGCTTATCAAAAGAGAATGCTAGTACCCTACCTTAAGCTATCAATCCATTTCATTTTGGCATGTGAGCTATCTCGTATTCAATTCCATAAGACCTTATCAAATATTCTAGGAAGTTGTACAGGAATAACAGAAAAGACCAAGCACACAAAAAACCAACAATTCCTAATAAAACTGAGAGGAAAAAAGAAAAAGGAAAAAATACTCAGTGAATGGCATACCCCAAACGCAATAGTTGTGGGAGCACCTTATGGAGATAGTATGCCGGACTCGACCAAGCTTTTAGTCTCAAATTAACAATACTGCTTATATTGTAGTTGTACCGCTCAAGTACATCTTTAGGGAGCTCTTTCACTACTTTCACATTCTTACTAAGCGCATATATGAAGAAGTCTTCATCAAATATATCACCAAATTTGCTGTAACCAACACAAAAAAGTTAGCAAAAAAAGAAGAGCAAATACGTGAGCAAATCATGCTGCAAAAAGAAGAAATTTGGTCTAAAGATAACATTTTGACCTTGTCAATCTCTAAAGCAAGGAATTTTATATGATTTAATTAAACAAATAGTAACCTGGAGTCACGCCATACACTGTTTAAGTGAAAAATGGGAATGACAAGAGTAGCATTCAGCAGTCCAGCCACAGCAACTGCATCACATATCTGCACCGTTCAAGATGAGGAGAGATATAGTTCTGTAATCAACAAACACACTAAAACGAAAGTGAATTTGAATGCAGCCATTGAGAGAGTAAAACATACTGACAAGCGTTGTTGATTTAAGCCCCCATTTGCTTCGATTATGAAGAAACCATTAGAATTTGATCCTGCAGCAGAAACGTTAGTGCTTATGCAAGGTTTCCACATGCCTTTAACCCTTGGCTTCCATGCTTCCATCAGCTGCATCATCAGCAACACACTCTATTAAGCAACAAGAGAATCAGATCTACAATCAAATTCCATTGACATTTTTACCGCATTGTGACTGCTTCGATTAGCATCAGCTTCCATCATCGGCCAGAGACGCTTAAAAACCTTTGGACTCCTGTACACCGAACCCGGCGGACCTCGTCTGTACACAATCTCGACGCCGTGACCTAGATCGAGGATAGTGAAGCCAAAGGAGCCCATGAAAAGTAACATTCCAGCGATGTAGAGAAGAGGCGCCAACAGTAAGACACCTTTCCGCCTAAAAACAACGGAGAAGAGTAAGAAGACGAGCCTCTCTCCTATTCCTTGGTTGGAGGTTTTCCCCCTGGAGTGACGAATCCGAGGCGAAGAAGGCGGTGAAGCAAGGGATCTAGCGTTTCCGTTGCCAAGGCGGCTGAGGCCGTGCATGATATTGAATGGAAGTGAACCCTAGAAACGGAGAGTAAAGAAGAAGATCTTGGGAAGAGAAGGCAGCAGTAGCATTGGTGGGTGGTTAGCTTCTTCGGCAATCGATGATAAATTCAATTAAACTAAAACGCAAGAAAAAAAAAATAGAAAGGTCGCTGAGGGAGAAACAGAGCAGACAGTGTGAAGGGGAGAAAGAGTTGCGTCGTTTCGAGAAAGTAACGTCATTCACATGAAGGAGGTAGCAATGACTATCCACTAAAGAGGTCGAGAGAGTGGCGCGTGAGATTTAGACTTTGCGGGAGTGCTTCCTTTTTGCATTTTTACCTTTCTTTCACATCTTTTTACATCTTTTTAGTTTTTTCTTGGGTTGACCTCCATTGGCCCCTGAACTACTTAAACGAACAATTTTTCCACCCAGACTTCTTACCTCATCAATTGTTTTCCTTAACAAATAAATTCATCAATTTTCCACAATTTTAAACATATTGGCTAAATCACATTTAGTGACTCAAATTCGCGATTAGAAAAATTTGATTGCCCAATAACTAACCCGATAAAAGCGAGAACCCGACTTTAATACTCCGACATAATGTTAACCCGAGATTTCCTCTTTTTTCGGGTTAAACAAAGAATTGGGGGCTAGGATTCATCGACAGCGATAGAGTTGAAAAAGAAAAAAAAAGGACAATTTGAAGATTGGGCAACTTTTAAGTTTGAATTAGAAAATTGGGCAAGCCCAAGTTTTAATTTGGTTGTTGTGCAACCTAGTAGGAGATAGAAGAAAAAATGGACAATTTTAAACTTTTTGCCCAACAATCTTAAGCTGGAAATCGTGGGACCAGGCTCTCTTTTGCCCACAAAAACTTGGCTCAGGATGACCGACACACGCGTCCTGGATGTGCGTGTAATAGACACATTGAATATTATATTATTTTAATTTCAGAAGGAAACATGCTTTTGGGCTTCGTTTTTGGGCTATTTGACCCCAAAACTTGAAGGCCTTATATATTCTGATTTTCCCGGGGAAACAACGGCTCCAAGGTGGACGAATGGCCATTAATGACTGGTGACTTTGGAAAACATGTTTTTTACTTTAATTTATTAATTAAAAACAGGGCAAAAATTAATTATTTAATACACAAACGTACGAACCCTATCTCTTTGCATGTCTCCTTGTTGAGGAGTAAAATCGGCTACCGAACAAGGGAACTTGAGTTAACGATTTTGGAGAACTACGCAGCGAATTTTACACACAGAGGCATGAGATACATCCGATATGATGAGAGAGGAAAGGGTATGGCGGATGGTGGGTCTGTTGTATCTAACATCGAAGGTAAATCACATATAAGCCGTACACCCATGCATTTATGACATCATAGTTATGGCTGAAATCATTTATTACAGATTTGTGTTCGGAATTCAGGTGTTTGTTTGTACGAAATTATATTTATTGCTTCTTATTAGCACATTGAATTCAAAAAAAAAATCAAATTCAATTTTTGTAGGTGTTCACGATTCATACATCGTTATAATCTCTGGACGGTGGATTATGTACGACACTGGTGACTGGGATTTTAAACTTGATAGCGACCGTATGGGGAGGGCTGTCTATGCGAAGTTGATAACTTCTGTTGAAGACTTGAAGCAGGCCATTATTGAGTCATACGGTCTAGTTGGAATGTCTGTTGTCGTTGAGATGTCATATTGGCTTGGTGAACACCGATCTTGTGCTATTGGTGAAAGAGAAGCTCCTGTTCAGATTTCCAACATCAAGGATTTCGAGTTGTTTACTTCGGCACGTAAGGTGGACAAATACATCAACGTATTTGTCACATTCAAAGAGGAAATAGATGGGAAAATGAATTTTCTGAGGCCAATGGGGAATCTTTTGAAGTCCAAAGAAGTTGCCAGCAGCAGCAATATGCAAGTTGGGAGTACGTCTGCTGATGTGCACACCCGGAATGAAGTTAATGACGGTGAGACTGATTTGACCGAAGATGAAATAATTCTGATGCGAGTTGCGGAAATTGAAGCAGTTTATGCCGCAAATGGTTTTGGGATGCGTGAAGGGGATGGAACTGCATGTGAAGTTCAGAATAAAGTGGACAGGACTGAAGATGCTGCGTTAGAGGAAGCCAAGGATGACGACGATGAGGATTATGATTTCAATTTATGGCATGATTTTGTTGGACGAAATTGCGAATGGGACGATGATAAGGATGAGGATGGAGGGGTAGGTGGTGCTGCTCGAACGAACGTAACATATGGAGGTGTACGTGGTGAGGTGGCTACTAAAGCGAGGAGTGGACGAACTAATCCTTCTTCAAACAAAGGCAGTGGTTCATCCACAAACAAACAGCGTACCGCAAACCAACCATCAACTTTTGAAGATTACGTAGATGAGGGTAGATATTACATAGGCTCATCTAGGTATTCGATGGAAAATACTAAAGAAGAAAGTAACAATTCAGGTGTCAAGTCAAGTGATCAAGTGCCCGACACTAAGAATCATTCAGATCCAAATCAAGAAGAGGACCCAAGTGTGGACAGCAGCTCCCAAATTTTGGTTCTCGTGACTCTTCCAAAGCCGTTCAACATGCATACTCGGGAAGCTGACGACAGTGATGATTTTGTTGTGCAGGTCCCTCAGTGTGTTTCGTCAAGGCCGACACATGATACATCTGATGGAGAAGACGAGGAAGACGATTTTGAGGAACCGGTATCTAAGTGTGTTTCGGTTGGTCAGACACATGAAACTCCGGATGGAGAAGACGAGGATGACGACTTTGTCGAACCGGTACCTCAGTGTGTTTCGGGTGGTCAGACACATGAAACCCTGGTTGGAGAAGAGGAGGATGACGACTTTATCGAACCGGTAACTCAGTCTCGAAGCCGTGAGGAAGACGCAAGAAGACTCGTGAAAAGGATAAGGCTGATGACGAATCACTCATGAAATCCGTTAGAGCCGTTGAGCTATATGGATTTGAGGATGTAGAACCTTCGTCTAACAACGAAGCAGTTAACGATTATACTGTCGATGATATTGACTTCAGTCTAGCAGATGATGATATGTACGCTGGGAAGCTATTCAGTAACAAGCAAGAATTCAAGATCAGTTTGTACATTTATGCGTTAAAGCAGGTGTTCAGGTTCAAGTTCCACAAACATGCGTTTAACTACGTCTCAGCGAAATGCATTGATAAAAACTGCAAATTTTATGTTATGGCTAAGCAATTGGGGGAATCTTCGACATATCAGGTGAGGAAGGCGCAACTGAAGCATGTCTGCACTTCTGATGTTAAAGCGCAGTATAAGAAACATGCGACGTCGAAAGTAATAGCTGTACTAATGAGATCAAAGTATGAAAGGCTCCAAGCTGGACCGCACGCATCTGAATTACCAGAGATGCTCCGGACTGAGTTCTTGTTTACGGCCACATATTGGAAATGTTGGAAAGCCAAAGAGTTAGCAACTGTTGCTGCACAAGGAACAGAAGAGAGCTCTTACAAGCTCCTGCCGAAATATTTTTATGTTCTAAAGTATGCAAATCCTGGGTCCATTACTGATATCAAAACTGAAAAAGATGATAAGGGAAAGACAAGGTTTAAGTACGCGTTCATGGCGCTGAAAGCTTGCATTGACGGGTGGAAGCATCTACGGAAGGTTCTTGTGGTGGATGGTACTCATATGTTTGGGAAGTACAAAGGGTGTTTACTAACTGCAAGTGGGCAAGATGCCAATTTTCAGGTATTCCCCATAGTGTTTGCTGTTGTAGACAATGAATCAAATGAGTCTTGGAGTTGGTTTTTTGAGAAGCTGACACAGATAGTAGAAGATGGCTCCGATTTATCTATTGTGTCTGATAGAGCACCTCAAATATATGTTGCTAAAGATCAGTGGTATCCTCTTTCACACCATGGGTGCTGCCTCGTACACCTACAGAGAAACGTCGACGCAAAATTCAAGAAAAGGAATCAAAAGCAAATGGTTGGCAGGGCAGCTGAGGTATTCAAGGTATCCCACTTTAAGAGACTTTACGCGGAGATCAAACTTACAGATAAGCGTTGTTGGGATTATCTTGAGAAGATCGATCCTAAACATTGGACAAGGTCACACTTTGAGGGCGAGCGGTACAATCTAATGAGCTCGAATATAGCTGAGTCTCTCAACAAAGCACTAGTTCCTGCGCGCGATTCCCCGATAATGGCCCTATTTGAGTTCATCAGACGCATGATTAGTCGTTGGTTTGTGAGTAGACAGCGAAAGATATCGAGAATGAGTGGTGAGATCCCCCCGACTGTTGACGAGTTGATGGAGAACAATCTAGAAGACGCAAGAGCGTACGCTGTGATGCCTCTGTCTGCTTTTGAATTTCAGGTAACTCTAAAAACAACCGGCTTCGGGAGTTCTGTTAATTTGGAAACCAGGTCTTGCACATGTCTTGAATTCCAGAAAGTTGGAATACCATGTCGACATGCCATTGCTGCGGCTATGTTTCGGGACTTGCAGCACTCAGAGTTTGTTGCAGACTTCTATCTAAAAAAGACATGGAATGAAACAACAAAGGGTGTTACACTCCCGGTTCCAGATCCGCAAGATGTTTTCATACCTCCGGAGGTTAGTGACCTTGTCATGTTACCACCAAAGACGAAGAGATCACCAGGACGTCCACCGACCAAGCGTAAACGTTCTGTAGGAAAAATACCGGTACGACCTAATCTCATCTGAGTGTAGTCATGAATATTTTCTGAATAAAGTGTGTTATGTTTTTTACAGGAGGGGCCGAAGAAGAAGAAACAAAACACATGTAGTCGATGTCATACCTCAGGTCACAACAAAAAGTCTTGTAAAGAACCGCTACCATGATGGGTTATGGATGGTGGAAATTATATGTATTGTTGACAATGGAGTTCTTTTTTTTGGAAATTTGGCTTTTTATGTGTTTCCTAATAACACATCTATAATGTTATTTTTCGAACTGATGAGATATGGATTACGCAGTGCTTCTTCTTGAATTTATTAGATATGTATGGTTTTATTGTCATTCCTTAATATGGTGATCATGTTTATAACTTGAGGTGTACAATGTCACAACATCATATACCTAACATGATTTGATGTAACTTGTTTATAACTTGAGGTGTACGATTTCTGTGTATCCAATCTAACCGTTAGAAAGACATTTAAATACAAAGTAGCCGTTATAAAGACATTTAAATACGATTTCTGTGTATTCCTCTCAAAACAGCAAAACTCAATTTGGCCGTTGTTCAATAATATAGCCGTTGGAGCTACTTACCGTTAGAAATGCTTTTGAAATAAAATATAGCCGTTACTATCTTACCCTATTTAAGTAGAATTCACAACACTCAACAATCTCTCTTCACAACACTCAACAATCTCTCTTCACAACACTCACCAGTACAACAAAATAACGGATCCTTACTATAAAGAGATGAAGCATCAGAAAAGGGAGTATGACTGGGTCAGCAATTATGTCTATGCCAATTACAAAATTCCAACGAAGTGTATCTACGGTGGAGCTATCACCGTGGAAACTGATGAGAGAGGAAGAAACTATTACGTATGCAAAGATTTTAAGGTAATATTGGAGTTCAAAATAGGAAAATTTATTTCCATTGTTAACGGAAATGGTTTCTTTTAAGCCAACAAATCTTATATATTTTCTTGTAGAACGATGGTTTGCACATCCGACATGACTGCCTTGCCGCCCTCGAGGAAGAGCTGGATTGCTTGAGAAGTCAGTATGCTGAGGAGGTGTCGCTCCGCCGTGAGCTTCAATTTGAACTTGCGCAAATGCGTGAGGAGATCAAAGAGCTTAAGCAATTAATTATGTAATTTTATGTTAAGTAGTCTTCTATTATGTAGTCTTCTATTATGTAATTTTATGTTCTGTGTTTCCATTATCTTTTCTATTTTCGGATTTCGTTATTGTGATGTGGTATCTTTGATGTATTATTATATCAAATTTGAGCTGTTTATCTCTTCATGGGCCTATCCATTTCCAATAAAAGGTGTACATAGTAATCTGTACACCAGAGTGGATAATATTGTGTATACAATTTTATACAGTTAATGTATAGATTTTAGGGTTAATTTTTGGGTATAGGGTTTGATGTTAGGGTTTAGGGTTTAGGGTTAGATGCGAACATTTACTTCTGTACTATTGCTGTTTGCATTAACTGTTACAGTGAGGGTGTTAGGTTAAAAATGTTTGTTGGAACATTTACTTCTGCAATTAACACCTTCTTACCTTCTTTACTAATATCTTCTATATTAGGTGGAATTATAACTGTACTATCAACTAAACTCAATAGCCACTCTCAAAAATAGTATGGCAGGTCAAACACTCACAAATCTTCCCGACGAAATTATGTGTAAAATCATTGAGTTACTCGCCGAGGAATCATTTTACAACCTCGCTGCTTTTTTGCGTGCTGGCAAACGCGGTTACGCACTTGTCCATGAGCAGTCGGTCTTAAAGATTTGCGATGTTACTGAGATGGTTACCTTTGTTACATGTCAAATCAGCCAGGGTGGTCAATTTCACATTTTCTTGTTGAAGTGCGTCGATGCTGGGAACATAAATGCAATCTACTATGAAGGTATCCATGCAGCCTCCAGAATAGGACTTCATGAGAGTATTCAAATCATGGAACCAAATGTGCCTATCCATGGACTATCAACCTTAGCTGTGGGCATATTCTACGTTTGTCTTGGCAACGTGAAGGAAGCCAACAAAGTGTTTCAGCAGTTCGCTGCGTATCACCATGACCTAGGGTCGGACGCGACATATGAAATGGGAACTGACCTTGAGTGGCGATTGGCATCGTTTGGAGCGCCATACCCCAACGAATATGGTGAGTCCTTCAAGTTTCCTGACGATGGGGTCATATCTTCACCAAAGTGCCTTTATGGCCATGATTACACAGTAGATTTTGAAGGTTCTTGCAAAAAATGCAGACTCTTTTGGATCTGCTGCAACATTTCTCACGTGCTTTAATGTGATCTTATGATGTTTGTTTCAATTTTAACTTATGTTATATTAGCCTTCAATGTCATCGTAGGTTAGCCTTCAATGTCATCTTATGTTAGCCTTCAATCTCATCTACTGTCAGCTTTCAATCTCATCTTATGTTAGCCTTCAGTGTCATCTTAGGCCCATAATATGACCATCTTCAAATATTCAATTATTCATGGAAGACATTTTTGAACTTAGATATATTCCACTGCTTTTTGGTGAATTATTAAAAATGAATATAATAAAGGTGTACATAGTAATATGTAAACCAGAGTGGATAATATTGTGTACACCTAAATTTTTCTTTTTATATTTACTATGGCCCAATAGTTGAAGACATTGGATAATATGATGTACACCTTTATTTATCTTTTTTATATTTAGTGTGGGCCAAAATAAAGTTCATAAACATATTAAACATAAAATTCATAAAATTCATAACATATTAAACATAAAATTCTTCAAATATTCAATTATTCATTGAAGACATTTTTGAACTTAGAGTGGATAATATTGTGTACACCTAAATTTTTCTTTTTATATTTACTATGGCCCAATAGTTGAAGACATTGGATAATATGATGTACACCTTTATTTATCTTTTTATATTTAGTGTGGGCCAAAATAAAGTTCATAAACATATTAAACATAAAATTATTAAAATTCATAACATATTAAACATAATAAAGTAGATAAATTAAACATTAATAAAGTAGACGTTAAACATTTAAATAGCGGGTGGGAGGGTCAAGCATCCGAGCCGGAGTCGGAGCCGGTGTCCAGATCGTCGTCGGATTCCGACTCCTCATCTGGGTACTCGTACATCCTGAACTCCCCAGATGAAAGTGTATCGTCACTCATGTCTCCTTCATCCTCGTCCTCCTCCTCTTCCTCATCTTCCTCCTCCTCACGGCTGTACCGAGGGCGTTTGCGAGGGCGGTTGTCATCGCTGTTCCGAGGGCGTTTGTTCCCAGGACGTTTGATAGGGCTGCTGGGAGGTGTTTTGTCCATCTCGAGAATCTCTTCGACTTCCATTGCCTCTTCAAAAAGGGCTTTAAGAGTTGGAAATTCTGGTGTTTCCAAACCTTCTCTGATCTCTTCATTCAATCCGGCCTTGGCAATACTGATCAAGTACTGCTCGTCGTTTTGTTGCCGAACGAACTCATGCGAGTAGAAAAAGTCTTCGTATTCAGCCACGGTCATTGTTCCCTGCTTGATGTTTGCGACCATCTTTCACAACGGTTAAAGAAAAATATGGAAAGGGGAAAGACTAAAATTGATTTTATGTTTTTTTAACAGTGAAGATCAGTGATATATAGATGAGGTAATTTTCTTGGAAACAGATGTTGCGTTTAATAAAAGTTGCTTCTCACCGTACACCAAACAAGAGAGAGAGGGCCGAATACATTTAAGGAAATTTAAGTTGAGACGGTAACTTTAGTCATCATTACTTAACAAGATGATAAAGATCACATCTTTTCTTTGTCAGTTTGAAGTCATTGGCAAAATTAAGATGAAAATGGTGATAAAGTAATAAGTGCGTGCCCAATGTTGAAGGCCCATCACAACTACTGGCCCAATTGCACTTAATTATTAATATATTAATAACACACGTAGGTGTACAAGTTGAGTTGTACACCGGCGCCAAATGCCAACCGTCACTTCTGAACAGTTACCACACTACGCTGGCAATTTTCAACAGTTACAAAATGACCGTATAAAAGTATCATTATAACACAAAACAAAAGCGGATAAATCATTTCAATACATCCAAAATGAAGCAAGGTGATTCTTCTGTTAGAGAATACAATTCATCTTTTCTGGCAGCGGGTCTTCTTGACAATCATGACCAAAGAATGCTGGTGAAAATGTATCGAGATGGCTTAAAGGAGGACATACGGGTTGCGCTCGGATCAACGGAGTTCTCGACCATCGACGACATAATGCAGGCAGCATTAGACATAGAAGAAGGTGGTAGGTCGTCTTCATCAGATTCAGAAAAATGCCCGAAGAAGAAGCCTCGAACTGAGATGCAACCGGAAGATGGGCACTCGGGCGAAGAGCTTTATGGTGATAAAGATACATCCAAAATGAAGCAAGGTGATTCTTCTGTTAGAGAATACAATGCATCATTTGCGGCCGCGGGTCTTACAAACAATCCTGACCAAGGAATGTTGGTGAAAATGTATCGAGATGGCTTAAAGGAGGACATACGGGTTGCGCTCGGATCAACGGAGTTCTCGACCATCAAGGACATAATGCGGGCAGCAATAGAGATAGAAGAAGGTCCTAGGTCGTCTTCATCAAATTCTTCGAATGAATCTGATGGATCAGATTCTTCGAATGAATCTGATGAATCAGAAAAACGCCAGAAGAAGAAGCCTCAAACTGAGTTTGAACCGGAAGATGAGCAACCAGACGAAGATCCTTATGGTGATAAAGATGAGACTGACGATGGCGAGGGGTCTACTCCAAATACGCGTAATGAGTCTGAGTCGGAGTCGGAGTCAGACAGTGCTGTAGATCTTAGAGACTATCAGGAATATCTCCAGAATAACCACTTATCGTGTTCTGAGTCCAGTGAAGAATCCGACTAACATTGTGTGATATTTTCGTACAATTTGACTATAATTTTCTATTTTCTACAATTCTCTTCTTGTTTGACTACAATTTTCTACAATTCTCTACAGTTTGACTACTATTTTCTACAATTCTCTTCTTGTTTGACTACAATTTTCTACAATTCTCTACAGTTACAATTTTCTACAACTCTGTTCTTGTTGCAATTTTCTACGAAGTTGTCTAGAATTCGCTACAATTGGTAATTAGGGTTTAGGGTTTAGGGTTTAGGGTTTAGGGTCAATGAATCGTGACCAAAGTCTAAGATATGTCGATAAATGTGCTATAAGGCTCATGAAAACGACTGACATTGTGTGACATTTTCGTACAATTTGACTGCAATTTTCTATTTTCTACAATTCTCTTCTTGTTTGACTACAATTTTCTACAATTCTCTACAGTTTGACTACAATTCTCTTCTTGTTTGACTATAATTTTCTACAATTCTCTACAGTTTGACTACAATTTTCTACAATTCTCTTCTTGTTGCAATTTTCTACGAAGTTTTTTACAATTCGCTAACATTAATATATTGTTACTTTTTCGAAATTGGACTCAGTACAACAACGGCTACTTTTTCAAAATTTGAAATCCTTAACATGATACTTTTATTGAAGTGGGTACATAACAGAAGAAAACAACCAACACAATATCTTTGATCTTTGATCTCTTTGACTAATTATCAACGACTCCCAATAATTAGTTTTTTAAGCTCTTTGATCTCCGTAGACATCACTGCAAGCTCATATTGCAGCTTGCATCGGAGCTAGACCTCTTCACGATATTGCTTTTTCAACTCATCCAACTCTTCCTCGATTGCAGAAAAGCAGCCATGTCGGATGTGCAAACCATCGTCAACACATTAATTTGACAAGTTAGTTTAATGAACTAAATTCGTGAAATATATTAGGAGAACCTCGGAGGTAACCTCATAAACTTTGCAGGCGTAGTAGTGTCTTCCTCTCTCGTCAGTTTCCACCGTGATAGGTCCACCACAAGCACACTTTTTGGGTATGCAGTAGTGGGCATATGCGACGCATTCAAGCCAGTCATAGTCTCTTTTATGTTGCTTCATATCCGCATAATGAGGATCAGTCATTTTTCGAAGGCAAACTGTTGTCAAAGAGTTTTGTGACGATTTTGGAAGAAAGACTCGGAAGTGGTGCGGATAGGCTACGACTGAGCCATTCCATCTTAAATAGGCAACAAAACGTAATGGCTATATTCATTTTCAAAGCTCTTCCATCGGCTCTAATCAATTCGAAATCACTTTGCGGGTTATGTAGAGTGAGAAGAAATCACTTTCCAACAGCTATATTCATAGTAAAACATTTAGTGGCTAACGGTGTAGTAATTTAGTTAACTGTCATATTTACTGTACAAACATAATAAGTGGTGTTCAAAGATAATAAATGGTGTTCAAGGATAATAACTGGTGTTCAACGATAATAAGTGGTTTATCTCATATTGGGCGTTTGAGCTGTTTATCTCATAATGGGCCCCGAATACCGAATGAAAATGGCCCTAATTTGTTATATATCATAATGGGCCAGCCTGATGTGTGAAAGTAATTATGGGCCAGCATTATTGTAAATGCATATGTATTTAGTCATCTCTCTCTCCTAAGGTGTACGAAAGTCATTATTATTCTTCCTCGGTTACGTAAGATTCAAGATGTTTTTTGAAAACATTAGCTTTCTGACGTGGAGAAGACATTAGCTTTATCATGCTCTAAGACATTAGCTCTATCATGCTCTAAAGACATTAGCTTTATCATCTCTCTCTTCGTTGGTGTACATCACTGACGTACACCTTTTGTAACGCCACATGCCACATCTGTAACAGTGTAATTATTTATTACTTGGCATCATTTTAGTGATATATATACATCATTTATTGTCCTGTTATCATTTATCTCATGCTCTAATAATACTTATTAATGCATGGACTTAAATTCATCATGCACAATACCCATTGATGTGTAAAGTCATCATTATACCCCATCGGTTATGTAAGCTTCATAATGTAGTTTGAAATTACTACATTCTGACACGGAGAAGACATCATCTTAATCCATATTTATACTAATTAATGTATGAACTTAAGGTATTCTCATATCTATCTTTGTTGGTGTACGAACACGCGTACACTTATGGATTTTATACGAAAGAAAGTTTCCTACTTTATTTCGCATGGCCTGTAACGAGATGTTTCAACTGAGGAGTCCCCATGGCACGCCGCGTCTGTTACCAAATAATTAATGATAATTAATTATCTGGTAATATATATACTACTCTTCAGCTCTGTTATCATTTAATATCTTTCTCCTTCAGTTCTCTGCAAACCTCTTATCCTTTCTTTTGCTTCCCAATTTCCAAAATGGTGAACGATATCAGGCAGAGAAAAAGGTCTGTTAAAAAATACGAGCGCTACTTTTACGGTCTGCCTATTGTCCGCCAACGTAGCGAGCATGAGTTGATCCAGATGGACAAGGACGGGTTAAAGGAAGAGATCCGAGAAGGTCTGGAAACTGAGGAGTTTCCCACACTTGAAGCCCTGTTCGAAGAGGCAGAGAAGGTCGAGGAGATGTTAAAGGAAACACCTCCATCCAACCCTCGCAAACGCCGCCGCAGAAGCAACGATCACCGCCCTAGCAAACGTGCTCGCAAGGCGGATGACAAAGGTGACCCGGAGGATGAGGGATATGACTACGTGCCTCCACCCAATCCAGACGAATCTGCCTCCGACGATTCTGCCTCTGACGAGGATGTAAACTCCTCCTCCGACGAGGATGTGAACTCCTCCGACGAGGATGTGAACTCCACCTCCGACTCCGACGCTTAAATCTATTTAATATGTTTAATATTTTATAAATTATGTTTATGTAATATTTTAATATTTATGTGGATCTTAATATTTGGGGATTTTATTTTTATTTTAATATTTATGTGCATTTAAATATTTATATTTATGTTTACCTAAGGTGTACGAATACCGAATGCAAATGGGCCCCGAATACCGAATCAAAATTGGCTCCGAATACCGAATAAAAATGGACTTAATATGTGTAATTTTAATGTTAAATATTGTATATATTGACTTTTTAATATTTTTATATAATATGGATGTTTAGACATAAATGTTTAATATTTATATTACGAATACATAAAGTGTACGACTACATAAGGTGTACGACTACATTTGGTGTACGACTACATAATGTGTATGACTACGTAAGGTGTACGACTAGATAATATGTACGAATACCTAAGGTCTACGAATACCTAAATTCTTCAAATACATAAGGTATTTGAGAACATAACGTATACGAATACCGAATGAAATTGGGCCTTATTTGTTATATCTCATAATGGGCCTGAACACCCAATACCGAATACCGAATGAAATGGGTCAAAATCATTTCAATTTCTGTTTATTTTGTTGTTATTGTTATAAATATTTCCGATTAAATGGGCAATCGTATCCACTTCATTCATAGAAAATGGGTCTTCTTATAAATGGTAAAACAAAGATAACATAGAGGAAAAACAGAGATGCACCATATCTGTTCATGTATGGCGCTTCAAATGAGCAGATTCATCTCCAGGTCTGGCACAAGTCTGACATAAGAAACAAGTCTCAACAAAAGATATAAGAAAGACGAAGTTTAACCATCGTTTTGAACTTTTGCGTTTCCAATAAATTCTTCATAGGTATCCATCGCGTATTTCTGACGGAATATATCCACCTTATTGTCATCGATCTGCCCCATATCCTCATAGGAGTATCCCGCTGCATGCATTTCCAGAAATTTAACCGCGCATGGTCCACAGTCGCCAGACCTTTCGTTGAAGTAAATATTGTCTGGACGCACCCATGAAAATGCTTGGTCTTCTTCAGGATGACTACTATCGGAAGGACGCGAAAATGCATCTAAGACGTGAGGCAATTCGCGTAGAACATAAGCCATGTGCTTGTTCACCTCATTATCGGACTCATTATGGGGAATGTTGCAGTCCAAAATCTCCACTTCTCTGGATGTCAAGTTGATTACAAGACCAACCCAATGATCTATTCCCCACATCATTGGGGCGTACACCCTGTCCACATCAACCAACAACACCTTCTTGTCATTCCGACGCGGTGTTTTTCCGGTAAATAGAAACTCACAAGCCTTCCCCACTTGAATCCCAATTTATCTGAGGCCTTCTCGAACTCTGCGAACTTTGATATGATGCCCGCGATATTGAAGTAGTTTACAAATCTGCACCTCCCTCTCAGATAATTGCCTCCATGTCGCCTTACTAGCATACTAATTAGCACAGACATGTGCTGAAGTATATGTACAAACCATTAGAACATTAAATCGGTGGAAATCCGTGTTGTAACTTGAATAAAACGGGTTAAGTTCAGATGTTTTGAATACCTCGGTAGTGACCCAATTCGTTGGCCTCGCCAACGACAGGAAGAACTGATTTGAGACATGGATCCCAATAACAATTTCAAATTCCCTGCAATTTGAAAACAAACAAAAAGTCAATATTAGACAGTATATTTAGACATTTACACAGTATATCCAAACAACTTACTGTTCCGGATTCTCGCGGAGAATTTTTTGAAACTCTTTAAACTGCGCTTTCTCCAACTCTGCTAAGGGCGTATATTTGGGTTTCTTGCAGCTTTGGAAAAGGGTCTTCAATCTCTTGTCTGGGGTGTACACTCCTCCAATCTTTATTGAACGTCTCGGAATACGCTTCGTCTGGAAGTCATCTTTTTTGGTTGAGCTTATTGGAATACATTTCCCTTCTGGATGACCTAGTCAGATATCGACTCCGCTTCGTCATCCCAACGTCTGGTGTGCGAGATTCAGTCATTGGATCATCCTCTGGCGGTGTCTTGTAATCTTCAGAATTTGTCGGTGACGCTTTACCAGCTTGTTCCTCGGTAACATCCTGCAATGTCATGATTTCAACAAGTTCAAACGTACGGAAAGACATATGCTATAAAAACATTACAATCGCACCTCCGGAAGGACATAAGATTCAGGATGAGGCCAAACGGTAAGAATCCTACAACTGTTCTCCTGTGGATCTTTATAGACATTGTCACTCCATGTCCCCTTTTCAACCTCTTCTGCTAACAAATTTAGCCCTGATATTGGAGACTCATCTCCCACCTCCCCCTGACAACGTTCAGATATCGCTCATTCAAATACTTTGAATCAGATGTAGTTTATATGTAAATCTGCACACCTAACAACTTGGGTCTATACCTGATTAAAAACTTGATCTGTACACATGGCAAAATAAGCTGTACACATGGCAAAATAAGCTGAACACCTGACTAACTAAGATGAATACCTCATAAATTCAACCTGAATACCTGACCAAACAGATCTGTATACCTGATTACTTAAGCTGAACACCTCATAAATTCAACCTGAATACCTGACCAAACAGATCTGTATACCTGACTACTTAAGTTTAATTTATGAGGTGTACAGGAATACTGATTTGTATACCTGACTACTTAAGCTTAACACCTCATAATTAACTTGAATAATTGAACTATTAACCTGAATACCTGACCAAACAAATCAGTATTCCTGTACACCTCATAAATTAAACTGAATACCTGAACTATTTAACCTGAATACCTGACCAAACAAATCAGTATTCTTTACACCTTACATTGTTTATCATTAAAAATTGTAGGAGCAGTTTGATTACCTTTTCCCAGAAGCGATTATTTGGCGTACGACCATCACAATGATTATCATGCATTCTCATCGTCCCATCGTCTCTAAACCCATCGCCGTTGTTCTTCTTGTGTTTCTTACTATCAGACCCACATTTTTCAGCTTCATCAATACCATCACCACTGTACGGACGTCTCTTCTTTGGAACTTCCATGCCGGTAGGGTCAGCATGACTGTTGTCTCTGTTTGTTTTACCGTCTGCTGTGTTTTGCGGAACCGTGAACGAGCCTCCCCTATCATGATGCAACCAATCAAAAATCTCGTCCCGCAATTTACCCAACTGGGTTTTCAGTTCAACTCGTATCCACTCTTTCAGTTCTTGCTCCTTATCTGATAAGTTTCCTGGTTCAGCCTGTTTACGAATACCACGACGAGGGTCGAATAGGACGCTGAGGCGTCTGAGTCGAACATCCAGGTTCATCAGAGGCTTTCCCAAACTGCCTAGACGGATTTAGACACTTCTTTTTGACACCAACACCAACACCTTCACCCTTTTCGGCTGGCTTCAGAGGTGGAAGGGATGAATCACCTCCTCTAAAGTCTGTTGCTTTGAACTCGTGCCCTTCCCGCATTCCATGAACCAAGTTATCTATTCGGGGATCGATTACTTCTTTCTCCCACTTTGGATCCCCACCTTCATCCGGGATTGAATACGTAACAATAACCTCAAACAAAGAACACAAACATTCATAAGTACACAAAGTTTGAGCTTCTTAACTGCAGTTTTGCAAATAAGATAGAGAACATAATTGCACCTCAGTTTGGGGTTCCACTAGAAGTATGTCTATAAAATTCAGAAGTGTATTTGTTGAGTCGCATCCTTCTGGTTCTTCCAAGAAATTAGTCGTTTTATTAGGTTCAAGTATTTTCTCAAGCAATGAGGGGATAGCTTTCAAAGCAAAAAGTTGCAGCGCCAGATGGAAACCATAACACGCTGTTGACTGCTGTTTCAAACGAAGCCGCATGACCGAAAGGGATTTATCCATTTTAGAAGGATCAGAAGGTTGAGGTGGTGTCAATCTAGACAGAGTGCTGACGAATGCCTCTCTCCCCCATGGATATTGAAGAAATGATCCGGTGTCTTCCAGCATCTCGACGTAAGCAGGCGTCAGACGAAGAAGTTTGTGACCATAAACCAAGAGACCATCTACAAGCGCAATGAGAGCTAGTGGCAACTGCTTCCACTCAGGAAGACTTGGCTGTTCAAGCATACGAAGAACATCTGGTACAGTCACGTCTTCATCTTCAGTTTCAAACAACTCTTTTCACATACGTCCATGTGTGGCATCGCTAGATTCTGAACCGTTTCCAACTTTTTCTCTTTCAGGCTCGCATTTCAGACCCGTGATGTCTCCGAACTCACGCAGAGAAAACCATAGTGGCTTGTCTGCAAACAAGAACCAGAGCTCATATAGGCGGATCGTAACCAGCTGACGGCTGAGGAGAGAATGTACAAGTTTCGCAGAGCTTGAGCACCGCGATACAGGTAAGTGGAACAGAGCTCCAAACTGACTTCCCAGCAGACAGTTCATTTCAGGGGAGCCTCTAAGCAACTTCACTAACGATCCAATGATACTCGCCTTTGAATAGATGTTCAGTCGAGGTTTTCCAGGATAGCAATTACGTGTGAATAGTCTTTCCGGGAAAGTCGCCGTGTTCCCAACAAATTCCGGCTCGGTGGATGCAGCTTCGTCTTCTTCGGTTGATGCAGCTTGAGGAGATCTTTAACGAGCAGGAAATGGTAGGAATTTACAGGGCCCATCTTGAAATTCAGAAAGCTAAAAGAAGACCTAATCGATCAAGCTGCTCCGTCAAGTGTTTCCTCAACTCCAGAAACCAATGAAGGTTAGTTGGCATCTTATTCATGCTATATGTTTAATGTAGTCATCTGAATGAATTGATTTTATATTTTTTAATTTGTTAAGTATCTGGCTCTTCTCTGTCTGTTACGAAAGAGTAAAACAATCGGTGGTTACGTTGGTGGGCAAAGTACCGAAGAATAAATAAGTGCTGGTGGTCTCTTAAATCAAATGGTCTACTGTTTCGTGTTTACTTATCTCAGTAATCGAAGTCTGTGTTTGTCTTTATCGAAGGATCCTTTCTGTTTTAAATGTTGTTACGTTATTTTTATGGTTTCGTGTCTGTTATTCAAAAACTTATCTCCTGCTTGTCTAATATAACCGGTTGAAACTAGTTAAATATATTTGAAGACTAAAAATTCAGAATGGCCCTCTATATTAATCCTCTGTAGTTTGGATGGTTGGAAATTGAAACAAACCAATTTATTTCGATTTATGTTGGATACTGATTTCGGAAATATACACTAACATATCTGAAAATGTTGTGGGTATCTGGATACACTTTTGCTATTGGTTTAGCCAGAATTAGTAATTTTATTAAAAATAGAACATATACACTTCCCCCTTGAAACATCTTGTCAATTCAAAAACAAACAAGAAAATTAATATTGGTATAATCGACCAACCCTCTTAACTCAATCCATTCAAATTAAGTTTTTTGAGTAACAAATAGAGTTAAGAAGTACCAGATAGGAACGAAAATATCCAAATTGTACTGTTTATGGGGTAACTGTTATGATAATGATCATTAAACAAATTAGACATCAAGTTCTTCTTTTATATAGCATGCTCCACAAAACAATTAGTAAACCCAAATCATAAATTCTATAGCTCTCGTATATTTTTAATCTATTTCATTAAAATCGAGTTGCAAATTATATAACATTCACATATATTCTCACTAGTCGTAAACACTCCATCCCCTAAACTAACATCCTTTTGTAACAAGCCTTATAGTTATTTTTCAACTAATAGCCGGTTATCATGTAACAAACTGGATTACGGTTATGTTAGCCGGATGAAAATCTAAATAATCACAAATTTATATATAATCCGGATACCTTTAGTCCCTATTAAGTGAATACTCCCTCTGTCCCACTTTAAGTGGTGTTTTAGGTTTTTTATTTTGTCCCATTTTAAGTGATGTTCTCACAAATCTAGATAGAATTTAATATCATTTCAATTTTGTGACCAATTAAAAAATATTGTATCATTTTCTTATTGGTTGAACTAGTTTCATTTAATGATATTTTTATATTATCAAGATAAATTACATAAAAATGTGTACTTTCTTAATCCATGTGCAAAAACCTTAAAATCCACTTATAGTGGGACAGAGGGAGTACACTTTTAATAGCTTATTATTGAATTAGGATCGGAAAGCTATGTATGATGGATGGCTAAACTAAATTTTAGGTATCACACATAAACACAATGAGCAAAATATGAAGGTCAGTAACCAAATTCTGTCTTACATAAAGTCGTTAACTCCAAATATCGAGACATATTTAAAAATGTTCTACTAAATTCTAAGCAGGAAATAAAGACTAGAGTTTCAAATGAGAATTTGAGATACGCAACCCTGCTTGCTTCATTAGGTAAGGAAACATCTCGGATATCGGTTTGAGTTCAGAACTCATTGAAGCTTCACTCCTTAGCGGGATGTTGCAATCGAATACCGTAACGGTCCAGGACGAACAATACACACATAAGCCTACCCTAGTGTTTCTTATCCAGATTAAAAGGAAAGTAAAAACGATAACCATTTAGATGATGTTTCATCTTGTCACCAAAGACCTCTAGAAGATTCTTGGTAAATATATGTGTTTCCTTATCTGGAATTTTTAAAAAATTGGGGTAGTTCCTAGAGATTGAAGCTACAAATTTGGTATAGAAAATACCGACTTTTTGCAGTGGGAGGCCTGAGACTGTTTCGCGTATGACAAGCTCAGATGCTTCATGAGTACATCCATTACCTATAAATCTCATTAATTAATTTCATGAACCATATCATATATGATTTCAATAGTTCGCTGATCCTACCTTTGATGAGTACGGCTGAGCTCTATCTTCTATGTCCAATATGTCCTTGTTCGAAACATGACAGCCACCAATATTAACAACATTGTATTCAAATAGTACATATTTAATTAGCGTCAAATGTTCAAAATATATCCGGATTAAAAAATTAAATATGTAGAACTTACAATTGCGATTTAGCTTCACGGCGAGTTTGGTATACTTCTGTGTATATTACCATGAATCGGCTTTGCCATAAACAACCATTTGGGCTTCCCTTGTTCTATTTAATATATCAGGATTACACTGGAAAACATCAACAAGACCATGGGTAACTATTTTTTACCTCTAGCTTTTCCTGCATTTCGGTAGGTCAGCAGGATTGTCTGTTACTACTGCGACTTGTTCAACAGCCGACCCGCGTACAGGGTCATTAGGTTTATCTTCTTGAGACAAACCAAGTGAGAACGATGGTGTTGGAACCAAAATTCACATCGTCGATTTACTTTTAAATTAGGAAAGTTAGGAAAACCCTAATTTTCCAGAGGTCTGGATTCTCTGCGAGAGCCAACGACAAGTGACCAAATTAATGCGGAAAAATTTGTAAAGACAATGAATCGAGTATGGAAAAAGTAGATCCTTATTTCGAATTTACGTATGAGCGTTCCAGAAGCAAAATCATACAAGAAGCTTGTCTGTTGCCGAAACTCGCTTAGCCATAGACGAAAAAGGTTTTGAAGATTTGGGACTGGACCTTATGGAAGGCTTCCTACATACCCCTTTCGAGGATCAAGTCGAACGTAGTTCAATTAGAAAGATTTGAACAAGAGATCGAACTGCCTGGGCAAGTTCGTCTAGTATGGGTGCAAGTCATAGAAGCAGGCATGTCGAGAATAATGCATAGGGTTTCTAAGTGCAGAGTTCTAGAGTCCAAGAATTGTTAGACTCTTCCGAGAGGAGTAGAGATATGCTAACGAGATAAAAGTAGAACAAAAAATGGCGGTAAAACGTCCCGAGCCTTGCCTGGTTAGTCTAACCACCTAAGTTCAAAGTTCTCTAAGCTAACAGGAGTTCTCTAAGTCTCCAATCTTAGATACCTTTTCTTCTGCTCCAGCTCTCCTTATATAGCTGTTTTGGTCGGCGGCCTTTTTACTCCTTTGCCTTTAGGCCCAAGTTATCTCTTTTGGGAATATTCCAAGTTATCCTATTCTGCGAGCTAAGATAAATCGTCATAATCCTCATGGGCTTGAATCCTTCCTAAAATCATAAGTGGGCCTCCAGGCACGTTTGGACCCTTTTGGGCCGTTTTTAGGCCTTTAGACATTTATACGATTTCTCGGAAAGATCGTAGTTTGATGCGATGTTGCTCTCATAAAAGAATTGTATAGCTGAAGGAGCCGATGTTCGAGCCAACCGTTCCTGTTTTATACGATAGATATTTACGAGACAACAAGCCTTCACGGTTTTAGTTGCAAAACTTCGATAATAATTCCGATCGAGACGAAATTAAATGCACAAGGTCCGTGGCTTGGATGATACAACCATACGGAGGGCTAGGGAGCTGATATAAGTCACTCTGGCCGGTGATAGGACCGTCATCGCCCTAGGGCGAGGTGGCCTTGGACGGGCCGTCCTCGCCCTAGGGCGAAGTGGCCTCGGACTGCCCGTCCAAGCCCTAGAGCGAGGTGGCCTCGGACGGCCGTCCTCGCCCTAGGGCGATGTGGCCTCGGACTGGCCGTCCTCGCCCTAAGGCGAGGTGGTCTCGGATGCGGCATCCTCGCCCTAGGGCGAGCCTAGGTGGCCTCAGATGCGCCGTCCTCGCCCTAGGGCGAGGTGGTCTCGGACGGGCCATCCTCGCCCTAGGGCAAGGTGGCCTCGGACGCGCCGTCCTCGCCCTAGGGCGAGGTAGCCTCGGATGCGCCGTCCTCGCCCTAGGGCGAGGTGGCCTCGGACGGAAGCCATTTTGATCTAGACTCAAAGGAGAAAAAAGTGGGCTCTCCCTAGGGGGAACTGGGAAGACTGAGCTCGTCTTATGGCTAGTTGACCTGGTAAGACCAAGCTCCGACCTCCTTTCGTTTTGCCGTTTGTTTCCCGAGAGTTGTTTGTCGAAGAGATTGGACATTCTAGTTCAGGAACTTGTCGTATAACTTCTTTTCAAATTGTATGAGACTTTTCGTTCCGAGAAATAATTTTCGGGGACTTTCAGACATTGATTCCGTCGTGACCGATTTTCACCCCAACAGTCGGAATCTCAGAAACAGGGAACAATGCCATCTCAGACATCTAAAAAATGACAATATCTTAGTGTTAAAAATATAAGAACTGCCTAGTGCAATGATAAATACAAATATAATTGGTTATACACTATATAAGTACCTTCTCTCGTCGAGTTGGTGGAACCAAAGATGAATCCAAAGAAGTTTTTTGCCTCAAACTCTTTCGTCGAGAAGCACCGCAAAACGGAGAAGGCCAATAGGGAGTTTCCAACATTAATTCTTGTTTGTTCTTCCGTGATTTTTTCGGAAATTTCCCACATGGTAAACCAGTGACAATAGCAAACTCTCTTTGGGAAAATCTAATCGGATTTCCTGCGAAACCAAACCAAACTTCGTGTTTCTTGTTTACCTTTAATTGTCTTGAAAGAATATACCGAGCAAACCGTCCGGAGAATGCGGGTTTATCTGCCAGATATATAAACTTTCCAAATGTTGAAGCTTTAAGATATTGAATCTAGTCTTCTGACAGGGCTCTCATGATTGACCGGATTCCCCTTGAAGAGTGATAAGCAAGAACATGTATGCCTACTGGCTCTTCACCATCTGCAAACATTCTGTCCGATACTTCAATCATCTCGACCATATCTTCTGACTCGGAAGAAATCGGTGAGTTAACTAGGCGAGAATGAACCATGATTCTTGGAGTAATGAAATATCACAATTAATTTCCATAATATAGGAATTTTACAAATATAATTTAGTGCTGCAATTTATCGCGTCGATTGGTCAGCAAAACCATTACAATAATTAGAAAACGCAAGTTCTTTAGCCGGATGGAACATTTACTCAATAAAAGATATATTGGTAGTATAAGTTATTATTTAGTCTACGCATGCAGGCTGTGTTCGAAGATTTTTGTGTAGGATCTTTGTGAGTACTACGGAACAATGGACAAGCTTTATTTGATAGCAGAATTACAGGAAGTGAGATGTAAAGAGATGTATTATTGATTGATAGAGCAGGAACTACAACATTTGGAAGGTAAACCCTTGTTCTAGCGCCTAGCTCTAATCTCTAAGTCTCGAAGTGTCGATTTCTTGTTCTAGGGTTCGGGCTTCCCTTATATAGTCGTCTTTAGGTCGATTGAAGTCAGTGAATAGGGTTAAACTCCTTCATATTCGGAAATATGGAAGAATTCCCATATCGTAAGATTTCCATTTTACCCGGAGGAAGGGATGGAAGCAGGGGTCGGACCCGGAGCATCTCTTAGCAGGAACCCGGAGGCCGGTGTCCTGCCCGGGGTCTGGAGAAATGAGATACCGGAGTATTTTTCCCCAACAGTTTGTCCCTTATTTCTCGATTTCGTCATCAAATTTGGGGAGTAACCTGTGCACTGGAGACAATCGAAGTCACTCATTTTCAGCAGGCTTCCCTTGGGCAGGACGTTGTTCCAGTAATTCTGCTTTTCCAGGTTATTCCTAGGTCGGAACCGTATTTTGAAACCGGAGGAGGACCAATTTCCCTGAGGTAGGCTGGAGCCTAGTAGTATCTTCTCGAGTGTGTTTAAGACGATGAAGCCTGGACCCTTGAGGTTTTCTTTGGAAGATAATGCTGGAGCGTTGAGCTTGGTTCTTGATGTAGATCCGAGATTGGTGTAAGATTTTATCGAGGAAATCCGGATGCTTCAAGGGGAGTTCAAGTTTAATCTTCTTTGGGAGGAAACTTTGGGAGATGCCCGATTAATTTTTGCAAATTTTCCTTTCCAGAAAGGATTTCATTCTTCTTTCGCGGGGATCGAATTTACTTTTTACGGGCTGGTCGTCTGCACCGAGGATTCTCTAGGATATTTTGGAACGTTATCTTTCCTTTTTTAGCTTTGCGAGGAAGGATGGACTTGGTGTATATAAGGACTTGATATGACCAACAATAGTTTCAATCCATCTCGAGCTCTCAGTTTTTTAGACAAGAAAGATGAATAGTCATCCCGATCTCCTCACGTTTCCAGCTTGTTCGTGGGTGGCCGTACAAGGCCTCGTCGCCTTGTCGTCGATCCTTTCTTATCTCCCATTCCTATTTCGTGGGAAATCCCGGAGGCTGACAGTGAAGCGATCCCAATTGCGCCCTTGAGGCAGCGTTGTCTTCATCTGCTTGACAATGATGGTCCATGCTTCAAAATCCGCGAGGAGGAGCTTGCCATCATTCGGAGGAAATACTTGATCCCTTCCACAGTAGAGAAGAGGTGTCCTTCTGAGTTTGAACGCATTCCCGACGGAGGAACAAACTAGGTAGCCGTGTTCGAGGCGTACCTAGATGCAGGTTTCAGGGGTGGTATCCCCTCCCTCATAGCTGAGATATCTTCATACTTCAGCTTACGTCCTTCTCAGCTCACTCCCTTAACCTGGAGGACTTTTATGGCTATCCAAGTACTCGAATAATTTCATGGCTTTTCTTTCGTGTTACATGAGGTCTTGTACTCCTACTACTTCGTCCCTCTCGTAAACAAGACAGGGTTCTATCACCTTCGCACCTGTGATGGTGCTCCTTTGGTCAAAGAGCCTTCATGGGGTATTAGGGGTAACTATCCCTTTGGGGATGACTGGAACAAGCGATACATATTCGTGAAGATTCAGGAGCCGTTTAGTTATCCCACGTTCTGGCGCACCGTCGGTAAGCCCTTCCTTTTTTCTTTGAATCTTAAGGTCGTCATCTTCCTAGGACTTTAACTCATCAGCGTTTGGTCCTAGTGTTAGATGTATCTCGTCCCGTATCCTTCAGCGGAGAGGCAATGGTGAAATTAGCGATGGGAATTCCCCGGCGATTTCCCATGTATTTTGTAGCAGGTCCACAAAATACCACCAAGTCTTACCAGAGAGATTGTCCACACCACGGATTCAACCAAGTGCAGCTGCTCAGCACTTTCTTCAGAGGCATCGCGCTACAATATCAGATGGCTCTGGACACAGCTAGTGAAGGTAACTTCAAAACTAGGAATCCAGAAGAGGCTGTGAGACTTATAGAAAACTTGGCATCCAGCAACAGCACCAAGAACACTGACTTTGAGAGGAGGAAATCTACTATCACCCTTGGGAAGGTGCAGATGGATGAGGTGAAAGCAAAGCTGGACAGTGTTCACAGGTTTCTCAGGAAGCAAGTTTGCTTAGTAGAGGATGCATAAGCTATAGATACAGAGAGAAGAGCAGAAGCAGAGGAAGAGAATGTGTGTAAGACCCGATCCTGGTTGACCAGGCCGCGGTCGATGCCTCACGTCGCTCGGTCCATACACTGACCAAACCTATGAATTTTTTGCCCTTTATTTAAAACATCGCTCATAGGCGAGGGCTAACTCAGATCTTAGCTCAAGGCTATCTTAGTCATTTCCTAGCTTAAATCAATTCAACTCATACACAGCGGAATAACATCTATCATCCATTGGTCTACAACCAATCTAGCACTTGTCCGGTCAAATCACCTTAGCCTCGGTTAGTATACACAACTACCACTAGCTCTCAAAGGTCGATCCTGAACCCAGACCAAGACATACAAATCCGAGGTTCCATTCCCCTAATCCATTCTATCTAGATCTAAGCAACATTGCTAGATCATACCTTTTCCACATCCACGGAGCTTGTTAGCTCCTTGTCTCCGCTGACTTAGCTAGCTCATCCAGCTCCACAAGCTCACTCACTTGAGCTAGCCGCTCCAGCTTGAAGTAACTTCGCCAAGCTCCCCTTCCACTCGTCCAGCTCTCTTATACCTGCATAAAATCTTCCCTTGGTTACTTAGTGATTCAACCTACCATCCCCACAGACCAAGTAACCTTTAGGAAGTCTTCAGATCACACACGGCCTTACTTAAATAATAACACCCAAGCTCAGTACTTATGGTCCACGCCACCAGGTACTAGCTATACTCTTCTTCATGGCTCAGCCAATGCATTGCACATTGCTTACCAACACCAAGGTTGATAACTACATTCCTTATGATCAATATGATAAGTGACAAACATATCACAACACACAAGCATATGATCAGTTAACCTAACACAAGGATCTGACATCAATATACTCTCAGGTGCAATTTCAACCTCAAGCAAACCTGCTCCAAAAATTAATTAAAATTCACTAAAACTCCTGATAAAACCCCACCAAGGCCCTGATTGGCAAAGCAGATGAGAAAGCAGTAGTTGTATGCTATAAAAGCAGTATGCTGCAGAAGCTGTATGCTTTTGCTAAACTGTTTAATAGATTGATTGGTAGAGCAGTATGGATATGCTATTTAAAATTATTATTAAAATTAGTATATAATATATAATATATAATATATTTATTTATAATGAATATATTTCTAATAAATATATATTTTTTATTTTTTTAAATATTAATATATATATATATTAATCTATAAAGATATATAATTATTTTTTATTTACTAATTTCAAAAATTATTTTTATATCGAAAATGTTATTTTAAAAAATAAATTTTACAATTAAAATATCTATTTTAAAAATAATATTTTGTATTTAAAATATAATATAATTTATGTGATTAATTTAATTATATTATATTTTAAAAAATAATTTAATTTATATAATTAATTTAAAATATAATTTATATAATTAATTTATATAATTATTGTATATAATTTATTTACTCAATTTATATAATTTAATTTATATAATTAATTTAAAATATAATTTATAAAATTAATTTAATTAAATATAATTAAATTATATTTTAAATGTGAAATAATATTTAAAAAATATTTATATGGTAAATTTATTTTAGAAATAAAAATTTCATTTTCTGGATATAAAAATAATTTTATGATATTATTAAAAATCAGATAAATGAACTAATTATATATTATTCTTAAATTTATAAATTATAAATGCAAATGCTCTTCCAAAAGCTTCATATGAGAGCATTTGCCAGAGAGCATTTGGAGAGCATTAGCATTTAGTAAATGCTTTTCTAAATGCTTTTCTAACAAATGTTGATTGGATAATGTAGAGCATAATGCTAATGCTAATGCTCTACCAATCAAGGCCTAAGAGATTCCCATAGTCGAAATCCAATGAATCTACCCAGGCCATATAGATTTCGACCATGATCAGTCCGGCCAAGGCCAAGGACATCCACTTCCTGAACCGGACAAGGCCATGGTTCAGTGCCTCCATTTCTTATCATCAGTCTAAATCATAAACAGAAGAAATAATATGAAGAATAATCATTAAACAGAGTAAGGTGCAACTGCAGGAACAGATCGGCCCATACGGCTATGTCTGATGGTCCGCAGTCCACACCTGTTACCTTATCAAGGGAGATCATGCCCCTCCACAGCGCACCTCCATCAGGTCTTATCACATACCTCCAGTATTGATAAGATCCATTCATGGGTAGCAACCATCATCCCTTCCATGGAACTTCCATGAACCAGTTTCTGCACTGCATCCGCCTACAAGGCTGTCTTGGCTATGGAGAGTGAAGTCCGGCCTTATAGATTCTCTCCTAACCATTTGCGTGTGTTATAAAGGTGTAGAGGAAGCCTAGGGTGTGTTCATAAATGATCAAAACCCACCCAAAGGTCGTGCATCACTTCCCCCTTTGTTGCCCATGAAACTGCTTCTCCACACACATCTGCCTTCAAGGCTGTCTCAGCCATTGGAAGTGATATCCGGCCTCCTATCTTCTCTCCTGGCTATTTTATTTGGTTGTATGGATGTATAGGAAGCCCATGGCGTGGCAAAAAATAATCAAAACTCATTAGAGGGTCGCTCTCAACTACCCTCTTGATTACTCTGAAAACTGCCTCTTTGCTGCCTTTGAATGCATCTCGGTTTTGGATTGTTGAATCCGATCATCTCTCTTTTTCTCTGTCTCAGAATGATATTTTACACATAAAACCCCCCCAAAAATGAAGAAGAAGTCGATCATTAACTTCCCATAACCGCCTGAGAGGCAGTTTTCAATCAATAAGCCCAAAAGCGGCAGTTTCCCCTTTTCTAAACCGCCCGTAACCACCCCTTGGCGGTTTCTTCCAATTTTAAATTCACGTTCCGGGCCTTCCAAACCTCCCCTGTACATTTCCAAAACAAGCCCATAGTGATTTTCCACACCCATGGTCCAACCACAAGAGCCCACCGACCTATCGGTACACATGGTCGTTCACATGGCCCGGTCACTGTCCGGACCCGGCCCAACTGCCCAAGACTTGAACACTCAGTCCAGCTGAGTTGAGCTGATCCCCAGCTGACCCAGATGAGTCAGCTAGTAGTTCAGCTAGTGTGAGCTGACCAGTGAGTGTGGAGCTAACACACTCTACTTGAGCTCCAACCGAGCTTCGTCCAGCTGGTTGAGCTTCTTCCTTGCATCTCCTAGCTGTCATACACTGCATCTAGCTAGCTTCCTTCATCTTATTCAATCCTTCTAAGTCCCTTGGTACATTTCCAGACCTAGAGTTAGTTTTCACATGATCCATTCTGATCATTCACTTCATTACAGCTTGTTCACGATCAATTCCCATGATCTGAACCAAAGCAGTCCCGTTTCTGTTGAAACGTCTAGACCCTATGTCAAGTTCCAGGAACAGAGACATGACAAGTCTCCCCCACCTGTGATGGATTCGTCCTCGAATCCAGTGGTGTTAACATCTTGTCTCATTGACAAAATGTCCCAACCGAACTCTTTGCATCCGGAACATGGAGCATGCTCGTTTGGTTCTTCCTAACCAATTCATTGCATCTCCCTCCTTGTTCCTTCTCACCGGTCACGTCTTGATCATCATATATACAAATCTACCCCACTTGATAGAGATTTAACCCAAAATCTTATCAAGGGGTGCATCTGGTTTTGCTTATGGAATCCTTACTTGGCTACTTCGACCACAGTCGAGGGTCCGTCAAGCACTCATACAAAGACATGACTTGTGTCACTGACCCAACTCTCCAGGTTGCAGTCTTAGTAGACACCAAGTCCGTATCTTTCTTTAGAATGTCGTCTACTCTAGACTTTATTCTTTTTCGGATCTTAGTCCATGACTAGATTAAATTCAGTCCCTAGGAACATACTGCGTACTCAAGTCTTAGTAGATCAACCAATCTCCAAGCCACTCGATGCACCAGCCAAGTCCTAGCGAACATGTCCCAATCTTTAGGCTGCTCACTCTACCATGAGTCCTAACGGATTGTTCTGTTTCCTTAAGTCCTTCCCGGACACTAAGGTTTATGATTCCAGCCACAAATTATTGGATCATTCCTTAACTAGCCACAGCCTTTTCCAGCTTAGCCATTTTGCGATCTTAGTCCTTACAAGACTAAACCGCCTCAAACCTGACTTCTGTCCATCACCAGACATTGTCATAATTTAATCCTTGTCCACTCATGGACTTGATCACATTCCGGTCCTGGTCCACTCTGGGACTCGACCATCTCATTCCAACCATAGGTCAATCTCCGACTTGGTTGTGCTGCGACCCTCGTCCCTCACTGGACTTAGTCGACATCAGCTCGGCCATCTCGGAAGGAGCAATACGATACAGAATTTTGGACATTGGGGCCGTCCCTGGTCCAGATCTACTATGTACGGGTCAGCCCTACCAGGGGGAATGCCCTGTAGCGCTCGAAACACATCATGGACTCTCGAACCAGCGGAATCCCGTCCGGACCACCCACCCCCTACGACCTCCTTAGTGTAAAAGGTAGCTAAATAAGCCTCACAACCATTTCCAAGCATCCCTTCCCCATGGATAGCTCAAACCACTAAGTATCCAGAGGTCGGACCAATACCTTGGAACCTGATCGGGGGTCCACACCCAGTCTCCAAGCTGCACCCTGCCGCGGGAACAAACTAGAGTGGCCCGATTTTTTCCAAGCCAGTCCATGCCTAAGATCACCTCATGATTATTTAGGGGGACAACAATCAGATCTACAGGCATCGGCCTGTCCAAGATCATCACTGGAATGTCCTTAACCAGACCTAGTGAGTTGATAATCTGCCCTCCGGCCGCACTCACTTTGTTAGGACCATTCCAGGTTCCAACCCGGAACATTCCCTTTCCTATCTTCCCTAGACTATAAAACCATGTGTAGCTCCAGTATCGAAAATTACGTGTGTTTCCACACCACCGATCATTAGGTACCTAGATGAGTAGGATCTCGATTCATTTGGAAAACGTCCCATACCATTCTCCAAAGCATCACACATCTGTGAACGTCCCATACCATTAACAAAGTGTTTATAATATACCTCAATCCTCATCATACTAAGATACTTAACATCATGTTTCCGATTCCTCTTGGAATTGATCCACTCCATTCAACTTGATCTAAGGAATCATATCTTGACTTATACCGAGTCCAAGATGATCCATCTGATCACAAGCCCTCTCGTAGACTAGCCATGTAGCGCTTCCCTTAAATCAATATGAACACCGCATATGCTCAGTTGTTTTGAACGGACACCAAGGAATAACATTTATCTCCAAGAGAGTGCTGCACGTTTCTTTCAACCTAAGCCACTCTCTGGCCCATGTTACTTCCCTCGTCCAGGTCGTCCATATAAAGATCTTGCATTGCATCCATCGTCCAATCCGTCTATTACTTCCAAATAACTAGATAAACTAACCTTTCTGTTTTCAGGGTCTTGCCCTTGGAGAGTGCATCTTGGCTAAGCCGGCTCATCTTGGAACTTCCCCGTTCACAAGCATGAAACCCAATTTTACCTCAACTCTCACTTGGCTCACCACAGCTAAGGTTCCAAGTCATCTCAGTTTTCAAAAATAATTTCGGTTTGGAACTCAACATCTTTGAGCATTGTCCTTAACAGGATCAAGCATGCTTTGATACCAACTTGTAAGACCCGATCCTGGCCGACCAGGCCGCGGTCGATACCTCACGTTGCACAGTCCATACACTGACCGAACCTCTAATTTTTTTTGCCCTTTATTTAAAACATCGCTCATAGGCGAGGGCTAACTCAGATCTTAGCTCAAGACTATCTTAGTCATTTCCTAGCTTAGATCAATACAACTCATACTCATCGGAATAACATCTATCATCCATTGGTTTACAACCAATCTAGCACTTGTCCGGTCGAATCACCTTAGCCTCGGTTAGTATACACAACTAGCACTAGCTCTCAAAGGTCGATCCTGAACCCAGACCAAGACATACAAATCCGAGGTTCCATTAGCCTAATCCATTATATCTAGATCTAAGCAACATTGCTAGATCATACATTTTCCACATCCACAGAGCTTGTTAGCTCCTTGTCTCCGCTGACTTAGCTAGCTCATCCAGCTCCACAATCTCACTCACTTGAGCTAGCTGCTCCAGCTTGAAGTAACTTCGCCAAGCTCCCCTTCCACTCGTCCAGCTCTCTTATACCTGCATAAACTCTTCCCTTGGGTACTTAGTCATTCAACCAACCATTCCTACAGACCAAGTAACCTTTGGGAAGTCTTCAATAGTAATTGGTAAGCATCTGGCCCATCTCAGCCCATGCATAACCAATATCCTTACATTTTGTAGGATATAATACCAAGTCCTCTCATGGACTACTAATGCCAATTCCTCTCATGGACTAATCATACCAAGTCCTCTCATGGACTAATAATGCCAAGTCCTCTTATGGAATAATAATTTCATGTCCTCACAAGGACTAATAATGCCCATCAGATCCTAAGTCAATCAACCAACCACCCCACATGACTCAGAACTGATGAGTCATCACACTTACCCAACCGGCCATGGAACCATGTCCCAATGCACCTGATCAGTCTTGCTCTTACAACCGGTGCATCCTTTGATCAATCAGAGCAGAGACCTTGATCCATCATCCAAGGATCAGGTCGTCCATCATTTCCCAAGATCAAATCACACATGGCCTTACTTGAATAATAACAACCAAGCTCAGTACTTATGGTCCACGCCACCAGGTACTAGCTATACTCTTCTTCATGGCTCAGCCAATGCATTGCACATAGCTTACCAACACAAGGGTTGATAACTACATTCCTTATGATCAATATGATAAGTGACAAACATATCACAACACACAAGCATATGATCAGTTCACCTAACACAAGGATCTAACATCAATATACTCTCAGGTGCAATTTCAACCTCAAGTAGACCTGCTCCAAAAATTAATTAAAATTCACTACAACTCCTGATAAATCCCCACTAAGAGATTCACATAGTCGAAATCCAATGAATCTACCCAGGTCATATAGATTTCGACCATGATCAGTCCGGCCAAGGCCAAGGACATCCACTTCCTGAACCGGACAAGGCCATGGTTCAGTGCCTCCATTTCTTATCATCAGTCTCAATCATAAACAGAAGAAATAATATGAAGAATAATCATTAAACAGAGTAAGGTGCAACTGCAGGAACAGATCGGCCCATACGGCTATGTCTGATGGTCCGCAGTCCACACCTGTTAACTAATCAAGGGCGATCATGCCCCTCCACAGCGCACCCTCATCAGGTCTTATCACATACCTCCAGTATTGATAAGATCCATTCATGGGTAGCACCCATAACCCTTCAATGGAACTTCAATGAACCAGTTTCTGCACTGCATCCGCCTACAAGGCTGTCTTGGCTATGGAGAGTGAAGTCCGGCCTTATCCATTATCTCCTAACCATTTGCGTGTGTTATCAAGGTGTATAGGAAGCCTAGGGTGTGTTCATCAATGATCAAAACCCACCCAAACGTCGTATATCACTTCCCCCTTTGTTGCCCATGAAACTGCTTCTGCACACACATCTGCCTTCAAGGCTGTCTCAGCCATTGGAAGTGAGATCCGGTGTAAGACCCGATCCTGGCCTCTCAGGCCAGCGGTCGATGCCTCACGTCGCTCGGTCCATACCCTAACCGAACCTCTAAAAATTTCGCCCTTTATTTAAAACATCGCCCATAGGCGAGGGCTAACTCAGATCTTAGCTCAAGACTACCTTAGTCATTTCCTAGCTTAGATCCTTTTAACTTATGCACAGCGGAATATTCTCTACTTAATCTTTGGAATAACTCCAATCTAATACCGGCCCGGTCGAATCACCTCAGCTAATGGTTAGTATACTCAACTACCAGCTAGCTCGAAGGTCGATCCTACCTAAACCGAGTCATACAAATCCGAGGTTCCATTCCCCTAAACCATTCTATCTAGATCTAAGAAACATTGCTAGATCATACCTTTGCCACATGCACGGTGTTTGTTAGCTCTTTGTCCCAGCTGCCTTAGCTGTTTAGCTAGCTCATCCAGCTAGCTGAGCTGAACCACCTCTCTTGAGGTTCTCCACTCTCCCCCAGCTGATCGAGCTGTGAGGTAGCTTTGCCCAGCTCCCTGTCCACTCGTACAACTCTCCATATACCTGTATAAACCCTTCCCCTTGGTACTTAGTCATTCAGCCAACCATCCCCACAGACTAAGTACCTTTGGGAAGTCTTTAGCTACAAAAACGACCTCAAGTAAACATGCTCCAAAAATTAATTAAAATACATTAAAACTCATGATAAATCCCAACTGAGAGATTACCATTATCAGAATTCTCAGAACCGGTCTCGATCATATAGATCTCGACCGAAATCAGTCAAACCGGCCATAGGGTGACTGCATTAAATCAATCCCTAAAAATCAATTAAAATTCATGATAAATCATCACTAAGAATAATCCATGGTCGGATCTCAATGAATCCCTCTGGATCATATAGATCTCGACTATGACCAGTGCGGCCGATGGCCAAGGACTTCATACCTGAACCGGCCAAGGCCTGTTTAGTACCACCATGTCTCAGGCGTGTGCTCCCCTGGAACCAAGTCCTTTCATGGACTAACAAGGCCCATCAGATCCTAAGTCAATCAACCAACCACCCCACATGACTCAGAACAGATGAGTCTTCACACTTCCTAACCGGCATGGAACCATGTCCCACTGAACCTGATTAGTGTTGCTCTTACCACCGGTGCATCCTTTGATCAATCAGATCAGACACCTTGATCAACCATCCATGGATCAGGTCGTCCATCCTTGCGCATGATCAGATCACACACGGCCTTCCTTGTATAAACACACCAGCACAATACTTGTGGTCCACACCAACAAGTACTAGCCTTACTCCTCTCCTTTGCTTGCTGTTGGATCCAAATGAATTGGACCTTGCACTCCACATGGTTCCTCTGATACTAGGACCCCCATGTGTCTCCTCAATGGGTCGGATCCATGGTTCACACCATGATCAAACCCAACATCAAACTATGATCCATCATGAATCACTTTCCAATGAACATCATCTAACTATCACCCCACATGGATGCAGTAGATCAACAATGATCCGCCCCTTATCTCAGGGTCCTGGATCCTTAGTTTACATCACAATATATGGTCTTCAAGGGGCGTGCCTTACCTTGGCTTAATAGCACCACAAGAGACAGAAGTATAAACCAGAAAGTAATCATAAACATGTTACCTCATCAATGATGATTGTAGATCTTGTGTCATCCCTTGTCAGGGACGACCATGCTTCTAGAAAGCATGCCTCCGTCAAATCTTATCACATATCTCCAGTATTGGTAAGATCCAATCAAGGGTCGTACCAAACTGCCCATCCATGGAACTCCCATGAAACTAGTTTCTGCACTGCATCCACCTTCAAGGCTGTTCATGCCTTTCAGAGTGGAGTCCGGCCTTCTCCCTTTTCTCTTAACCATCTGCGTGTGTTCTCAGGCTATATAGGAAGCCCAGGGAATGATCATCCATGATCAAAACCCATCCAAAAGTCGTTCATCACTTTCCCCTTTGTTTCCCTTGAAACTGCCATTCCACACACATCTGCCTTCAAGGCTGTCTCTGCCCTTGGAAGTGGAATCTGGTCTTCCAAATTCTCTCCTGGCTATTTGCGTGACTGGTATGGATGTAGAGGAAGCCCAGGGGCTTGGCAGCAGTAATCAAAACTCACCAGAGGGTCGTTCACAACTCCCCTCTTGATTGTCTCAAATCTGCCCCTTTGCTGCCTTCACATATCTCTCTGGTCATTCACTTCATTACAGCTTGTTCACGATCAATTCCCATGATCTGAACCAAAGTAGTCCCGTTTCTGTTGAAACGTCTAGACCCTATGTCAAGTTCCAGGAACGGGGACATGAAAATGTGAACTTCATTAGTGGAACTAGATTTCAGAGGTTTGGAAACCAGAGTGGAAACAGGAACTTCTTTGGACAAAAAAGTAATTCTAACCAGGGTTCACAGAAACCCTACAGCAACAACAACAACAACAACAACAACAACAACATGAGCTGTTGATGCTAAGATTTTTCAAGGGTCTTAATCAAATTTTATAGTATAAAGGATGTCAAACCAGTTCTAAGTGATTCTAAAGCAAAGAGAATGCAAGCCTATGCTGAATCTAAATGCAACCATTAAGTGAGATGATTTTTAAACTAAGACAATACTTAAATGCAATAAAAGATGAAACTTTCTTTCAATATGAGGAGATGAGATCAATGGGTATAAGGACTTGATCTTAAGTGATTAAGGTTCAATCCAAGATGTCAAACTTTTCAATCAATCTAATTCCTTATGCCTAGACACGATGCTTAAACAAACTCTATCCCTAGATGAATGTTCTTTTGTAATGATCACCCCAAATACATCAAATCTCTTTGACTGTAATGATCAAAACAAACATTAAAAATGAGTCTAATAGCAATCTTAGCTTCTTTATCACATATCTCCAGTATTGGTAAGATCCAATCAAGGGTCGTACCAAACTTCCCATCCATGGAACTCCCATGAAACTAGTTTCTGCACTGCATCCACCTTCAAGGCTGCTCATGCCTTTCAGAGTGGAGTCTGGCCTTCTCCCTTTTCTCTTTAACCATCTGCGTGTGTTCTCAGGCTATATAGGAAGCCCAGGGAATGATCATCCATGATCAAAACCCATCCAAAAAGTCGTTCATCACTTCCCCCTTTGTTTCCCATGAAACTGCCATTCCACACACATCTGCCTTCAAGGCTGTCTCTGCCCTTGGAAGTGGAATCTGGTCTTCCAACTTCTCTCCTGGATATTTGCGTGTCTTCTATGGATGTAAAGGAACCCCAGGGGCGTGGCAACATTAATCAAAACTCACCAGAGGGTTGTTCACAACTCCCCTCTTGATTATCTTCAAATCTGCCCCTTTGCTGCCTTCACATCTCTCTCTGGTTTGGATTGTTTAATCCGACCTCCTACCCTTTTCTCTCTGTTTTTCTTTGTGTTTCAGGGAGGAAGAAGGATCCCTGGCGTGCCTGTAAAGTCACGGCCTTTCCTGCATTATATATAAGAAGGGGCAGTTACCTTTTCAAAGGATGCACCCTTTCGGTATCATTTCTCTTTTTTTCTCTCTGGAAGTTTTCTGAGTTTCTTTCTTTTATTTTCTGATGAATTTCGACAGAGAGAGGAGAAAAAAAGAAGGGAAAATCTATCATAACCACCCACCATAACCGCCTGGACGAGCAGTTACCAAAATAACAAAGGAAAGAAGAGTTTCTTCCCATAACCGCCCAGTAACTGCCTTTGGCGGTTTCTCCCTTTCTTCTTTTCCACAAAATCGTCCACTGAGCCTTAGCTCACACTCCTGGAAGCTTGCCAACTCCCTGGTCCGTGCCTAAGACAAACCACCTTTCACCCGGACCATCGGCTCACCCCGTAACCGCCTGACCCGACCACACTGGTTCGGACCAAAACACTTCCTCCAACTGAGTTGAGCTGACTACCAACTGTTCCCAGCTGAGTGAGCTAGTCCTCCAGCTCCTGTGAGCTGATCACACTTAGGCGAGCTAACTTCCAGCTGCACCTAGCGGGTCGAGCTTGATCCAGACCTCGTCCAGCTCCCGGATCACTCGTCCAGCTCCTTTACACTTGTTTCTTTCACATCCTGGTTAAGTCTCAGCTTCTTGATGCCCTTAACCTTCCTTATTGGACCATGATACGCTTGTCTCAAGGTCTTACAACCTGACTGGTGCGTCTCCTCGCACCATAGTCCGTTCGGACGATCCTATCTAGGATCGGGGACATGACAAGTCTCCCCCACTTAGGATGGATTCGTCCTCGAATCCAGTGGTGCTGACGTCTTGTCTCAAGACAAAGGTTCCAACCGAACTCTTTGCATTCGGAATATGGAGCATGCTCGATTGGTTCTCCCTAACCAAAGTGTTGCATCTCTCTCCTTGTTCCTTCTCACTGACCACATTTTGATCATCATAAATTCAAGTCTCCCCCACTTGATAGAGATTTAAATCCCAAAATCTTATCAAGTGGTACATCCTTTTGGTCCATCAAGCACCCATACAAGGACATGACTTGTGTCACTAGCCCAACTTTCTAGGTTGCGATCCTAGTAGACACCAAGTCTATGTCTTTTCTCAGACTTTATTCTATTTCTGATTTTAGTCCATACTAGACTAAACCGCCATATGCTTGACTTCTGTCCATCACCGGACATTGTCATAATTCAATCCTAGTCCACTCATGGACTTGATCATATTCCGGTCCTAGTCCACTCCGGGACTCAACCGTCTTATCCCAACCATAGGTCCATCTCCGACTCGGTTGTACTGCGACCCTCATCCATCACTGGATTTGATCGACTATATCCCAACCCTAGGTCAATCTCCGACTTGGTTGTAATGCGATCTTCATCTCTCACTGGAATTGATCGTCTTTATTCCAACCCTAAGTCAATCTAAGACTTGGTTGTAATGCGACCCAGGTCCCTTCCCGGACGGGGTCGACTTCAGCTCAGCCATCTCGGAAGGAGCTATACCATAAGGACTTTTGGACATTTGGGGCCGTCCCTGGTCCAGATCTACTATGAACGGGTCAGCCCTACTAGGCGGAATGCCATGTAGCGCCCGAAACACATCATGGACTCTCGAACCAGCGGGATCCCATCCGGATCACCACTCCCTATGACCTCCTTAGTGGCGTTTGTGGCCAAATAAGCTTCACAACCCTTCCTCAGCATCCATTCCACATGGATTGCTGACACCACCAAGCATCCAGAGATCGGACGTATACCTTGGAACCTGATCAAGGATTCACACCAACTCTCAAACTGCACTCGCTCCCGGTGACAGTCCAGAGTGGCCCGATACTTTCCAAGCCAGTCCATACCTAATATCACCTCGTGATTCTTTAGGCGGACAACAACCAGATCCGCAGGCATTACCCTGTCCAGGATCAATACTCAGATCCGCAGGCATTACCCTGACTGTGATCAATACTCAGATCCGCAGACATTACCCTGACTATGATCAATACTCAGATCCGCAGGCATTACCCTGACTGTGATCAATACTCAGATCCGCAGGCATTACCCTGACAGTGATCAATACTCAGACCCACAGGCATTACTCTGACTATGATCAATACTGGGATGTCTCTAACCAGCCCTAGTGAATCCATCACCTGCCCACTGGTCGCATTTACTATGACAAGACAGTCCCATGTTCCCATCTGGAACAATCCCTTTCCGGTCACAACCGGCTCACAAAACGATGTGTAGCTCCAGTATCCAAAAGTGCGTGCGTTTCCACACCACCGATCATTAAGTACTTAGATGAGTAAGATCTCGGTTTGATCACACATTTGGAAAACGTCCCATACCATTCTCCAAAGCATCACACTTCTCTGAACGTCCAATACCATTCACAAAAGTGTTTATAGTATACCTCAATCCTCATCATACTAAGATACTTAACATCGTGTTTCCTATGCCTCTTGGAAATGATCCATTCCATTCAACTCTATCTAAGGAATCCTACCTTGACTTATACCGAGTCCAAGCTGATCCATCTGATCACAAGCCCCCTCGTATACTAGCCATGTAGCGTCTCCCTTAAATTAACATGAACACCGCATATGCTCACTTGTTTTGAACGGCCACCAAGGGATAAAACCTACCTCCAAGAGAGTGCTGCATGTTTATTTCAACCTAAGCCACTCTCTGGTCCATGTTACTTCCCTGGTCCGGGTCGTCCATACAAATATCTTGCATTGCATCCATCGTCCAATCCGTCTATTATTTCCAAATAACTAGATAAACTAACCTTTCTGTTTTCAGGGTCTAGCCCTTGGAGAGTGCATCTTGGCTAAGCCGGCTCATCTTGGAACTTCCCCATGCACAAGCATGAAACCCAATCTTACCTCAACTCTCACTTGGCTCACCACAGCTACACCACAGCTACAGCTAAGGTTTCAAGTCATCTCAGTTTTCAGAATTAATTTCGGTTTGGAACTCAACATCATTGAACACTGTCCTTAACAGGATCAAGCATGCTCTGATACCAACTTGTAAGACCCGATCCTGGCCTCTCAGGCCAGCGGTCGATGCCTCACGTTGCTCGGTCCGTACCCTGACCGAACCTCTAAAAATTTCACCCTTTATTTAAAACATCGCCCATAGGCGAGGGCTAACTCAGATCTTAGCTCAAGACTACCTTAGTCATTTCCTAACTTAGATCCTTTCAACTAATGCACAGTGGAATATTCTCTACTTAACCATTGGACTAACTCCAATCTAATATTGGCTGGGTCGAATCACCTCAGCTAATGGTTTGTATACTCAACTACCAGCTAGCTCGAAAGTCGATCCTACCTAAACCGAGTCATACAAATCCGAGGTTCCATTCCCCTAAACCATTCTATCTAGATCTAAGCAACATTGCTAGATCATACCTTTGCCACATCCACATTGTTTGTTAGCTCTTTGTCCCAGCTGCCCTAGCTATTTAGCTAGCTCATCCAGCTAGCTGAGCTGAACCACCTCTCTTGAGGTTCCCCACTCTCCTCCAGCTGATCGAGCTGTGAGATAGTTTTTCCCAGCTCCCTGTACACTCGTACAACTCTCCATATACCTGTATAAACCCTTCCCCTTGGTACTTAGTCATTCAGCCAACCATCCCCACAGACTAAGTACCTTTGGGAAGTCTTTAGCTACAAAAACGACCTCAAGTAAACATGCTCCAAAAATTAATTAAAATACATTAAAACTCATGATAAATCCCAACTGAGAGATTACCATTATCAGAATTCTCAGAACCGGTCTCGATCATATAGATCTCGACCGAAATCAGTCAAACCGGCCATAGGGTGACTGCATTAAATCAATCCCTAAAAATCAATTAAAATTCATGATAAATCATCACTAAGAATAATCCATGGTCGGATCTCAATGAATCCCTCTGGATCATATAGATCTCGACTATGACCAGTGCGGCCGATGGCCAAGGACTTCATACCTGAACCGGCCAAGGCCTGTTTAGTACCACCATGTCTCAGGCGTGTGCTCCCCTGGAACCAAGTCCTTTCATGGACTAACAAGGCCCATCAGATCCTAAGTCAATCAACCAACCACCCCACATGACTCAGAACAGATGAGTCTTCACACTTCCTAACCGGCATGGAACCATGTCCCACTGAACCTGATTAGTGTTGCTCTTACCACCGGTGCATCCTTTGATCAATCAGATCAGACACCTTGATCAACCATCCATGGATCAGGTCGTCCATCCTTGCGCATGATCAGATCACACACGGCCTTCCTTGTATAAACACACCAGCACAATACTTGTGGTCCACACCAACAAGTACTAGCCTTACTCCTCTCCTTTGCTTGCTGTTGGATCCAAATGAATTGGACCTTGCACTCCACATGGTTCCTCTGATACTAGGACCCCCATGTGTCTCCTCAATGGGTCGGATCCATGGTTCACACCATGATCAAACCCAACATCAAACTATGATCCATCATGAATCACTTTCCAATGAACATCATCTAACTATCACCCCACATGGATGCAGTAGATCAACAATGATCCGCCCCTTATCTCAGGGTCCTGGATCCTTAGTTTACATCACAATATATGGTCTTCAAGGGGCGTGCCTTACCTTGGCTTAATAGCACCACAAGAGACAGAAGTATAAACCAGAAAGTAATCATAAACATGTTACCTCATCAATGATGATTGTAGATCTTGTGTCATCCCTTGTCAGGGACGACCATGCTTCTAGAAAGCATGCCTCCGTCAAATCTTATCACATATCTCCAGTATTGGTAAGATCCAATCAAGGGTCGTACCAAACTGCCCATCCATGGAACTCCCATGAAACTAGTTTCTGCACTGCATCCACCTTCAAGGCTGTTCATGCCTTTCAGAGTGGAGTCCGGCCTTCTCCCTTTTCTCTTAACCATCTGCGTGTGTTCTCAGGCTATATAGGAAGCCCAGGGAATGATCATCCATGATCAAAACCCATCCAAAAGTCGTTCATCACTTTCCCCTTTGTTTCCCTTGAAACTGCCATTCCACACACATCTGCCTTCAAGGCTGTCTCTGCCCTTGGAAGTGGAATCTGGTCTTCCAAATTCTCTCCTGGCTATTTGCGTGACTGGTATGGATGTAGAGGAAGCCCAGGGGCTTGGCAGCAGTAATCAAAACTCACCAGAGGGTCGTTCACAACTCCCCTCTTGATTGTCTCAAATCTGCCCCTTTGCTGCCTTCACATATCTCTCTGGTCATTCACTTCATTACAGCTTGTTCACGATCAATTCCCATGATCTGAACCAAAGTAGTCCCGTTTCTGTTGAAACGTCTAGACCCTATGTCAAGTTCCAGGAACGGGGACATGAAAATGTGAACTTCATTAGTGGAACTAGATTTCAGAGGTTTGGAAACCAGAGTGGAAACAGGAACTTCTTTGGACAAAAAAGTAATTCTAACCAGGGTTCACAGAAACCCTACAGCAACAACAACAACAACAACAACAACAACAACATGAGCTGTTGATGCTAAGATTTTTCAAGGGTCTTAATCAAATTTTATAGTATAAAGGATGTCAAACCAGTTCTAAGTGATTCTAAAGCAAAGAGAATGCAAGCCTATGCTGAATCTAAATGCAACCATTAAGTGAGATGATTTTTAAACTAAGACAATACTTAAATGCAATAAAAGATGAAACTTTCTTTCAATATGAGGAGATGAGATCAATGGGTATAAGGACTTGATCTTAAGTGATTAAGGTTCAATCCAAGATGTCAAACTTTTCAATCAATCTAATTCCTTATGCCTAGACACGATGCTTAAACAAACTCTATCCCTAGATGAATGTTCTTTTGTAATGATCACCCCAAATACATCAAATCCCTTTGACTGTAATGATCAAAACAAACATTAAAAATGAGTCTAATAGCAATCTTAGCTTCTTTAACAACTAATCCCATAGGTATAGAAAGATAAAAACATAGATGAGTTGATTCAGACATTTCATCGAACACCTTCCGGGCGGAAATGCCTAAAGCCCTATGTTTGAGAGGCCAACTCAAATATAGCATTAAAAACACTCAATCATGCAAGGAAAATAAAGATCTAACACTAAACACCTTGGATCTACACTTAATCACTCTTAATCACCCTAACCCATGAATCTTAAATAAATCTACTAACTAATCCACATGCTTACTCTTAAATCCATGAGAGATTTAAGCTTAATCATGTATAGAAAGAAAGAAGATGAAATCAAACACTCAAGAATACAAAGATAAGATGAGATTATGATTCAAAGATAAAACTTTCACCAAATTGCTTTTGTCTTCTTAGAGAGAAAATAACATAAGTCCCACTTTGGGGATAACAAGAGTATTTATACTTGGCTTAGAAAACCTAAAAACATCATTAAAGATTACTAAAAGGTCCCTGGAATCATATAGGCTTCGACCAATAGGAAGAGAGGGTGAAAAAATGCTCAGGGTAGATTGGCCTCGTCCAGCCCGTGCACGTCCAGCCCGCGCGTCCTGTCCTGGTCCGTTCCTCGTCCCGCGCGGATAAGGCAACCCGCATGTATCGGCCCGCCCACGTCGCTGTCCTTGTACCGGCCCCGTCCCGCGCGGGTATGGCGTCCCGCCCATGTCGTCCCGCACACCAGCCCATCTCCGCATCATTCCGGTCCCACGCGGGTATGGCGTCCCGCGCATGTCCGGCCGCGCATCGGCCGCCCAGTTTCGGATGTTCCAAGGCTGCGCGGGTGAGTGTACCCGCGTCTTAACACCCGCGGCCGTCCTCCATGTCTTGTTCATGTCCGGCTCTTGTTCCATTCTTCACCAAGGACTGTCCGGCTGATCCAAATCGAGGCTGACTCTGCCCAAACTTGGCCAAGCACCTTCTTCATCTCATTTTTGCATCAAAACGACTCTCAACACCTTCTTACTCCATGGAACACTCCAACACCTGATAAGGACTTATGAATGCAAAGTGGATCCTAAAGATGTCTAAACCTTAATCTATAAGATAAAGAATGCATGATAAAGATGGCTAAAACAATGAAAATATGCAAGACATCAACTCCCTCACACTAGTCCTTTACTTGTCCACAAGTAAACTTTCAAAAACTAAGGAGGAGAGGTTTGAAGGAGGGGACTCATAACCAAAAGAAGCTCTTCTTAATTTTCAAACTAATAACCTTGCATAGTCATACCAAATAGCAAGAGCAAAGACTTTTTCTAACTCTAACTTCTCTATGCCTATCTTAACTCCTTTGACCTCTACACTCATCATCATGAATCCACCAACCACAAATTCATCAACTCTCTTACAATCATTATCAAACTCAATAGAAATCTTGCAAATGGTCAAATGGTCCAAGTCATTTGGTTTGGTAAGAAAAAGGCTTTGATGCAAAGTAAATCAAGGGGTTCAAGAAGGTCTTTAAAGGTGGTTTACTCTCAAAACAAAGTTGCCTTGACATTGCACATAATATATCTAAGAAAGGGATCAACTCATGCATACAATGCTCAATCTCCATTGTTATACCCTTTTCTCATATACATAAGTTACATCCTTATTCCCAATGTCAAAACTCCACTCACAGGCTTCCCCAAAACACTCAAATATACTTTCTCACTTAGAACTCTTTCTTTTTGAAGTCTACCGGGGATTTTTCACATTTTAAACTCTTAGCTCTTTCTAAACATTGCTAGCCCCCTTTTCATTATTCTTTTTTCTCTCTTTTTTTTTTATTATGGCGGCCAAGACTTTCTTTACAAACTAGAGCTTATAATTTTTCATTCCCCTTATCCCTTCTAGACTTAATCACTTATAACTTAGAGTTCCATGAGTCAACCTTTTCTTTCCTCTATTTTCACATTACCAAGATCAATCTTCCCAACACTCACCCCCATCCTAGAAGCTAGACAATATGAGTGCCTAATCTAGCTAAAATGGAGACCAAGCATTGTCGTTCCCAATACTCTCAACATTATGCACATGTAAAGCTTTCCAAAGAAGGCCTTACTCAACAAACAATGAAGGCTTAAAAGGAGAGAAGGGTTTAAGGTAATGGAGTGCCACTTGAGTTTGTCTAAAAAGATTGGCAAAATGGGTGAGGCAACTCAAGTGTGTATAACCATGACTCAGCACACAAAGGACCATAGGCAAGAGACATCAAGTTCAAATAAGACTGGAGTTTACTTCAAAGGGTGAGCTTCAACAATCAATGAGTTTCAAGAAGAGTTTTCAAAGCTCAAAGTCTACAAGCTTACTAAAGGATGCTCAAGCTACTTGCCATGATTACAAAGGTTATCAATTTGAGAACTTAGCATGAGCTCTTTACAAGGTTGATATCATCCTTGTCACCCAATGTATGATGCAATCCTATATGCTCAAGACTTCTAATATTTTTTTTTCTTTTTGTGAATGCTCCAGACTCAAGCCTACTGCAACTACATGATTCTTTTTGTATTTTTCAAAATTTTCAAATTTTTATGGTTTTTCTATGCAATAGCTATCTACAAATGCATGCTTATGACATGAAACACAAGATGATAAGCAACTTGGCACCTCCCCCACACTTAATTCACAGTCTCTGTGTTTGTTAAGTGGAGAGAAAGACCTAAAGGAAAACTAAATGCAAAGACAAATGGTATGTACAATGGTAAGGTGAAGGAGTACCTCTATGGAGCATGAGAAGAGGCTGATGCCTCACTCTCAGAGTCGTCTTCCTCATCAGTTGAGGCTAGTGAAGGTGATTTGTTGTGTGAAGTGGATGGTTGAGCTGGTGGGTTTCTCTTGGCTCGAAGAAGCTGCTTTCTGGTGCAAGGTGCTGATGGATCAAGAAGTGGCTAAGGCTGAGGTGCAAATATGTCACAAAAGTCCTCTGCTGTGCAGCCAGCTACAGCTCCTCTAGTCAAGATATCAGTCACTCTCTTCATGAACTTAGCTGAAGCCTCAGCTTGCCTCTTCACAGTCCTTCTCAGCTCTTTGCATTTGTTTGTCAGCTTGAAGATGGTTCTATCCTGAGCTTTTTTTCCACCTCTGAAGATTGCCAATATCGTCATGGTCTTGGCGAAGTGGACCAAGAGGTAATGCACCAGGGCGCTGGTCAAAGTTATAGCGAAGGGGGCCAAAGAGATGCTCAGTCTTTCTGCTTGTGTGACCTTCATTGAACTCAGCTGCCTTATCTGCTCTCTTCTGGGCGCTTTTCAAGGTCATGGGACCAAGGGCGCTGTGACTGCCAAGGAGGTGTTGCTCACTGATATCAAATCGGATTGCTCCTGGAGTGCTCAAGGTGGTGAGCGCATAGTGAGGAAGAACCATCTCAACTTTTTTTGCACCTCTCAGGTAGGAGTAGACACAATTCCCATTGAACCTTCCAGAGAAGTAGTGAGCTGACCTCAAGTAGTTTAGATCCATGAAAGAGGGACCAGCTGCATCATTTCCCAAACTTATCTCCTTGTGAGAAAGCAATGGTGTTATCAAGCAACCAATCCCAATCTGAGCTTCAGGGTCTCTGTTTGTCCAGCCCCAATCCTTATAGTACATGAGGCGCTGCGCAAAGAATCCCACCATGCCAAAATCTTTGTAGAAGTCGCTGGGAACCAAAGGGAGATGAGGGGGTAAATCATAGTCTTGGACAGCTTGGTGTAGAAGTTTCAATTCATCTCCAAAGACTGTTCCTACTTCCTTCATGGGGAATATGGTATGGACAAGCAACCTGTGGAGGTAGCGCACCGAAGGATGTCTAATGGAGGCGTTCTTGTCACGGTTGGCACTCCTATTCTTGCCTGATAACAGCTTCCAAGTCAAGCTTGTTATATTCATCTCTCTTTTGACTTTGGCAAGCCTTGGAAGGGATGGCTCTTTTTGGTCTTGAAAGCCAAGCACTTTCTCAATCTCCTTGAAGGTCATGGAGTAGGCTCGCCCATCAATCTTGAACTGTATCTTCCCCCATCCTTGCTTCACATGTTTGGAGGTGTGAAAGGTGGCTTCCAGGGATGCCAAGAATTGGCATGAGACCTCTTTGTGTGTAGGATGAGCCATAGTGGAGAAGCTGCCCATATGTGGTCTAGCATCTCCTTGATGTCTTCTTCAATCATTAACTCCTTCAGGAGCATCCTATCAACAACTCTGGTTGGAGGCCAAGAAACACCTATTCTCAATTGCTCTAACAGCTCATCTTCAGTGGGTTTCTTCTTTCTATCCCTTTGAGCATTGAAATTTTTCTTTGTTGAAGGATCTTGCTTAGCTTCACTACTGCCCTGAGAACACACCTCTCCATCAATTGCAGCTTCTTGCTCCGAGGGAGGAGGTGTCACACTCTTGTTTCTTGGCGCCTAAGCCTTGGTGGGAGGAGCTGGTTCTTTATCACCTCCCTTGTTGCTTTTCTCCAAAACAAGAGCTCCCACACTGTTACTCCTTGGGGCTCTTTGTCTCTTGGGAGGTGCTTGCTTGTGAGCACCATCAGCCACACTCTCATCAATAGCAACTCTTTTGCCATCTCTCTTAGCCTGTGCTTTCTTCCTTAGCATGGCCAAAGCTTTCTGTCTACGCTCCTCCTCTTATTCAGGCATGAAACCTAGCTCTTTCCCAAACTGGGCAGTCTTTCTTTGAGCAGCTTCAACCCTCTCTTCTTCATTCAAGTTTGCATCTTTCCTCCCCATTTGGTACCTGAAAATTTTCAAGACGTGGAAAATGTTAAGCACAAGGAAGGAGAAAACTTTTGAATGAGAGAAACTTGAATTAACAATTGTGAGCTCAATCTAAGATCAGCAACCTAAGCAAAAGCTATCACAATGCAATCAATCTCTCATGTTCATAATTTTTTTTTTTTTTTTTATGAACATGAGAATCTCAATCAAGCCAAACTCAAGAGAAATCACCAATCAGATCGAAATTGCAACTTAATCAAGCTCTAGAACAGCTTAGCTAACCAATCTAATCCACAATCAACCCCAATTTAACAATTAGTGAAAAACCCCCAAATCTCATGAACCCTAATTTCTCAAAGTTCAAATTCAAATCAATTCCACCATGAAATGAACTACCCAGCATGATATATAAGCTTTTCCTAGTCTATTTCACAAGAATCTAGCTAGAGAATGGTCAAATTTCAAGTTCAAATTTTTAGGGTTCATGAGCATTACGAATTTGAACTTAAAGAAACCATACCTTGCTGTGGTTGAATGGAAAAGATGAATGGATTCAAGAAAATAGACTAAGAGGGTGAAGACTTGGATGTAGAAAAAGGAATGGAATGATTTTGTGGAGATTTGAGTGAGATATGAGGTTTTTGGTGAATGGAGGCTAGAGAGGTTTTTAGAATTGGGAAGAGGATGAAATGAGGAGAGGGAGACACGATTTTAGGTCATAAGGTTGAGCCGGGTCTGGTCTGGCTAGTGGGTTATCGGGTCTTGGTAGAAAAAGGAAGAGAAAACTTACCTGGGTCGCCGGCCGGGTCGTGCGCGGTTAGGATCGGATCAGCTGACCCGCGTGTTTCTTTCCCGCATCCGTACGGTCTGTTCCCGCACAAGTCATCTGTCCCACGCATATCAGGCCGCGCGTTGTCCCTTGTCCGTGCTTCACGTTCCCGCGCGGTTAACCCGTCCCGCACACATACACCCGCGCATTCCGAACCTTCGTACTGCTCACGTTCCCGCGCGGGTATGCCGTCCCGCGCATATGCAGCCGCACGTTCCGGCTCTTGAACAAGCCGTCCGTCCCGTGCGGTTTGTCCCTCCCACGCCTATATGGCCGCGCGTTCGGTTCTTGATCAAGCCGTCCGTCGCGCGCGGGTTGTTCCACCCGGTAGACTCTACCCTAGCGTTCTCGGCCAAAGACTGTCCGGCTTGTCCTGACCTCACTTCCTTGCCATTCTGCCTTATTTCTCTGCTTTTCCAAAGCCTGATGCAAACCATCTCGATTATACTCATTCCACTTCATCCAAATGTCTTGAAAAAGAAACCCTAATGCAATATTTACAAGGATAGACCTGGGACTTTCTCCCAAGTGAGCTTGTTTAAAGACACTAGCTTGACTTTGCCTCCTTTGAGATTAGGCTGGGGAAGGATCAGAGAGTGGGGTTGATGTCCCATTCTCCGTTGGTGTGGTGACCATGTACTGCTTGATTCTCTGACCATTCACTGTGAAGTCTCCACCTTGCTTGTTCCAAAGCACAATTGCTCCATAAGGTCTCACTTCCTTAACCACAAATGGACCAGACCATCTTGACTTGAGCTTCCCTGGAAATAACTTCAGCCTAGAGTTATAGAGAAGAACTTGATCTCCAGCCTTGAACTCTCTCTTGAGGATGTGCTTGTCATGAAAGGCCTTAGTCTTCTCCTTGTAAATCCTTGAGTTCTCAAAGGCATCCATCCTTATCTCATCAAGCTCATTGGGTTGAAGAAGTCTCTTTTCCTTGGCACTCTTGATGTTAAAGTTCAGTAACTTAACAGTCCACACTGCCTTGTACTCAAGCTCTACTGGTAAGTGGCAAGCCTTCCCATACACAAGGTTGAAAGGTGTGGTACCCAAAGGAGTCTTGTAAGCTGTCCTATAGGCCCAAAGTACATCATCAAGCTTGTCTGACCAATCCTTCCCCTTAGTCCCAACAATCTTCTCAAGAATGCCCTTGATTTCCCTATTGGAGATCTCAACTTGACCACTGGTTTGTGGGTGATAAGGTGTTGCCACTTTGTGCTTCACTCCCTTCTTCTTGAGAAGTCCTTCAAACAACTTGTTAATGAAGTGTGAGCCTCCATCACTTATCACTACACTAGGCACTCCAAATCTTGGAAAGATAGTGCTTTTGAACATCTTGACCACCACCCTAGAGTCATTTGGTCTTGCCACTGCTTCAACCCATTTAGAGACATAATCAACAGCCACCAAGATGTACTTGTTCCCATATGAAGAAGGAAAGGGTCCCATGAAGTCTATTCCCCATACATCAAACACCTCCACCTCAAGGATTGGGTTTTGAGGAATCTCATTTCTTTTAGTGATGTTCCCTCTCCTTTGGCAAGAGTCACACCTTGAGATGAAGTCTTGTGTGTCCTTGAACATATGTGGCCACCAGAATCCAGCTTGTAAAACCTTGGCCACTGTCTTGAAAGTAGCAAAGTGGCCTCCATATGATGATCCATGGCATTGTGTGAGGATCCCATCAACTTCTTCTTCGGCCACTGCCCTTATATATAGCTGGTCTCTGCAAAGGATGTAGAGAAAGAGTTCATCCCAATAGTACCTCTTCAACTCCTTGTAGAACTTCTTCTTAGCATAACCTTCAAGATTCAATGGCTCCATTCCAGTGACAAGGTAGTTCACAAAATCAACATACCAAGGCTCCTTCTCATTAGATGCCTTGACCTCTTCAATCTTCTTTCCAGTCTCAACAACTGCCACCACTGCCTTGATAGCCATGATCTGCTCCTCAGGAAGTCCTTCATCAATAAGGAGGCCGCACTCAATTCTCAATCTGGAGAGATGATCAGCTACACCATTCTCAACTCTTGGCTTGTCCTTGATCTCAAGATCAAACTCTTGAAGTAGCAGGATCCATCTCAAAACTCTTGGTTTTGTATCCTTCTTTGCTAAAAGGTGTCTCAAAGCTGCATGGTCTGTGTACACAATGACTTTGGGACCCACAAGGTAACTTCTGAACTTTTCAAAGGCAAAGACTGTGGCCAACAACTCCTTCTCTGTTGTGGCATATTTCATCTGAGTATCATCCAAGGTTTTGCTTGCATAGTATATCTAATGGGTCTTCTTGTCCTTCCTTTGTCCCAAGACAGCTCCAACAGCATAATCACTAGCGTCATACATAATCTCAAAAGGGAGATCCCAATCAGGTGGCTGGACAATAGGAGCACTAACAAGTTCACTCTTCAGCTTCTTGAAGGCTTCAAGACATTCTACATCAAAGCTGAAAGTGGCTTCCCTGCACAGCAGCCTGGTCAATGGTCTAGCGATCACAAAGAAGTCTTTGATGAACCTTCTGTAGAATCCAGCATGGCCAAGAAAACTTCTGATGTCCTTCACTGTCTTTGGTGGATGCAAATTAACCATCACTTCAATCTTAGCCTTGTCCACCTCAATCCCCTTTTCTGAAATCTTGTGCCCAAGCACAATCCCTTCTTTGACCATGAAGTGACACTTCTCCCAATTCAGCACAAGGTTGGTGTCTTCACATCTCTGTAGGACCCTGCACAAGTTGGACAAACAAGCAGAAAACAAAGATCCTTAGACCAAGAAATCATCCATGAATACCTCTACTATATCCTGAGATCCGAGAAGATATACATCATGCACCTTTGAAAGGTTGCTGGAGCATTACATAACCCAAATGGCATCCTTCGATAAGCAAAGGTGCCATAGGGGCATGTGAATGTTGTCTTCTCTTGATCATTGGGGTGTATGGGGATCTGGAAAAACCCTGAATACCCATCAAGAAAGCAATAGAAAGGATGGTTTGCATGTAGCTCAAGCATTTGATCAATAAATGGCAATGGAAAATGATCCTTTCTAGATGCAGAGTTGTGGGAACCGAAATTCACACCGTCGATTTTAATGAATAAAATATGGAGGAAAGCAAGGAAAACCCTACTTTCCTTGAGGTCCGAATTCTCTGCGACAGCCAACGACAAGTGACCAAATAAATGCGGAAAAGGGGTTGTTAAGAGTTGGGACTGGACCTTAAGAAAGGCTGCCTACGTACCCCTTTCGAGGATCAAGTCGGACGTAGTTCAGTTAGAAAGAATTGAACAAGAGATCGAACTGCCTGGGCGAGTTTGTCTAGTACGAGCGTTGGTCATAGAAACAGGCATGTCGAAGATTATGCCTAGGGTTTCTATGTGCGGAGCTCTGAAGTTAAAGAATTGTTAGATCCTTCCAAGAGGAACAGAGGTCTGCGGATAAGACAAAACTAGAACAAGAGGCGGCCAGACATTCTAAGTCCTGCCTTGCTAGTCTAACCACCTAAGTTCTAAGTTCTCTAAGCTAGCAGGAGTTTTCTAAGTCTAAATTCTCGAATCCCCTTCTCTTCTGCTCCAGCCCTCCTTATATACATGTCTAGGTCGGTGGCCTTCTTACTCTTTCGCCTTTGGGGCCCAAGTTTATCTCTTTTCGGAAATATTCCATTTTTCATCGATCTTCATAATTATCTCTGAACTTTTACTTTATTTTCGGAAACTTGACATTTATCATATTTTCGGGAAATAAGATAAACTGACATAGCTTTGTTGGGCCTGAATCCTTAAAATCGTAAGTGAGTCCGTGGACACGTTTCAAGCCCTTGAACGTTTATACGATTTCTCGGAAAGATTATCTTTCTCGCAAAGTAAATCGTACAGCCTAAAGAATCGATGATCAAGTCGATCGTTCTTGTTTTAAACGATACACTTTATGAGAAAACCAACCTTCTTAGTTTTAGTCGTAAAACTTCCAGGATAACACCAATCGAGACGAACCGAGAGACACTAGGTCCGTAGCTAAGATGAAACGACCATATGGAAGTCACGGGGATTAATCTAAGTCGGACAAGCCGGGATTAGGTTGGGCGCGCCGGCGCTCGGGGGCACGACGCGGTCACTCCCGCCGGCGCACAGGGCCAAGCCGCAGTTGCTCCCGCCGGCGCCCGGGGCCGTGGCGCGGTCGCTCCCGCCGGCGCCCGGAGCCACGACGCGGTCGCTCCCGCCGGCTCCACGGGCCACGACGCGGTCGCTACCGCCGGCGCCCGTGGCGGTGGCACGGTCGTCCCGCCGGCACCCAGGGCCACGATGCGGTCGCTCCCGCCGGCGCCCAGAGCCACGACGCGGTCACTTTTGCCGGCGCCCGGGGCCACGACGCGGTCGCTCCCGCCGGCGCCCGGGCTCATGCCGCGATCGCTCCCGCCGGCGCCCGAGGTCTTGGTCGCACCCGTTCGTTTCCGATCTTTCTTTCAGTGATTGTTTTGCGGAAAATTCGTAGATAGGAAATAATCTTAGCCGTTAATTTCGGGATAACCGTTTTTGACCCCAACACAGAGGGCGAGGTGATCCGCGTGATGGTTGTACTCGCCGGGCGAATACACCCACGAGGTGGCCGGGACAGTGACTTTGTTCTCTTCGTAAAATCTCAACGGAAACTTCGATTGAGACGAAACGAAAGCCATTTTGATCTAGACCCAAAGGAGAACAAAGGTGAGCTTGTCCTAGGGTGAGCTGGGAAGACTGAGCTCGCCCTATGGCGAGTTGACCTGGTAAGACCAAGCTCCGACCTCTTTTCGTTTTGCTGTTTGTTTCCCGAGAGTTGTTTGTCGGAGAGATTGGATATTCTATTTCGAGAACTTGTCGTATAACCTTTTTTCGATTTATACGAGACTCTTTGTTCCAATAAATACTTTCCGGGGACTTTCAGGCAATTGATTCCGTCGTGACTGATTTTGACCCCAACAGTTAGCCCCCCAGCTCGTTAGAACTTTCGCGATGTTCTTGCGGGCGGTAAGACATGTTAGGTAAAGTAGGCGGAATTAATGGTTGAAACGCTCCGTTGAAAGTGGTAAGATTGGGGCTGCGCCTTTCGAAGGCTGCCTACGTACCCTTATCGAAGGGATCAAGCCGTTCGTAGTTTGTTTTGGAGTTTAAGACCCTTGTGATCTGTTTTCCAGCGAGACTTATATGTTTGGTTATGTGTCGTGCAGAGACTTTTGAGCATGATGCTGTTGATGGTATTTCGTTTTGTTCTGGCCGTTGTGAGGCCATGATGTATTTTTCGGGACTGGCCATTGGTGGCTCTGAATCCCTGCCTGTTTTAGGGCCTGTTAAAATATTTTGCTCAAATTTAGAAAATCGTGGTTTTTATAAATTGAGAGAACTTCCGTTTTTCGAAGTTAGAGGGACATGGTGTGGGTTGTCGTCTCCTTAAACGTACAAATAATGAGAATTCCCGAAGTCTTTTGGTTTGCGGAGACTCATAAACGTACATATATAAATGAAGAGAGAAATTTTGGGATCTCGTATCGGGGTGTTGATACTATGCCTTTGAGATGTCAAGATCCAGCATGGCTGGGTTTAGGGCAAGACCTAGGTTTAATCTCGGTCTAAGGCTTTGCGATGACAAGTCGGCTTTCGTTTTGCCTGTTTGCGATTTTAACCTGATTCGTACCGATTTAAAGTCCGCGAATTGTTATCGGCTTATATGACTTGTCTTGGCACGAATCTAGCTACTTCCAAAGACTTTTTGGAGGTGGTAACCAAAATTTTGGATTTCTTGTATAGCGCGCTATGTTATCCTTGTCGGATGTAAGAGAGCCTATCCTTTTGAGGGCGGCTAATGTCTTTTTAGGACGTTAGAGTTTGTTTGTTGTGATCAGCAACAACGAAATGATACCATTTTAGAGGCATGTTACCATTTAGAGGCGTGTTTGTATGTTTTGAGTTCCTGAGACGAGAATTTCGTCTGGGATATTTTGCGGAAAAGAATGTCCTTCGAGCGTTAGCGACGTCTCGCAGTGCTAAAGGTTGAGTTTTCCTTGTGCCGCATTTCGTGGTTGAAATGTTGCGGGCTTGGAGATGTTTTGTGAATGTTTGCAGCCAGAAACTGTTGTTTTAGTTTGGACGCAGAATTTTTCTTTTTATTTTTGATCGAGGAATTAGGACCGAGGGGTCACGTAAATTTGACCTAGGGAGAAGCGTCTCTCTTCACTGTGCTTCGTGAAGCGTTGGCCTTCCGGGATTTTTTTTGTATATTTTTAAGGATGACTCGTATAACTCTTGAAGCTTTGTCACGAGTGTTTCTTTTCATTCCGTGTTTACGGGGCGTATAGAACTTAATTGATTGATGATAAGTTTGAATCTTCCGTTAACCATATGGTTGTTAGGACTGAGTTTTGTTATGAAGAATTTATCTTATGATTTCTGATTGGATTATACGACAAACTGCTTGCGTAATAGTCACTTGGCGTTCTATGACAAATCGTGGATTGTCGTTTTAGCCGTTAAGCAACTGGAGCAGTGGTCGCTCAATTATTTGGGCCTGGCATGAAGGTTGTGTTCAGCCGTATATCCAAGGAAGTTGTTGGTAAAGGATTAGACCATGACACTTTCGTGTTAACATTAAGGTCATGTTAGTTTATGATTGTCTTTTAAGGGGGTGCCGAATTCAGGTTCGGGCTTTATGGAAAGGCATAGTTGGTCGACGGCCGAATAGAATTCGTCGATATTGACAGGCCAAGCATAGCCGAGTTTTTTGAGTTACGGCTGATGGCTGTTAAAAATGATTTTCCACTTTATGTTTTATACGATGAATGGTTCGTATAAATTTCCTTTGGTTGCATGAAAATTACTTAGGATGCGTTGCGATCGTTTCTCGGTTTTTCGAGAGATTAGATCGGTTTGCATGTCCTGCCTGGACAGTCAAGGAATAATAGAACAATACTGGAAAAATTGCCTAAGACTTAGCTTGCTAGACTATCCACCTAGGTTCTAGGTTCCCTAAATTTTACGGCAGTTTTCAAGACGTTTTTATTCCTTTCCTACGAAAAATTAAAAACCGATAAAACTGTCTGAGTCGGGCATACCTTAGTCTCATCGATGATTCGAGATTGCCTCTTCTTCCTTCTTGTTCTCCTCTTGTTTCCTGACCTGAGTTTCAACTTTCGTGGTGTTAATTTTTACGAGAAGGAGTGTGCATTCGGTCAAAGGTTTATTAGGCATTTAGTAATGTCCCATTTCGAGTAAATGTCAAAGGACTTCGAAAAGTCTGATAATGAATTTCATATGAATTGGTTTTCAACGAAATTCTGCAAGAATATCGGAATGAAGAAGAGATATCAACATCCAAGTTCCTGTCCTCGTTTCTTCGTATATCTGGTTTTACTAAATTGACCATGTGCGTTTTGTATATTGTTGAAAAGTCTATCAAAAGTTATGAATAGATGTTTTTGACTGAACGTGGCAGAATTTGGTAAAATCAGATTGCGTTTTATGTACCGGAGGGATTTTGCGAGATTGTTGAAACAAAAGGAGGAGAAGCAGGCCACAAGGGGCGTTTTGGAAAGAGGAAGCAATAGACAAGAAGTCATTCGGGTTTAGTTCGTCAAGTTATGAGCGAACTGTTCATGTCCCAGACCTTATTGTTTCATATGATCTTGTTTAAATTTTCGAATGATGTTTCGAAAAATATTGCCGAGTTTGATCTTACGGAAGTTGTTTCTTAAAACGTTGTCGAACATTTATTTTACGAGAGTTATTCTGCAAACTGTTGTCGAGTTAATTTTACGGAAACTGTTTCGTAAAATGTTGCCGAGTTTAATTGTACAAAAAGCTGTCTCGTGAAATACTGTCGAGTATTATTTTACGAAAGGTGTTCCGTAAAATGTTATCGAATTTTAATATCAGAAAATCTCGCTGCGGTGAGCTGTAATTTTTGTGACTAAAATTCATCAGAAATTTTGTTGTTTCCGTGGGATTGATCCGAAGGAGTAGTTTCTCCGAAGTAAGCTTAGTGGAAAAATCGAGAGTTCGTGCAGCATTATGAAATTCTAGGTTTCGGAAGACGTCTTAGCAGTGAGGGATACGACCTCTTGTTTTGGCTTTGTTTAGTCTTCTTTAGCCGTCTTAGGTTTCCAGTGGTTTTATACAATTGAACTCTGTTTTTTCCAAAACTGGCCGAGAAGGACCGAGTTGGCCGTATGGCGAGTTTGTCGAGAAGGGCCAAGCTCGCTGTGTGGTAAGCTGGTCGGGACAGTCGGAGCTTTGTGCTTCCTCGGGATGGTTCGGACGGTTGGAAGTATTGGTAAGCGCTTTTTTCGTTTCGTCATGTGTTTCCCAAGAAATGTTCGAATGAAGTACCGCAGTGGGGAATTAATGACCCGATTTGTCGTGCTTCTTTTTCACAAGTAATCTAGGTTCTCCCATAGGTTTCGAAGAGATCAAGTTTTATTTTTCCGAGAGGTTCTCGAAAAAACATTTTTTGGTAGAACCCTTGCTCGTTGAGATTTCTCTACCTTGGTAACAAGACAAATTTTCGGGGTTTGATAGATTTTATCGTTGCCCTTTCTGTTTTAGACAGAGAAATTGCGAACTCGTTTTCGTGCTCTTCCTGTGGCGAAAAGCCGCGATTAGGTTTTCGATTTGCTCGAGTACTGTGGCGTTTGCGTAAGCGTTGGCCATATGAGCAGTCGCTGCTTGAGTTGTTTTACCAGTGTCGACGCAAACTGCCAGTTTTTCTTTCATATTTCCGGACATCGCTTCGATCAAGCGTTTTACGGCCGTATGAGTAAGAGTAATCCATCCCCCGCCTCCTTCTAGCGCCAAACTGTGGGAACTGAAATTTACACCGTCGATTTTAATGAATAAAATATGGAGGAAAGCAAGGAAAACCCTTCTTTCCTTGAGGTCTGAATTCTCTGCGACAGCCAACGACAAGTGACCAAATAAATGCGGAAAATGGGTTGTTAAGAGTTGGGACTGGACCTTAAGAAAGGCTGCCTACGTACCCCTTTCGAGGATCAAGTCGGACGTAGTTCAGTTAGAAAGAATTGAACAAGAGATCGAACTGCCTGGGCGAGTTCGTCTAGTACGAGCGTTGGTCATAGAAACAGGCATGTCGAAGATTATGCCTAGGGTTTCTATGTGCGGAGCTCTGAAGTTAAAGAATTGTTAGATCATTCCAAGAGGAACAGAGGTCTGCGGATAAGATAAAACTAGAACAAGAGGCGGCCAGACGTTCTAAGTCCTGCCTTGCTAGTCTAACCACCTAAGTTCTAAGTTCTCTAAGCTAGCAGGAGTTTTCTAAGTCTAAATTCTCGGATCCCCTTCTCTTCTGCTCCAGCCCTCCTTATATACATGTCAAGGTCGGTGGCCTTCCTACTCTTTCGCCTTTGGGGCCCAAGTTTATCTCTTTTCGGGAATATTCCATTTTTCGACGATCTTCATAATTATCTCTGAACTTTTACTTTATTTTCGGAAACTTGACATTTATCCTATTTTCGAGAAATAGGATTAACCGTCATAGCTTTGTTGGGCCTGAATCCTTAAAATCGTAAGTGAGTCTGTGGACACGTTTCAAGCCCTTGAACGTTTATACAATTTCTCAGAAAGATTATCTTTGTCGCAAAGTAAATCGTACAACCTAAAGAATCGATGTTCAAGTCTGTCGTTCTTGTTTTAAATGATACACTTTATGAGAAAACCAACCGTCTTAGTTTTAGTCGTAAAACTTCGAGGATAACTCCAATCGAAACGAACCGAGAGACACTAGGTCCGTAGCTAAGATGATACGACCATATGGAAGTCACGGGGATTAATCTAAGTCGGACAGGCCGGGATTAGGTTGGGCGCGCCGGCGCCCAGAGCCACGATGCGGTCGCTCCCGCCGGCGCCCGGGGCCATGCCGCGGTTGCTCCCGCCGGTGCCCGGGGCCGTGGCGCGGTCGCTCCCGCCGGCACCCGCATCCGTGGCGCGGTCGCTTCCGCCGGCGCCCGAGGCCACAACGCGGTCGCTCCCGCCGGCGCCCGGGGCCATGCCGCGGTTGCTCCCGCCGGCGCCCGGGGCCGTGGCGCGGTCGCTCCCGCCAGCGCCCGGGGCCACGACGCGGTTGCTCCTGCCGGCGCCCGGGGCCATGGCGCGGTCGCTCCTGTGGGCGCCCGGGGCCGTGGCACGGTCGCTCCTGCCAGTGCCCGGGGCCATGACGCGGTTGATACATGACTTTTCAAGGGTCCAACATCAAATCAATGTAGTATAAAAGATTGTCGAACCCAGAGAGAACTAGAGACTTATGGCACCAAGAATACACAAACTTCCTTAATCTAAGCAAACAAGAAAGATGATATGAAACAAGCTAATATCCTAGAAATATAAACAAGGTGATCTCAAATCCAATCAAGAAGTAAGTGCAAGAACTCAATCAAATGCTAAGGTGGAATCCATGGGACTAAGGACTTGACTTAGGTGATTAAGATCCAATCTAAGGGTGGCAAGCAATCAATCAAACACTCTCCTTATGCCTAAACAACAAAACTAAGCAAGCTCTATCCCTAGATGAATGCTCTTTGGCAATGATCACCCAATACATCAAATCCCTTTGACTGTAATGACTAAAGCAAGCATGGAGAACAAGTCTAATAGCAATCTTAGCTCCTTTAACAACTAATCCCTTAGGTAAAGCAAGCTAAAAGCATTGAAGAGATGGTTCAGGCATTTCATCGAACACCTTCCGGGCGGAAATGCCTATAGATCTATTTTGATATGATCAAGACCAAAATAGCATTAAGAACCCTCAACAAACAAGGAAACAAGTAGATCTAACACTAAACACCCTAGATCTTCACTAATCACCCTTAATCACCCTAGCCCATGAATCCAAAGTGTGTCTACTCTCTAATCTCCATGAAAAACCTTAAATCTATGTGAGATTCAAGGCTAATCATGTTTGTGAGAAGGAGAAACAAGATATAAGATGAAGAACTTCCTTAGATTGATAAAAAGATTCAAGCTTTTACAATATGAGGCAAAGTCTTGAGAGAAAATGAGATACTCCCACTTTGGAAGATATAAGAGTATTTATACAAGGCTTAGAAGCCCTACAAACATCTTAGAAAAATACTAAAAGGTCCCTAGGGTCAATTAGGCTTCAAACAATAGGAAAATAGGGTGAAAAACGGTCAGGGGTTGAGCCAGACCGCCCAACCCGGCCTAGTCTTCCCGGCCTGGTCTCATCCAGCGCTTCTCTCCCGACCTGGTAGCTGTACCCGGACCAGTCTTCCCGGCCAGCTTGATGTGCTTATAGTAAAATGCTCATAACTCCTCCAATACAGCTCCAAATGCCTTGAAACCACTTCCATTGGAAAGATAACTCAATTTTCTGTGTCTCCACAAAATCTTAGCAACAGAAAACATCTCTAAGGCCTCCGTCCATGCTCATCTTTGTCTCAACCAGATCATAGATTGACTTCTCTTTTCATGGCCAAACTTGATTCTTCAGCTCTTTTTGGGCCATGAGACTCCCAAACACCTCAAATCACACCAAAGCATGCTCCAACACCTGATAAGGACAAATGAATGCAAAATGGATCCTAATGATGCCTAATGCCTAACTTATATGATCAAAATCCACAAGATATGGATGCTAAAAACATGTAAATATGCAAGACATCAGTGATATACCATGGATTTTACCCGTTTTTACCCATGGTATATGAGTGTTTTTACTACTATTATCTACGTTTTGGAGTCTATTAGGTATGTTTTCAGGTTTAGGTACGTTTTGGAGAAATATGGTGATTTTGGTGTCTTTTGGAGCCTTTTAAGTGCATAACTGCGCAGACGTGTCAGATGTTTAGCTATGGATGGAGACCTTCTAACTGTTAGATTGAGTCCATCTTTTGATACAATATATTTCTTTGAGTTATCTTTCCAATGCCACCGGTCTCAGGTCAATCAGTATCCTGTAGCATAAGTTATGCCCGTTTTACTGAAGAGTGGTCAGTCTGCCTCGCGTGAGGAAGCTGTCGAGAAGAGGAATGCATATCGATCGATGCAACAGAGTGCATATCGATCGATATGGATCTCAGAATGTGGGCCGAGTATATTTTATGACCCCCTGAATCCCAGAAGCTATCATAAATTACCAGAATGCCCTTGGACGACCAGAAACCCTATTTCTAAGCCATTGTTGACGGCTACGCTTTCAACACACTTTTGCTAAGCTTTATTCTATTGTTCTCTTTGGGAGAGAAGGGAGGAACTCCTATCAGAGTCCTCCTGGAACTCCACTGGTTTTTATTATCTATTCTATTTCAGTTTTATATCTATGATTTCTGTGACAAACTTCATGTCTGAATAGATCCACCTGTTGGATTTAGGGTTCAGATAGGTTAAAGGGATTAGCCCCAACCTATATCTGCTATAGTTGTGATATTTATTGTTAGGATTGTTCTTAATGCTTGTTTCTAGAGTCATGAACTAGAACATGAACTTGGATTGCGTTATTCTTTTAATACAATTCCTGATAACATCCTAAACATGCTATGACCCTCTTGAGATATGCGAAAGCTGATCTAAGATCATGGTGAGCATTGTATCAACTGGCGCCTAAAGCTTGCTTAGAGCCGTATCGATCAATACTCCTATAGAGTAATCGATCGACGTAGCTAGAGGTGTATCGGTCGATATTTCTATCGAACCATCGATCGATACTATCGGCAGAGTAGCCGACCGCAACACCATTTAGAATCTAAGTAATAGATGGTCTAAATATTGCGAGAGCTGATGGATTCATTTAATAGTGTTGAGCTCTGACATATCATGCAAGCAACTTGTTAGCATTTGTAGTACTTATAATCCTGATTACCTGAATAGAAACCCTAAGTCTAGCAACCATCCTTCCATCAAACAACTCTTTGCCTTGTTGAATACTTGTCTTGTTCAACTTGTTTATTGCTTTATTTATTATTTGCTATATTTATTTACTGCTTTAAACCTATTTGCCTAGCTTAATCATATAGCTATTAGATCTGATTGGTTCCCTAGCTCCTTGTGGATTCGATCCCTAAGTACTACAACTGAACCTCTTATTTGAGAGAGTAAAGTCACTCCTTAGGGTAATTTGAGTGATATCAATCAGCGGTCGCTCCCGCCGGCGCCCGGAGCCATGACGCGGTCGCTCTCGCCGGCGCCCGGGGCCACTACGTGGTCACTCCCGCCGGCGCCCGGGGTCATGCTGCGATCGCTCCCACCGGCGCATGGGGTATTGGTCGCCCCCGTTAGCTTCCGATATTTCTTTCAGTGATTGTTTTGCGGAAAATTTGTAGATAGGAAATAATCTTAGCCGTTAATTTCGAGATAACTGTTTTTGATCTTTCTTTCAGTACACCCACGAGGTGGTCGGGACAGTGACTTTGTTCTCTTCGTAAAATCTCAAAGGAAACTCCGATTGAGACGAAACGAAAGCCATTTTGATCTAGACTCAAAGGAGAACAAAGGTGAGCTTGTCCTAGAATGAGCTGGGAAGACTGAGCTCGCCCTATGGCGAGGCCTGGCAAGACCAAGCTCCGACCTCCTTTCGTTTTGCCGTTTGTTTCCCGAGAATTGTTTGTCGGAGAGATTGGATATTCTATTTCGAGAACTTGTCGTATAACCTCTTTTCGATTTATACGAGACTCTTTGTTCCGATAAATACTTTCCGGGGACTTTCAGGCATTGATTCCGTCGTGACCGATTTTGACCCCAACAAGAGTTGAGATTTCTATAATCAATACACATCCTATGGCCAGTTTTGGTTTTAGTTGGTATCAATTCATCCTTGTCATTTTTAACCACAGTGATACCACCCTTCTTTGGGACAACATGCACAGGAGATACCCATTTAGAATCTGAAATAGGATAAATAACACCAGCATCTAAGAGTTTAAGAATCTCCTTCTTTACAACATCTTTCAGGTTAGGATTTAACCTTCTTTGATGCTCTATAGAAGTCATTGATTCATCTTCAAGATGTATCCTATGAATGCACAAAGAGGGTGATATCCCCTTAATATCATCTAGTGAGTATCCTATTGCTTTTATAAACTTTTTAAGTGCTTTCAAGAGTTGTGATAGCTCAAGTTCAGTAAGTTCACGACTCACAATGACAGGGTAAGTCTAATTAGGGCCTAGAAATGCATACCTTACACCATGGAGAAGAGGTTTCATCTCCACTTTTGGTGCCTTGAGCTCACTCCAATCATCGTGTTGGATGTCCTCTTGTTGAGTGGTTGAGGCTGCATGATTAACCACTGATGGCAGCTCCTCATACTGATCCTCAACATCAATCCTGGTGTGTGAATCCAAGTTCCTTACGTAGGCATCACTCTCCTTGTTCTCAACCACTTGGACCTCTCTATCCATTGTCAAAGCATACTGTAAAGGGTCCTCAAGTACCAACTCTTCAAGTGCCAACTCTTCAAGAAGTTCATCAGCCATGGCTTCCATCTCTTCAATGTAGAATGCCTGGCCTTGTAGGGTTGGCTTCTTTATTATCTCGTTGATGTCAAAGTGGAGAGTGTGGCCCTTGCCCAAGTGAAGATCAATCTTGCCTTCTTTCACATTTATGATTGCTCCTGCTGTGGCTAAGAATGGTCTTCCGAGGATCAAGGGGTCTCTAGCTTCCTTATCCATCTCTAGCACCACAAAATCTGTAGGAATCTCACAGTAAGATCTTCTAAAATACCAACTGGGATCACAGATCTATCAGCCAGCACCAATGAAAGCCTGCACTTCTTATACTAAGTGAAGCCAAGCCTCCTTGCAACTGACAAAGGCATGAGGCTAACACTAGCTCCAAGATCACAAAGACATCTCTCAAACTCCATAGGACCAATAGCACAAGGAAGTGTAAAGCATCCTGGATCTTCTAGCTTCTTGGGGATGGTCAATCTCTGGATAATGGCGCTGCACTTATGAGTAAGGATCATCATGCCCTCCATCTCTTTCTTCTTAGCAGCTACAGCATCCTTCAAGAATTTTCTGTATTGAGGAACCAGCATGAAGGCGTCTATGATGGGCATTGTGACCCGAACCTTACTCATTTGCTTCTCAAACAGAGCTTTGTACTTCTCCAACAACTGCCTCTTGAATCTTCCAGGGAATGGGAGCTTGGACTCATAAGGAGGGGGAACAAAAGAAGTGTCACTGTTTCACTGTTTTCTTCTCTTCTCCAACCTTCCCTTTACCCTTAGCTTCCACTATCATCTCTAGGATCTCACCATTGACCTTCTCATTCACAATCACCACATCAGCATCTATGTTGATGGCCACCTCCCCACCTTGTTTCTCATCATCCTTGGTGAGAACTCTAGGAGGTAACTCCTTACCACTCCTTAGGGTGATTGCCTTCATTGATTCCTTGGGGTTTTGCTCTGGCTTTCCAGGTAATGACCCTTTTTGGCGACTTGGCTGAGAGTTCATAGAAGCAAACTGGTTCTCCAAAGCTCTAATTTTGTTGTTGAGCTCATTGTAGCTACCATCAATGTTAGTGTGAGCGTTCTTGAACTCATGGCCGATGTCCTTTGCTGTTCTTGACTGAGCTTCTAATATTTGCTTGAACATGGACTCCATACTTGAATCCGGAGCTTTAGCTTGAGAAGAGCTTCCTTGAGATTGAGTAGATTGATTGCCTTGATTGCTAAAACCAGGAGGGATGTTTTGCCTATGCTGATAGTTCCCTTGCCGAGTGTTTTGCTTGGCTGATATCCTCCTTTCTGGTTGTTAGAATAAGACCTTTGCTGGTAGTTGTTGTACCGAAAGTTAGGTTCCTTCCTGTACCAAGTACCATTGTTGTTGATGAAGCAAAGCTCTTCTTGGCCTTCCAAACCATCAACCTCATTGACCTTAGGAGGAACCTCTTGACTAGGACCACCCACAAAGTTCATCTGCTCCTGTTTAGCTTGGTTATCAAGAAGCAAATTCATCTTCTCTTGCAAGGACTTGATCTCCTTCGTTGTCTGCTTGTCATCAGCTCTGTTGGCTCTGTCGGCTCTGTCGTGCTCTCCACTGTAGACTGAATCACTCTTCACCATGTTGTCAACCAGCTCCTCTGCATCCTCTTCAGTTCTGCCCAGGAAGAATCCATTACTGGCTGTATCCAATCTGGCTCTGTACTTAGGAATAGCACCTATGTAGAATGTGCTCAGCAAGCTCTCCTTTGAGAAGCCATGGTGGGGGCACTGAGCCTGGTAGCTTTTGAACCTCAACTTGGCTGTCTGTGAGGTAGAGAAGAACTTCTCCAAGAAGGCTCTCTTGCAATCATCCCAAGTGGTGATGGAGTCACTGGGGAGAGACTTCTCCCACTGGCGTGCCTTGTCTCCTAAAGAGAAAGGAAACCGCTTGAGCTTGAAAGCATCTTCTGACACACCATTGGTCTTGGACAAGCCACATAGCTGTCAAACTTGCCCAAGTGATCAAATGGGTCTTCTACAGCCAGGCCATGGTATTTGTTGTTCTCGATCACTTGCAGCAGCCGTGGCTTGATCTCAAAGTTTTTAGCTTCCACAGCTAGTGCTCGGATTCCCAACCTATGACCATGAATGTGGGGACGGTCATAGGTACCAATAGCTCGAGCTGGGCGCTGTGGGTGTTGTGGCTGGCGTTGTGGTCGAAGGTTGTTAGCTCCTTGACCATTACCATCTTGAGAAACTCCATCTTGAGGTTGATACTGGTGTTCATCCATCTCAAACCCCAACCTCTGAATATGAGCCTGTTGCTTTTCTTCTCTTCGCCTTCTTGCTATCTCCCTCTCAAATGTAGCAATATCTTCAACAGTGGGAACCAGGTTTGATGCACTCCTGCTTCTTGTGTTCATACACCTGAAATAAAAAGGGAGAGTAAGAAGGAGAATCAATAACACAATAAAAGAAAAATGTTTTAATCTCAAGCAAGTGACTAAATCCCAATGTCAAAATCAACTGAGAATTTGGCAACGGCGCCAATTTTATGCTAAGACTTTTCAAGGGTCTTATTCAAATGTTATAGTATAAAGGATGTCAAACCAGTTCTAAGTGATTCTAAAGTAAAGGGAATGTGGGAACCGAAATTCGCACCGTCAATTTCCGATAAAGATTTGTGGAGGAAAACCGAGTTAACCCGATCTTCCTTGAAGGTCCAGGATATCTGCTGGGCCGCACACGAAACAATCAATAGAGATAAAAGTTGCGAAAAAAGAAATCGTAAAAGTTGAGCGAAAGAGATCTTATTTCTGAATTCTCGTTTGAGCGTGTACAACAAGAAAAGAAGTCGGCTGTAAGAGCTGTCGAGGAATCCGCTAGTCTGGTCGCCTAAGTCTATCCTAGTTGAGTCGCAGCTCGCTAGTGAAAACAGAAAAGAATGCTAAATCGCTCTAAGTGCTAAGTGCTCTGAAACTTTGTGATCTGGTTTGCTTCTTGCTCAAAGCTCTCCTTATATACTCCTCTTAAGACGGTCTATCTTCTCGCGGGCTGAGTCGGGCTTTTTCCATTTTCGTCCATCTTCGTGTTTATCGGGAAACTTGACATTTATCTTCGGGAAACTTGACATTTATCTTCTGGAAACTTGACATTTATCTTTTATGTGAGGATAAAGATAAACCGTCATAGTTATCCTTCTTTTTCGAAAAAATCGTAAGTGGGCCGTTTTGGCCACGTTGGGCCGTTTAGGCGTTTTTACGGTTTTTCGAAAGGACGGTCTTTGAAGGTTTCGGTGTTTCCGAAGGAACCTCAATTCCTTGTATAGTCGAGATAGTGGTGTTCTAGAATAACCGTGATCGTGCCAAACTTGCGTAGATTGATCCGAACAAGCTAAGATGGGATCGAATCGGGCGCGACATGACTGAGACCAGGACGAGGGCCGTGGACCGACGCCAGGCTGACCCGCGTGACGGGTGCCGCCGGCGCCAGGCCGGGGTGCCGCGGGCGCCAGGCCAGCCCGCGTGACGGGTGCCGCCGGCACCAGGCCGGGGTGCTGCCGGCGCCAGGCCGGCCCGCGTCCCGCGTGCCGCCGGCGCCAGGCCGGCCCGCGTGACGGGTGCCGCCGGCTCGCGTGACGCGTGCCGCCGGTGCCGGTCCATCTTGCCGTCCATGGGTTTTTCGTTGTTGGATCTTTCCCCCGTCTGTCGTTTGCGGGAAATCTTTGAGTTTGGGAAGATCTTTAGCCGTAGATTTCGAGATAATCGTTTCTAATCCAAAGAGACTCCTCGAGTATCGGGATTTGAGATGGACTTGGATTTGTAGATTTTCCGTCGTCAAGGATGCGAGCAATGTGGCTTTGAGCTTTAGATGTGTTAAAAGATGAATCTTTTAAACAATCGGGAAGGTTTTGCGGAAGAACCATTGTAGATCTCGGACGATCCGGACATGGGTTTTAAGAGACCAAGATGCTGCCATTGCCCGAGACCATGAGATGATTGCATGGATGGGCGCCAGGACCCTTGCCGCTGGTGCCAGACGGGAGTGGACGAGCCTTCCCGCGAGTTTTATCGAGCGACGACCCGTTTCTTGGCTTTGATCGTCGCTTGGCTTTTCTTTCGAGGACTTTCGGGTGACGATTTCGTCATTGACCGATTTTGACCCCAACAGTTAGCCCCCCAGCTAGCTAGGAACCGTAATGCCTGTCGGATCCTAGCTTGCGGTATGGCCGTATGGGAAGGTGTAGAGACGTAATCGTTTGCCGAAAGTCGGGGTAAATAGTGATTTTACCTCCTTTATAAGGATGGAATAAGAAATCTCACTCTTACTTCATTTTAAGAAATTTACTCTCTCTCAAGAATCCTTTCTCTCTCTTTAAGAAAAATGTCTTCAAGATCCTCAAAGAGAAACTCTTCTTCCCATTCATCCTCGGATGACTCTCCTGCCCATGTGACGGTGAAGCAGGAGGAGTTGGTCGAGGAGGAAATGAAGAATGCGTATTACCGAGCCCTCGTAGGTTCGCCCCCAACACTGCCAGAGATCCCTGTTCCGAGGAGACCTCTGAGGCAGCCTGGTGCTCCTTTTGCGCCGAGCTCGGTTTCTCGTAAATATCTCAAGGTTCTTCGAGACTTTTACCAGGTTCCTGAAGGAGTCAAATTCCGGATTCCCGTTGGTAACGAGAGTGCAAGGATCCTCCGCAAGGTTTCTTTACATGTTACGAGGCTTTCTTTACGTACTGCCGTATGTGGTTCCCGATCCCTGGTGCCATTGTTCGTGCGCTTCACCGCTTCGAACTTTCAATCAGCCAGCTCAGCGTTCCTGCCTTGGAGAGTTGGCTTGGCGTGCTGATCGCTAGCTATGAACTTGGGATTGATCTTGGTCCCGATGATTTCGAAGGTCTTTGGGGCACTCGGCCGACGGGGAGTGACGGTTACTACTCCATGCTGCCTAAGAAGGATATGGCCGTGATTCAGGGGACTACTTCGAATCCCAAATCGTGGCAGGAGCGTTTCTTCTTCGTCCAAATAGATGGCGAGTCTGTCGAGGAGAGCTGCCTCCATCTATTTCCGCAAGCATGGAACTTCAACCGAGGTAATACGATGAGAACCCTGTTGTCTATTTCACCTTTTCGGAAGTGCGAGTTTTAGTGAAAAAGTTTTGCTTTGTAGGGAACAACCCTATTGCGCATTTGCCTGGTGATCTTTTTGTCAAGAGAGATCTTCTTCGTCAAAGGCCGTTTTTCTGGAAGTCCTTCACGCTCGAACGGATTCGAGACGCGGTTAGACTTTATCGGTCCCGAGATCCTGTCCTGTCGTATGATGCCGAACCGGTCACCGCAGCTCCTACTCGGAGGCGCAGACAGAGGTCTCGTAAGGGGAAGGAAATCGATGATGGGGAAGGCTTGGAAAATCCTTCACCGTTGGGAGAAAAACCTAGTTTTACTCCAACGGAAAAAGGCGGAGCCAGCGGTTTTCCACCTAACAACTTCTTTGATGGCCTTCCTCCGGAGTTTACTACTGATGAGTCGCTGGAGGATGAGGAGAAACAACGGGTTTTTGCCGAGGGCTCCCAACGTGTCAACGAGGTTTGGCCCTTCGAACTTCTTAACCTTACGTTCGAATCTGTATATAAGCGTGCTTGCTGATCTTGAGTTTATGCAGGGACTAAGAGTGTTTAGCGAGGTGCTTGACTCGAGTTTCCGCAAATCCAGGATTGCTAACTTCAAGACCACAGAAGCGGAGCGAGAGCTTTTTCGGTTCCGACAAGAGGTAAAGGCGCATAACGCGAAGCAAGCTGAGCTTCATGCTCGAGCTCTTGTTCGGGCGGAAAGGAGAGGAAGAAGGATGGTCGCAGCGGAGGTGGCAAGACGGGCGGAATCGTTTGCTGCTGAGTTTCAATGTTTTAAAGAAGCTCAGGAGTTTGTTGGTGATTTCCGCGAGTGCCGGGGTTCGGTCGTAAACCTTTACAAGTCTCATAACCCGGATTTCTCTTTCGATTCCGAGATTGCTGAGATGAAGGATTTCATGGCCGAGTGTGCTCATGCTGAATCCTTGGTTCCTCCGGTAGAAGAAAGAGTCCGGAGACTATGGGAACCTATCGAAGTTTCCGAGGATACGGTGGAGGCCGGAGCCGATGAGAACGCCGAGGGTGGTGGGAACGCTCAAGGCGTGAATGAGGAAGTGGACCAGCCTGCTAGTTCGTTTGGGATTTCCGCATCTGGATTTCTCAATGTTGACTTCCTTTTGTGAATCGTATTTTTTGGCCGTGTGGCCGTTTTTAGTAATTTTATTCTGCGACCGTTGGAGGATGCATTCTTATGTTTTGGGACTGGCCGTTGGAGGCTTTGAATCCTGCCGTTTTTGCGGCTTTTATGAATATGAAAATTTGCGAGATTTCGTCTTTCGTTTTGATTTATACTTTCGTCAAGTGTAGAGGGAAGGATGCGAGTAGTCACTTCGTATCCTAACTCTTTTTTGTCGCTTGGTCCGTATGCTACTTTTTAGCGAGCGTTTTAGGCGTAAGCGATAAGAGAAATGTTTTGGGATCTCGTATACGATACTATGTCTGTGAGATGTCAAGATCCAGCAAGACTGGGTTTAGGGCAAGACCTAGGCTTACTCTCAGCTTTAAGGCTGTCCGATGACTGATCGGCTTTCGTTTTGCCTGTTAGTGATTTCTTCCTGATTCTTTTCGTTTAAAGTCCGCGACTAGTCGCCGGCTTATATGACTTGTGTTAAAAGAATCGAGCTATCTTCGGAGTTTATCCGAGACGCTAAACCAAAATTTTGGGTTTCTTGTATAGCGCGCTATGATATCCTTGTCGGATGTAAGAAGACCTTGTAGGTCTGACTACGAGTTTGTATTGAGTGAAACGTTTCTTGTGTGTGTCCGTTGGGGCCAATCGACGGGCGTGAGTTATTTTTAAGTCGCAGGTGGACTGTCTTTTGCGGATGGTACGAGTTTTGTTATCTTTTTAAGAACTTGCGACGTCTCGCGTTTCTTTTGAAGATATGATTTTCGTTTTTTCCAAAGCGTTGATACGTTTAGTGAGCATAAAAGATAGAAAGAATTTTATTAAAAATTTCGAAAAGTTCGAGTACATGTGCGGATTTTTCGCGTTTACCCTCTGGCGACTACTATTGTTCCCTTGGTCGTCCTGTCTTCTTCCGCGTTTTTCCCCCGATTGATTTTCGGTCGCGCGGTCCTCGGAGACAGTTTTGTTGGTCTTTGGGCGGTCGGAGTCCAGGAGCAAGTCCTTTATACTCTTGACCTTTGATAGTTTGCCAATGAGGAGTTTTGCGGCGAGCCGGGCGCCGAGAACCTTGCAGTTCGCAGTGGAGTTACCTCTGGTTTCGTGGAACTCGCAGTAGGAGTTATCCTTGTACTGGTTCCTGGTCCAGGTGTTTCCGGAGGTTCTGCCTTGCTCCGAGTTGATGGCGTAGTTATGCTCGCCTTCGTGATGGACGTTTTTGTCGTTACGAGAGGTTTTCTTTTTCGAGGACATTTTCTGTTGTCCGTGCTTCTGCGACAGAAGCTTCATCTCTTCTTCCATGATGATGAAGTCCGTTGCCTTGTGGAGAGTATCCTGGATTGTCCGCGGCTTTTCCAGTAGTATCCACTTTCGGAACTTCGACTTGTACCAGAGAGTTTTCCTCAGGGCGTCGATTGCGACATTGTCGCTGATGCCCGTTACTCTGGCCATCACCAGTTTGAACCTTCGCATGAAGTCGCGGAGTGACTCGTCTTCCTTCTGAGCTAGACTCCATAGATCCACGTCGAACGTTTCTCTGTCCATGAACATGGAGTATTGTTTGAGAAACGCCGAGGCCAGTTGGCGGAAGCTTCCGATGGAGTTCCTTTTGAGCCGGGAGAACCACTCGAGCGCAGCACCTTTGAGGTGCTCGACGAAGAGAAGACAATGACCTGCGTCTCGTTCGCGCTCCGGGAGTTTGCACCTACCCATTGCGATCTGGAAAGACAGCAGGTGCGACTTAGGATCCGTCGTACCGTCATAGACCGGGATTTTGATCTTCCCTGGGTCTGAGATGCGTGTTTCCGTGATCCGAGCGGTGAATGGCGTTTTCCGTGCTTCCTCGAGAAGTCTATCAATCTCGGGGGCGGAACTGGTCGCCTGATGGATTTGCGATTTCACCGCTTTCACTTCGGCCACGGTCTTTTTGAGAGATTCGCGGAGATCATGGATCTCGCTATTGCTGCCGGCGTTCCTCCGAGCTTGTCGGCGCTGGTCGCGATAGATCCGAGTTTGATCTTCCGCGAGTTCTTCCTGCTCCATCCAGTAGAGTTCTTCTTCCTCTTCTGTCATGGGCCTATCGAAGGATACCGTCTGCCGAGCGGACTGGCTTCGGGTTCTCCTGGGATGGATGTCAGCGTCTTCATCGGAAGGATCCGATTGGTCGCTGATATCTAGATTGATGCGCTCGACGTCGCTTTCCTTGTTTCCCGTAGCCGGGGTGGAAGGTTCTGCGAGGTCGTTTGCTGTCCTTTCGGAGCCGTTTCCTCGGGAGTGGGCTCTTTCGGGGCATCTTTTTCTCGTGCTTCGGGAGATCCGAAGTCGAGTCTTCTGCCGCGGCGTGCCTTGGTGGATCCGCACGGCAGTTTGCTCCTCGCAGTTAAGGTGTCGACCTGTTTTGCGAGCGAGGTTATCAGCTTGTCCTGTTGTTCCGCCCGTGCCTGGGCGGAGGTAAACAGTTCCTTCATCTGCCTGAGCGCCTCAGTGTTTGCATTAGCAGTGACTGCGGACGCATCTCCAGCTGGAGTCTTTTCAGCGCTGGCGTCGACGGGTGTTCCGTCTAGCGCTGGCTGATCTTTGGTGACGTCGGTAGACATGATCGAACGTGTGCAGTTGCGAGATAGATAGATCCGTAACCCCCCCCCCCTCCTTCTAGCGCCAAACTGTGGGAACCGAAATTCGCACCGTCAATTTCCGAGAAAGATTTGTGGAGGAAAACCGAGTTAACCTGATCTTCCTTGAAGGTCCCGGATATCTGCTGGACCGCACACGAAACAATCAATAGAGATAAAAGTTGCAAAAAAAGAAATCGTAAAAGTTGAGCGAAAGAGATCTTATTTCTGAATTCTCGTTTGAGCGTGTACAACAAGAAAAGAAGTCGGCTGTAAGAGCTGTCGAGGAATCCGCTAGTCTGGTCGCCTAAGTCTATCCTAGTTGAGTCGCAGCTCGCTAGTGAAAACAGAAAAGAATGCTAAATCGCTCTAAGTGCTAAGTGCTCTGAAAGTTTGTGATCTGGTTTGCTTCTTGCTCAAAGCTCTCCTTATATACTCCTCTTAAGACGGTCTATCTTCTCGCGGGCTGAGTTGGGCTTTTTCCATTTTCGTCCATCTTCGTGTTTATCGGGAAACTTGACATTTATCTTCGGGAAACTTGACATTTATCTTCTGAAAACTTGACATTTATCTCTTATGTGAGGATAAAGATAAACCGTCATAGTTATCCTTCTTTTTCGGAAAATCGTAAGTGGGCCGTTTTGGCCACGTTGGGCCGTTTAGGCGTTTTTACGGTTTTTCGAAAGGACGGTCTTTGAAGGTTTCGGTGTTTCCGAAGGAACCTCAATTCCTTGTATAGTCGAGATAGTGGTGTTCTGGAATAACCGTGATCGTGCCAAATTTGCGTAGATTGATCCGAACAAGCTAAGATGGGATCGAATCGGGCGCGACATGACTGAGACCAAGACGAGGGCCGTGGACCGACGCCAGGCTGACCCGCGTGACGGGTGCCGCCGGCGCCAGGCCGGGGTGCCGCGGGCGCCAGGCCGGCCCGCGTGACGGGTGCCGCCGGCACCAGGCCGGGGTGCTGCCGGCGCCAGGCCGGCCCGCGTCCCGCGTGCCGCCGGCGCCAGGCCGGCCCGCGTGACGGGTGCCGCCGGCGCCAGGCCGGCCCGCGTCCCGCGTGACGGGTGCCGCCGGCGCCAGGCCGGCCCGCATCCCGCGTGACGGGTGCCGCCGGCGCCAGGCTGGGGTGCCGCCGGCGCCAGGCCGGCCCGCGTCCCGCGTGCCGTCGGCGCCAGGCCGGCTCGCGTGACGCGTGCCGCCGGTGCCGGGCCATCTTGCCGTCCATGGGTTTTTCGTTGTTCGATCTTTCCCCCGTCAGTCGTTTGCGGGAAATCTTTGAGTTTGAGAAGATCTTTAGCCGTAGATTTCGAGATAATCGTTTCTAATCCAACGAGACTCCTCGAGTATCGGGATTTGAGATGGACTTGGATTTGTAGATTTTCCGTCGTCAAGGATGCGAGCAATGTGGCTTCGAGCTTTAGATGTGTTATAAGATGAATCTTTTAAACAATCGGGAAGGTTTTGCGGAAGAACCATTGTAGATCTCGGACAATCCGGACATGGGTTTTAAGAGACCAAGATGCTGCCATTGCCCGAGACCATGAGATGATTGCATGGATGGGCGCCAGGACCCTTGCCGCTGGTGCCAGACGGGAGTGGACGAGCCTTCCCGCGAGTTTTATCGAGCGACGACCCGTTTCTTGGCTTTGATCGTCGCTTGGCTTTTCTTTCGAGGACTTTCGGGTGACGATTTCGTCATTGACCGATTTTGACCCCAACAGGGAATGCAAGCCTATGCTTAATCCAAGTATAACTATTAAGTGATATGATTTTTAAACTAAGACAATACTTAAATGCAATAAAAGATGAAACTTTCTTTCAATATGAGGAGATGAGATCCATGGGTATAAGGACTTGATCTTAAGTGATTAAGGTTCAATCCAAGATGTCAAAATTTTCAATCAATCTAATTCCATATGCCTAGACACTATGGTTAAACAAACTCTATCCCTAGATGAATGTTCCTTTGCAATGATTACCCAAATACATCAAATCCCTTTGACTGTAATTGTGGGAACCGGAATTCACACCGTCAAGATTTGTTAATCGGAGGAAAGCCAAGCTAACCTAGCATTCCCTGGAGGTCCCGGCTATCTGCTGGGCCACACACAACACAGTCAATATGAAAGAATAGAAAATAATAAATCGGAAAAGAGCAAAAGAGAACAAAAAGATCTTATTTCTGAATTCGCATTTGAGCGTGAACAACAGGTAGGATCCTAGGCCACGAGAGCTGTCGGTACGTTCGCTAGTCTAGCCACCTAAGTTCTAACCTAGTTGAGTCGCAGCAGGATAGTAAAAACGGAAAAATTCCTAAATTTCTCTAAGTGCTAAGTTTGCTCTGAGAAAGCTTACTTTTGCTCCTCGCCTCAAGCCATCCTTATATACTCTCTCTAGGTTGGTTTGCCCCTTCTCTTGGGCCGGATTCGTCGCGAGATGGGCTTTTTCATTTTTCGTTATCTTTCGTGATTATCTTCGGAAACTTCACATTTATCTTCGGAAACTTGACATTTATCTTTTCCTACAAATAAAAACAGACCGTCATACCAGCCTTGGGCTCAATCTTATTTTAAAATTCGCAAGTGGGCCGTTTGGCCGTGATCCAGGGCCCTTTCTGGCCGTTTTGCGACTTGGACGTTTTTACGATTTTCCTAAGAATTAGCCTCTGACGTGACGTTGGTTTTTCCGAAAAGATCCTAATTCATCGTATAGTTAAGACAACTAGTGTTCAAGCTAACCATATCCATTTTATACGATAGACGGGAATCCATTCCAACAACCAAGTCTTTTACAATTTTCCCGAGTCTTTCTTTGATAATCCTGAGCGAGATAAGACATGGGTATTGTGTCCACGAACCTGAGAGTCGAGTTACGGGGACTTAGACGAGGATGCATGGTTTCGGGACAGGATGGTCCTCGCCCGTGGGCGAGGCGACCGCGGTGTGGATCGTCCTCGCCCATGGGCGAGGTGACCGAGGCACGGGTCGTCCTCACCCATGGCCGAGGTGACCGCGGTGTTGGTCATCCTCGCCAATGGGCGAGGTGATCGCGGTGTGGGTCGTCCTCGCCAATGGGTGAGGTGACCACGGCGTAGGTCGTCCTCGCCCATGGGCGAGGCGACCTCGGTGTCGATCATCCTCGGCCATGGGCGAGTTTACCGGGGTACGAGTTGTCCTCTACCATGGGCGAGGTGACCTTGGTGTGGGTGGTCCTCGCCCGTGGGCGAGGTGGTCCGTGTCCGGTCGGTCTGATCCATACTTTCTTATGAGCAGGACCTCGTCCGGACTGAACCAATTGTCGACACTCTTCGGGTCATGCCCGCGAAAAACTATCTTTTACTTGATTAACCGTTTCCCGGAAACGTTTGGTTCTCTAAGGTTAACCAAGAGTTGGTTCTCCGAGAATTTTTTGGTATTGATTCCGTCGTGACCGGTTTTGACCCCAAGAGTTAGCCCCCCCAGCTAGCTAGGATCCGTGGACTTGGGTGTGAGGTCCTATCTTGCGGTATGACTTGTTTAGATGGAATTAGACGTAATCATTTGCCGAAAGTTCGAGAGTAAATAGTAACTCCTTTTCCTATATATAGGCGGAGTAAGTTTTTCAAAGTCTTTGATTACTTCTGTTACAAGAAGATTTCTCTCTTCCTCTCTCTGTTTTACTTTTGTGTCAAAGTTTTGGTTTTTCCAAAATGACTTCAAGAAAGAGATCCTCCAAGAAACAAGTTTCTCCTCAATCTTCAGGCAATCCCGGCACCAATGAGGAGGTTGTCCTCGAGGAGGAGTTTGAGGTCGAACAAGCGGCGAAAGAAGCGTATTGGGATGCGTTGTGTTGTTCGATACCTCCTCAGCCCGAAATCTTTTATTCCCCGAGACCCGCGGCGAGGCGCGATCCTACCCTTCCGAGCAGGACCTCTCCCTCCTACCTCAAGACCCTTCGGGATTATTACAGAGTCCCGAGCGGAGTCGTGTTTCGAATCCCGGTGCATGGGGAGAGTGCGGAGGATCCCCCGGAGGGTTTCTTCACATGCTACAAAGCTTTTCTGGTACGCTGTCGCATGTGGTTCCCGATTCCCGCGTCCATCGTCTGCGCACTCGATCGTTTTGACCTATCGATCAGTCAGCTAAACGTTGCGGCGATGTAGAACCTTCTTGGCATGTTGATCCTGAGCTACGAGCACAAAATGGACCTCAGCCCTGACGACTTTGAAGGGCTATGGTCGACGCGAAAGACCTCGATTGAATACTCATACCGCATGGCTCCTAAGAATTACATGTCGATAATCCTGGGGCATACTTCAAACGCCAAGGAATGGTTCAAGCGCTTTTTCTACGTTCGAACAGATAGCGCATCCGTCGAGGAGAACTGTCACCCCTTGTTTCGTAGCAAGTGGAATTTCCATGATGGTACCATGGTCGGATATTCGGTTCATCTTGATACTTGGAGGTATCTAATTGCATTTTTTTTATTTTGCAGAGAACAATATCCTTCTCACGCCTCCTAGGGACCTATATGGTAAGCGAGACCTTCTCCGCAACGGTTCGTTCTTTTGGGATTCCTTTACCCTAGACAGGATCCGGGACGCAGTGGCACTCTATCGATCGCAAGGCATCCCTCGTCCTTTACGTGCATCGAACATGGATGAGACAAATCACGATGCTGCTCCTGTTCGGAGGGAGAGAATTAGGCCCCGGAAGGACAAGGAAATCTCTCTCGAAGATGGAGACTTTGTCTCGGAAGACCTTCCGTTACCCGGATGGAACCCGGGTTTCGTCCCGGGTGATGGGAGTGGAACCAGCGAGGCTTCCCTTCTGGATGACTTTTTTGCCAACCTCCCTCCCCGTTGCACTACTCCAGCGTCACTGGACGAAGCATCGAGGAGAGGAGTGGTCGCGAAAGGTTCTCGGTTGATAAACGAGGTTTGGTCTCCGAATTCTTTTTGACAAGTCTTTGTTTGTTGTTTCCGTATCTGATCTTTGATTCGTGCAGGGAATGCGAGTCTTCAACTCAGCGCTTGACGGAGGTTTCAGAGAGGCGCGTCTTTCGCACTTCAAGACTGAAAAGATCGAGAGGAAGTTTATCTACTTTTAGAACGAGGTCGTGGAACGAGATCGCAAGCAAGGCCGAGTCCCATTCCCGCGCTCTCCTTCGTGCAATCGCTGCTGAGTTGGCGAGGAGAGCCTCATTGTTCGATGCTGAGTTCAAGAGTTTCAAGGATGCCCAAGACTATGTGGGTGATTTCCGAAAATGTCGGGGTTTGGTTGGCACCCTTTGGAAGTTGCAGGATGCTAACTTTTAATTTCTCTCCGAGATTGCTGAGATGTCGATTCTCATGGACGGGTGTGCCCAAGCTGAGTCAATGGTTCCTCCGATCGAGGGAAGGATCTGCGAGCTTTGGGATCCCATCGAGGTCTCGGAGGACACGGCGGAAGTGGAAGCCGGTGCCGCAGACAAGGAAGGAGAAGTGGATCAGCCTGTGGAATCATTTGGAGTTTCGATGTCCGGGTATCTAGATCTTGACCCCTGAAGGTCGATAGCATTGTTTTCCCTTATCTTATGGTTTCATATCGCATTAGGCCGAGTCTGGCCATTTTTATGTATTCGTGTGTTTAGGCCGTGTGAGGCCGTTCGAACTTTTTATTTGGGACTGGCCGTTGGTGGCTTCGAATCCCTGTCGCTTGCGCGGCTTTTTATATGAACGTTTTTAGTTATTCTGTGAGCTTGATTTATACTTTCGTCAAGTGTAGAGGGAAAAGATACGAGTAGTCACTTCGTATCTTAACTCTTAAATTGTCGTTCTGTTCGTTTGCTACTTTAGTACGAGAGTGTTCGGAAATGTTTATGAGTTTTGCGAAGTTTCATGAGCGTTTTAGATGTGAACGATGAGAGGCATGCTTTAGGATGTCGTATCAATTTTGATATCATGCCTAGAGATGTTAGAGACCAGTAGGACTGGGTTTAGGGCAAGACCTAGGTTTACTTTAAGGCTGTGCAACGACTAATCGACTTTCATTTTTCATGTTGGCGATTTCTACCTGATTCTTATCGATTAAAGTCCACGACTTGGGCGCCGGCTTATACGACTTGTGTGATAAGAATTGAGCTTTCTCCAAAAATCATTTGGAGTGCTAACCAAAATTTTGGGTTTTCTTGTATAGCGCTATGGTATCCTTATAGGATGTAAGAGAATCTTTAGTTTTTATGAAAGGTTTGACTACGAGTTCTTTTTTAGAGAACGTTTTTTGGGTTTGTCCGTCGGGGCCAATCGGCGGGCATTTTGTATTTTTAGAGTCACGGATGGACTGCGTGTTTGGATGATATCTTTCGAGAAATATTTGCGACGTCTCGCTTTCTCGAAGATATGCCTTTTGCTTTTGGGATGGTTACGACCTTCGTTTTTAGAGAAGATGTATTTTTCCGGTCTTGCTTGACCGTTAGTTTGAACTATTGTTAGTAGGAATTATTAGTTTTCGCCCAAGGACTGCTTGGACGGTATGCATTTTCGGAGGCCCTTATTTCGGGCGTTTCTTAGGCCAATCTCACATTACTATGGCTTATTGCAAGTGAATCGTGAGACCAGAAGAAAACATTTATTGAAAAAGTTTCGAAAATATCGAGTACATGCACAAATATTTTGGACTTTGTGGGAGTATAGGAGTATACGTACCCACTCCCCCCTTTTGAAAGAGGGGGATAGCTGAACTTGTCGATAAGACAAGCTGCCTACGTACCTCTTTCGAGGATCAAGCGATCTCGTAGTTCTGTGTGTTGCTGCGGGTGTTCCTACTCGCTGGACGGGCCGTTCCAGTCACTTTGGCCGTTGAGGCTTCAGTTAGGTCGATGGCCGTTTCAGGAGTCGGGCTCTCCGCTGGTAAGGCGATGGAATCGGGGACTATGTCACTGTCTGGAGTCGTTGCCTGGTCAGGTGATTCTGGATCACTTTTTATGGAGCTCTCGGGAGCGTTCTGAGTTTTCTTAACTCGCTTCGGGTTGACCACGGGGGTGTTCCGGGTTTGTCGTAGTTTATGCTCGGCCAAGAAGCAGAGCCTGGACTGTTTCTGGCATCCCCAGATTACTGCTGTCCCGTTTGGAGTTGGGAACTTGATGCCGAGGTTCTAAGTCGATGGTACCGCTTTCATGGCGTTGATCCAAGGAGTTTCCAAGATGACGTTGTAGATGGCCGGGTTTTCGACTACAGCGAATTCAACGATTTTTGTGACTTCTTTAGCCATGACCGGGAGTTTAATTGATCCGAGCGTCATAGACGTTGCACCTGAGAAACCAGTAAGAGGTTTTGGTTCTGGGACGACTTCTCCGACTTCGATGTTCATCCTTCGGAGAGTATTGCGGAAGATGACATTGACTGTGCTTCCCCTGTCGATAAGGATCCTTCCTACTTCGAGGTCTCGGATTACCAAATCGATAACCAATGGGTCGCACTGAGGTTTGTCGATTCCGACGGTTTCCCGCTCTTTGAAAATGATCGTATCGTTCGGGGCATCCTCGGTCGGGGACCGAGCTAGCCAGCTAGAACTCGCCTCAGCCTTCCGTCAATAAGACTTGATCGACGAGACCGAATCGTGATAGAATTGCGATCCTCCGATGACATGCTCTCCCTTCAACGGTTGTTGTCGTTTCCCTGGCCACCTTGCCTCCTTCCGCGTTTCTCGCGTGACTGATTTTCGCGTGCATCACTTTCAGGAGACTCTTTATCAGTTTTGGGAGGCCAGGAGGAGGTCTTTTATACCTGTTTCCTTCGAGAGTTCGCCAGCGAGGAGCTTCGCAGCAAGCCTTGCACTGAGAACCTTACAGTTCACAGTGGAATGACCTCTGGTCTGGTGGAACTCGCAGTAAGAGTTATCCTTGAACTGGTTCCTGTTCATAGTGTTTCCGGAGGTCTTCCCTTGTTCGGAGTTGATGGCGTAGTTGTGCTCGCCCTGGACGTCTTCCCCCTCGTGGTGGACATACTTGTCGTTACGATAGTTTTTCCTTCTTGTGGACGTCTTTTGCGGGTTGTACTTTTGGGAGAGGACTTTCATCTCTTCTTCCATCATGATGAAGTCCGTTGCCTTGTGAAAAGCGTCCTGGATTGTTCTTGGTTTTTTGAGAGATATCCATTGTCGGAGTTTCGACCTATACCAGAGAGTTTTCTGCAGACCGTCGATCGCCACTTTTGTCGCTTATTCCCGTGACTCTTGCCATTACTAGCTTGAATCTATTCATGAATTTGCGGGGCGGTTCCTCTTCTCTTTGAGGCAGACTCAAGAGGTCGACGTCCGAGGTTTCTCTGTCCATGAACATGGAATACTGCTTAAGAAACTCCGAGGCGAGCTGGCGGAAACTTCCGATAGAGTTCCGCTTTAGACGAGAAAACCATTCAAGCGCGGCTCCTTTGAGGTTTTCGACGAAGAGAAGGCAGTAGCCAGCGTCTCGTTCACGCTCCTTGAATTTGCACCTTCCCATCGCGATCTGGAAAGATTGCAGATGCGCCTTCGGGTCGGTGGTGCCATCTTAGACGGGAATTTTAATCTTCCCATGATCTGAGATGTTAGTCTCCGTAATCCGGGCAGTGAACAGAGTTTTCCGCGCTTCTTCAAGAAGTCTGTCGATCTCGGGTGCATAGCTTGTCGCGTGATGGATCTGCGACTTCACCGCTTTGACTTCTGTTGCAGTTTTTGCGATGTACTCGCGGAGATCGTGGATTTCCTTAGGGATTCCAGCAGCCTTCCGAGCTTGTCGGCGCTGGCTGCGGTGGATTTGGGCATGATTCTCGGCCAGTTCTTCATGCTTTACCCAATAGAGGTTTTCTTCTTCCTCTGTCATTGGTTTTTCGAACGACGCATCTTTCCGAGCGGACTGGCTTCGAGTTCTTCTCGGATGGACATCAGCACCTTCGTCTGAGTGATCCGACTTGTCGCTTATATCCAGAACGATCCGCTCGATATCGTCTCCTCCGTTTCTCCCGATGGGAGGTGGAAGGCTCTCCGTGGTCGGCCCTGCGATTGTTCCGTCAGGGTTATGGCCTGAAGAATCCTTGTCCGCCTGTGCGGCCTGATCGCTTGGAGTCTCAAAATCGAGTCTTCTGCCACTGCGGGCTTTTGTAGCTCTGCGCGGGACTTTGCTCTTGGCCTTTGCCATTAAGGTTTCAACCTGTTTTGCGAGAGAAGCCACAAGCTTTCCTTGTTTGTCCGACTTTTTCTGAGCGGAGGTGAACATTTCCTTCATCTGGCCTAGTATCGTGGCGTCTGTAGTGACTGCGGATACGTTTCCAGGTGGAGTTTTCTCAGCGTTGGCATCGACGGGAGTCCTGTCATGCGTTTTCTGGTCTTTGTCAGCGTCGATTGTCATACCTGACTAAGCGCGCGTGGTTGCGAGAGAGATAGATCCGTAACCCCCTCCTTCTAGCGCCAAACTGTGGGAACCAGAATTCACACCGTCGAGATTTGTAATCGGAGGAAAGCAATGCTAACCTAGCCTTCCCTGGAGGTTCCGGCTATCTGCTGGGCCACACACAACACATTCAATATGAAAAGAGTAGAAAATAATAAATCGGAAAAGCGCAAAAGAGAACAAAAAGATCTTATTTCTGAATTTGCGTTTGAGCGTGAACAACAGGTAGGATCCTAGGCCATGAGAGCTGTCGGTACGTTCGCTAGTGTAGCCACCTAAGTTCTAACCTAGTTGAGTCGCAGCTCGATAGTAAAAACGGAAAAATGCCTAAATTGCTCTAAGTGCTAAGTTTGCTCTGAGAAATCTTCCTTTTACTCCTCGCCTCAAGCCCTCCTTATATACTCTCTCTAGGTCGATTTGCCCCTTCTCTTGGGCCGGATTCGTCGCGAGACGGGCTTTTCTATTTTTCTTCATCTTTCGTGATTATCTTCAGAAACTTCCATTTATCTTCGGAAACTTGACATTTATCTTTTCCTGGAAATAAAAATAGACCGTCATACCAGCCTTGGGCTCAATCCGATTTTAAAATCGTAAGTGGGCCGTTTGGCCGTGATCCAGGCCCCTTTCGGGCTGTTTTGGGACTTAGACTTTTTTACGATTTTTCCTAAGAATTAGCCTTCGACGTGACGTTGGTTTTTCCGAAAGGATCCTAATTCATCGTATAGTTAAGACAACTGGTGTTCAAGCTAACCATAGCCGTTTTATACGATAGACGGGAATCCATTCCAACAACCAAGTCTTTTACAATTTTCCCGAAGTCTTTCTTTGATAATCCTGAGCAAGATGAGACATAGGTATTGTGTCCACGGACCTGAGAGTCGAGTTACGGGAACTTAGACGAGGATGCACGGTTTCGGGATGGGATGGTCCTCGCCCATGGGCGGGTCACCGCGGTGTGGGTCGTCCTCGCCCATGGGCGTGGTGACCACGGCGTTGATCGTCCTTGCCCATGGGCGAGGCGACCTCGGTGTCGGTCGTCCTCGCCCATGGGCGAGGTGACTGGGGTACGGGTCGTGCTCGCCCATGGGTGAGGTGACCTCGGTGTCGGTCGTCCTCGCCCGTGGGCGAGGTGGTCAGTGTCCGGTCGGTCCGATCCATACTGAACCAATTCTCGACGCTCTTCGGGTCATGCCCGCGAAAAACTATCTTTTACTTGATTAACCGTTTCCTGGGAACATTAGGTTCTCTAAGGTTAACCGAGAGTTGGTTCTCCGAGAATTTTCGGGTATTGATTCCGTCGTGACTAATAGGAAGAGAGGGTGAACAACGCTCAGGGTAGATTGGGCTCGTCCAGCCCGCGCACATCTAGCCCGCACATCCCGTCCTTTTCCGCTCCTCGTCCCGCACGAGTAAGTCGACCCGCGTGTATCGGCCCGCACACGTCGCTGTCCTCGTACCGGCCTCTTCCCGCGCAGGTATGGTGTCCCGCGCATGTCGTCCCGCACACCAGCCCGTCTCCGCATCATTCCGGTCCCGCGCGGGTATGGCGTCCCAGGCATGTCCAGCCGCGCATTGGACGCACAGTTTCGGATTTTCCAAGGCTGCGTGGGTGAGTGTACCCGCGTCACAGCACCCACGGCCGTCCTCCATGTCTTGGTCACGTCCGTCTGTTGTCCCATTCTTCACCAAGGACTGTGCGGCTGATCCAAATCGAGGCTGATTCTGCCCAAACTTGGCCAAGCACCTTCTTCATCTCATTTTTGCATCAAAACGACTCTCAACACCTTCTTTTACTCCATGGAACACTCCAACACCTGATAAGGACTTATGAATGCAAAATGGATCCTAAAGATGTCTTAACCTTAATCTATAAGATAAAGAATGCATGATAAAGATGGCTAAAACAATGAAAATATGCAAGACATCAGCTATGGAAACTCCTATAACCAGAATCCACCACCACAGGCTCAAGAAAGCAAGATAGAAACAATGCTTGACCAGGTTCTTGAAGTTAAGCAGAAGCTAACAGTGGATTTCAATGGGAAGATTGATGTTGTCTACACCAACCTGAATACAAAGTTTGAGACTTTGAGCACCCATGTGAAGAGACTGAAGATGCAGGTGGTTCAGAAAGGAGAAGCAGTTAGGAGGCAGGAAGCCTTAGCAAGGGGGATAGGTGAAGAATCAACAAAGCACCACGTGGATGCCATCATTGATGATGATCTCTGGCAAGTGGTGAAGCATGAGAAGCTGCAAGACGGAGATTTTGAAGTAGAAAGCTCGATGAGTATCGGCGGATCGCATTGGTGTCGATCGACACCGACCTCCGACCATCGATCGATGGAATCCAGCCCTAGTCGATCGACGAGCATCGACAAGCATCGATCGACGACATCAGCAAGGTCAGTTCAATCGTGCAATGCCGTGAGGATTATGACTCACGAGGAGTTCGCAGCAAGACACCCACATTTACCCAGCCCTTTATATGTCAATATCGATCGGCATCAAGAACCAGCTATCGATCGACAGAGTGTGACCGACATTGATCACCAACCTCCAGCACTCATCGATCAATGTGCACCTCTTACATACCGAGTGCATCTACCAAAGATTGATGCAACACGACTCAATGCACTCAGGTATTCATCAAAACCTTCAGATAACCCACAAGACACCACTACTACTCAGCCTAAAGATGCACTAGAGCCTATGGAAGTTGATAAGGCTCCTGAAGGGAGAACCGTGAGGAGAAGAAAGGAAAAGGTTCCTAAGCATCTGAAGAGGGGAGTTAGTGAGAAGGAGATGGATAGTTTCACAAAGAGAGTTCTCAGAATCCCAGTAGATAAGCCGTTTGAGGAAGCCTACTGTAACCACAGATTATGGATGTTCTTCAGAGAAACCAAGGAGACAGAGGAGGACATTAGGAGAATGTTCCACCAGGTCAGAGATATGATGAAGAAGAGGATCACATTGAAGAAAAAGAGTGATCCTAGGAAATTCACACTGCCTTGCTTGGTACAAGGAATTGAATTCCCACATACACTTTGTAACACAGAAGCTTCAGTCAGCATCCTACCTAAGGTTATGGCAGACCATCTAGGTCTGAAGATAGAGCCTTCAGAGGACTCATTCACATTTGTGGACTGTTCTCAGAGGAACTTAGGAGGAATCATCAGAGACCTTGAGGTGCAGATTGGTAATGCACTAGTTCCAGTAGACTTTCATGTCCTGAAAATCAAGCTGAGCTGGAACACTTCTCTACTACTTGGAAGAGTTTTATTGGTTACTGTAGGAGCAGTTTGCAACATGCAGACTAACAAGTTGTGCCTGATACTCATAGATCCGAATGTCTACTATAAGCCAGTTCGAGTTGTCAAGACACAGGTGCCCACCGTAGAGATTGGAGATGATCCGAGATTCATAGCAGCATGATATTGTGGAGTTGAGAATGATTCAGAAGTCGAGTATGAGACTGAGTATGAGGCATCGATTAATGATACCAAGGACACATCGACCGATAGTAAGCAAGGAGAATCAATCGACACCTTCGAAGATGAATCGATCGACAGCAACTCGACAGATTATAAAGATGATTACCTAGATGGAAATTTTTCTATTGATAGCTGGGAAAGTGATCACTATTATCCGACTTTTGCAGTAGACAGTACCACATCAGAGTTCAGAGATGAAGAATATGATGAAGATTACAAGGAGGAATGAGCTATAGAGTATGAAGGTCTTCTTGCAGGAGAAGAAAAGATTCCCCATCATTCTTATGGAGTAAGGAATTCAGCATCGATTGATAGATATCAATACGCATTGATCGACATGCTTCATCACCAGGCAGAACAAACAGTCGCATCGATCGACGCACCCTACTATTTATCGATTGATACTAAAGCGGCAGACTTTGAGGAAATAGGAAATTACTCAATTGGAAGTTGGGCTGATGATCACTATAAAGAAAATTTTGCAATAGAGGAAACATCAGACACCCTAGAAGCAGAAAAGATGCATGACGGTTGCACCACAAAAAAACTTTCCAACCTCAGAGAACAAGATGATTTGTTTGATGAAGACTACCGAAGAGAAGGAATCCTTGTCTACAAATTCCGCCCTCTCAAACCAGAAGATCAGCCAAGAGCAGAGACATATTCATTGTTTGTTTGCAGAAGCCTGTGGCAAGGGCACTCGTTTCAGTCGCATCAGTGAAGGAGACAGACGTGCAGCGATCGAAGAGGGAAGACCACAATTGCTCGCCAGAGCTCAAAGCACATCGATCGCCAAAGCTGCTTCCACATCGATCAACATACGTCCAAACCTAGATCCGAGGTAAGTAAAAATAACTTTCAGGATTATGGATATCTAACACTGGATGAGTTTGGTATTTTCAGGGATCCAGATGGCCATGCACAAGCAATAGATGGAAGAATTCTGCAAGTATCAAGAGGCGACATTGCAGACATCCTTCAGACGGCCAACGGACCAGACAACCTCTTCATGCAACAACGTAGTAGAACACTATAAGAAGGTTACAGACGAGCATTATGATGCAGCTGGCAGAATAGATGATCGTCGAGCCATCATATTGACCGCATACTCAACCATCGATCGACAGGACGATTCCATCATTGATCGGCACGATATTCCATCCATCGATCGACAGACATACAGAGTTCGGAAAAAGAGCCTACCGTTATGGCATTAGGAAATTCTATTGTGAACAGAAAGATGAGTATGGTGTCTACAGAGATGAGTCTGGATATGCACGTGGAGTAGATGGCGACATCATCAATGTATCTAAGGATGACATAAGGAACCTACTAAGCAGAGCTTCACTGGATGAGCACTCTTACATATGTCTTCCAGAACATGCACAGTTATTCACAAGAAACAGTTTAGCACTAGAGATCTACACCAAGGATGAGATTAACGAGATGATAACTGGAATTTGTGGAGCATAACAAAGAGCAGAAGATGACTTCAAGATGAAGCTAGATGGTGTTTATCATCCTCTGAATGACTACATCAACTGTTCAAGCATGGATGAGATGAAAGAAGACCTGGTCAGAATTCAGAGAAAGCATGAAGCCGATGAGATTACACCAGCATTGATCGACAGCAACACTAAGCCATTGATCGACACCAAGCATCCACCATCCAACAATTCCACCAAAGATGAGAACAAGGGACCTAATCAATGGGAAAAAGGAGCCCTTAACATGAGACTTGGTGACATCAACCATACATACACTCAACAACAACATCAGCTGGCTAACCAAGAGGAGTGAATTGATGCAGCAAGAATTAGCTATGCTTCGCGAGAGGAATGAATGTGTCGACAGAAGGCAACAACATCAATCGATACAGAGGCTTCACCATCGATCGACGCGAGACTTACATCACTAGAGGATGCGATCAAATCATTAGACTACAAGATTCATGGAGTCTACAATCCGCTCAATGACGACATGGATGAACTAACTAGACAACTGATTCAACTACAACAAGAAGTCCGCACAATTCAGCAGCACCTCGATTTTCGAGCAGAGAGATCGAAATGGATCGATGGTACTATGCACTCATCGATCGATGCCAAAAACCTACCAGCGCCTACATCCTACACCAGAGAAGAAATTGACCAGATTATAGAAGAGATATACAGAACTCTGGAAACAACCGAGGACAGTCTTGGCAGAAGATGTGAGACATCTACTTTCCTTTCAACAACAGCATCAATGGATTCAACTCACAAACAGAGTGGATGCAGAAATAAATCAGAGCAATACAGAGACAGCTTGCAAGTCGTCCAGCCACATCAGCATCGATCGACAGAAGAAACTGCAAATTGATCGACACATATCACCCAGAACCGATCGATGTACCACCATCAACATCGATCGATACCGAGTCTGCATCAGACCGAGAGAGGCTGATTAAGGATCAGCTGTACCAGCTAGACTCAATGAAAAAGGAACTGACGGAACTATCAGATTATGCATATGACAAGCGTGGAATGCATCAGTTCAGTATTGAAAGCTTAGGAGAGAGGCTACAAGTGATTGAAAACACTACATCAAAGAAGGATTAGAGATGGACCAGAAAAGATGATGCCACAAGAAGCTTCATTGCCACTAGATTCCATATGAGCAGAGAGGACGTGGATACTTGTTTCCTATCAAGTAACTGCTTTCAACCACACTAGCACAAACACCTCCAAAGTCAAGCTAAATGACTATAACAAAGCGCTGAGGGGGAGGCAACCCACTATTAGAAATTTTTACTTAGTTTTATTCTTCATAGTTACTTATTTTTGTTTTTATAAATTTTATTGCAGATCAAAAAAAGAAAGATCCGAGTAGACGACTGTCCACGAAATAGACCGACGAAACTAGGTCGACATCAATCGACACTGCCATTGCAACAATGATCGACAGGCAAATCATCACGTCGATCGACACGGACTTCGGTCAGGTTTATCGATCTCTTTGTTCAATTCAGTACTTATGATTTATTTTATTCCCATTAACTCCGACTGGATTTACACTGAGGACAGTGCATAATTTAAGTCTGGGGGGGGGGGGGGGGAAGTAACTGATATTACTTTACCTTTTGATCTTATTAAATGTTTTCAAAGTTTTAATTGAGTCAAGAAGGGGGGCAATGAAATTTTTCAATCTTTACTTAGTATCTAACCACTCTCTAGCACCATTCTTAGATTTGTTGACTATAGAATGCACTAGAGATACTAAAGTGGATCACCTGTCAACTATGACCACACTTGCTGAGAATGTTTGACGGAACCAAAGCTGACCTCCAACCTAATTTGACTACTACTGCTTGTCTTGGGGCTTGATATACATTGGATCAGGTTCCTCCTACAAGTCTCGAAGGTAAAAAGTCTGTGTGCTTCTGGTTCCATTCTCTCTCTCTTCACGCATCCTAGATATAAAAGACTGAGATGATTTCCTAGAAGATGCAGAGGGGTAGGAGTGTCTCCTGTGACCCCAATATTCTAATTCAGAAATGAATTATCACACATTGTGGAAACGAGGGATGGGTAAATTTCCTGTGACCCCATTATTCGCTACACTTTGCGAAAATAAAAGTTACAAAAGTAGATATGTCAACAAGAAGAGCAAAGATCGCCTAATCGACATCAAGGTTCATTGGGGTTGAACCTATAAGGATTCAGAGAAGAGAGAAAAGAGGGAAGAAAGGGATCAGCGAAGACTACCTGTGTGTTCAGAAACTTGCCTGAGTAAGAATCCATGTGTCCCTTGATCAATACTCTCAAGGTAAAGCCTACACATTTATTTTATGCAAGAAATAAGGTTAGTAGAGGGGTTAGTCAGACAGGATTTGCTAAGTTGATGGCTAGATGAATTTGGTTGCTAGGCTAGGATATGGTATATAAAGTGCTTCTAAAGTTAGGAGATATTTGATGTGGCTTGCAACATTGTAGAGGTGATGCTTCTAGGCTTAAAGATTGAGTGAGTCCCTGCTGTTTTCAAACCTCTTTCAGAGAGACTGCCTGTATGTTTTGCTTGAGAACAAGCAAAAGGGTAAGTCTGGAGGAATTGATATACCATGGATTTGACCCACTTTTATTCATGGTATTTAGGTGTTTTCAGGTATAACTATTATGTTTTGGAGTCTATTAGGTATGTTTTCTGGTTCAGGAGTGTGATTGGAACAAAGTGATGTTTTTGGAGAATTTTGGAGCACAAGAGAGATTTCGCCTGAGCTGACCATCAGTCCAGACCAGAGGTCAATATTCAGAGCTAATAATCCATCGATGCACACTATGTGCCATCGATCGATATAGAAGAGAAGGGTCCATGATTGAAGATGATAATCGATCGATGCACATCCTGTGACATCGATCGATGCTGAACCAAACTGAAGACAGCCGACTTAAAGCCCAAGACTTCAACCAATTACAAGATTGCCCCTGACGAGTTTTAACCTAATATATATATTCTTTATAAGTGTTTAAGCAAAAGAGAGTTTTTTTTAGAGATTTTATATTCTATTGTTTTAGGGATCTTAGTTGGAGAGAAGATCTAAAGAGATTTGTGATTGGAACTCCATTATTATTTATCTATCTATGCACTTTTCTTATTACTTTTTAATGAATTGCTTAGCCATGTCTGAGTAGTTCTATTGTTAGGTTTAGGGTTCCAATAGGTTATGAGGGATTAGTCCCAATTATGGATTGCTAAGTTGTGATATTCATCATTAGGATAACCTTAATGCTTGTGTTCTTGAGTAGCTAACTAGAACCTTGACCTAGGATATAAGTTATCATATAACCTTGTCCTGAATCTATCCTAATTGAGCTAGGATTGCTAGAGAGAGGCAAGAGATGATCTAGAAACCTTAGTGAGCATACATTCAACCCGATCACAAAGCTTGGCTAGAGAGTGTCGATCGATACTCCTATAGAGTAATCGGTCGACGGTGCCAAAGGTGTATCGATCGATATTCCTATAGCATAATCGACCAACACTTTTTATTGATCAAACTGAGAGGTAAGATCATTAGATCTAGTCAATATATGAATCTAGAAAGGCGAGAGCTGATGGATTTGTTTTTATGAAGTTGAGCTCTATAATATCATGCATACAACTTGTTAGGCATCTATAGGATTATAATCCTGATTACCTGAATAGAAACCCTAAGTCTAGCTATTTCTTATAAAAGTTTCCAAACCCTCGATCAATCAATCGAGAAATTACTTGCTCACCAACAAGCTATTTAAAGTTAATCATATTCAACCTAGCTTAATCACCCTGATTAGATCTTATTAGTTCCTAGCTCCTCGTGGATTCGATCCCTAAATACTACAACTGAACCTCTTATTTGAGAGAGTAAAGTTGCTCATAGGTAATTTGAGAGCACATCATCTCCTTCTGGAGTTCATATCAGTTCCTTACCGGTCGAGTGATCCTTATTTAGTGTGTTTCAAGTGGTATCAGAGCCACTCTTCCGGTATTGTCTATCCTTCTTTCTCATCTTCCATTTCTAAACACTACTTCTTCTTCTTTCTATCTCAAATCCGGGCCACTACCTTACCTAGGCCATTTATATATAAAAAAAAAAAGAAAACAAAAGAAAACAAAAGAAAAAGATCTAAAAAAAACAAAAACAAAAATTCGATTTATTTGGCTAGGTGGTGGAAGAAAAATCCTGCTGGTTGAGGAGAAATCCAGCCTTGGAGTAGTTCATATGGATTTTAAAAACAAAAACAAAAATCTCTTTTCTATCTATCTTCAAATTCCCTTGTTTGCTTGGATCTGTCCATTGGGATTCCTTGATTTGTTTTCTTAAAACCTTGAGTAGAAGGATTTGTGTGATCACCTTAAAATCCGAGAGAAACACTTGTGTGGGTGAGATCAAACACTTGAAACTGTGAGGTTTTATCTAAAGTTTTGTGTTTAAGACTTTTTAGGAACCATGAGCAGTGAGGACGAAAGGAGCCGACCCGGAAACTCCTTTGCTTGTTTATCTAACATGCAGATGTGTGCTCTAAATGATACTATGACTAACTTAATGAACGCATGTTTAGAACAGATCCATCAATGTCTTGATGAGATGCAGGTTAGCCAACAGACACGAACCAGAACTAGAACTCGAGGAGATCGTCCAAGGAGGAACCATCGGATCGATGATGATGAAGGATACGGGGACGATACCAGATCCATCAATCGACCTAGACGAGGTCAACAAAACCAAAACCAAGGTGATGTTAATCCTTTTGCTAGGGAAGAATGAACTGATGATGGCTTAGGTGGTTTGAAACTTAAAATCCCACCTTTTGATGGTTAAAATGATCCTGATGCTTTCCTTGAATGGGAAAGAAGAATTGAACTAGTCTTTGATTGCCAAAATTTCTCTGAACATAAAATGGTTAGATTGGCTGCTACTGAGTTTACTGGCTACGCAATTAATTGATATGATCAAGTTGTGACTAGCAGGAGAAGGAACGGAGGCCGGCCAATAGCTTCATGGGATGAGCTCACAACCTTGATGAGGAGATTGTTCATTCCAGAACATTACCATCGTGACCTCCACCAAAGGCTGAGATGTCTGCTACAAGGAACAAAGTCAGTGGAAGACTATTTCCAGGAGATGGAGATCTTGATGATCAAGGCTGATGTGGACAAGACTTGGAAGCAACCATGCATTGACCAGATTCCTTGCTCGACTCAACCGGGACATTCAAGATTGAATGGAGCTTCAAGACTATGAGAGCTTGAACCAGATGCTACACAAGGCCATTCTGATCGAGCAGCAAACCAAGAGAAAGGGATACTCAAAACCGGCCTTTACTCCCAAACCGAGCTATCAAGACAAAGGTAAAGCTTCCACCCTCAACAAATTCTTTTAAAACTGATGCTCCTGCTCGTGTTGACAAGGGTAAAGCTGTTGAGGCCGCTAGCCGTGCAGGAGATATCAGGTGCTTCAAGTGTCATGGGCTAGGACAAAGGGATAATCTCTTTCACTCTATGTTGGGGAAAAAAATACTTAGGTATCAGATTTCTCCAGACCCCGGGCAGAACACCAGCCTCCAGGTTCCTCTTAGAGACGGCTCCCGGGTTCAACCCCTGCAGCGGTCCCTTTCTCCGGGAAAAATGGAAAACTACCGATAAAGAGAACCTTCCATATTTTCGGATATGGAAGCTTTCTACTCCTTGAAATTAACCTCAAACGACCTAAAGACGACTATATAAAGGGAACCTAAACCCTAAAGCAAGGGATTAACACTTTTAGACTTAGAGACTAGGGTTAGGCGACTAGAACTAGGGTTTATACACCAATCTGTTGTAGTTCCTGCTCAAAAGATCAATAAAACGTCTCTTCAAGTCTTATTCCTTACAAAATCTCACATATTCTCTAGTTTATCCATCGTTCTGTTGTACTCACAAAGATCCTACACAAAAATCCCCTAACAATTTGGCGTTAGAAGGAAAGGGGGGGGGGGTAATCTAAACTACGTGACGATGGCGGTGGATTGATATCTTGCATATTTACATGTTTTTAGCATCCATATCTCGTGCATTTTGATCATATAAGTTAGGCATTAGGCATATTTACGTCCATTTTGCATTCATTTGTCCTTATCAGGTGTTGGAGTATGCTTTGGTGTGATTTGAGGTGTTTGGAAGCCTTATGGCCCAAAAAGAGGTGAAGAATCAAGTTTGGCCATGAAAAGAGAAGTCAATCCATGATCTGGTCGAGACAAAGTAAGCATGGACGGAGGCCTTAGAGATGTCTTCTGTTGCTAAGATTTTGTGGAGACACAGAAAATTGAGTTAGCTTTCCAGTGAAAGTTGTTTAAAGTCATTTGGAGCTGTATTGGAGGAGTTATGATCAGTTTACTAGAAGCACATCAAGCTGGCCGGGAAGACTGGTCCGGGTACAGCAACCCGGTCGGGAATAGACACTGCTGGACGACCAGGCTAGGGAGATTTGTCTGGGATGAGCTACCCGGTCGGGAGAAGCTCGAGATGGACAAGGCAGGACCGGGGAGAGTGGACCGGTTGCACGCACCCGGTCGGGTAGAGGCCGAGCAGGACGCGTCCGGACGACCGGGTAGGACAGTCCGGGATGCTGAACCCGGTCGGGATGGCTGGACGACCAGAACAGGGCTGGACCGGGATTGTTGGACCGGGTTGGGTCATTTCCTTAACCCCTGACCGAAATTCAAGTTGGTTTCCCTTTGGCTGAAGCCTAATTGACCCCAAGGAATTTTTAGTTATTTTTAATGATGTTCCTAGGTTTTCTAAGCCTATGTATAAATACTTATGTAATCTCCTTGAGGAGAACAACTTCTTTTCTCTCAAAAAACACATTTAGATCTTGAAGAAAGTTTGGATCTTTGATCCTTTTTTATCTCATTTCTTTTGTGTTTATTAGATTATCTTCTTCTCTAATCATGTTTAGCCATGAATCATCATTTATTTTGAGGTTTTCCATGGCTATTAGTGAGTAGATCTATCTAGGGTTCATGGGCTTGGGAGACTAAGGGTGATTAGGTGTAGATCTAAGATGTTCTAGGGTAGATCCTTCTTGATCCTTGCTTGTAGAGTGTTCCTCTTGCTATTTTGGAGTTGGCCTCTTCAAAATAGAGCTATAGGCATTTCATGCCCGGAAGATGTTCTATGAAATGCCCGAACCAACTCTTCAATGCTTTTAACATCCTTTACCTAAGGGATTAGTTGTTAAAGGTGTTGAGATAGCTAATAGACTTGTTCTTATTGATTGCTTTCATATTATTCAACCTAAGGGATTAGATGCTTGAGATATGTTAGTGAATGAGCATCCATCTAGGGAAAGAGGTTGCTTAGGATTGTGTCTAGGCTTAAGGTGTTAGATTGTTTGAAAGTTTGCCATCTTAGATTGAAGCTTGATCACCCAAAGTCAATTCCCTTGTCCCAAGAATCCCCTTGCCTCATATTGAAAAGAAAGTTCACTCTTTTATTGCATTTTTAGTATTGCCTTAGTTTATAATCATCTCATCTCTCTTAATGGCTGCACTTAGATTAAGCATATACTTGCATTCCCCTTGCATTGAAATCTCTTAGAATTGGATTGACATCTTGTATACTACATGATTTGATTGGACCCTTGAAAAGTCCGTTCTTCAAATTGGCGCCGTTGCCAAGTTCTAAGTTGATTTTGACATTGGGATTTAGTCATTTGCTTGAGACTAAGTCATTTTTTTCTTTTATTGTGTTATTGTTTCTCCTTGCTCTTTTCCCTTTGCATTTCAGGTGTATAATAACTAGAAGCAGAGGTGCAATAAACTTGACACCCATTGTTAAAGAAATTGCTACACTTGAGAAGGAGATTGCAAGAAAGAGAAGAGAAGAAGAGCAACAGGCTCACTTGCAGACACCCAAGTGACTCTATCACAACTTGGAATGAGTGCAAGAGGGCATTCCTAGAGAAATTTCTCTCTACCTCAAGAACAGCCAATATCACAAATGAGATCTCTAGCTTTCAGCAGAAGAACCTTGAGAGCTTTAGTGGAGCATGGGAGAGGTTCAAGGGCTATTTGTCTCAATGCCCACATCATGGCTTCACCAAGGAGAGTTTGCTTAGTACCTTCTACAGAGGTGCTCTTCCAGAGTTCAGGAGCAGATTAGACACAGCCAGCAATGGGTTCTTCTTGGGCAGAACTGAGCAGGATGCAGAGGAGCTGGTGGAGAACATGGCCAAGAGTGACTCAGTCTACCGTGAGGAGCATGATAGGGCCAACAGAGGCACTGATGAAGATGATCAGCACACAAGGAAGGCGCTGAAATCTCTCCAAGAGAAGTTGGACAAGATTATTGCAGAGAAGGCTAAGCAGGAGCAGATTAACTCCATTGGGAACCAGCAACAAAAGCAGCCTGCTGGGACTAATCAGGTTGATGGTGTAGAAGGTCAATAGGAGCTGTGCTTCATCAATGCTAATGGCACATGGTACAGGAAAGAGCACAATTTCCAGTACCAAAACAACTATCAGCAATGACCTTACTACAACAATCAGCAAGGAGGTTACCAAGCCAACCAGTCTACTCAGCCCCAAGGAAGCTCTTCTTAAGCTCAGGCTCCAAGTTCAAAAATGGAGTCCATGTTCAAGCAAATCTTAGAAGCTCAAGAAAGAAATGCTAAGAACATTGGTGATGAGTTCAAGAACATCCATGCCAAGATAGATGGAACCTATTCTGACCTCAACAACAAGTACATGCAACTTGCCTCTCATCTCAAAGCTTTGGAGAGCCAGGTTGCTACTATGTCTTCATCCTCCAAGAGCCCAATGGGATCTCTACCAGGAAAACAAGAGAAAACTCCCAAGGAATCTTGCAATGGCATCCTCTCTACCACTTCTTCAAAGATTGAGATGTGTACTCATGAGACAGAGAAGGATGAGATTGAAATGTTTGGAACTGAGTTTGGGGATGTTGAGAGATTTGTTGTGGCCACAGCTGAAGCACATATTCTGAGGGATGCTGCCAAGAAGCCTGAGGTAAAGAGTCTGCAGCAAGCTGAGCCCAGAGCTGAGACACCAACTGTGAAGAGAGCAGACAACAAGCTGAAAGAAGTGAAGCAGGAAGACCATGAGTTTGAGCTATCACCATATGATACGCTCTCCTTTCCCCAAAGAGTTCTCACCAAAGCTCAAAAGAAGGTGATCTCAAAGTTCAGGAAAGATCTTAATGATGTTGGAGTCAAGCTTCCAGAGATATCAGGTATGCGTGAAGCTCATGTCCAGATGATGCTCATCAAGGACATTCTAGACCACCAGGCTGAAGTGGTTGAGCTTTTGGAAATCTCCATTCTTAAGATTGATCCACCAACCCCTCCAATGTCCCTCCCTAAGCTTGAGTCTCAAGGGAAGTTCACCTTGTCTTGCTCCCTTGGTCAACTAACTATGGATGATGCTCTTGTTGATAGTGGTGCTAGTGTGAATGTCATTTCCTTGGATATGGTGAAGAGTCTTGGGATTGAAAACATGGAACCAGATACTCCTCCTCTCACCTTTGGGGATTCTTCTTCTACAACCCCACTTGGCATAATCAAGGACTTCCCCTGGAAGATTGGATCCTGCACCATACCTATTGACCTCACTGTTTTGAAGATGACATCTGAAGAGAGAGTCCCTTTGATCCTTGGCACTCCTTTCCTCACAACAGTTGGAGCTTGCATTGACTTTCCCAACAAGAAGGTCACCCTCATGCATGTCAACAAAGCTGTCTCCTATCCTCTCCAACCTCCAATGGAATCAGACTATTGTGGGACAATCACTTGTGATGCACAAGCTGTTGAGAAGCCCCAAGATGAAGAGGTTGTTGGTAAGAAAGAAGGTCTTGATGGAGAGTCTTCAAAAGAGTTGTGTGATGAGCACTTGGAAAGTGCTAAAACAGAGGGGATTAGTGGAGCCTCAAAGGCCACTCATGGCTAGAAGAAGATGGTGAAAGAGCCTCATCCTCCACCTCTTGATTTGCTCCCACACACCCTTACTCTCCATCCAAAGAAGCTCAAGGCTGGTGTCATTGAGTACAAGATCAAGAATAAGGGTAGGTCCACACCATTCTCAAGTGCTAGAGCCATCATCACTCCTCAGCTCCAAGATGACCCAATCAAGCTTCAAGAGCTTCTCTCTCAGGTCCTCACCATCACACTTGAAGGTGGGAAGGATCCTCCTTCTCACTAGTTCAAGAGACAAGGTAGTCAAGCTAGTGACTCAAAACAAGCTCACTTGGGAGGAAGTCCTATGGTTATCCTTGTACATAGCTTTGAAATTTCAATTTTTCTTTGAGTTTTTTTTTTTTTATCAAAATGGTCAAGGTTTTCAGGTTGAGCCAAGCACTAGAGGAGAGAAGAAAGGTGGTGAACCACCTGAGCCCTATGATTGCCATGTAGCAGCCTCCTCTAGTTGCTATGAACCAAGCCAGCTCCTAGTCCTGACACAAAGCACCACGCCCAAACCTCCTTCTTAGGTATCACTCCAACCCTTCTTGTATATACATTTGCTTTTGTCTTGTTGTGGTATCTCCTTCTCTCTTACTCACACAGAGACTGTATGATTTAAGTGTGGGGGAGGTACCAAGTATTTGATCATGTTTGCTTTGTGATTTTGAGTCTCATGCATTGTATTGTACATTCATATTTGCATAGAAAATCCAAAAAAAATTAAATTTTTGAATCATGTATATTGCATCACTTGCATCCTTAAGATTGAGTCTAGAGCATATAGGTTGCATTCATTTTCATATGGAGCATTGCCTTGTAAAGAACACTTGTTTGCACTGAATTTGGCACCCTAGTTAAACATATCAGGTAGCTTAAGCATATCTTGAAAAGCTTGAATGCTTTGAGCCTTGAAAACTCTTCTTGAAAATTGCTTGCTTGCTTGATATGGGCATTGTTCTTAAGACCAGCTCCATCCCGAACTTGGACTTGAATGAACTTAATTTCTCTTGCATATGGGCATTTGCATACTTGATCATGGATCTCATACACATTTGGGTTATCTTTCCCCATTATACCACTCTTTGTTAACCCAAATGGCACATCCATACCCTTGAACCCTAGCCATTCTTTGAAGCCTACATTGATTTGCATGAGTGAGGCCTTTTCTGATAGCTTGTCATGTGCGAAATCTTGAGAGTATTGGGAGCGACATGTATTTGTTCTGATCTCTTGCTAGCATAGGGTCCTCATTTGAGCTAGCTTCTAGGATGGTGAGTGGGGTTTTTGTTCCTTAAAGGCCTATGTCTTGGGTTTGGAATGTGACAATGTTGAGATTGATGAACAAAAGAGTATCATAAGAAAGAAAGCCCTAGGGACTTAGAAATGAAAGTTAAGAAGCTCTTGATTGGTGTTTTTGACCTTCCCCCTTTATAAAAAAAAAGAAAAGATAAAGAAAAGAAAAAGAAAAAGGAAAAGAAAGATTCAATAAGATAGTGGGGAAGGAAAAAGTAAAAGAGTTAGAGCTTAGAAAAGTGATTAGAGGTCCTTAGTGGTTGAATCATGAGAAAGAAAATGTTCATTGGGTGAGTGATGTGAGTATGTTTTTCATTATGGGTTATGGGATGAATAAAAGGGGTGTAGATCTTGTAATCACTTAGGAATTGGGTAGAATGGTGAGGATGGATCCATGTATGCATGAATTGCTCCTAGTCTTAGATAAATTTTGCATAATGATCAAGCTCCTTAATTCTTGAGTGATTGCCACCTGAAAAGGATGCATTGAGCCCTCCTTTTCATCCATATTTGACCATTTGATCACCTAGCCAAATGATTGAGATCATGTGCCCATTTGTGAGAACTCACCTTGAGTGTGTGTGTGTGAATCAATGTGAGGGCTGGTTAAGAGAACTTGTTGTTTGATAAGCATTGCATCTTGTGTAGAGGCATAAGAGTAATTGATAGGCCTTGTGAAGCTAGAGCATAATAAGAGAGTTTTGCTCATGCTATTTGCTATTTTTCTTTAGGATGTCAAGTTGAGTGCTATGAGTGTTTCTTTTAGCTTTGCTTCCATCTCTATGTCTCTCCTCCTTGTGTTTTGAAAATATTACTTGAGGACAAGTAAAGGTCTAGTGTGGGGGAGTTGATATCTTGCATATTTACATGTTTTTAGCATCCATATCTCGTGCATTTTGATCATATAAGTTAGACATTAGGCATCTTTAGGTCCATTTTGTATTCATTTGTCCTTATCAGGTGTTGGAGTATGCTTTGGTGTGATTTGAGGTGTTTGGAAGCCTTATGGCCTAAAAAGAGGTGAAGAATCAAGTTTGGCCATGAAAAGAGAAGTCAATCCATGATCTGGTCGATACAAAGATGAGAATGAACGGAGGCCTTAGAGATGTATTTTTTTGCTAAGATTTTTTGGAGACACAAAAAATTGAGTTATCATTCCAATGAAGTGGTTTAAAGTCATTTGGAGCTGTATTGGAGGAGTTATGATCAGTTTACTAGAAGCACATCAAGTTGGCCGGGAAGACTGGTCCGGGTACAGCCACCCGGTCGGGAATAGACACTGCTGGACGACCAGGCTAGGAAGATTGGTCCGGGATGAGCTACCCGGTTGGGAGAAGCTCGAGATGGACAAGGCAGGACCGGGGAGAGTGGACCGGTTGCACGCACCCGGTCGGGTAGAAGCTGAGCAGGACGCGTCCGGACGACCGGGTAGGACAGTCCGGGAGGCTGAACCCGGTCGGGACGGCTGGACGACCAGAACAGGACTGGACCGGGATGGTTGGACCGGGTTGGGTCATTTCCTCAATCCCTGAACGAAATTCAAGCTGGTTTCCCATTGGATGAAGCCTAATTGACCCCAAGGACTTTTTAGTAATTTTTAATGATGTTCCTAGGTTTTCTAAGCCTATGTATAAATACTTATGTAATCTCCTTGAGGAGAACAACTTCTTTTCTCTCAAAAAACACATTAAGATCTTAAAGAAAGCTTGGATCTTTGATCCTTTTTTATCTTATTTCTTTTTTGTTTATTAGATTATCTTCTTCTCTAATCATGTTTAGCCTTGAATCATCATTGATTTTGAGGTTTTCCATGGCTATTAGTGAGTAGATCTATCTAGGGTTCATTGGATTGGGAGACTAAGGGTGATTAGGTGTAGATCTAAGATGTTCTAGGGTAGATCCTTCTTGATCCTTGCTTGTAGAGTGTTCTTCTTGCTATTTTGGAGTTGGCCTCTTCAAAATAGAGCTATAGGCATTTCATGCCCGGAAGGTGTTCTATGAAATGCCTGAACCAACTCTTCAATGCTTTTAACATCCTTTACCTAAGGGATTAGTTGTTAAAGGTGTTGAGATAGCTAATAGACTTGTTCTTATTGATTGCTTTCATATTATTAAACCTAAGGGATTAGATGCTTGAGATATGTTAGTGAATGAGCATCCATCTAGGGATAGAGGTTGCTTAGGATTGTGTCTAGGCTCAAAGTGTTAGATTGATTGAAAGTTTTCCATCTTAGATTGAAGCTTGATCACCCAAAGTCAATTCTCTTGTCCCAAGAATCCCCTTGCCTCATATTGAAAAGAAAGTTCACTCTTTTATTGCATTTTTAGTATTGCCTTAGTTTATAATCATCTCATCTCTCTTAATGGCTGCACTTAGATTAAGCATAGACTTGCATTCCCCTTGCATTGAAATCTCTTAGAATTAGATTGACATCTTGTATACTACATCATTTGATTGGACCCTTGAAAAGTCCGTTCATTATGGATGAGCACGACGAGTTACCGGAATCCACTCCGAGAAAAGCTGAGCTTCAGAGGCAACTAGACAGCCTGCAAAGCCAAGTAACCGAGCTACACAAAGCTCGGGAAGACGCCGCAGAGAACCCCGAGATCCTCTAGGAAGTTCAGAGTTTGAAAGACAAGCTGGACGAACACTCCAAACGGCTGGAGCAAAGCGCGGAGAAACTCGACCAGCTCGAGGCCGAGAATCTTTCTCTCCGAGACGAGAACCAAGACCTCAACACAGCTAGCAAAAAGAAGCGTCGCTTCCAAAATCGAATCCGGCCTATGTCCAACTTAGAGATGCCCAACTACGGTGGAGACGCAACACATCCGCAAACAACGCTTAACGGAAACGGGGCAAACCGGGAGGAGGCCAGAGATACCGAGATTCATAACCTCGAGGAAAGTGATTCCGAGCCGGAGCCAAATAAGGAAACACCTAAGGAAGCAACCACACGAGGTCCTCCATGACCTCTTATCTGGAGTAGATGTTCTCCAAGAAGTTCGATGCCAACCAGTCTATGGTAGAGAGACTTCCAGGAGTGGCTTCCCCAAATGTGAAAGAGCGGTCCCGACTACTAAGCAGATACTCCCCTTGCGGATGAGATCGCATCGATCGAGATGCCGAGGAAGTTCTCCCTCCCCAACATAAAGATTTACGATGGCACGGGAGATCCAGACGACCACATCGCTCATTACAAGCAGAGGATGCTCGCCGTAGCACTCCCTAGAGAGTCGCCTGAAGCCACGACGTGCAAAGGTACATCAACCTACCTACCAGGATCATATCCTCTTTCGCGACTCTCAGCGACCAGTTTGGAACACTTCGCAAGTAGTAGGAACCTGGAGAAAATTTTTGACTGCCTCTACGAGATTCACAAACGCCGGACCAATTCGTTGCGGTATATAGCACGTTTCAACCAGGAGAAGTTGACGATTCCCATGTGTAACGTCCCTACTGCAATATCCTCCTTCAAGAGAGGCCTACTCCCAGACGGGGACCTCTATAAATAACTGACCAAGTATCAGCGCAAGACCATGGAAGACGTGTTATCCCGAGCCTGGGCTCAGGTAAAATGGGAAGAAGACGTCGCGAGCCATGCCGAGGCATTGCTGAAACAGGGCCAAAAAGTAACCAAGCAAGACAGGCATGATCGAGATGAGAGACCCTCTCAAAGACTATCCAAGGATTCTGGAAACAGGATCCGCGGAAAATATCAGTACCGCCCAACCGAGAAGGCAGAAGGAATGGCAGTGTCCACGTGGCCTGACATCTCCCACCTTTCCATATCGAGGTCAGAACTGATCAATGTTCTGAAGCAGATGGGCCAACATGTCAAGTGGCTTCGGAAGATGAAAGGGCCCAACTCATTCCGGAACCCTGACCTTTGGTTTGACTTCCACAGTGACCATGGTCACAAGACAGAGGATTGCGTCGCGCTGAACATCGAGGTCAACGAGCTACTCAAGAAGGTACATCTACGGGAATTCCTTTCGGACAGGGCCAAGAGCCATCTGAGTAAGGGAACAACCAGAAAGCCCACTGAAGCTGTCTCAATCTCGCAACCTCGGTAGGATCGAGTGATCAACATCATATCCGGAGGCTCGGAGATAAGCGGCAAAAGCCATGCAGTCCCCAAGAAGAGTACCCGGAACGCCAAGCACGGCCTAGAGACTGCAAAGCCTAAGCCCATGCTCCTGGGAACAGATGAAATACGTTTCACGGCCAAGGAGCAGGAGAAGGTCCTAGCCCCACATCACGACGCCCTGGACATATTGCTCACTGTAGCAATATGCCTGGTGAAGAAGAGGATACTAGTGGACAAAGGGAGCTCCATAAACATCATCTTCCAGGACGCTTACCAAGACCTGGGGCTGGAAGAAAGTGCCCTAACGCATAAAGCAACCCCACTCGTGGGATTCAGCGGAGAGGTCAAACAGACCACAGGAGAAGTCACTCTCCCGGTGTACGCCGAAGGAATCAACATGCCGACCAAGTTTCTGGTAGTCGTCTGCCTATCATCCTACAATATGATCCTTGGACGACCCTGGATTCACGACATGGTAGCCGTCCCGTCAACACTACATCAGATGTTGAAATTCCCCACGCTCTGGGGCATAAGAACAGTCAAGGGTGACCAAGAGAACTCCCGGTCCTGTTACCAGACTACTCTGAAGGGAAAGACCAAGGTCTTATAGCAATTACAGAGCAAGCCTCCGACTCGGCATACTGAAGAGCCGAAGGTCCAAGAAATGGACGATGTGCCATTGGTCAAAGGGGACCAGACTCGCCGCCTCAAGGTTGGCTCCAAGCTATCCGAAGGACTAAGAAGGAGATTGATAGACTTCCTCAGGTCCAACTCCGATTGTTTCGCCTGCTTCCAAGTCGACATGCCTGGGATTGACCCGGAAGTCATCTTGCACAAGTTTCAAGTAGACCCTCAGCATCAGCCAATAAGGCAGAAGAGGAGGAAGTTCGCTCCTGAAAGCGATGCGATCGACAACGAGGAGGTCAAGAACCTGCTCGACGCAGGATTCATCCGCAAAGTACAATACCCGGAGTGGCTAGCCAACGTGGTGATGGTCAAGAAAAAGAACGGGAAATGAAGAGTCTGAATAGACTTCACAGACCTTAACAAGTCCTGTCCAAAGGATCCCTTTCCTCTACCTCATATCGACAAACTTGTCGACGCCACAGCAAGCACCAGCTAATGAGTTTCATGGACGCGTTCTCCGGCTACAATCAGATACTCATGCATCCAGACGACTAGGAGAAGACATCTTTCATGATATCCAGGGGCATCTATTGCTACAAGGTCATGCCTTTTTGCCTGAAGAATGCCGGATCTACCTACCAAAGGCTGGTGAACATGATGTTTGCAGATCAAATTGGGCAAACCATGGAGGTCTATACTGACGACATGCTGGTAAAATACCTAGAAGCCGAAGATCATATCTCACATCTGCAGCAAGCTTTCTCTACCCTGCGGTAGTATATCATGAAACTCAATCCGGCTAAATGCTCATTTGGAGTAAGTTCCGGGAATTTCCTGGGATATATCATGACCCACCGGGGCATCGAAGCTAATCTAGAACAGATCAGGGCCATCCAATCCATTCCCTCCCCGAGAAACGTCAAGGAAGTCCAGATGTTAACGGGCAGAATGACAGCCCTGAGCAGGTTCATCTCCACACGAACTCAAGGCATATCTCACTACTTCTCCTCTCCTGCCAAAACCCTTGACAGGCGAAGTATTACTGTTGTACCTCACAGTCTCATAACATGCCGTGAGTGCCTTCCTGGTGCGCGAGGAAGGAAGCAAACAGCTGCTAATCTAATATGTGAGCAAAGCTCTCTTGGACGGAGAGACTCGTTACAGCAACCTCGAGAAGCTAGCTCTAGCCCTGATGGTCGCTGCTCCCAAACTGTGGCCTTACTTTCAAGCTCATTCGGTCTTAGTTGTCACCTCTTTTCCCATCAAGCTGGTCCTTCATAAGCCCGAAGTCACAGGACACCTGGCTAAATGGGCGGTAGAGATAGGAGAATATGACGTGATATTCCGGCCGGCTACCGCTATAAAATCGCAGGTCCTAGCTGATTTTGTAGCTGAATTCTCGCCTACCTTGCTCCCGGCTCTGGAGAAAGAGGTACGCCTCCAAAGTAAGCCGATTGAAGAAGGAGAAGGAACCATGTACATCGACGGGTCCAGTAACATCCGAGGAGCCGGAGTCGGTATAGTACTCACCTCGCCAACAGGGAATACAGCCCTAACCATGTACTCACCTCGCCAACATGGAACTGGATTTTAGAGATCTGGAAACCAAGGAAACAAAAGCTTCGGAGGACAAAGAGGAAACTTCAACAGCAGCAACCCCAACAACAAAAACAGGAGTTATGGAAACTCATCTTACATGAAGCCACCCACACCAACCCCAGAAGGAAAGCTAGAAGACATGCTCAGCAAAGTTCTTGAAAGCCAGCAGCAGTTAGCTAGAAGACATGCTCAGCAACAGGAGGTGAACTTCAATGGAAAGCTCGACGCTGTCTACACCACTTTGAACACAAAGCTTGATGCTTTGAGTACTCATGTGAAGAAACTAGAGACTCAGGTGATCCAGACAAAAGAAGCTGTTAAGAAGCAGGAAGCTTTAGGAAACGGGACTGGAGAAGAAGCAACAGGCCAAAACGTCAATGCTATCATAGAAGATGATTTTTGGAAAGTGGTTAAGCAAGAGAAGCTGCAAGAGGGAAACTTCCAGATCAAAAGTTCCATGAGTACTGGTGGCAACCACTGGAATCGACCGATGTCAGGACATCCACATCGACCGATGTACGCCAACACCAATCGATCGATGGACTCAGACAAGCATCGACCGATGGATCGTGAAGAATCCACTCACGAGTGCAACGCCGTGAAGATACTTACTCACGAGGAGTTCGCAGCAAAGCACCCACATCCGCCCAGCCCTTACAACATCGACCGACAGAACAGACGTCCCATCGATCGACCCAAGGATAATGAAATCGATTGACACACTCCAGAACCTGTCGATCGATATTCAGTTATCACACGCCGAGTGCAACTTCCCAAGATAGATGTTGCACGACTTAATGCACTCCGGGAGCAATCTAAGCCTTCCAGAAACCCACCAACCGCCATAATGAAGATGCCCACGGATATCATTGGTCCAATGGAGATAGAAAAGGAAAAAGATGGTAGAGTTCTCAGAAAAAGGAAAGAGAAGGTTCCTAAACACCTTAAAAGAGGAGTTAATGAGAAAGAGTTGGCAAGTTTCAGAAAGAGAGTTCTAAGAATACCTACCGAGAAACCCTTTGAAGAAGCCTACTTTTCACACAGATTATGGATGTTTTTCAGAGAAACTAAGGAGACAGAAGAAGACATCAGGAGGATGTTCAACCAAGCCATATAAAGTATGAAGAAGAGGATCAAACTTGAGAAGAAGGGTGATCTTGGGAAGTTCGTTGTTCCTTGCTCAGTCCATGGGATCAACTTCCCACGTGCCCTATGTGACACATGATCTGGAGTTAGCATCTTACCCAAGGTGATAACAGACCATCTAGGTCTGAAGATAGAGCCTACTGAAGAATCGTTCATCTTTGTGGATTGTTCTCAGCAGAACTCTGGAGGAATTGTGAGAAACCTTGAGGTTACCATAGGAGAAGCCCTAATACCAGTAGACTTCCATGTCTTGGACGTCAAGGTAACCCTACCTACTTCTTTGCTACTTGGAAGAGCCTTCCTAGCCACATTTGGAGCAGTCTGCAACCTTCAGACAAACAAACTGTGCCTAACCCTGATCAATCCTACGGTCTACTATGAGCCAGTACGAGTCATCAAGGTCCCTAAGAAGATCCAAGACGGCTCAGACCTTGTAGCTGTTTGCTATTGTGGAGATGAATACGATTCACAAGACGCATACGAGACAGAGAACGCAGAATCGATCGATAACAGCACTGTCTCATCGATCAACCCTAGTGACCTGACATCGATCGACACACTTACATGGTCATCGATCGATTCACTATTCAACCAGATCGAACAGGAGTTTCCAGAAGGTGATTTCAAAGTAAACGAGTGGGAGGACGACTACTACATCCCACCACATGCTGCAAATACTACTCACATTGAGGAGTGTACTGATGATTACGAGGAGGAGAGAGCCATAGAGTGTCACAACCTTCCAGAAGATGAAGATCGACTTCTCCACCACAACCTCAGAATCACGACATCGATCGACAGGGCCTTCTCCCCATCGATCGATACTACTTGCCTCGCATCATTTGACAACACAGTCAACAACAAGCGAGACGGAGACTACTTAATCGGGAGCTGGGCAAGCGATTACCAGCACGAGAGCTTCGCGGTCGAGACCGCAACGCCAACATACATCACCCAACCCGAGGAAGTCTCATCGATCGACACGGCACCAATACAATCGACCGATAGGCCTGAACAAGCATCGACCGATTCAGAACCTGTACCATCAACCGATACATACATCCAACCATCCAAGGTAACAAATTCAAATGTACTTAATTTCGGTATTCTAATCCCGGATGAGTTTGGTAATTTCAGGGATTCACAAGGTTTTGCACGCTCAATGGATGGACGAACACTCCACATATCCAGAGAGGACATTGCAGACGTCCTACAGTTAGCCAACGGATCCCAAAACCTATTCCAGCAACAACACTACGGACCAGACCACCATCATCATCACCAGGAGGCAGACACAACAACCGAGCCAAAGGAAGCTGAGGATAATCATCTCAACACGAAGGATCCAGATTTCCAACGTAAATCGATCGATACTGAGTGTATCACATCGATCGATAGGCGTCCTGAATTCGGAAAGAGAGCTTTTCGATATGGAGATCGAAAATTCTTTTGGGAGCAGAGAGATGAGTATGGGCTCTACAGAGACGAGAAAGGGTTTGCTAGAGGAATAGATGGTGATGTCATCAGAGTTTCTAAAGACGACATCAAGAAACTGCTTCAAAGAACTTCAATGGACGAGCGCTCTTACATCTGTCTACCAGAGCACGCTAGTTCATTTACAAGAAGAGAATTTGTGAAAGAAACCTACACCACAGACGAGATCAACGAGATGTTCACTGGTCTACTTGGAGAACGCAAATGGGAAAAGCTCTCCATGGAAAAGAGTTTAGAGGAGGCCACAGACAAGCTTCACAATGAGATGAACTGGATGTTCAGTGCAGACCAGGCATTACTCAAGAGGGTTCAACGTCTTGAGCCGGAACTTGAAGATCTTCGCAACACACAGAACCATGGCCAGACAAGTTCAATATCGATCGACGGAGTAACATCCACATCGATCGATATGAAGCCTGCACCATCGACCTCTTACTCCAAACATGAGGCCGATGAGTCTCTTGGAGATATCTGGAAAGAACTGAAGAAAGCAGAACCTCGTCTCAGCAGCAAACTCACCAAAACCTGTGAACCTATCTTCCACAACCTAGGGGATCTAAGCATCTGCACTGAAGAGATGAAGCGCTCTATCCGCCTTATCAATGAGGCACATACAGATATGAACCCCGCGGCACCTTGCAATTCTTTTGGAGGATTAACTCGTCTGAAAGCAGCTGAGAGGAAAATTGCTGATATACAGTTCTTAGTAGACAAAGAAGTAGAGGAACTCGCACTACGCATGGATACTATGCAGCAGGAGGCTGAGAAGTTCCAACGTCAACTCGATTATCAGGCTGCATCAATTGCATCGATCGACGAGCTCAACCTCACATCGATCAATAGGCGACTGACTGAAATCGACGGCCAGATGAAGCTCTTTTCCGAGAAGCTTCAAGAGAATCTGCAGAAGCAAAAATCGACCGATGAACATGTTGCATCGATTGATATACAGACTTCAGAGATCTGCACCAGAGCTGATTTGGATAAGTTAGCTGATGAAGTCTACACGGCAATCACAAGCGTGGATGATTCACAAGACAGACGTCTAGAGCAGACGTATTTCCCGCTTATAAACGAGGTTGGCAGCATGGAATCTAGCATAGAAGGGATGCAGAAAAATATCAAAGCCATTCAGAGGCAGCTTGCGAGCAGACCTGCACCCTTAGCATCGATCGACAGAAAATACAGCGCATCGACCGACGGCCCTAAACAGCCATCGACCGACAACTCAACAAAGGAATCGATCGATACCAGCTCCATCCACGACAAAATGATCCAACGCCTTGATTCAATGCAAGCAGAGCTCAGTGATCCTTCAGAACATGCCTACAAGAAATTAGGATGGCACAAGCTCAGCATTGAAGGTCATGAAGAAAGGATTCAAAGGATCACTGATGAGTTGATTAAGATAAAGAAGAAACGAACCAGAGAATATGAAGCCACAAGAAGCCTATTTGACGCATGGTTCGTTGAGAAGAAAGATACAAAGGATACTTGTTTCCCAACAAGTACCTGGACTTCATCTCAGTAGCTCATTCCATCCAAAGTCAAGCTAGATGACTATAATCAATGCGCTGAGTGGGAGGCAACCCACTGTTAGGTAGTTTTTCATTTCATTTTTATCTTTAGGATTATATTTTTCGTATTTGTTTTTCTTTGCAGTTACGATTAGACGATTACCACTGAAATCGACCGACATGACACTGTCGATATCGATCGACATGAACCAAACAAAAGAGATCGACGAAGGCGACTCAGCATTGATCGATACGCATCACGGTCAGGTATATCGCTCTAACTTTTTCGATATCAGTGTATTTTATTATTGCCTATGCCTTCACTGGACTGGTTATACACTGAGGACAGTGTATGATTTAAGTCTGGGGGGATGATTACTGATGCTGTTTACCTTTTGATTTCATCTAAAAATGTTTTCTAAATGGTTTTTATTGAGTCAAGAAAGGGATAATAATAATTTAAATTTTCACTTTTTATCTAACCAATCTTTTAGGCAGCATTCTTAGATTTGTTGATGCAGAATGTACTATAGATGCTAAAGTTGATCACCTATCAGCTATGACAACGCTTTCATTGATTGTCTGGAGGAACCAAAACTGATTTCCAACCTAACCTGACATTCTTTGCTTGTCTTGGGGCTTGGTATACATGGGATCGGATGCTTCAAACAAGTCTGGAAGGTAAAGCCTTCTGTAGATAGATTTATCCCCCTCTCTCTCTCTCATTTTCGAAATTAGATTTAATTTTATTCAGTTCTTCAAAAAAAAAATCGAAAATTAGCTTAAATATATGTTCTAGGACAAGTTAGTTATTACTTAGGAAGGAATTCGAACAGGGCTTGGTGGTTACCCCCCTCAATACTTGATTCATAAGAGTTTTATAGGTAAAGGATTCGAACAGGACTTGGTGGTTACCCCCTTCAAGACTTGCTTCGCAATGAATCCTAGGATATAGGTCAAAAAGAAGTGAACAGGACTTGGTGGCTGCAACCATTAAGGCTTGATTCATGGAAGCCTGTCCAATCTTGGTCAATGTCTTCCAAATGAAAGAAGACTTGACTAGGAGAGAAATAGTACAGAGAGAGGATAGGAACTTATTTTTACCTGCAGGTCCAGATACTTGTTTGAGCATTCTTGCATCATGTGATCGATACTCCCAAGGTAAAGCCTGCACTTTTATATTTATGTACAGAAATGAAATCAGTAGAGGGGTTAGTCAGACATGATTGCTAAGTTGTTGGCTAGATGATCAAGGTTGTTTAATTAGGATATTGCATAATGTACTTCTGTGATTGACAGATTCTTAGATGTGGTTTGCAACAAAGTAGAGGTTATGATTCTAAGTTTGAATTTGATTTAGTCCCTACTTTTCAAAACCTCTTTCACAAAGACTGCCTGTGTGTTTGCTTGAGGACGAGCAAAAGGTTAAGTCTGGGGGAGTTGATATACCATGGATTTTACCCGTTTTTACACATGGTATATAAGTGTTTTTACTACTATTATCTATGTTTTGGAGTCTATTAGGTATGTTTTCAGGTTCAGAAGCATTTTGGAGAAAAGTGATGTTTTAGGTGCCTTTTTGGAGATTAAAGAAGAGTTCACCCGTGATCAAGACCAGAGGTCGACACCAAGAGTTACACATCGATCGATGCACACTCTGTGCTATCGATCGACACACATTAGCCGAAGGACGATACATCGAGACAATAATCGATCGATGTACACCCTGTACTATCGATCGATACTGAGGTGGCAAAAGACAAGTAAGACCTGGCCGAACATGAAGCCCAAGATATCACATTTTACAAGAATGCCCCTGACGAGTTTTTTAACCTAATGAACTCATATTTATATGTGCCTGAGAGATATAGAAGTCATACAAGTTTCTAATAGTTTCTAAGTTTTAGAGGGTTTTACCTCCTTCTTCTTCTACCCATTTCTTTTACTGTTTTCATTACATTGCAAGTTCTCAATAAAGTTCTATTCAGTTCTTTATTTGTTCTTTTTAACAAAGGTTATAGGATTCTAGATCTACAGGAGAGATCCAAAGATATTTGTGATTGGGACCTAAGTGTTCACCCTCTAATAGATCTATTAATTCCTATTATTATCTTGTTGCTATGAACTACTTAGTGTTGGGGTCAAAAATGGTTATCTCGAAATCCACGGCTAAAGATCCTTCCAAACTCAAAGATTTCCCGCACAGACGACTGACGGGGGAAAGATCGAACAACGGAAAACCCACGGACGGCAAGACGGCCTGGCGACCGGCGGCACGCGTCACGCGAGCCGGCCTGGCGCCGGCGGCACACCCGGCGTGGCGCCGGCGGCACGCATCACGCGGGCCGGCCTGGCACCGGTGGCACACCCGGCCCGGCGCCGGCGGCACGCGTCACGCGGGCCGGCCTGACACCGGCGGCACACCCGGCCTGGCGCCGGCGGCACGCGTCACGCGGGCCGGCCTGGCACCGGCGACACACCCGGCCTGACGCCGGCGGCACACCCGGCCTGGCACCGGCGGCACGAGTTCCGCAAGCCGGCCTGGCGCCGGTCGACGGCCCTCGTCCTGGTCTCAGTCCCATCATGCTCGGTCTGATCCCATCTTGGCTTGTTTGATCGATCCTCGTGAGTTTGATACGTTCACAGCTATGAAATGAACATCTTTCGATTCGGTCGACATCGTCCATGATGTTTTACGACAAAAACTAGAAGGATTGGATTTCTCGTAGAAGATATCGTATAAAATAAAGATCGATCAACTTGAACATCGATCCTTTAAGCTATACGGTTTATTTTACGAGAAAGATAGTCTTTCCGAGAAATCGTATAAAACGTTCAACGACTTAAGACAAGTCCATGGACTTACTTACGATTTTAAGGATTCAGGACCAATCAGGCTATGACGGTTTATCCGATTTCCCGAACGTCGGATAAACATCAAGTCACCGAAAAATAGCGGAAAACTCGAGGATAATTATGAAGACCGACGAAAATGGAATATTTCCTGAAGAGATAAGCTTGGGCCCAAAGGCAAAGTCCATCATCCTAAGGCAAACCGACCTTGGAGTGGATATATAAGGAGAGCAAGAGTAGAAGAGGAGGGGTCCGAAAATTAGACTTAGAGCATCCTGCTAGCTTAGAAGAACTAGGGTTTAGGTGGTTAGACTAGCGGAGCAAGGCTTAGGACGTTCGGCTGCCTGCGACTCTATCTTTTTCTTTAAATCGCAAATCTCTTTGTCTTTCGGAGAATCCTTGTACTCGTATCTGTCATCTAATAAAACGCCCTCGGGCAAATATTACAATTCCCATCTTTGTCTTCTGTTTATTTTATCGATTTCGTGTGGCAACGCAGAGAATCCGAACCTTCAAGGAAACTCGGGTTTACTTGGCTTTCCTCCGCAATCTTATTTATCGGAAATTGACGGTGTGAATTTCGGTTCCCACACTTAGCCATGTCTGAGTAGATTCATTTGTTAGGTTTAGGGTTTAAATAGGATATGAGGGATTAGCCCCATCCTATAATTGCTATAGTTGTGATATTTATTGTTAGGATTGTTCACTAAAGCTTTTCTAGCTTAGCTACCTAGAACATGAACTTGGATTGCATTGTTCATTACATGCAACTCCTGATAACATCCTAAACATGCTATGACCCTCTTGAGATATGCGAAAGCTGATCTAAGATCATGGTGAGCATTGTATCAAATCGCGCATAAATCTTGCTTAGAGCCGTATCGATCGATACTCCTATAGAGTAATCGATCAACGTAGCTAGAGGTGTATCGGTCGATATTCCTATCGAAACATCGATCTATACCATCGGCAGAGTAGCCGACCGCAACACCATTTAGCATCTAAGTAATAGATGGTCTAAATAATGCGAGAGCTGATGGAATCATTTAATAAATGTTGAGCTCTGACATATCATGCAAGCAACATGTTAGCATTTATAGTATTTATAATCCTGAATACCTACCCTGAATCTAACTACTTTTCTTTATTGCTTTAAAACCAAATCCTTTCAACTGAGTAATCTTACCATTACTCAACAAACCTGCAATTTACTTTTAAACCATTTTCAACCTAGCATAGTCACTAAGATTTCATCTTATTTGTACACTAGCTCTCTGTGGATTCGATCCCTAAGTACTACAACTGAACCTCTTATTTGAGAGAGTAAAGTCACTCCTTAGGGTGATTTGAGTGATATCAGTAACCCCGGGCTCCGCGGTCCTCGCCCGTGGGAGAGGTGGCCGGGATGCCGTGGTCTTCTCCCGTGGGCGAGGTGACCGGGACGCCGCGATCCTCGCCCGTGGGCGAGGTGACCCGGGCTCCGTGGTCCTCTCCTGTGGGCGAGGTGGCTGGGACGCCGTGGTCTTCGCCCGCGGGCGAGGTGACCCAGGCTCCGCGGTCCTTGCCCGTGGGCAAGGTGGCTGGGACGCTGTGGTCCTCGCCCATGGGCGAGGTGACCCTGGCTCCGTGGATTGCCTGATCCCCGTCTGCTCCCGGATAAGAGCCTTCCTGTGCTGGACCAATCCTTGATAACTTTCGAAGTCGTAAACACCATCCTTTGCTTGGCTGATTACTTCTCGGGAATGTTTGGTATCTGATGTCTTGCATATTTTCATTGTTTTAGCTATCCTTTTCATGCATTTTGATCATATATATTAGGGCTTAGGCATCTTTAGGGTACATTTTGTATTCATTTGTCCTTATCAGGTGTTGGACCGTCCTATGGGGTGATTTGAGATGTTTGAGAGCATTTTGATCCAAAAAGAAGTGAAGAATGATGTTTGGACAAGGCAAGATAGGTCATCCTCGGGTGATTGGGCGAGTGAAGGACGCAGCCTAATGGCCTCCAGGTGAACTACCCACGCGGCCAGGAAGAGACCAAAGAAGCTGGGATGGCCGCGGGTAAATGGACACTGGACAAGAGACCCACGCGGCCTGGTCTTAATGCTGAGACGAGAGACGGCCGCGGGTAGAATGCCTCGGGACGGAGCACCCACACGGCTGAACATGGTGAACGGACAAGATCTATGCTGGACGCGGCTGGAAAGGACGCGGACACACACACTCACGCGGCTGGACTACACACCAGATGCATGCTGGCCGCGGGTTGGCCGGACACGGGTAGGACAGGCCGGTTCCAACCCGGGTCGTCAACCTTCTTCCTTTTAAAGCCACCTGATTGGTCGAAACCAATATGGCCCCAAGGACCTTTTAGTCATTTTAATGATGTGTTTTAATGGCTTCCATGCCTAGTATAAATACTCTTTGTTACCCAAAGTTGGGATTATCTGATTATCTCTTAAGAGATACAAAAACCTTTTGGGTGAAAGTTCTTATCTTGAATCAAATCATCTTATTGCTCTTGTGTTCTTGATTGATTTTAATTTCTCATCTTCCTTTCTTAACATGATTAAGCTTAAATCCACCATGGGTTTGAGAGGAATCATGTTGATTAGTGAGTAATCCACTTTTGGATTCATGGGTTAAGGAGATTAAAGGTGATTACGCTAGATCTAAGATGTATTAGTGTAGATCTATCTATTTCCTTGCTAGTAGAGTGATTTTAATGCTTCTTTTGAGTTGGCCTCTGAAAGGTTGAGTTCTCGACATTTCCCACCCACAAGGTGTTTGATGAAATGTCTGAACCAACTCTCCTAAGCTTTTAACATTCTTTACCAAAGAAATTTGTTGTTAAAGGTGTTAAGATGGCTAGGAGACTTATTCTTAATGATTGCTTTCATATTATTCAACCAAAGACATTTGATGCTTGAGATATGTTAGAGCTTGCTTAGGATTGTGTCTAGGCCTAAGGTTGCTAGATTGATTGAAAGTTTCCATCTTTAGTTCAAAACCTAATCACCCAAGGTCTTATTCCCTAACCCATGAGTTCTCCCATCTCATAATCAAAGAAAGTTTCATCTTTATTGCATTTTTAGCATTGTCTTAGTTTAAACATCATCTCACTTAATGGTTGCATTTAGATTAAGCATAGGCTTGCATTCCCTTTGCTTCATGATCACTTAGAACTGGTTTGACATCTTATATACTATAACATTTGGTTAGGGACCCTTGAAATGTCGTAACATCAAATTGGCGCCATTGCCAAATTTTAAGTTGATTGTTACACTGGGATTTAGTCACTTGCTTGAGACTAAATCATTTTTCTTTTATTTTGTTATTGATTCTCCTTTTTCCTCTCCCTTTGCATTTCAGGTGTATGAACACAAGAAGCAGAGGTGCAACAAACCTGGTTCCCACTGTTGAAGAGATTGCTACACTTGAGAGGGAAATAGCAAGAAGGAGAAGAGAAGAAGAGCAACAAGCTCACATTCAGAGGTTGGGGTTTAAGATGGATGAACACCAGCATCAACCTCAAGACAGAGTTGCTCAAGATGGTAATGGTGAAGGAGCTGACAACCTTCAACCACAACGCCAACAACAACACCCACAGCGGCCAGCTCGAGCTATTGGTACCTATGACCGTCCCCACATTCACGGTCATAGGCTGGGCATCCGAGCACCAGCTGTGGAAGCTAACAACTTTGAGATCAAGCCAGGGTTTCTGAACGTGATTGAGAACAACAAATACCATGGCCTGGCTGTAGAAGACCCATTTGATCACTTGGACAAGTTTGATAGCTATTGTGGCTTGTCCAAGACCAATGGTGTGTTAGAAGATGCTTTCAAGCTCAAGCTGTTTCCTTTCTCTCTAGGGGACAAGGCACGCCAGTGGGAGAAGCTCTCCCCAGTGACTCCATAACCACTTGGGATGATTGCAAGAAAGTCTTCTTGGATAAGTTCTTCTCTACCTCAAGGACAGCCAAGTTGAGGAATGAGATCTCCAGCTTCCAGCAGACGAATCTGGAAAGCTTTAGTGAAGTATGGGAGAGGTTCAAAAGCTACCAGGCTCAATGCCCCCACCATGGCTTCTCAAAGGAGAGCTTGATGAGCACATTCTACAGAGGTGCTCTTCCTAAGTACAGAGCCAGATTGGATACAACAAGCAATGGATTCTTCCTGGGCAGATCTGAAGAGGATGCAGAGGAGCTGGTTGACAACATGGTGAAGAGTGATTCAGTCTTCAGTGGAGAGCACGACAGAGCCTACAGAGCCAACAGAGCTGATGACAACCAGACAAAGAAGGAGATCAAATCCTTGCAGGAGAAGATGGATTTGTTTCTTACTAACCAAGCCAAACAGGAGCAGATGAACTTTGTTGGTGGTCCTAGTCAAGAGGCTCCTCCTAAGGTCAATGAAGTTGATGGTTTGGAAGGCCAAGAAGAACTATGCTTCATCAACAACAATGGTACTTGGTACAGGAAGGAACCTAACTTTCAGTACAACAACTACTAGCAAAGGTATTATCCTAACAACCAGCGAGGATATCAGCCCAAACAAAACACTCAGCAAGGCAACTATCAGCCTAGGCAAAACATCCCCCCTGGTTTCAGCAATCAAGGCAATCAGTTTACTCAAGCTCAAGGCAGCTCTTCTCAATCTAAAGCTCCTGATTCAAGTATCGAATCCATGTTCAAGCAAATATTAGAAGCTCAGTCTAGAACAGCAAAGGACATAGGCCATGAGTTCAAGAATGTTCACACTAAGATTGATGGTAGCTACAATGAGCTCAACAACAAAATCAAAGCTTTGGAGAACTAGTTTGCTTCTATGAACTCTCAACCAAGTCGCCAAAAAGGGTCATTACCTGGAAAGCCAGAGCAAAACCCCAAGGAAACAATGAAGGCAATCACCCTAAGGAGTGGTAAAGAGTTGCCTCCACGAGTTCTCACCAAGGATGATGAGAAACAAGGTGGGGGAGGTGGCCATCAACATAGATGATGATGTGGTGATTGTGAATGAGAAGGTTAATGATGAGATCCTAGAAAATATAGTGGAAGCTAAGGGTAAAGGGAAGGTTTGAGAAGAGAAGAAAACAGTGAAAAATGGTGAAGTTATTACTCCAGCAAGGGAAACTTCTTTTGTCCCCCCTCCTTATGAGCCCAAGCTCCCATTCCCTGGAAGATTCAAGAAGCAATTGTTGGAAAAGTACAAAGTTTTGTTTGATAAGCAAATGAGTGAGGTTCAGGTCACGATGCCCATCATAGACGCCTTCATGCTGGTTCCTCAATACAGCAAATTCTTGAAGGATGCTGTAGATGTTAAGAAGAAAGAGATGGAGGGAATGATAATCCTTACTCATGATTGCAGTGCCATTATCCAGAGGTTGACTATCCTCAATAAGCTAGAAGATCCAGGATGCTTTACACTTCCTTGTGCTATTGGTCCTATGGAGTTTGGGAGATGTCTTTGTGATCTTGGAGCTAGTGTTAGCCTCATGCCTTTGTCAGTTGCAAGGAGGCTCGGTTTCACTCAGTATAAGAAGTGCAGGCTCTCATTGGTGCTGGCTGATAGATCTGTGAAGCTCCCAGTTGGCATTTTAGAAGATCTCCCTGTGATGGTGGGGAACTATGAGATCCCTACAGATTTTGTGGTGCTAGAGATGGATGAGGAAGTTAAAGACCCCTTGATCCCTGGAAAACCATTCTTAGCCACAACTGGAGCAATCATAAATGTGAAAGAAGGCAAGATTGATCTTCACTTGGGAAAGGAGCACACTCTCCATTTCGACATCAACGAGATAATGAAGAGCCCAACTGTGCAGGGCCAGATCTTTTACATTGAAGAAATGGAAGCTTTGGCTGATGAGCGATTAGAGGAGTTGGCACTTGAGGATTCCCTTCAACATGCTCTTACCATTGATAGGGAGACCCAAGTGATTGAGAACTATGAGAGTGCTGCCTATGGGAGAATGATGGATTCACACAGAGGGGTTGCTGGTGAGGATCACTATGAGGAGCTGTCACAAGAGATTCATCGGGCTGCCTCAGTTACTCAGCAAGAGGACATCCAGCAAGGTGATTGGAGTGAGCTCAAGGCACCAAAATTGGAGCTTAAACTTCTTCCCAATGGTGTAAGGTATGCATTTCTAGGCCCTAATGAGACTTACCTTGTCATTGTGAGTAGTAAACTTACTGAACAAGAGCTATCTCAACTCTTGAATGAACTTAAAAAGTTTATGAAAGCAATAGGATACTCACTTGATCATATCAAAGGGATATCACCTTCTTTGTATATGCATAGGATACATCTTGAGGATGAATCAATGGCTTCTATAGAGCATCAAAGAAGGTTAAATCCTAACCTGAAGGATGTTGTAAAGAAGGAGATTCTTAAACTCTTAGATGCTGGTGTTATTTACCCTATTTCTGATTCTAAATGGGTATCTCCTGTGCATGTTGTCCCAAAGAAAGGTGGTATCACTGTGGTAAAAAATGAAAAGGATGAATTAATACCAACTAGAACCATAACTGGCCATAGAATGTGTATTGATTATAGGAAGCTTAACTCAGCCTCAAGAAAAGATCATTTTCCATTGCAATTCATTGATCAAATGCTTGAGAGACTTGCAAACCATCCTTTCTATTGTTTTCTTGATGGGTATTCAGGGTTCTTCCAAATCCCCATACATCCCAATGATCAAGAGAAGACAACATTCACATGCCCTTATGGCACCTTTGCCTATCGAAGGATGCCATTTGGGTTATGTAATGTTCCAGCAACCTTTCAAAGGTGCATGATGTCTATCTTTTCGGATCTCATTGAGGATATAGTGGAGGTATTCATGGATGATTTATATGTCTACGGATCTTCGTTTTCTGCTTGTTTGTCCAACTTGTGCAGGGTCCTATAGAGATGTGAAGACACCAACCTTGTGCTGAATTGGGAGAAGTGTCACTTCATGGTCAAAGAAGGGATTGTGCTTGGGCACAAGATTTCAGAAAAGGGAATTGAGGTGGACAAGGCTAAGATTGAAGTGATGGTTAGTATGCCTCCACCAAAGACAGTGAAGGACATCAGGAGCTTCCTTGGCCATGCTGGGTTTTATAGGAGGTTCATCAAGGATTTCTCCAAGATAGCCAGGCCACTCACCAGGTTGCTGTGCAAAGAGGAAATCTTCATCTATGGAAAGGAGTGTCTTGAAGCTTTTAAGAACCTGAAAGGTGAGCTTGTGAGTGCTCCCATTGTCCAGCCACCTGATTGGGATCTCCCCTTTGAGATCATGTGTGATGCTAGTGATTTTGCTGTTGAAGCTGTCTTGGGGCTGAAGAAGGATGGAAAGACTCATGTGATCTACTATGTGAGCCAGACCTTGAATGATGCTCAGATGAAGTATGCCACAACTGAGAAGGAGATGCTGGCCATTGTCTTTGCCTTTGAGAAGTTCAGAAGTTACCTTGCGGGTTCCAGAATCATTGTGTACACAGACCATGCAGCTTTGAGACATCTTCTAGCAAAGAAGGATGAAAAACCAAGACTTTTGAGATGGATCTTGCTACTTCAAGAGTTTGATCTTGAGATCAGGGACAAACGCGGTATTGAGAATGGAGTGGCTAATCACTTGTCCAGGCTGAGAATTGAAGGTGGAATTCCCATTGATGAAAGACTTCCAGAGGAGCAGATCATGGCTATTAAGCAGTGGTTGCAGTGTGTGAAACTGGTAAGAAGATTGAGGAGGTCAAGGCATCTAATGAGAAGGAGCCTTGGTATACTGATTTTGTAAACTACCTTGTCACTGGAAAGGAGCAATTGAATCTTGAAGGTTATGCTAACAAGAAGTTCTACAAGGAGTTGAAGACGTACTATTGGGATGAACCCTTTCTCTACATCCTTTGCAGAGACCAGCTCTATAGAAGGGCAGTGGCTGAAGAAGAAGTTGATGGGATCCTCACACAATGCCATGGATCATCATATGGAGGCCACTTTGCTACTTTCAAGACAGTGGCCAAGATTCTACAAGCTGGATTTTGGTGGCCACATATGTTCAAGGACACACAAGACTTCATCTCAATTTGCCAAAGGAGAGGGAACATCACTAAAAGAAATGAGATGCCTCAAAACCCAATCCTTGAGGTGGATGTGTTTGATGTATGGGGAATAGACTTCATGGGACCCTTTCCTTCTTCATATGGGAACAAGTACATCCTTGTGACTGTTGATTATGTGTCCAAGTGGGTTGAAGCAGTGGCAAGCCCTACAAATGACTCTAGAGTGGTGGTCAAAATGTTCGAAAGCATTATATTTCCAAGATTTGGAGTGCCTAGAGTGGTGATAAGTGATGGAGGCTCACACTTCATTAACAAGTAGTTTGAGGGACTTCTCAAGAAGAAGGGAGTGAAGCACAAGGTGGCAACACCTTATCATCCACAAACAAGTGGTCAAGTTGAGATCTCCAACAGGAAAATCAATGGCATTCTAGAGAAGATTGTTGGGAATAAGAGGAAGGACTGGTCAGACAAGCTGGATGATTCACTTTGGGCTTATAGGACAGCTTACCAGACTCCCTTGGGCACAACTCCTTTCAACCTTGTCTATGGAAAGGCTTGTCATCTTCTAGTTGAACTTGTGTATAAGGAATTGTGGGCTGTGAAGTTGCTGAACTTTGACATCAATAGTGCTAAGGAGAAAAGACTCTTCCAGCTACATGAACTTGATGAGATAAGAATGGATGCTTATGAGAACTCAAGGATCTACAAGGAGAGGACCAAGGCTTTTCATGACAAGAACATCTTAAGGAGAGAATTCAAGGCTGGGGATCAAGTTCTTCTCTACAACTCTAAGCTGAAATTGTTTCCAGGGAAGCTTAAGTCTAGATGGTTTGGACCCTTCCAAATCAAGGAAGTAAGTACATATGGAGCTAGTGTTCTATGGTACAAGAATGGAAAGGATTTCATAGTTAATGGGCAGAGGATCAAGCTTTACATGGCCACACACCAAAGCAGAATGGGTCATCAATCCCACTCTCTGACCCTACCCCAGCTTAACCTCAAAGGAGGCAAAGTCAAGCTAGTGACTTTAAACAAGCTCACTTGGGAGGAAGTCCCATGGCTATCCTTTTACATATTCTTTGGAGTTTTGAAGTTTTGATGAGTGAGTAAGGCTGTTGTAGAGCTTACTCCTCATTCATTAAAAAAAAAAAATGGGTGCATTGTTCGTCTTACCCGGGTTGAGCTGCCCGGGATGTGGAACCCACACGGGACGGACATGTTCTGATCGAGCACGGGACGCGAACAACGCACCGCGGACGAGCTACCCACACTCGTCCGGACGTCCTGATCATCGCGTAGCCGGTACGCAGGGAGCCGTACGCGGGGTCCCCTACCCACGCGGGTGAATCGAGCCGACAAAGCAACAGCACGCGGAGACCGTACCGCGGGTATCATCTGAACGTCCCTGCACCCGCGTGACCCGAGTAGATCAGCGTCCCGACCCGACCCGACGAGCCCAGGTATGATTTCTTCTTCTTTCTTCGATCGACCCCACAATCCACGACCCGACCCGACCCAGCTCGCCTCTAAGACCTAATCTCATCATTTCTCCCTGATTTCACCTCTTTTTCCCAAATCTAAAAACCTCTCTAGCCTCCACACACCAAAAACACCATATCTCACTCAAATCTCCACCAAATCACTCCATTCCTTTTTCTACATCCAAGTCTTCACCCTCTTAGCCTATTTTCTTGAATCCATCATTTTTTCCATTCATCCACATCAAGTTATGGCTTCTTTAAGTTCAAATTCGTAATGCTCATGAACCCTAAAAATTTAAACTTGAAATTTGACCATTCTCTTGCTAGATTCTTGTGAAATAGACTAGGGAAAGCTTATATATCATGCTGGGTTGTTGATTTCACGGTGAATTTGAGCTGAAATTGAACTTTGAGAAATTAGGGTTCATGAGATTTGAGGGTTTTTCAAAAGGTTCTTACTTGTGGTTGATTGTGGTCTAGATTGGTTGGATATGGTGTTATAGAGCTTGATTAGGGTATAGTTTTGACTTGTGCACTGATTGCTCATGGATTTGGCTTGATTGAACCTCTCATGTTCATTAAAAAAAAATTGAGCATGAAAGCTACTCCCTTTGCTCATATCTCTCTTGTTTGCAAGCTTGATTGCTTTGTGCTAGCTTTTTCTTAGGTTGCTGGTCTTTGATTGAGCTCCCAATTGCTTATTTAAGTTTTTATCATTCAAAAGCTTTCTCCTTTCTTGTGCTTATTCTTTTCCAAGGTTTGAACTTTTCAGGTACCAATGGGGAGAAAAGATGAGAACTTGATTGCAGCAGAGAAGGTTGAGGCTGCAGAAAGAGAGACTGCTCAGTTTGGGTAACCCTTTGGCTCCATGCCAGAATCAGAGAAAGACCGTAGGCAGCAAGCTTTGGCTATGTTAAGGGCAAAGGCACAAGCTAAAAGAGAAGGCAAGAAGCCTATGGTTAGAGAGAGTGATAATTTTGACAGTGCTCAAGTGCCAGCTCTTCTCAAGAGATCCAAGGCAACACAAGGCAAGATTGTGGCACCAAAGAGAAAGAGTTTGGCAACTCCTACTGTAGAGGGAAGTGAGAACAGCAGTGAAGAAGAGAAAACTACCAACGAGAAGGCCAGGTTGTCTAGTGGAGATAAGGTTGTTGTTGAGAGAGATAACAGCAAGAAGCCCACTGAGATTGAGTTGCTTGAGCACTTGAAGCATGGTGTGTCTTGGCCTCCTACTAAGTTTAATGATGTCAAGATGCTACAAGAGTTAGAGCTGGATGCGGAGACCAAGTCATTGCTAGTGCACATGCACATGGAAAGCTTCTACTCCATGGCACACCCAACATACAAAGATGTCTCATGTCAATTCTTGTCATCACTAGAGGCCACCTTTCATTCCTCTAAACATGTGAGGCAAGGATGGGGAAAAATAAAGTTCAAGGTCCATGGGAGAGTCAGCATGAGCTTTAAGGACATTGGGAAGTGCTTGGCCTCAGGGATCTGGAGGAGTCATCAATCCCCAAGCTTACTGATGCCGACTCTGATGAGAAGATTACCAAATTGATGATGGACTTTTCAAAGGTCCAATCAAATGTTGTAGTATACAAGATGTCAATCCAATCCTAAGAGATTTCAATGCAAAAGGAATACCAATCTATGCTTAATCTAAGTGCAACCATTGAGTGAAGATGATTATGAACTAAGACAACACTAAAAATGCAATAAAAGATGAACTTTCTTTTCAATATGAGGCAAGGGGATTCTTGAGACAAGGGAATTGACTTTGGGTGATCAAGTTTCAATCTAAGATGGCAAGCTTTCAATCAATCTAACACCTTAAGCCTAGACACAATCCTAAGCAAGCTCTATCCCTAGATGAATGCTCATTCACTAACATATCTCAAGCATCTAATCCCTTAGGTTGAATAATATGAAAGTAATCAATAAGAACAAGTCTATTAGCTATCTCAACACCTTTAACAACTAATCCCTTAGGTAAAGGATGTTAAAAGCATTGAAGAGTTGGTTCAGGCATTTCATAGAACACCTTCCGGGCATGAAATCCCTATAACTCTATTTTGAAGAGGCTTACTCCAAAATAGCAAGAAGAACACTCTACAGCAAGGATCAAGAAGGATCTACCCTAGAACATGTTAGATCTACACCTAATCGCCCTTAGTCTCCCAAGCCCATGAACCCTATATAGATCTACTTACTAATAGACATGGAAAACCTTAAAACCATGGATGATTCAAGGTTAAACATGATAAGTGATAGAAATAATCCAGCAAACACAAAAGAAATAGATGAAGAAGGATTCAAGATCCAAACTTTATTCAAGATCTAAAAGTGTTCTTGAGAGAAAAGAAGTTAAGTCCCAAATTTGGCTAACAAGAGTATTTATACTTAGGTTTAGAAGGGAAGAAACATTAAGACAAAAAATGACTAAAATAGCCCTTGGAATAACTCATTTCTGGCTAAGGAAGAAGGAGAAAAATGGCCTGGGGTCGACCCAAACCGTCTAACCCGGTCCGTTCTCCCCGGCCGGATTCTCGCCCAAGCGCGTCCGATCTTCCGCCCGGGTGCTTCTCTCTGGCCTGGCCTTCCCGTCCTGATCTCTCCTAGACGCACCCGGGTGCTTCTCCCCGTTCGGATCTCCCCGGTATGGATCAGGCCACGTCCAGCGTTCTTCTCCAGCCCGGGTGCTTCTCTCCGGTCGAGTCTCCCCGGCCTGGATCACGCCACATCCAGCGTTCTTCTCCCGCCCGGGTGCTTCTCTCCGGTCGAGTCTCCCCGGCCTGGATCACGCCTCGGACGCGCCCGGGTGTGTGTTCCCGTCCAGATCACCCCGGGTGATTCCTTGTCTCGACCCGATCATGGATTGATTTGTCTTTTCATGGCCAAACTTCATTCTTCACCTACTTTTGAATCACAATGCTCCCAAACACCTCCAATCACTCCATGGCACACTCCAACACCTAATAAGGACATATGAATGCAATATGAACCTAAAGATACCTAATGCCTGATCTAAATGATCAAAATGCACAAGATAAGATAGCTAAAAACATGTAAATATGCAAGATATCAATTCCCCCACACTAGTCCTTTACTTGTCCTCAAGTAATCTTTTTCAAAACACGAGGAAAAGAGACATAGAGATGGAAGCAAAGCCAAAAGAAACACTCATAGCACTCAACTTGACATCCTAAAGAAACATAGCAAATAGCATGAGCAAAAATCTCTTATTATGGACTAGCTTCACAAGGCTTATCAGTACTCTTATGCCTCTACACAAGATGCAATGCCTATCAACCAACATTTTCTCTTAACCAACTCTCACATTGATTCACACACACACTCAAGGTGAGTTCTCACAAATGGGAACATGATCTCAATCATTTGGCTAGGTGATCAAATGGTCTAATATGGATGAAAAGGAGGGTTCATTGCATCTTTTTAAGGTGGCAATTACTCAAGAATCAAGGAGCTTGATCATTATGAAAAATTTATCTAAGACTAGGAGCAATTCATCCATACATGGATCCATCCTCACCATTCTACCCATTCCTAAGTGATTACAAGTTCTAAACCCTTTTTATTCATCCCATAACCCAAAATGAAAAATACTCACATCACTCCCCCAATGAACAACTTTCTTTCTTCGAGATTCAACCACTAAGGACCCTTTTATTCACAATTCACATTTCTAAGCTCTAACACTTTTTGTTTTCCCTTCCCCACTATCTTATAGAATCTTTCTTTTTCTTTTTTCTTTTCTTTTCTTTTCTTTTTTTTTTATGTAGGGGGAAGGTCTCAAACACAACCAAGAGCTTCTTAACTTTCTGATCTAGGTCCCTAGGGCTTTTCTTTCTCAATACAATCTTTTGTTCATCAATCTCAACATTATCACTTCCCAAATCCAAGATGTAACCTTTTAAGGAACAAAGACCACACTCACCATCCTAGGAGCTAGCTCAAATGATGACCCTAAGCGAGCAAGAGATGAGAATAAATCCATGTCGCTCCTAATACTCTCAAGATTTTGCACATGACAAGATATCAGAAGGGGCCTCACTCATGCAAATCAATGTAGGCTTCAAAGAATGGCTAGGGTTCAAGGGTATGGAAGTGCCATTTGGGTTAAGAAAGGGTGGTATAATGGGGAAAGATAATCCAAATGTGTATGAGATCCATGATCAAGTATGCAAATGCCCATATGCAAGAGAGATTAAGTTCATTCAAGTCTAATTTCAGGTTGGAGCTGGTTTCAAGAACAATGCCAATATCAAGCAAGCAAGCAAGTTTCAAGAAAAGTTTTCAAGGCTCAGAGCATGCAAGCCTTTCAAAAGATGCTTAAGCTACTTGATATGCTTAACTAGGGTGTCAAATTCAGTTCAAACAAGTGTTCTTTACAAGGCAATGCTCCATGTGCAAGTGAATGCAACTTATATGCTCTAGACTCAATCTTAAAGATGCAAGTGATGCAACTACATGATTCAAAAAAATTTAAAATTGTTTTGGTTTTTCTATGCATATATGAATGTACAATGCAATGCATGAGACTCTCAATCACAAAGCAAACATGATCAAATACTTGGTACCTCCCCCACACTTGAATCACATAGTCTCTGTGTGAGTAAGAGTGAAGGAGATACCCCAACAAGAAAAAAGAAAATGTATATACAAGAAGGGTTGGATTGATACCACATAAGGAGTGTTGTGCGTGGTGCTTAGTGTCAGGACTAGGAGCTGGCTTGGTTCATAGCAACTAGAGGAGGCTGCTACATGGCAATCATAAGGCTCAGGTGCTTCACTACCTTTCTTCTCTCCTCTAGTGCTAGGCTCAACCTGAAAACCTCAACCACTTTTATTAAAAACTTAAAGGGAAACTGAAATTGCAAAGCTATGTACAAGGATAACCATGGGACTTCCTCCCAAGTTTGTTTTGAGTCACTAGCTTGACTACCTTTTCTCTTGAACTAGTGAGAAGGAGGATCCTTCCCACCTTCAAGTGTGATGGTGAGGACCTGAGATAGAAGCTCTTGAAGCTTGATTGGGTCATCTTGGAGCTGAGGAGTGATGATGGCTCTAGCACTTGAGAATGGTGTGGACCTGACCTTATGCTTGATCTTGTACTCAATGGCACCTTCCTTGAGCTTATTAGGATGAATCAAGAGGTGGAGGATGAGGTTCTTTCACCATCTTCTTCTTGCCATGAGTGGCCTTTGAAGCTCCACTCATCCCCTCTCTTTTATCACTTTCCAAGTGCTCACTACACAACTCATTAGAAGACTCTCCATCAAGACCTTCTTTCTTACAAACAACCACTTCAACTTGTGGCTTCTCAACAGCTTGATCTCCACAAGTGATTGTCCCACAATAGTCAACATCCAATGGAGATTGGAGAGGATAGGAGACAGCTTTGTTCACATGCATGAGGGTGACCTTCTTGTTGGGAAAGTCAATGCATGCTCCAACTGTAGTGAGGAAAGGAGTGCCAAGGATCAAAGGAACTCTCTGCTCTGTTGCCATCTTCAAAACAGTGAGATCAATAGGTATGGTGCATGATCCAATCTTCAAGGGGAAGTCCTTGATGATACCAATTGGGGTTGTAGAAGAAGAGTCCCCAAAGGTGAGAGAAGAAGTGTCTGGTTCCATGCTTTCAATACCAAGACTCTTCACCCTATCCATGGAAATCACATTCACACTTGCACCACTATCAACAAGAGCATCATCCATAGTTATCTTACTAAGTGAGCAAGACAATGTGAACTTACCTTGAGACTCAAGCTTAGGGAGGGACTTTGGAGGGATTGATGGATCAATCTTCAGAATGGAGATGTCCAAAATCTCAGCCACTTCAGCTTGGTGGTCTAGAATGTCCTTGATGAGCATCATCTGGACATGAGCTTCACGCATACCTGAGATCTCTGGAAGCTTTGGTGAGAACTCTTTGGGGAAAAGGGAGATTATCATAGGGTGATAACTCAAACTCAGTGTCTTCCTGCTTCACCTCTTTCAGCTTGTTGTCTGCTCTCTTCACAGCTGGTGTCTTAGCTCTAGGCTCAGCTTTCTGCAGACTCTTTACTTCAGCCTTCTTGGCAGCATCCTTAGAATATGTGCTTCAGCTGTGGCCACAACAAATCTCTCAACTTCCCCAAACTCAGTGCCAACATTTCAATCTCATCCTCCTCTTTCTCATGAGCGCACATCTCAATCTCTGAAGAAGTAGTAGAGAGGATGACATTGCAAGATTCCTTCTGATTTTTCTCTGGTTTTCCTGGTGATGTCTTGCATATTTACATGTTTTTAGCATCCATATCTTGTGAATTTTGATCATATAATTTAGGGATTAGGCATCATTAGGATCCATTTTGCATTCGTTTGTCCTTTTCAGGTGTTGGAGCATGCTTTGGTGTGATTTGAGGTGTTTGGGAGTCTTATGGCCCAAAAAGAGGTGAAGAATCAAGTTTGGCCATGAAAAGAGAAGTCAATCCATGATCTGGTCGAGACAAAGATGAGCATGGACGGAGACCTTAGAGATTTCTTCTGTTTCTAAGATTATTTGGAGACACGGAAAATTGAGTTAGCTTCCCAATGGAAGTGGTTTCAAGTCATTTGGAGCTGTATTGGAGGAGTTATGATCAGTTTACTAGAAGCACATCAAGCCGGCCGGGAAGACTGGTCCGGGTACAGCCACCCGGTCGGAAGAGACACTGCTGGACGAGGCCAGGCAGGGGAAGCTCGACCGGGATGACCTACCCGGTCGGTAGAAGGACATTTGGACCAGGGAGAGGTACCCGGTCGGGAGAGAAGCGCTGGACGAGACCAGGCCGGGAAGACTAGGCCGGGTTGGACGGTTTGGCTCGACCCCAGACCGTTTTTCACCCTCTTTTCCTATTGGTTGAAGCCTAATTGACCCCAGGGACCTTTTAGTAATTTTAATGATGTTTTTATGTTTTCTAAGCATTATATAAATACTCTTGGATACCAAAGTTGGGACTTAACTTCTTTTCTCTCTAAAAAACACTTTTAGATCTTAAAGAAAGCTTGGATCTTGGATCCTTTTTCATCTTATTTTCTTGTGTTTGCTGGATTATTTCTATCACTAATCATGTTCAACCTTGAATCATCATTGGTTTTGGGGTTTTCCATGTCTATTAGTGAGTAGATCTATCTAGGGTTCATGGGCTTGGGAGACTAAGGGTAATTAGGTGTAGATCTAAGATGTTCTCGGGTAGATCCTTCTTGATCCTTGCTTGTAGAGTGTTCTTCTTGCTATTTTGGAGTTGACCTCTTCAAAATAGAGCTATAGGCATTTCATGCCCGAAAGATGTTCTATAAAATGTTTGAACCAACTCTCCAATGCTTTTTACATTCTTTACCAAAGAGATTTGTTGTTAAAGGTGTTAAGATAGCTAATGGACTAGTTCTTAATGATTGCTTTCATATTATTCAACCTAAGAGATTAGATGCTTGAGATATGTTAGTGAATGAGCATTCATCTAGAGATAGAGCTTGTTTAGAATTGTGTCTAGGCTTAAGGTGTTAGATTGATTGAAAGTTTGCCATATTAGATTGAAGCTTGATCACCCAAAGTCAATTCCTTTGTCCCAAGAACCCTTTTGCTTCATATTGAGAAGAAAGTTCACTCTTTTATTGCATTTTAATATTGTCTTAGTTCATAATCATTCTGACTCAATGGTTGCACTTAGATTAAGCATAGATTTGCATTCCCTTTGCATTAGAATCACTTAGGATTGGATCGATATCTTGTATACTACAACATTTGATTGGACCCTTGAAAAGTCCTTCATCAAATTGGCGCCGTTGCCAAGTTCTAAGTTGATTTTGACATTGGGATTAAGTCATTTGCTTGAGACTAAGTCATTTTTATTTTATTGTGTTATTTCTTCTCCTTGCTCTTTTCCCTTTGCATTTCAGGTGTATGATAACTAGAAGCAGAGATGCATCAAACTTGACACCCACTGTTGAAGAAATTGCTACACTTGAGAGGGAGATTGCAAGAAAGAGAAGAGAAGAGGAGCAACAGGCTCACTTGCAGAAATTAGGGTTTGATATGGACAATCCGTCTCAAGATAGCCCTAAGGGGCAATGGTCCAAGAGCTGCCAACATAAGACCACAGCGCCAGCCACAACAGCCACAGCGCCAAGCTAGAGCCATTAGAGCCTATGATGAACCTCACATTCATGGTCATAGGTTGGGGATCAGAGCACCAGCTGTGGAGAACAACAACTTTGAGATCAAATCAGGGCTGTTGCATTTGATTGAGAACAACAAGTTTCATGGCCTTGCTGTGGAGGATCCCCTTGATCACTTGGACACATTTGATAGCTATTGTAGCTTGTCCAAGACTAATGGAGTTTCTGAAGATGCTTTCAAGCTGAGGTTGTTTCCCTTCTCTTTGGGAGACAAAGCACATCAATGGGAGAAGGCTCTTCCAACTTGGAACGAGTGCAAGAGGGCATTCCTAGAGAAATTCTTCTCTACCTCAAGAACAGCCAAGATCAGAAATGTGATCTCTAGCTTTCAGCAGAAGAATCTTGAAGGCTTTAGTGAAGCATGGGAGAGGTTCAAGGGCTAATTGTCTCAATGCCCACATCATGGCTTCACCAAGGAGAGTTTGCTTAGTACCTTCTACAGAGGTGCTCTTCCAGAGTTAAGGAGCAGATTAGACACAGCCAGCAATGGGTTAACTGAGCAGGATGCTAAGGAGCTGGTGGAGAACATGGCCAAGAGGGACTCAGTCTACACTGAGGAGCATGATAGGGTCAACAGAGGAACTGATGAAGATGATCAGCACACAAGGAAGGCGCTGAAATCTCTCCAAGAGAAGTTGGACAAGATTATTGCAGAGAAGGCTAAGCAGAAGCAGATTAACTCCATTGGGAACCAGCAACAAAAGCAGCCTGCTGGGACTAATCAGGTTGATGGTGTAGAAGGTCAAGAGGAGCTGTGCTTCATCAATGCGAATGGCACATGGTACAGGAAAGAGCCCAACTTCCAGTACCAAAACAACTACCAGCAAAGACCTTACTACAACAATCAGCAAGGAGGTTATCAAGCCAACCAGTCTACTCAGCCCTAAGGAAGCTCTTCTCAAGCTCAAACTCCAAGTTCAACCATGGAGTCTATGTTCAAACAAATCTTAGAAACTCAAGGGAGATTTGCTAAGGACATTGGAGATGAGTTCAAAAATGTCCATTCCAAGATTGATGGGACTTATTCTGACCTCAACAACAAGTACATGCAACTTGCCTCTCATCTCAAAGTTTTGGAGAGCCAGGTTGCTTCTATGTCTTCCTCCTCCAAGAGCCCAATAGGATCCCTACCAGGAAAACCAGAGAAAAATCCCAAGGAATCTTGCAATGTCATCCTCTCTAATACTTCTTCAAAGATTGAGATGTGTACTCATGAGGTAGAGGAGGATGAGATTGAAATGTTTGGAACTGAGTTTGGGGATGTTGAGAGATTTTTTGTGGCCACAGCTGAAGCACATGTTCTGAGGGATGCTACCAAGAAGGCTGAGGTAAAGAGTCTGCAGAAAGCTGAGCCTAGAGCTGAGACACCAACAGTGAAGAGAGCAGACAACAAGCTTAGAGAGGTGAAGCAGGAAGACCTTGAGTTTGAGCTATCACCCTTTGATAAGCTCCCCTTTCCCCAAAGAGTTCTCACCAAAGCTCAAGAGAAGGTGATCTCAAAGTTCAGGAAAGATCTTAGTGATGTTGGAGTCAAGCTTCCAGAGATATCAGGTATGCGTGATGTAGGGGTCAAAATCGGTCAAAGATGCAATCAACACCCGAAAGTCCTCGGAAGGAATCAAGTGACGAATAAAACCAAGAAAAACTAGTTACTCGACGAAATGTCGGAGGGGATGATCGCATCGTAGTCCCGGACATCAGCAGGAGCCGCCACGGCCTAGCCCCGGGCACCGGGGCTGGCACGACCGACCTGGCCCCGGGAGCCGGGCGCCGGCTCGCCCGTGCTGGCCCCGGGCGCCGGGCGCCGGCTCGCCCGCGCTGGCACCGGGCGCCGGCTCGCCCGTGCTGGCACCAGGCGCCGGGCGCCGGCTCGCCCGTGCTGGCCCCGGGCACTGGGCGCCGGCTCGCCCGTGCTGGCCCTAGGCGCCGGGCGCCGGCTTGCCGGTGCTGGCCCCGGGCGCCGGCTTGCCAGTGCTGGCCCCGGGCACCGGTTCGCCCGTCCTGGCCCCGGGCGCAGGGCGCCGGCTCACCCGTGCTGGCACCGGGCGCCGGGCGCCAGGTCGCCTGCGCTGGCACCGGGAGCCAGGCGCCGGCTCGCCCGTGCTGGCTCCGGGTGCCGGCTCGCCAGTGCTGGCCCCTGGCGCAGGGCGCCGGCTCGCCCGCACTGGCACCGAGAGCCGGTCGCTGGCTCGCCCGTGCTGGCCTCGGGTGCCGTGCGCCGGCTCGCCTATGCTGGCACCGGGCGCCAGGCACCGGCTCGCCCATGCTGGCACCGGGCGCCGGCTTGCCCGTGCTGGCCCCGGGCGCCGGGCGCCGGCTCGCCCGTGCTGGTCCCGGGCGCCGGGCGCCGGCTCGCCCGTGCTGGTCCCGGGCGCCGGGCGCCGGTTCGCCCGTGCTGGTCCCGGGCGCCGGGCTCCCGCTCGCCCTTGCTGGTCCCGGGCGCCGGGCACCAGCTCGCCCGTCCTGGTCACGGGCGCCGGCGCCAGCATTCATGTCCAAGTCCCGGGCGCCCGCGTACTGACTACTCGACAGGTGCGACCTTCTCCCCGCAAAACCGTCTCGGCAACTAGTCCAACTCTACATTTTGTAACTTTGCTCGAAGACTCACCGTTCAACTCCTTGAAGACATGAAACCTGAGAACCCCATTTCGTTCTGGTCGAAATAAATCGGTGATGCAGCGTGGTTTATATTATCGTTTGGTTTTGGTTTCTTTTATTTCCTTTTTCGTTTGGAGTTATCCTTTTTGGTGTTTATTGCATTATTATTATAATTCCTTTTCTTATAAGGATTAGGGTTTTTATTTAGCTATATAAACAGACGATCCCTTAGCTTGTGAGGGTACGTTATATTTTTGATTATTAATCTAAAGAGCTTTGGTGTTCTTAAACCTTGCAATCGGCTAGAACTAGGTGTTCTCAACGATTCAGGAAGACTTTGATCCTAGGTATTCTCAGACTAAATAGGACTCATTGTGTTATCGTAGCGAGAGCTACATCAGTTGGTATAAGAGACAACCGGTTTTAGATTTCTCAATCTAAAATACGATCATGGCACCAGGGAAAGTTATGGACAAGCAATTTGAAGAGATACGTCATGTGTTCGAGACGTTTACAGCTGGGTTACAAGCAGCGTTACAAAAATCGGTGGCAAACGCCTTAACAACGGTTCTACAAGAGCAACACAATCTACACGAAGCTCCTGCAGATCTACACCAGCAAATTTGTGTTTCACCACAAGCAGATAATGTCTTCTTCCACAACGAAGACGGAGATGTTGATCCTCTCAAAGAGATCATCGGAGACCCAATCTTTGATGTTTATGAGGATACCGATAAGAGTTTTGATGAGTGTGTTGATAACAATCCAACCTCTGACGTTGTTGAAAAAGAAAACGACATAAATTTCACCAACATTCAAGAGATGGATCCTACACTTATCGATTGTGTTCATGTGATCGGCAAATTTGGCATGATAGACGATACATATCTGAATGTGAGGAACCCATTGACTTGTGGTAATCCTGCAAGTCAAAGTCAGTTTCTCAATAGTGACCCTCCAGATCGAGGCCGTGCCAAATTTTTCTTGACAAACCATCATCTAGAAGCTAACAGTGAGACACTAGACCATGTGGTATCGACAATAAAACAGATCGTGATGACTGTGGAGATTTTTAAAGATGAGATCTATATTGCTCCTTATTATTTCTCCAGTTATATTACCTACGATCAATGTGAACCGCTAGGTTGTGGTTGTCGCAATAATCGTTTTCTTCGAGTTCTTTGTCCAGATGGAAGAGCTCAAGAGGAGCGTGAGGAACCACCAGATCCTGACCAAAGCAGTGATCTGTTCCACCAGCATACAAAACGTGTTTATAAAGGTTCCGTGTTTGACAGAGATGAGGAATCAATCTTTGAGCAAGACCGAAGTTGCAAGGACACGCCAAGAGTTCCGTATGTTGGGGATATAATACACAATGGCAAGAGGATTAATCTTACTTGTGCTCATGTAGGAATGATGATGTTTCACGATTTTGTGATACAGCTTTCACCATTGCTATTGATCAGTGTGAGTCTGTATCGAAAGATTGTAAACACAAGGTCAAGATGCTCATTACTGTTCCATTGTTGGTCAAGCGTCTATCATGATTTTATCTGTGTACTGGTTAAGAACAATATTGATTGTCGAAACATACGACGAGGGAATAATGTGAACTGGCTTCTTCCATGGTTGAGATCGTTTCTTCTAATTCCTTGGCAAGGTGGGAAAGACATAATTAATTTCTGTGAGGATGAGCTCAGTTTTGCAGCTTTTGATGACAAGTGGTACTTGAGAAAGTGTGAAGCTTATTTTGTTTTGTCGCTTGTTCACTGGACCCACCAAGACAAAGTTTCAAAGTGGGTGGTAAGAGCTGTGTGTCGTCTACAACTCAGTATCAGTTATACAGTTGCGACAAAATTTTGTTGGATTGAAGTTTCTTATGAATCAAGCAAGGCATTGTTATACTTTCAGTCTGCTTTTCACCATGCGCATGAAGTGATACCAGATTTGCAATCCATTGTTGTTACCTCTGTGAGGATTCAGTGTGATTCATTCATGACCGTTTTATTTGATGAAAAAGGTCTAACAAAGCTTATGTGGCCAGCATGTGCTCTTGGATTCTGTAATACCCCGATTTTCCAAAATAAAATAATAAATAATATCTCATAAAATCTCCATTTATTACTTCTCAAAAGTCAACTCGACGCAATAAATCTCATAAATATTCATAAATCCAAATGAAGAGATAAATCTGATAATATCGATAAAAGCGTAAAACCGAAAGTCTGAAAATAATAAAATAAACTCCCAAAAGCACCAAGGTAAAAGCAATCACTCCTGTCCGGCAGTCACACCAGAAAGGAAAGAAAGGAGGGTGAGCAACAGGGGAGTCACTCAGTGAGGTATGGGATGCTAATCCACAAACCACTGACTCAAGAAAATAGAACTCCCACTATGGAAGTTTAGCTCTAACATGAACAAACAAGACGCCTAAAGCATCACACAAAACAAGCAAAGCGCTGATAGTGCATAGCTAAACCACACACCCCGCATCTCCTCATACGGATATACATACGTGGCGTCGCTAGTACAGTCTGTCTCTGTACCCCCGCCCTCCAAAGCTGCTTCAGATGCAAACGTCTCTGCACCAAGCACCACACAAATTGCATCGCTAGCCCAGACGTCTCTGAGCCCCCGCCCCTCCAATAGTGGCGTCGATAGTCCAGGCATCCCTGAACCCCCGCCCTCGCACATAGTCCCTACTCATAACTATGTGTACGTATATATATATATATATCATTACTCAACATCACACAATCCAATCAATAGTTGAATCCTCTAGACCCCTAGTTCCGGTTTACAATGAAAGAATTAACTACCAAACAAGGACTCAAGCAGACACATTCATGTTTCGAAATCAAAACTAACATAGAGAGAATTCTACACTGGTACGGGATTTATGGAGTAGACCCTCACCTTAGCAAAGTGGAAAAGTAGTAGCTATGAACTCCAACTGCTCAAATAGACTCCAAATCTGAATTCAGGGCGAAAAATCGAGTCAGAACGCCCTTCGAACGGTCAAAAACGGATAACCGGAAGTCTGGTCAAAAAGTCAACCCGCAGGTCAAAGGGTCAACCCGGTCAACTCTGACCCAAGCCGGTCAACCCTTGACCAAATTGAAATCGAATTGAACCGCCGGTTTTCCTTAACCGGATTCGATTTCAATTGGACCAGAATCAAATAAATTAAAACCCGGTTAAATCCTAACCAAAAATCAATTTCCAATAACCGCCGGTTTAATCATAACCACAATCCAATTAACCCAAACCGAAATCAATTTCCAATTGACAATTAACCAACCGGTTAAACCGGTCAGCGAGTTGACTCGCTGAGTCAACTCGGCCGAGTTGCCGAGTCAACCGGCGAGTCACCGGTGACCGGTCGCCGGCGGCGAGAAAGGCGGCGGCTTACCGGAAAAGTCACCGGCGGCGACGGCGGCGCGGCGGCGGACTCCCGGCGGCGGACGGACGGCGGCCGGCTACGGCTGCTCCGGCGAACGGTGATCGGAGACGGTGGCGCGTGGACGACACGCGCGGCGGCTCCGGTGGACTGCGGCGGCGACGGCGGCGCGTGAATCTCACGCGCGCGACTTCTCCCTGCGCGTGGCAGCGCGTCGCGGCGGTTCTCCGGCTGATCTTTCTGCTCCGGACTCCTCTCGACGTCACGAACACGATGGTGGCCTTGGATTTGCGAAATACCTCACGGTTAGAGAGATATGATCGATTTACTAAACGGACGAAAAATAAATCTAAAGCCACGGCGGTTCCGGTGTTACCTGCGGCGGTTAACGGCGGTTCAACGACGGGTCTACCCTCTGACAATGGTGGCTGCGACGGTACGGACTCAGATCTCAACGACGGCTCGGTTTCTGCAGAGATTCGACGTCTTAAGCTTTTTTTCTGAATAACAAATAGGCAACCACTCTTTAAATAGGTTCATACCTAGGGTTTCCTGCGATGGGCCTGGGTCTTGCTGGACCAAACTTACTGGGCCGGAAAATGGGTCGTTACAATTCTCCCCCACTACAAAAGAATTCGACCCCGAATTCGGCTCCTGAACAGACTGTCCAATACCATCCTGAAAAAGCTCTGGATAATCAATCCTCATCTGAGTCTCGGACTCCCAGGTTTCCTCCTGGATCCCGTCTCTTTCCCAACGAACTCTAATCATACTGGTCATCATCCCCTGAACAGCTTTCACTTGACGCTCAACAATCTCAACTGGCTGACAAGGTGCAGACAAATTTTTACCAAGATCCCTTGGCGGCTGAGGCAAAATGAGTTCTGGCTCTCTCACAACTTTCCTCAGAACAGACACGTGGAACACATCGTGGAAGTCTGACAACTCTGCCGATAACTTTAATTTGTATGCAACTGCTCCAATGCGCTCCAAGATAGGATACGGTCCCATATATCTCGGTTTAAGCTTCTTTAGCTTCCGAGTCTTAGATCCTCCCTGAAATGTCCTCATTTTCAGGTATACTAAGTCTCCCACCTGAAACTCCAAATCTTTACGGCGCTTATCTGCATAACTCTTCTGACGGTCATGGGCTTCCTTAAGCCGAGTCTTAAGCATCTCTACTTGCTCTACCGTTTCTTGAACCATTGCTGGTTCTAAGCCTCGTCTCTCCCCCACTTCTGTCCAACAAAGTGGTGTACGACAAGGCCTCCCATAAAGTGCCTCATATGGAGCCATCCCAATACTCGAGTGATAACTGTTGTTGTAGGCAAACTCCACTAGAGGTAGATACTTCCCCCAACTTCCTTCCCAATCCAGAACGCAAGCTCTGAGCATATCCTCCAATGTCTGAATAGTCCTCTCTGACTGCCCATCTGTCTGTGGATGATAGGCTGTACTCATATGGACTTTTGTCCCTAGTGCCTTTTGAAAGGCTCCCCAAAAAGCAGATGAAAACTTTGTATCCCGATCTGATACAATGCTAGCAGGAACTCCATGCAATCTCACAATCTCATCGATGTAAATCTGTGCCAACTGCGTAGCTCCATCTGTTTTCTTAATCGCTAGGAAGTGAGCAGACTTGGTGAGTCTATCCACAATCACCCAAATAGCATTCTTCCCACCAATAGTTACCGGAAGTCCAGACACAAAGTCCATAGTCACCATATCCCACTTCCATTCTGGTAATGGCAGGTTCTGCAGTAACCCGCTAGGCACCTGATGCTCAGCCTTAACCATCTGACACGTCTGACACTGCGATACAAATGTAGCAACATCTTTCTTCATACCAGGCCAATGATAATAACGCTTCAAATCTCTGTACATCTTGGTGTTGCCCGGATGGACAGAGAATCGTGAGTTGTGTGCTTGCTGTAAGATTTCCTTTCTCAACAGCTTATTATCTGGTACACAAACTCGGTTCCGATACATGTACATCCCATTCAGAGCTGTATGATATCCAATACTCCCAATCTCGATCTGCTTAACCAAAACTTTATCATCATCCTGTACTTTGCGTATCCTCCATAACAAATCTGATTGCTCCAAAGCATCAAGACCCGATGTCTCTCCCTCTGCAGTTACTGCAAATAATCTGAGACTAGCAAGTGTCCCAGTCAGCTCCTGAACCTCTTTGGTTCCTGAAACATCGCTCCTGCGTCTACTCAAGGCATCTGCTACATGATTAGCCTTACCCGGATGATAAGTAATATCCAAGTCATAATCTGCTAACAACTCCATCCATCTACGCTGCCTCAGATTCAAGTCTGCCTGAGTGAAAACATATTTCAAACTCTTGTGGTCTGTGAAAATTTGCGCTTTTTCCCCATACAAATACGATCTCCAGATCTTCAGCGCAAACACAACTGCTGCTAACTCCAGATCATGAGTAGGGTAGTTGACCTCGTGAGGTCTCAACTGACGTGATGCATAAGCAATAACATGACCCTCCTGCATCAACACACAACCCAGTCCAGTACCTGATGCATCTGTATAAACCTCATATGGAATCCCAGGCCTCGGTAGTACCAAAACTGGTGTACTCGTCAACTGGCGCTTCAACTCAGTGAAACTCTCCGAGCACGCATCTGTCCAAACAAACTTAACATCCTTGCCTGTCAACTGAGTCATCGGTTTGGCGATACTGGCAAAACCCTTAACAAATCTCCTGTAATATCCTGCTAGACCAAGAAAACTGCGGATCTCTGTAGCAGTCTTAGGTGTAGGCCACTCAGATATCGCTGTTATCTTCTCTGGATCTACTGCAACTCCTGCCTCTGAAACCACATGACCCAAAAATCCAATCTTTCTTTGCCAAAAGCTGCATTTACTCAGCTTAGCAAACAGCTGATGCTCTCTTAGCTTATCCAAAACAATCCGCAAATGCTCTGCATGCTCCTCTCTGCTCCGAGAATAAATCAAGATATCATCGATGAAGAAAATCACACACTTATCCAAATGCTCACGAAACACATCATTCATCAGCTTCATGAATGCCGCAGGTGCGTTCGTCAACCCAAATGGCATCAATACAAACTCATAGTGCCCATAACGTGTACGGAAAGCTGTCTTCTGCACATCCTCATCTGCAATCGCAATCTGGTGGTAACCTGATGCCAAATCAATCTTAGAAAACCATGAAGCTCCCTGCAACTGATCCAACAGCTCGTCGATACGCGGAAGCGGATACTTATTCTTGATTGTCACCTTATTCAAACCTCTGTAGTCAATACAAAGCCTGAAACTTCCATCTTTCTTCTTCACAAACAATACTGGTGCTCCCCATGGTGAAGTACTAGGCCTGATGAAACCCTTACTCAACAGCTCCTCCAACTGCTTTTTCAGCTCTGCCATTTCTGTTGGCGCTAAACGGTATGGAGCTCGTGAAACCGGTGTGGTCCCCGGTTCCAAATCAATAGTGAGAGCATCTCCTCTGGCTGGCGGCGGCCCTGTTAAAGCCTCAAAGACATCCTCAAACTCAGCAACCACTGGGATATCTTGTAACTCCTGATGTCCAACATCCTTAACCATCTTGATAGTCACGAGAAATCCCTCTGCTCCTCTCTCCAATAGATCCTCTGCTTGCAACATGGAAATAATAGAAATTCCCCTCTGCGCGGGAGTACCCTCAAATGTGATCTTCCCATCACCTCTGGAAATATGAACTCTTGCCCTTGGACAATCTAAAACCACTCGATGTCGGGTAAGCCAATCCATCCCAAGTATAACATCATAGAATTCCAGTTCCATTTCTGCCAAGTCCCCGGTGAAATCGACACCTCCAAGTAAAACCGGTACATCTCGATGAACGCCGATGGTTCCCAACCTCTCAGTGCCGGCTGTCCGAATCTGCTTAGCTTTTGGCTCAAAGACACCTTGAAAGTGCCAAGACTTTACCAAACGCGAACTCACGAAGCTGTGGGAAGCTCCGGTGTCGAAAAGAGTGTGAGCTGACTCACCTCCAACAGATACCACTCCTACACACAATTTATTTTCTAACTACGCATAACAACCACCAAAGCACAAAATACACAAAAATAACAAGCGTGACAAGGATACATACCGGCTATCGGCTCAGCTCCGCTGCCATCTCCCAAAGCATACACCCGCGGAGCGATGGCCTGGCGCTTGGCTGGAGGCCCCCTAGTCGGGCAATACCTGGAGTAATGCCCAAACTGGCCGCACGTGTAGCAAGCTCCTGGTGCCACCCCTGTAGCTGCTGATGCTGTCTGTGCTACCGGTGCTGTCTGTGCTGCTGGTGCTGTCTGCACTGCTGATGAGCCACTTTGGGCAACAAATGTCCTGCTCCGACAATTCCTGGCGATATGCCCCCTCTTTCCACACTTGTGGCACTGGACGCTCGACTGATCCCAAGTCCTCTTCTGTGGCTCTGCACTCCTCCCAGTCCTTGGCTGAGTTGCCTTGGATTGTTTCTGTTCCTCAACGAGACATGTCTCCTGCACAACGGCCTTCTCCACCAGATCCTCCAAACTGGTGTAATTAACCACACTGCATCTGCCACGGAGATCCACCCGCATCCCATTAAGGAACATCCTCATCAAATCCTCCTCATCCAAATGGTTGCCAGCAAACATACGAAGCTCCAGAAACTCATGCTCATACTGCCTGACGGTCTTGCCACCCTGGGTCAGATGCTGGAACTCATTCCTCTTCTGGTGTAAAGCTTCCCTGGGAAAGTATTTCTTGTCAAACGCGGCAAGAAACTCAGTATAGGTCGGATAATCCTCAACCTCACGCATCGAGCACACTCCCTCCCACCAAACTGCTGCATCATCACGCAGATATAACTCTGCAATATTCAGGCGAAGGTGATCTGGACACTTGATAGTCCTCAAACACTTGTTCAGTCTGAATTTCCACTGAAAAGCTGCTGTAGCATTCACCGTTCCCCTAAATTTCTCCAGCTCCACATGCTTCATCCGCCCCATCACCCTCATGAGGTCCTCATCAAGTCCCTGCTGCTGCACTGGAATGACAGGTGGCGGTGGTGGAACCTGAAAGACTCCTGGGGCCGGCGGATTACCCTGAACCTGGATAGGGGCGCCCTGCTGCACATTAATCTGTGGCCCATGCTGCACCTGAATCTGCGGACCACGAGGCAACTGATGTGCCTGACCCTGCTGAGCCTGTCCCTGCTGAGCTGCAGCCAACTGCCTGGCAACCTCCTGTGCAGCTACTCTAGCAGCCTCCTGGGCAGCCTGCTGAACTACTCCCTGAGCAGCCTGCTGCACCATCTGCATGATAGCAGCCTGATCGATCCCTGGAATCACTGGCGGTGGGATCACCTGCGGTGGGGGTGGTGGAATCACCTGCGGTGGAGGCGGTGGTGGCACATGCTCACCTCCACCCTCTCGAGCAGTACTGGCGGCCGGGTTACGAACAACTCTCCTACGCGGCGGCATCTGAAAGGAATAACACAAGAATTAATCTCTGATGAACTGAATACCAACGATTTAAAGACAATGCCAAACAGGAATGTGCTATCAATTTTTATTTTTAAAATCCCCAAATTCCAAAATTTCAAAATCGTCAAAACCGATTAAAACCGCGTCCCACAAATCGCCATCCCAGGTCAGAACTGGGACGGAACCCCGCTCTGATACCAAATTGTAATACCCCGATTTTCCAAAATAAAATAATAAATAATATCTCATAAAATCTCCATTTATTACTTCTCAAAAGTCAACACGACGCAATAAATCTCATAAATATTCATAAATCCAAATGAAGAGATAAATCTGATAATATCGATAAAAGCGTAAAACCGAAAGTCTGAAAATAATAAAATAAACTCCCAAAAGCACCAAGGTAAAAGCAATCACTCCTGTCCGGCAGTCTCACCTGAAAGGGAAGAAAGGAGGGTGAGCAACAGGGGAGTCACTCAGTGAGGTATGGGATGCTAATCCACAAACCATTGACTCAAGAAAATAGAACTCCCACTATGGAAGTTTAGCTCTAACATGAACAAACAAGACGCCTAAAGCATCACACAAAACAAGCAAAGCGCTGATAGTGCATAGCTAAACCACACACCCCGCATCTCCTCATACGGATATACATACGTGGCGTCGCTAGTACAGTCTGTCTCTGTACCCCCGCCCTCCAAAGCTGCTTCAGATGCAAACGTCTCTGCACCAAGCACCACACAAATTGCGTCGCTAGCCCAGACGTCTCTGAGCCCCCGCCCCTCCAATAGTGGCGTCGATAGTCCAGGCATCCCTGAACCCCCGCCCTCGCACATAGTCCCTACTCATAACTATGTGTACGTATATATATATATCATTACTCAACATCACACAATCCAATCAATAGTTGAATCCTCTAGACCCCTAGTTCCGGTTTACAATGAAAGAATTAACTACCAAACAAGGACTCAAGCAGACACATTCATGTTTCGAAATCTAAACTAACATAGAGAGAATTCTACACTGGTACGGGATTTATGGAGTAGACCCTCACCTTAGCAAAGTGGAAAAGTAGTAGCTATGAACTCCAACTGCTCAAATAGACTCCAAATCTGAAATCAGGGCGAAAAATCGAGTCAGAACGCCCTTCGAACGGTCAAAAACGGATAACCGGAAGTCTGGTCAAAAAGTCAACCCGCAGGTCAAAGGGTCAACCCGGTCAACTCTGACCCAAGCCGGTCAACCCTTGACCAAATTGAAATCGAATTGAACCGCCGGTTTTCCTTAACCGGATTCGATTTCAATTGGACCAGAATCAAATCAATTAAAACCCGGTTAAATCCTAACCAAAAATCAATTTCCAATAACCGCCGGTTTAATCCTAACCACAATCCAATTAACCCAAACCGAAATCAATTTCCAATTGACAATTAACCAACCGGTTAAACCGGTCAGCGAGTTGACTCGCTGAGTCAACTCGGCCGAGTTGCCGAGTCTGCCGGCGAGTCACCGGTGACCGGTCGCCGGCGGCGAGAAAGGCGGCGGCTTACCGGAAAAGTCACCGGCGGCGACGGCGGTGCGGCGGCGACGGCGGTGCGGCGGCGATGCGGCGGCGGACTCCCGGCAGCGGACGGACGGCGGCCGGCTACGGCTGCTCCGGCGAACGGTGATCGGAGACGGTGGCGCGTGGACGACACGCGCGGCGGCTCCGGTGGACTGCGGCGGCGACGGCGGCGCGTGAATCTCACGCGCGCGACTTCTCCCTGCGCGTGGCGGCGCGTCGCGGCGGTTCTCCGGCTGATCTTTCTGCTCTGGACTCCTCTCGACGTCACGAACACGATGGTGGCCTTGGATTTGCGAAATACCTCACGGTTAGAGAGATATGATCGATTTACTAAACGGACGAAAAATAAATCTAAAGCCACGGCGGTTCCGGTGTTACCTGCGGCGGTTAACAGCGGTTCAACGACGGGTCTACCCTCTGACAATGGTGGCTGCGACGGTACGGACTCAGATCTCAACGACGGCTCGGTTTCTGCAGAGATTCGACGTCTTAAGCTTTTTTTCTGAATAACAAATAGGCAACCACTCTTTAAATAGGTTCATACCTAGGGTTTCCTGCGATGGGCCTGGGTCTTGCTGGACCAAACTTACTGGGCCGGAAAATGGGTCGTTACAGGTTCTTCATGATTTTTATTCAAGCATTCCCGACAATGTTTCTCTTTGCTACCGTTACGTTACAATATGGGTTACACCGTGGCGCTTCTAAGCAGGGACTAAGATTTATGTTTGATCAACAAGTGTATGCCAGCATATCATTTATGGCAGCTATTTATGAGGAAGAGTTTGCTTTCGATGCAAGTAACCTGCTTTGTTTCTTTTCTGTGCATGAGCTGCCACAGTTCGTTTGCGGCAGCGTGTCTTTGAGTGCACGTGGTCGAGTAATGGTGGTGGACGGAAAAATCTGCTTGGTGTCTCATGTTCACATTTCCATATATTTCAGAAAGGGACAAAGGTTCATCGTCATGTGCCTTATTGAGTTTAAGAGAAAAGACTGCTTAGAGAAGAATGGTCAAAAGTTTCAGAATCAATATCTCTCTCTCACCGTGCGTGGCAAGGATATAGCTCTCTTTACAAAGATTAACAGTAGCAGCATCAAAGTTGGTGGAATCATTGAGATTTCCCTCAGTCCTCCCAATCAACTAGTCAAAGGAAAGGACGAGCTAGGCGCTGGTTTCCAGAATATTAATGGTGCTGAGTGTAAAAACAGAGAGAGATGGATCACAAAAGAAGACGATGTTCGGAATGTACGTTTGTGGCTTAACTCGTGCTTCTTCACTCCTTGGGTTAGTCTGCATTTCTCTGATGATGTATTGGTATGTGGAGATTCAGCTGAGTTGATGTTCTCTCATTCAAATCCATTACAAGATGGGTCATTATCAAAAGTTTCTACACGTAGAAAGAGAATTAGGGGTAGCAAAGCATGGGGTTTGAAAGATATATTGGATGAGAATCTTGTGGTGTTGGCGTTGATGGACTCAATTCATATTCTCCCGCATCAGTGGGTACTACCAGCTCATCTTATTTTACTGGTGGTAACAGGAGTTGTGCATGGTACACTCATGGACGGTGTGGTGGTAAATATCCATGACATTAGCACTTGTGCAAATATTTTGGAGGATGTCACAGAGTACACATTTAGAGCTGTTGCGTTTTCTCCAAGATGTCTGTCTCTCGTGGGTTATTTTTGGATCTTAGTCATCATAGACGGGGGTGAATCTTCATTTCCGTATTCTCCATGGATTCGCAAACCTCTTTCTGCGACCACATCATTACAAGCTACATGCTACTGCGACCTTTCAATGGACAACAGGGGTCACACTTTCACCATCATATTGGATATTTTCGGGGGATCTTTAGTGTTTTTGGCGGAATTTTCAATACACATTGGGGATCTACAGCTTGTGCTAGTCAACAAAAGTGTTTGTATGGCCTCTCGTGTTCAATGTCCACCGGTTCTTAGTGGTAACTGAAAGCACTTTGTGATCATGAAAACTACAATGTTTTCTTTTGTGAGACCACTGTGGAGTTCTTTGATGTCAGAATCCGTGTGCTCGCACATCCACTTTTTGACATTCCTCTCAACATTACGTGAACTACACCGTGGAGTTTTAAAAAATGAGTTTGACTTTGTGCGTTTCATGAATCATGAGTTTGTTATTGATATCCCTGCATCTTGTGGTGGACATATGGACATTATGGACTCAAGTACGGTGGTTTCTTGGGCTAAATACAAGGCTGCGGCTGATCGGCATCGACGAGATTTACCATTTTACATAGGTGATTGCGTGTGGGATGTTTTAACAGGGGGATGTTTTGTTCCTGGTCCTTATAATCAACTAAAGGCGGGGACGAAAGATCCATTGGAGGTACTTGAGAATGTGGCTGCATTTGCATCAGAACTTTACTTCTACATGATGTTTGTTGTTCTGAAGACATTGTCAAGCACATTCTTATTTACATATCAAATGATGATATTGAAGATTCGAGGACGAATCTTTCTCTATCCTGGGTGACCTGATGCAGCGTGATTTATATTATCGTTTGGTTTTGGTTTCTTTTATTTCCTTTTTCGTTTGGAGTTATCCTTTTTGGTGTTTATTGCATTATTATTATAAATCTTTTTCTTATAAGGATTAGGGTTTTTATTTAGCTATATAAACAAACGATCCCTTAGCTTGTGAGGGTACGTTATATTTTTGATTATTAATCTAAAGAGCTTTGGTGTTCTTAAACCTTGCAATCGGCTAGAACTAGGTGTTCTCAACGATTCAGGAAGACTTTGATCCTAGGTATTCTCAGACTAAATAGGATTCATTGTGTTATCGTAGCGAGAGCTACATCAATCGGGAAGGCTTCGGAAGACTACCAAAAGTTCGGTTGACGAATGGATTTCGATTCATCGTATAAAACGATCACGGTTATTCTAAAAACACCATTCATCTAGACTATACGAGGAGTTGGGGTTCCTTCGGAAAAACAAGCACCATGGCAGCCTAGTCTCTTGCGAAATCGTAAAATGTTCGCAGACGAAACAATGGCCCCAGAAGGCCCAAACACGACCAAGTGGCCCACTTACGACTTTCAAGGAGATCAAGTCGAAATGGACGTGACGGCCCATGTTTATCTTTACATAAAGAGATAAATGTCAAGTTTCCCGAAGATAAATGTCAGGTTTCTTGAAGATAAATGTCAAGTTTCCCGATAAACATGAAGACCGACGAAAATGGAAGAAGCCCGATTCGCGATAGATTCGGCCCAAAGGAGGAATAGACCGTCCTAAGAGGAGTATATAAGGAGAGTTTGGGGCTAGGAGCAAAGGGAGGACTTGAGAGAACTTTTGAGAGCAACATAGCACTTAGAGCAACTTAGGCACTTTTTTCTGTTTTTACTAGCGAGCTGTGACTCAACTAGGTTAGATATAGGTGGCTGGACTAGCGAACTCATCGACAGCTCTTGTAGCCGATCTCTTTCCTAATGTTCACGCTTAAACGCGAATTCGGAAATAAGAACTTTTGCTCTATCTTTTGTTCTTACGATTTTTTCTGATTTACTATTTCTCCGTTATATTGATTGTGTCGTGTGTGGCCCAGCAGATAACCGGGACCTTCAGGGAAGGCTAGGTTTACTTGGCTTTCCTCCAAATCAACAAAACTTGACAGTGCAAATTTCGGTTACCATAGTTTGGCGCTAGAAGGAGGGGGGTACGGATCTATCTCACTCACAACCACACACGCTCGGTCTGATATGGCGACCAACACTGACACCCCGCAAACGCACGACGGAACTCCCGTCGATGCCAACGCAATCAACACTCCAGCTGGAAACGTATCAACGGTCACTGCCGACACCACGATACTCGACCAGATGAAAGAAATGTTCGCCTCCGCTCAAAAACAGGCGGACGAACAAGGAAAACTCGTGGCCTCTCACGCAAAACAGGTTGAAACCTTAACGGCAAAGGCCAAGAGCAAGGCCCCACGAGGGATCACAAGAGCCCGCAGCGGCAGAAGACTCGATTTCGAGACTCCGGGCGATCGAGCTGCACGCGCGGACAAGACTTCTTCAGGCCAAAACCCTGACGAACCTCTCCAACAAGGTGTGCAACCGACTACGGAGAATCTTCCACCTCCCGCTGGGGACAACGAAGAAAACGGCGTTGATATCTCTCGATTTTGAAGAGTTTTAGATTCACATTTTAGCTTATTACGATCATTCTAGGTTGTATTTAGGTGTATATATTGCATTAGATTGTTCATTTGCATAAAGCAGGGTTGGATTGCACACTTGAGAAGTTTGGGGCAAAATTGCAAGGTTATACTTGCAAATTACATAGTTTGTGGCAAGTTTGGGAACCATCAAAAGGCGAGGGACCACTCTGCAAATTCAGAACATTTGCCTGGGTTTATTTGTCAGAATCAGAAGTATAGGATTGATTGGAGAGGACGTAAATGCATTTTCTGGAGTTTTGGGGTCACTTTGTGAAAAGCCAAAAGCCGAAGGATCAAAAGCGCAATAAAGATAAAATCCACCATTGGAAACAATCAAAGCTTTCTCACGACTACGGCGAAGCTCGATTTCGACGGCGACGACGACAGAGCACGGCTTGGAGCTCGGGATTGAACGAGCTCATGATTTCACGAGGGAGATGAACCAGCACGAAGAAGAAGCTCCGCATCAGTGATTGGTTAATCATGACGAAGGAGGTTCGTGACTAGGTGAAGAAGATGACGACGGCGAGCTGGCTTGAAACAGACGGAGCTGAGCACGGCGGAGAGTGACGAAGGTGAAGCAAAGCGGCGGAATTTGGTGGTCATGGATGAGATTCGCGATGAGGATTGGAGCTTGACAAGATTCGAACACGACGGAGTGAAACACCACGAATAAGAAGAAGTTAGAGCTCTGACGCCGAGGTGAGACTGCGAGCTCAGCCACGACGACGGAAAAGGCTGAGCTTGGCTGCGGCGGAGGAGAGAGCACGACCCAGAATAGGACGGAGCTGAGCATGACGACCTTGGCAGAGCAAGATGACGAGGCGGAGAAGCTTAGTCCCGACTCCGGAGCTTCGACGGAGGAAGAAGCGCGGTGGCTTGGAGTAATGAGCATGACGACCTTGACAAAGCACGAGCGGAAGGAATGAGAGAGAAGAGCTTGAGCACGGTGGAGGAGCTCGTTTGGGAGATTGATTCCGCAAGGTTTGGCGCACGGGTAGAACCCACCGGGGTGAAGTACCCGATCGGGAAACAAAGCTCAATCACGCGGGTCATGGTCGCCGGGGTGCACAACCCGCTCGGGAAAGAAGACCAGAGCCAAAAATTAAATGGTTGACCGGTTTATTTCGGTTTGAATTGGTTTAATTGAATCAAACCAGCTCCTTTTTGCCCTCTCTATATATAGTTGTAGACCTAAAAATCCTAATTTTATCTCATTTTCTCTCAAGACTTTGCCTCATATTGTAAAAGCTTGAATCTTTTTATCAATCTAAGAAAGTTCTTCATCTTATATCTTGTTTCTCCTTCTCACAAACATGATTAGCCTTGAAACTCATATAGATTTAAGGTTTTTCATGGAGATTAGAGAGTAGACACACTTTGGATTCATGGGCTAGGGTGATTAAAGCTGATTAGTGAAAATCTAGGGTGATTAAGTGAAGATCTTGGGTGTTTTAGTGTAGATCTATCTTGTTCCTTGCTAGTAGAGTGCTTTTACTGCTTCTTTTGAGTTGGCCTCTCAAAGGTTGAGTTCTAGACATTTCCCGCCCACAAGGTGTTCTATGAGATGTCTGAACCAACTCTACTAAGCTTTTAACATTCTTTACCAAAGATCATTTGTTGTAAAGGTGTTAAGATGGCTAGTAGGCTTGTTCTTAATGATTGCTTGCATGTTATTCAGCCATTGACCATTTGATGTTTGAAATGTGTTAGCAAATCAACATTCTTCTTGACCATAGAGTCTGTTTAGGCTTGTGCCTAGGCCTAAGGTTGTTAGATTGATTGAAAGCTGCCACCTTTAGATCGGATCTACTTGTTTCCTTGCTTGTTGAGGGTTCTTAATGCTATTTTGGTCTTGATCATATCAAAATAGATCTATAGGCATTTCCGCCCGGAAGGTGTTCGATGAAATACCTGAACCATCTCTTCAATGCTTTTAGCTTGCTTTACCTAAGGGATTAATTGTTAAAGGAGCTAAGATTGCTATTAGACTCATTCTTAATGTTTGCTTTGATCATTACATCCAAAGGGATTTGGTGTACTTGGGTGATCATTGCAAAAGAGCATTCATCTAGGGATAGAGCTCGCTTAGTTTTGTTGTTTAGGCATAAGGAGAATGTTTGACTGATTGCTTGCCACCTTTAGATTGGATCTACATCACCTAAAGTCAAATTCCCAGTCCCATGGATCCTATCTTAGCATTTGATTGAGTTCTTGCACTTGTTTCTTGATTGGATTTGAGATCACCTTGTTTATATTTCTAGGAATTTAGCTTGTTACCTTCATCCATCTTCTTGTTTGCTTAGATTAAGGAAGCTTGTGTATTCTTGGTGCTATAGATCACTAGTTGTATGTAGTTCGACAACCTTTCTATACTTTCATTTGACTTGGGAGCCTTGAAAACTTCCACTATCAAATTGGCGCCGTTGCCGGGGAACTAGTAGATTTATCATTAGGATTTCAATCTTTCTTGAGACTAAGCTTTATTTCCTTGCTTTGTTTTGCTTTTGTACAGTTACTAACTTTCTATTCTAGAATTTCTGTTTTGTTGTGATGGGTTCAAGCTACTTTGAGAAGCCACAAGAAGAGGAAGATCACATTGAAGATGAGCCATATGTATATGTGGAGCCACCACCCTTTGATATACGTGATGTCTTGCATATTTTCATGTATTTAGCCATCTTTTTATTGCATTCCTTTAGTTGTAGGCTTAAAATTAGGCTTGTCTAGGATCATTTTGCATTCATTTGTCCCTATCAGGTGTTGGAGCATGTTTTGGTGAGATTTGAGGTATTTGGAGACTTTATGACCCAAAAAGAAGTGAAGAATCAAGATTGGCTATAAGAAAAGAAGTAAAACCAAGAGAAGAGGGTTAGGCCGGGTAGCCTTGATCGGCATCGACGAGATTTACCATTTTACATAGGTGATTACGTGTGGGATGTTTTAACAGGGGGATGTTTTGTTCCTGGTCCTTATAATCAACTAAAGGCGGGGACGAAAGATCCATTGGAGGTACTTGAGAATGTGGCTGCATTTGCATCAGAACTTTACTTCTTCATGATGTTTGTTGTTCTGAAGACATTGTCAAGCACATTCTTATTTACATATCAAATGATGATATTGAAGATTCGAGGACGAATCTTTCTCTATCCCGGGTGACCTGATGCAGCGTGGTTTATATTATCGTTTGGTTTTGGTTTCTTTTATTTCCTTTTTCGTTTGGAGTTATCCTTTTTGGTGTTTATTGCATTATTATTATAATTCCTTTTCTTATAAGGATTAGGGTTTTTATTTAGCTATATAAACAAACGATCCCTTAGCTTGTGAGGGTACGTTATATTTTTGATTATTAATCTAAAGAGCTTTGGTGTTCTTAAACCTTGCAATCGGCTAGAACTAGGTGTTCTCAACGATTCAGTAAGACTTTGATCCTAGGTATTCTCAGACTAAATAGGATTCATTGTGTTATCGTAGCGAGAGCTACATCAATCGGGAAGGCTTCGGAAGACTACCAAAAGTTCGGCTGACGAATGGATTTCGATTCATCGTATAAAACGATCACGGTTATTCTAAAAACACCAGTCATCTAGACTATACGAGGAGTTGGGGTTCCTTCGGAAAAACAAGCACCATGGCAGGCTAGTCTCTTGCGAAATCGTAAAATGTTCGCAGACGAAACAATGGCCCCAGAAGGCCCAAACACGACCAAGTGGTCCACTTACGACTTTCAAGGAGATCAAGTCGAAATGGACGTGACGGCCCATGTTTATCTTTACATAAAGAGATAAATGTCAAGTTTCCCGAAGATAAATGTCAGGTTTCTTGAAGATAAATGTCAAGTTTCCCGATAAACATGAAGACCGACGAAAATGGAAGAAGCCCGATTCGCGATAGATTCGGCCCAAAGGAGGAATAGACCGTCCTAAGAGGAGTATATAAGGAGAGTTTGGGGCTAGGAGCAAAGGGAGGACTTGAGAAAACTTTTGAGAGCAACATAGCACTTAGAGCAACTTAGGCACTTTTTTCTGTTTTTACTAGCGAGCTGCGACTCAACTAGGTTAGATATAGGTGGCTGGACTAGCGAACTCATCGACAGCTCTTGTAGCCGATCTCTTTCCTAATGTTCACGCTTAAACGCGAATTCGGAAATAAGAACTTTTGCTCTATCTTTTGTTCTTACGATTTTTTCTGATTTACTATTTCTCCGTTATATTGATTGTGTCGTGTGTGGCCCAGCAGATAACCGGGACCTTCAGGGAAGGCTAGGTTTACTTGGCTTTCCTCCAAATCAACAAAACTTGACAGTACAAATTTCGGTTACCATAGTTTAGCGCTAGAAGGAGGGGGGTACGGATCTATCTCACTCACAACCACACACACTCGGTCTGATATGGCGACCAACACTGACAACCCGCAAACGCACGACGGAACTCCCGTCGATGCCAACGCAATCAACACTCCAGCTGGAAACGTATCAACGGTCACTGCCGACACCACGATACTCGACCAGATGAAAGAAATGTTCGCCTCCGCTCAAAAACAGGCGGACGAACAAGGAAAACTCGTGGCCTCTCACGCAAAACAGGTGGAAACCTTAACGGCAAAGGCCAAGAGCAAGGCCCCACGAGGGATCACAAGAGCCCGCAGCGGCAGAAGACTCGATTTCGAGACTCCGGGCGATCGAGCTGCACGCGCGGACAAGACTTCTTCAGGCCAAAACCCTGACGAACCTCTCCAACCGGGTGTGCAACCGACTACGGAGAATCTTCCACCTCCCGCTGGGGACAACGAAGAAAACGGCGTTGATATCTCTCGATTTTGAAGAGTTTTAGATTCACATTTTAGCTTATTATGATCATTGTAGGTTGTATTTAGGTGTATATATTGCATTAGATTGTTCATTTGCATAAAGCAGGGTTGGATTGCACACTTGAGAAGTTTGGGGCAAAATTGCAAGGTTATACTTGCAAATTACATAGTTTGTGGCAAGTTTGGGAACCATCAAAAGGCGAGGGACCAATCTGCAAATTCAGAACATTTGCCTGGGTTTAATTGTCAGAATCAGAAGTATAGGATTGATTGGAGAGGACGTAAATGCATTTTCTGGAGTTTTGGGGTCACTTTGTGAAAAGCCAAAAGCCGAAGGATCAAAAGCGCAATAAAGACAAAATCCACCATTGGAAACAATCAAAGCTTTCTCACGACTACGGCGAAGCTCGATTTCGACGGCGACGACGACAGAGCACGGCTTGGAGCTCGGGATTGAACGAGCTCTTGATTTCACGAGGGAGATGAACCAGCACGAAGAAGAAGCTCCGCATCAGTGATTGGTCAATCATGACGAAGGAGGTTCGTGACTAGGTGAAGAAGATGACGACGGCGAGCTGGCTTGAAACAGACGGAGCTGAGCACGGCGGAGAGTGACGAAGGTGAAGCAAAGCGGCGGAATTTGGTGGTCATGGATGAGATTCGCGATGAGGATTGGAGCTTGACAAGATTCGAACACGACGGAGTGAAACAGCACGAATAAGAAGAAGTTAGAGCTCTGACGCGGAGGTGAGACTGCGAGCTCAGCCACGACGACGGAAAAGGCTGAGCTTGGCTGCGGCGGAGGAGAGAGCACGACCCAGAACAGGACGGAGCTGAGCATGACGACCTTGGCAGAGCAAGATGACGAGGCGGAGAAGCTTAGTCCCGACTCCGGAGCTTCGACGGAGGAAGAAGCGCGGTGGCTTGGAGTAATGAGCATGACGACCTTGACAAAGCACGAGCGGAAGGAATGAGAGAGAAGAGCTTGAGCACGGTGGAGGAGCTCGTTTGGGAGATTGATTCCGCAAGGTTTGGTGCACGGGTAGAACCCACCGGGGTGAAGTAACCGATCGGGAAACAAAGCTCAATCACGCGGGTCATGGTCGCCGGGGTGCACAACCCGCTCGGGAAAGAAGACCAGAGCCAAAAATTAAATGGTTGACCGGTTTATTTCGGTTTGAATTGGTTTAATTGAATCAAACCAGTTCGTTTTTGCCCTCTCTATATATAGTTGTAGACCTAAAAATCCTAATTTTATCTCATTTTCTCTCAAGACTTTGCCTCATATTGTAAAAGCTTGAATCTTTTTATCAATCTAAGAAAGTTCTTCATCTTATATCTTGTTTCTCCTTCTCACAAACATGATTAGCCTTGAAACTCATATAGATTTAAGGTTTTTCATGGAGATTAGAGAGTAGACACACTTTGGATTCATGGGCTAGGGTGATTAAAGCTGATTAGTGAAAATCTAGGGTGATTAAGTGAAGATCTTGGGTGTTTTAGTGTAGATCTATCTTGTTCCTTGCTAGTAGAGTGCTTTTACTGCTTCTTTTGAGTTGGCCTCTCAAAGGTTGAGTTCTAGACATTTCCCGCCCACAAGGTGTTCTATGAGATGTCTGAACCAACTCTACTAAGCTTTTAACATTCTTTACCAAAGATCATTTGTTGTAAAGGTGTTAAGATGGCTAGTAGGCTTGTTCTTAATGATTGCTTGCATGTTATTCAGCCATTGACCATTTGATGTTTGAAATGTGTTAGCAAATCAACATTCTTCTTGACCATAGAGTCTGTTTAGGCTTGTGCCTAGGCCTAAGGTTGTTAGATTGATTGAAAGCTGCCACCTTTAGATCGGATCTACTTGTTTCCTTGCTTGTTGAGGGTTCTTAATGCTATTTTGGTCTTGATCATATCAAAATAGATCTATAGGCATTTCCGCCCGGAAGGTGTTCGATGAAATACCTGAACCATCTCTTCAATGCTTTTAGCTTGCTTTACCTAAGGGATTAATTGTTAAAGGAGCTAAGATTGCTATTAGACTCATTCTTAATGTTTGCTTTGATCATTACATCCAAAGGGATTTGGTGTACTTGGGTGATCATTGCAAAAGAGCATTCATCTAGGGATAGAGCTCGCTTAGTTTTGTTGTTTAGGCATAAGGAGAATGTTTGACTGATTGCTTGCCACCTTTAGATTGGATCTACATCACCTAAAGTCAAATTCCCAGTCCCATGGATCCTATCTTAGCATTTGATTGAGTTCTTGCACTTGTTTCTTGATTGGATTTGAGATCACCTTGTTTATATTTCTAGGAATTTAGCTTGTTACCTTCATCCATCTTCTTGTTTGCTTAGATTAAGGAAGCTTGTGTATTCTTGGTGCTATAGATCACTAGTTGTATGTAGTTCGACAACCTTTCTATACTTTCATTTGACTTGGGAGCCTTGAAAACTTCCACTATCAAATTGGCGCCGTTGCCGGGGAACTAGTAGATTTATCATTAGGATTTCAATCTTTCTTGAGACTAAGCTTTATTTCCTTGCTTTGTTTTGCTTTTGTACAGTTACTAACTTTCTATTCTAGAATTTCTGTTTTGTTGTGATGGGTTCAAGCTACTTTGAGAAGCCACAAGAAGAGGAAGATCACATTGAAGATGAGCCATATGTATATGTGGAGCCACCACCCTTTGATATACGTGATGTCTTGCATATTTTCATGTATTTAGCCATCTTTTTATTGCATTCCTTTAGTTGTAGGCTTAAAATTAGGCTTGTCTAGGATCATTTTGCATTCATTTGTCCCTATCAGGTGTTGGAGCATGTTTTGGTGAGATTTGAGGTATTTGGAGACTTTATGACCCAAAAAGAAGTGAAGAATCAAGATTGGCTATAAGAAAAGAAGTAAAACCAAGAGAAGAGGGTTAGGCCGGGTAGCCTTGATCGGCATCGACGAGATTTACCATTTTACATAGGTGATTACGTGTGGGATGTTTTAACAGGGGGATGTTTTGTTCCTGGTCCTTATAATCAACTAAAGGCGGGGACGAAAGATCCATTGGAGGTACTTGAGAATGTGGCTGCATTTGCATCAGAACTTTACTTCTACATGATGTTTGTTGTTCTGAAGACATTGTCAAGCACATTCTTATTTACATATCAAATGATGATATTGAAGATTCGAGGACGAATCTTTCTCTATCCCGGTTGACCTGATGCAGCGTGGTTTATATTATCGTTTGGTTTTGGTTTCTTTTATTTCCTTTTTCGTTTGGAGTTATCCTTTTTGGTGTTTATTGCATTATTATTATAATTCCTTTTCTTATAAGGATTAGGGTTTTTATTTAGCTATATAAACAAACGATCCCTTAGCTTGTGAGGGTACGTTATATTTTTGATTATTAATCTAAAGAGCTTTTTGGAGCATGTTTTGGTGAGATTTGAGGTGTTTGGAGACTTTATGACCCAAAAAGAAGTGAAGAATCAAGATTGGCTATAAGAAAAGAAGTAAAACCAAGAGAAGAGGGTTAGGCCGGGTAGCCTTGACCGGCTACACGCACCCGGACGGATCAGGACGGACCAGCTCGTACGGATGACCGGGATGCCGCGTGCAGACTCGAGCAGCTGGACCATAAGGAGATGCAGGACGTCCGGGGAAGACACGTCCAGGTAGGAGCACCCGGACGATGAAGATTGCTGGACGTCCGGGGAGACATGTCCGGGTACGTACACCCGGACGGAAGAACAAGGCGCGTCCGAGCCGAGAGACGTCCGGGGAGACACGTCCGGGTAGGAGCACCCGGACGATGAAGACTGGTGGACGGCCGGGGAGATGCGTCCGGGTACCTGCATCCGGACGGGCGAACAAGACACATCCAAGCTGAGGACGACCGGGATGGCCTGTCCGGCTAAGAGTACCCGGTCGTGAAGAATGTGCTAGTGACCGGGGTGAGGCGACCGGGGAGAGACGGACGTCGTGGAACCCGGACAGAGCAAGGAACGCGGCCAGCTTGGACGGCCAGGTAACCTAGACCGGGTTGGATGATGTTGCTGCTACCCTGACCGAGTTTTGTGCCTCTTTCCTATTGGTTTATACCCATTTAGCTTAAGGGCTTTTTAGTAATCTTAATCTATGTTTCTAGGGCTTTAAAGCCTAACTATAAGTACCCTTGTTATCCCTAATGTGGGACTTATCTCATTTTCTATCTAAGAACACATAAACCTCTTGAGTAAAGTTTCATCTTGATTCATAATCTCATCTTGTCTTTGTGTTCTTGATTGTTTTGATTTCATATCCTTTCTTTCTCTATATGTTTAAGCTTGAATCTCTCATGGGTTTAAGAGTAAGCATGTGGATTAGTGAGTAGATCCTTCTAAGATCCATGGGTATAGAGAATGATTAAGTTAGATCCAAGGTGTCTAGTGTTAGATCTATCATTTCCTTGCATAGATTTGGTGTTTCTAAAGCTATATTTGAGTTGGCCTCTCAAACATAGAGCTATAGGCATTTCATGCCCGAAAGATGTTCTATGAAATGCCTGAACCAACTCATCTATGCTTTTAGCTTGCTTTGCCTAAGAGATTAGTTGTCAAAGAAGCTAGGATTGCTAATAGATTCATTCTCCTTGTTTGCTTTGATCATTACAGCCAAAGAGATTTGGTGTACTTGGGTGATCATTGCAAAAGAGCATCCATCTAGAGATAGAGCTTGCTTAGTTTTGTTGTCTAGGCATAAGGATTAGATTGATTGAAAAGTTAGCATCTTGGATTGAGGCTTAATCATTTGATATCAAGTCCCTATACCCATGGGTCTCACTCTCCTCATAAGAAAGAAAGTTTTACCTTTTGTTGCATTTTGCTTATTGTTTTAGTTTAATTATCATCCTCTCTAATGATTGCATTTAGATTGAGCATAGGCTTGCATTCCCTCTGTTTCATTGTCACTTAGGACTGGTTCGACAATCTTATATACTACATCATTTGATTAGAACCCTAGAAAAGTTCTTTCATCAAATTGGCGCCGTTGCCAAATTCTAAGTTGATTGTGACATTAGAATTTAGTCACTTGCTTGAGACTAAATCATTTTTCTTTTCTTGTGATATTGATTCTCCTTTTGCATCTTCCTTTGATTTTCAGGTGTATGAACACAAGAAGTAGGGGTGCAACTAACCTGGTTCCCACTGTTGAAGAGATAGCTACACTTGAGAGGGAAATAGCAAGAAGGAGAAGAGAAGAAGAGAAACAAGCTCACATTCAGAGGTTGGGGTTTGAGATGGATGATCACCAGCATCAACCCCAAGATGGCAATGGTCAAGGAGCTGACAACCTTAGACCACAACGCCAGCAACAACAACACCCACAGCGGCCAGCTAGAGCCATTGGTACATATGACCGTCCTCACATTCATGGCAACAGGACGGGCATCCGCGCACCAGCTGTGGAAGCTAACAACTTTGAGATCAAGTCAGGCTTGTTGAGTGTGATTGAGAACAACAAGTACCATGGCTTGGCTGTAGAAGACCCATTTGATCACTTGGACAAGTTTGATAGCTATTGTGGTTTGTCCAAGACCAATGGTGTGTCAGAAGATGCCTTCAAGCTCAAGTTGTTTCTATTCTCTCTAGGAGATAAGGCACGCCAATGGGAGAAATCTCTACCTAGTGACTCCATCACTACTTGGGATGATTGTAAGAAGGCATTCTTGGAGAAATTCTTCTCCACATCAAGGACAGCCAAGCTGAGGAATGAGATCTCTAGTTTCCAGCAGAAGAACTTGGAAAGCTTTAGTGAAGCATGGGAAAGGTTCAAGGGGTATCAAGATAAGTGCCCACATCATGGCTTCTCAAAGGAGAGTTTGCTCAGCACATTCTATAGAGGTGCCCTTCCTGAGTTTAGAGCAAGATTGGATACAGCAAGCAATGGTTTCTTCCTGGGCAGGTCTGAAGAAGATGCTGAGGAGCTGGTGGACAACATGGTCAAGAGTGATTCAGTTTACAGTGGAGAACATGACAGAGCTGATAGAACAACCAGAGCTGATGACAACCAGACCAAGAAGGAAATCAAATCCTTGCAAGAGAAGATAGACTTGCTGATTGCTAACCAAGCCAAGCAGGAGCAGATTCACTTTGTGGGTGGTCCAAATCAAGAAACTCCTCCTAAGGTTAATGAAGTTGAAGGATTAGAAGGGCAAGAAGAGCTTTTCTTCATCAACAACAATGGTTCTTGGTACAGGAAGGAGCCTAACTTTCAGTACAACAATTACCAGCAAAGGTCTTACCCCAACAACCAGCAAGGAGGCTATCAACCAAAGCAAAACACTCAGCAAGGGAACTACCAGCCTAGGCAGTATCCTCCTCCTGGTTTTGCAAACCATGGCAATCAATCTACTCAAGCTCAAGGTAGCTCCTCCCAAGCTAAAGCTCCAGATTCATCTATGGAAGCTATGTTCAAACAATTGTTGGAAGGTCAAGCTAGAGCAGCCAAAGACATTGGCCATGAGTTCAAGACTGTTCACTCCAAGATTGACAGCAGCTACACTGAGCTAAACAACAAGATTAGAGCTTTGGAGAATAAGTTTGCTTCTATGAACTCTCAGCCAAGTCGCCAACAAGGAACATTACCAGGAAAGGCTGAGCAAAACCCCAAAGAACCAATGAAGGCAATCACTTTGAGAAGTGGTAGAGAGCTACCTCCAAGAACTCTCCCCAAGGATGGTGAGAAACTAAGTGGGGGGGGGGGGGTGGCTATCAACATTGATGATGATGTTGTGATTTTGGATGAGAAAGTTGATGAGGAGATTCTAGAAAAGATTGTTGAAGCTAAGGGTAAAGGAAAGGTTGGAGAAGAGAAGAAAACACCAAAGCATGGTGAAGTTGCCACTCCAACAAAAGTGTCTTCTTTTGTTCCTCCTCCCTATGAACCTAAGCTGCCATTTCCTGGAAGATTCAAGAGGCAACTTTTGGAGAAGTACAAAGCACTCTTTGAGAAGCAATTGAGTGAAGTTCAAGTCACAATACCAATCATTGATGCCTTCATGCTTGTCCCTCAATACAACAAGTTCTTGAAGGATGCTGTGGCTGCCAAGAAGAAGGAAATGGAAGGCATGATGGTTCTTACTCATGAGTGCAGTGCCATCATCCAGAGATTGACAATCCCTAAGAAGCTAGAGGATCCAGGCTGCTTTACCCTACCTTGTGCCATTGGTCCTTTGATGTTTGAGAGATGTCTATGTGATCTGGGATCTAGTGTCAGTCTCATGCCTCTATCTGTTGCCAAGAAGCTTGGGTTCAGCCAATACAAGAAGTGCAAACTCTCTTTGGTGCTTGCTGACCGCTCAGTCAAATTGCCCATTGGTATCCTTGAAGACCTCCCTGTAATGGTGGGAAATTGTGAAATCCCCACTGATTTTGTTGTTCTTGAGATGGATGAAGAAGCAAGAGACCCCTTGATCCTTGGAAGACCATTCTTAGCCACAGCAGGAGCCCTTATCAATGTGAAGGAAGGCAAGATTGATCTTCATTTGGGGAAAGAGCACACTCTCCATTTTGATGTCAATGAGGTAATGAAGAGGTCAACTGTGCAAGGCCAAGTGTTTTACATAGAGGAGTTGGAAGCTCTTGCTGATGAGCTCCTTGAAGAATTGGCACTTGGAGAGTTGACAATAGAGGACCCTTTGCAGCATGCTTTGACAGTGGATAAAGAGGTCCAAGTGGTTGAAAACAAAGAGAGTGAGGCTATTCCAGCCATGCTGGATTCTCGCAAGAAGATTGTTGATAGAGGCCAGTATGAGGAGCTCAAAAAAGAGGTGCACCAAGCTGTTTCAGCCACTCAACAAGAGAACACCAAACAAGATGATTGGAGTGAGCTCAAGGCACCAAAAGTCGAGCTAAAACCTCTTCCCCGTGGTGTAAGGTGCGCATTTCTAGGCCCTAATGAGTCATATCCTGTCATTGTGAGTAGTGAACTTACTGAACTTGAGTTTTCTCAACTTTTAAATGTACTTAAAAGGTTTAGAAAAGCAATTGGATACTCACTAGATGATATTAAGGGGATATCACCTTCTTTGTGCATGCATAGGATACATCTAGAGGATGAATCAATGACTTCTATAGAGCATCAAAGGAGGTTGAATCCTAACCTTAAAGTTGTTGTAAAGAAGGAGATTCTTAAGCTCTTAGATGCTGGTGTTATCTACCCTATTTCAGATTCTAAATAGGTATCTCCTGTGCATGTAGTTCCAAAGAAGGGTGGTATCACTGTGGTTAAAAATGACAAGGATGAATTGATACCAACTAGAACCATAACTGGCCATAGGATGTGTATTGATTATAGAAAGCTCAACTCAGCATCTAGAAAGGATCACTTTCCATTGCCATTCATTGATCAAATGCTTGAGAGACTTGCAAACCATCCTTTCTATTGTTTTCTTGATGGGTATTCAGGGTTCTTCCAAATCCCCATACATCCCAATGATCAAGAGAAGACAACATTCACATGCCCCTATGGCACCTTTGCTTATCGAAGGATGACATTTGGGTTATGTAATGCTCCAGCAACCTTTCAAAGGTGCATGATGTCTATCTTCTCGGATCTCATTGATGATATAGTGGAGGTATTCATGGATGATTTCTCTGTCTACGGATCTTCGTTTTCTGCTTGTTTGTCCAACTTGTGCAGGGTCTTAAAGAGATGTGAAGACACCAACCTAGTGCTGAATTGGGAGAAGTGTCATTTCATGGTCAAAGAGGGGATTGTGCTTGGACACAAGATTTCAGAAAAGGGCATTGAAGTGGACAAGGCTAAGATTGAGGTAATGGTCAGCTTGCCACCACCAAAGACAGTGAAAGACATCAGGAGCTTCCTTGGCCATGCTGGGTTCTATAGAAGATTCATCAAGGACTTCTCAAAGATTGCTAGACCAATGACCAAGTTGCTGTGCAAGGAGACTGCTTTCAGCTTTGATGAAGATTGCCTTGAGGCTTTCAAGAAGATAAAGGGTGACCTTGTTAGTGCTCCCATTGTTCAGCCACCTGATTGGGATATCCCTTTTGAGATAATGTGTGATGCTAGTGATTTTGCTGTTGGGGCCGTCCTGGGGCAGAAGAAGGATGGCAAAACTCATGTGATTTATTATGCTAGCCAAACCTTGAATGATGCACAGATGAGGTATGCCACAACAGAGAAAGAGATGCTGACCATTGTCTTCACCTTTGAGAAATTCAGAAGCTACCTGGTGGGTTCTAAGGTCATTGTGTATACTGACCATGCAGCTTTGATACATCTCCTAGCAAAGAAGGATGCCAAGCCAAGACTACTAAGGTGGATCCTTTTGCTTCAAGAGTTTGACTTGGAGATTAGAGACAAGCCAGGGATTGAGAATGGAGTTGCTGATCACTTGTCCAGGTTGAGAATTGAAGGTGGAATCCCTATTGATGAGGGCCTCAGAGAAGAGCATGTCTTGGCCATCATGTCAGTGGTAGCAGTCATTGAGACTGGAAAAAAGATTGAAGAGGTTAAGGCAGCTGAAGAGAAGGGACCTTGGTATGCTGATTTGGTTAACTACTTAGCCACTGGAAAGGAACCATTGGGGCTTGCAGGGTATGAGAAGAAGAAGTTCTACAGAGATTTGAAGAGATACTATTGGGATGAACCATACCTCTACACCCTATGCAAGGATCAGATTTATAGAAGAGTGGTGGCTGAAGAAGAAGTTGAAGGAATCCTCTCACATTGCCATGGATCCTCCTATGGAGGCCATTTTGCTCCATTCAAGACTGTCTCAAAGGTGTTACAAGCTGGATTTTGGTGGCCACACATGTTCAGGGACTCACAAGACTTCATTTCAAGATGTGACTCTTGCCAAAGGAGTGGGAACATTACTAAAAGGAATGAGATGCCTCAAAACCCAATCCTTGAAGTAGAGGTGTTTGATGTTTGGGGGATTGATTTCATGGGACCCTTTCCTTCTTCTTATGGCAACAAATACATCTTGGTGGCTGTGGACTATGTATCAAAGTGGGTGGAAGCAATAGCAAGTCCTACAAATGATTCAAGAGTAGTGGTCAAAATGTTCAAGAGCACTATTTTCCCAAGGTTTGGAGTTCCAAGAGTGGTCATAAGTGATGGAGGTTCACACTTCATCAACAAGGTATTTGAGAGTCTTCTCAAGAGGAATGGAGTGAAGCACAAGGTTACAACACCCTATCACCCTCAAACAAGTGGCCAAGTGGAGGTCTCCAACAAGCAAATCAAGAGGATCTTGGAGAAGGTTGTAGGAACCAAGAAGAAGGATTGGTCAGCCAAGCTTGATGATGCCCTTTGGGCATATAGAACAGCATTCAAGACTCCTCTAGGCACCACTCCCTTCAACCTTGTCTATGGAAAGTCTTGCCACCTGCCAGTTGAGCTTGAATACAAGGCATTGTGGGCTGTGAAGCTTCTAAACTTTGACATCAAGTGTGCAAAGGAGAAGAGACTTCTTCAACTCAATGAGCTGGATGAGATAAGGATGGATGCCTTTGAGAACTCAAGGATCTACAAGGAAAAGACAAAGGCCTTCCATGACAGGCACATCCTCAAGAGAGAGTTCAAGGCAGGAGATCAAGTGCTTCTTTACAACTCTAAACGTAAGTTATTTCCATGAAAGCTTAAGTCAAGATGGTCTGGTCCATTTGTGATCAAAGAAGTGAGGCCTTACGGAGCCATCGTGTTATGGGATAAGCAGGGTAATGACTTCACAGTTAATGGCCAGAGACTCAAGGAATACATGGCCACAGTACCAAAGGAGGATGGGACATCAACCCCACTCTCTGATGCTCCCCTTGCCTAACCTCAAAGGAGGCAAAGTCAAGCTAGTGACTTTAAACAAGCTCACTTGGGAGGAAGTCCCATGGTTATCCTTGTAAATATGCATTAGGATTTGTTCTTTTTCAAATAAGCCACTTGGAGAATGGTGAAAGCTTGGGAATGAGTGGGATAAGGCTTTGAGATGGAAGAACTTAAAAAAAAAAAAGGGGGTTGGAGGTTTGGACCGGGTAGGGTGGACCGGGGTCGCCTACCCGGACGTGCAGCATGCTGAATGATCGGCCCGGGGTGCGGTGTCCGGGTGGAAACACCCGGTCGTGAAGCAGACGGACGAACGGACGAAAGGAACGGACCGGGGACGTCCGTCCGGGGTGAGCTACCCGGTCGTGAAAGTGCAGGAACGGACCGGGGACGTCCGTCCGGGGTGAGCTACCCGGTCGGGATTCACTACCCAGCACGACCCGCGCCTCGACCCATGGAGCACCAGACCCGTATCCGCGACCCAGGTAAGGTTTCTCTTCCTTTTTCAAGCCCAAAACCGACCTACCCTGACCCGAACACCCATCCACCCGACCCAGAAACATTTTAAAACCCTAAGCCACCCTCTCTCTCCTCATTTCATCTTCTTCCTCACATTATAATCCTCTCTAGCCTCCAAGAACACAAATTCACATAACTTTGCCAAATCTCAACCAAATCATAAATTTCTTTTTCCCACATCAAAACCTTCTTCCCCTAGACCTAATTCCTTGAACCTTTTCATCTTTATCCTTCATCCAAAGCAAGGTATGGTATCTCTAAGTTCAAATTCGTAACCCTCATGAACCCTAAAAATTTGAACTTGAAATTTGAGCCTTTTCTTGCTAGATTCTTGTAAATTAGACTAGGAAATGCTTATATATCATGCTGGGTAGTTGATTTCATGGTGGAATTGAGATTAATTTGAACTTTGAAAAATTAGGGTTCATGAGATTTGGGGGTTTTTCATAAAGTGCTTGTTTTAGGTTGTTCTTGGGTTAGATTGGATGCTAGGTTGATGGAGAACTTCAATTTAGGCCATTTTAAGCTTGATTGTGCTTAATTTAGTGGTTTTGATTCTTAGAGGTTCTTTTTGCTCATAAAAAAAAAAAAGAAAAAAAATTTTTTTTTGAGCATGAGAATTCTCTAAGTTTTTCTAAAGCCTTTTGCTTAAAAGTTTGTTTCTTGTGAGCAATTGATCATTGGAGTTGTAATTCATATGCTTTTGATCTTATTCCTCATATTGAAAGCTTTTTCCTTCTCAAGCTTACTCTTTTCCAAGGTCTAAAGTTTCAGGTACCAATGGGGAGAAAGAATGAAGCTGATCTTGAAGTTGAGAAGCAAGAGCGTGCAGCAAGACACACTGCTCAGTTTGGGAAATCTTTGGGTTCACAGCCTGGTTCAGAGGAAGATCGCCGCCAGCAAGCCTTGGCTCTTCTAAGGAAGAAGGCACAATCCAAGAAAGAAGGGAAGAGAGTTGTGGTTGATAAGAGTGTGGCTGAAAGTGCTCACAAGCAAGCCTAGAAAGATGGGAATAAAGTTGTTGTTGATAAGAGTGTGGCTGATGGTGCTCACAAGCAAGCCAAAAGGGATGGAAAGAGATTAGCTGTCGGAGACAATGGGGCTGATGGTACTCACATGCAGGCTCCTCCAAAGAGAGCTAAGGCACCAAGAAATTCTGGTGTGGGAGCTCTTGTGATTGAAAAGACAAGCAACAAAGGTGATCATACCCTTACTCACACTATGAGGGCTATGACTCCAACTAGGAGAACACCAGACCCTGTGCAAGAAGTTGTAGAGAGCCTTAACCAGCACAACAAGGAAGAGAAGTTGGCAAGGGCTAGAGCAAAGAAGCAAGGCAAGAAACCAATGATTGCAGAAAATGAAGGTGAAGAGGATGAGATATCTTCTAATGATGAGCATGCTGATCCTAAATCAAAGTATGACAAGAGGGATAGGTCCAAGACACCTACTGAAGATGAGCTGCTAGACTTTTTGAGGAATGGCATTGCTTGGGTCCCCGCCAGATTTGTTCATAAGATGATTTTGCAAGAGCTGTACCTTGATGATGATGTTGAAGAAATGCTTCAGCACATGAAGGTGGGCAGCCTCTACTCAGCAGCTTACCCCACTCACAAAGAAGTCTCTTGCCAATTCTTGGCTACACTAGAAGCAACTTTTCACACTTCCAAGCATGCACAGCAAGGATGGGGAGAGATCAAATTCAAGATTGAGGGTGAGGTGTACTCCATGTCTTTCAAAGAGATTAGTGAAGTTCTTGACCTTGGGGATCAGAAAAACCCTTCACTTCCAACACTCAAGACAGCCCCTAAGGAGAAGACCATTGCTGAATCAATGTGGACCTTATTGACAGGACAAGGAAAAGGGGACCAAAAGAAGGAGAAGAATGGAGCTATTAGGCATCCCACTATGCGCTACCTCCACAGGCTGCTTAACCACACCCTCTTCCAGAAGAAGGAAGTAGGGAATGTTGCTGGAGATGAGTTGAGATTCCTTCACCAAACCGCCCGCCACTTTGTTTCCTCTCCCCAGCTCCCTAGTGTCCCGGATGATTTCTACTCAGAGTTTGGTATGGTTGGTTTCCTTGTACAGCGCCTCATGCACTACAAGAGCTGGGCTTGGACAAACCGTGACTCCGGACCTCAGATTGGTATTGGTGGCTGGATAACCCCATTAATAGCTTACCAAGGGATTGATTTGAGTGATTATGGAGTAAGTCCTACTTTCTTGGATGGAGCTTACCTGAGGAAGGCTCAATTTCTAAGTGGACGGTTTAATGGAACATCTGTCTACTCTTACTCAAGGGGTGGCAAGAAGGCTGAGCTATTGCTTCCTAGCCCACACCTCACTTCCTTGAGCACTTCAGGAGATATCAGCTTTGACATCAGTGAGGAACACCTCCTTAGGAGTCATGGACCTCTTTGCCCGGTGACCCTGCCGAAGGGTGATAAGGCGGTAAGAAAGCACAATGCTTATGACGAGGAGTACACCAGAAGCACCACTGCTCATCTTTTTGGCCCTCCTCGTTACAAGCTTGAGCATTGCACCAGTGTCCTGCCCGTTGGACCCTTACATCGCCCCATCCGAGTCTGGAAACAAGTCACCATCCCTAAGCACCACTGCTGATGAAGATGACTCTGAGGGAGGGGCATCGGCCTCATCCCATGCTCCATAGAGGTACTCCAACACCCTATCATTGTATATACCATTCATCATTTCATTTAGTTTTATTTTTCTTTCTTTGGGCCCTTCTCCACATTTAACAAACACAGAGACTGTGTGAATTAAGTGTGGAGGAGGTGCCAAGTTGCTGATCATCTTGTGTTTTATGTCATAAGCATGCATTTGTAGATAGTTATTGCATACAAAAGCCATAAAAATTTGAAAAAATTTGAAAAGCACAAAAAGAATCATGTAGTTGCATTAGGATTGAGTCTAGATCATTCACTTGCATAAAAAAAAAACAGAAAAATCATCATATAGGTTGCATCATGCATAAGGGGACAAGGATGATAGTTGCCTTGAAAAGATGCTCATGCTAAGTTCTTAAAGTGATACCCTTTATAAGCATAGTAAGTAGCTTGAGCAATCTTAGGATAGCTTGTAAACTTTTTGCCTTGAAATCTCTTCCTAAAGCTTATTTGATTGATTGATGCTATCTCTTTGAAGTTTGCTCCTGTCATATTTAGACTCTAAGTCTCTTGCTCATGGTCCCCTGTGTACTAAGCCATGGATAGAACACTTGAGTTGTCCCTCCCATTCTTTGCCTTTCTTTTTGGACAAGCTCAAGTGGCACTCCACACCCTAAAACCCTTACCTCCTTTCAAGCTTTCATTATTTGTTGAGTGAGGCCTTCTTTGGAAAACTTTACATGTGCATAATGTTGAGAGTATTGGGAACGACAATGCTTGGTCTCCATTTTAGCTAGATTAGACACTCATAATGTCTAGCTTCTAGGATGGGGGTGAGTGTTGTATGGTATGATCTTGGGAAAGTGAAAGGTTTATGAAAGAAAAGGTTGACTCATAGGACTCTAAAGTTATGAGTGATTAAGTCTAGAAGGGATAAGAGGAATGAAAGATTGTAAGCTCTAAGTTGTTAAAAAAGTCTTGGCCCCCATAAAAAAAAAAGAAGAAGAAGAAAAAGAGAAGAAGAAAAAAAAATAAAATAATAATAATAATGAAAAGGGGGCTAGCAATGTCTAGAAAGAGCTGAAAGAGTTTAAAATGTGAAAATTCCCTTGTAGACTTCATTAAGAAAGAGTTTCAAATGAGAAAATATCTTAAGTATTTGGGGGGAATCTTTGGGTGAGAGATGTGAGTGGTATTTTGGCATTGGGAATAAAGATGTGATCTATGTATTTTAGGAAAGGGTAGAACAATGGAGATTGAGCATTGTATGCATGAGTTGATCCTTTTCTTAGATATATTATGTGCAATGTCAAGGCTACTTGTTTTGAGAGTGAACCACCCCTTGAAAGATCCCTTTGAACCCTTTGTTTCACTTGAATAAAACCTTCTACCACCAAACCAAATGACTTGGACCATTTGACCATTTGCAAGAAGTCTTTTGAGTTTGCTTAATGATTGTTAGAGGGCAAATAGAATTGTGGGTTGTGGATTCATGATGAGTAAGTGTAGGGATCAAAGGAGTTAAGATAGGCCTTGTTAAGTTAGAGTTGGATTGAGTTTTTGCTCCTGCTACTTGGTATGTTTATACAAGGTTATCAAGTTGAGAACTAAGAAGAGCATTCTTTTGGCTATGAGTCCCCTCCTTCAAACCTCTCCTCCTTAGTCCTTACTAGTTCACTTGTGGACAAGTAAAGGACTAGTGTGGGGGAGTTGATGTCTTGCATATTTTCATGTATTTAGCCATCTTTTTATTGCATTCCTTTAGTTGTAGGCTTAAGTTTAGGCTTGTCTAGGATCATTTTGCATTCATTTGTCCCTATCAGGTGTTGGAGCATGTTTTGGTGAGATTTGAGGTGTTTGGAGACTTTATGACCCAAAAAGAAGTGAAGAATCAAGATTGGCTATAAGAAAAGAAGTAAAACCAAGAGAAGAGGGTTAGGCCGGGTAGCCTTGACCGGCTACACGCACCCGGACGGATCAGGACGGACCAGCTCGTACGGATGACCGGGATGCCGCGTGCAGACTCGAGCAGCCGGACCATAAGGAGATGCAGGACGTCCGGGGAAGACACGTCCGGGTAGGAGCACCCGGACGATGAAGATTGCTGGACGTCCGGGGAGACATGTCCGGGTACGTACACCCGGACGGAAGAACAAGGCGCGTCCGAGCCGAGAGACGTCCGGGGAGACACGTCCGGGTAGGAGCACCCGGATGATGAAGACTGGTGGACGGCCGGGGAGATGCGTCCGGGTACCTGCATCCGGACGGGCGAACAAGACACATCCAAGCTGAGGACGACCGGGATGGCCTGTCCGGCTAAGAGTACCCGGTCATGAAGAATGTGCTGGTGACCGGGGTGAGGCGACCGGGGAGAGACGGACGTCGTGGAACCCGGACGGAGCAAGGAACGCGGCCAGCTTGGACGGCCGGGTAACCTAGACCGGGTTGGATGATGTTGCTGCTACCCTGACCGAGTTTTGTGCCTCTTTCCTATTGGTTAATACCCATTTAGCTTAAGGGCTTTTTAGTAATCTTAATCTATGTTTCTAGGGCTTTTAAGCCTAACTATAAGTACCCTTGTTATCCTTAATGTGGGACTTATCTCATTTTCTATCTAAGAACACATAAACCTCTTGAGTAAAATTTCATCTTGATTCATAATCTCATCTTGTCTTTGTGTTCTTGATTGTTTTGATTTCATATCCTTTCTTTCTCTAAATGTTTAAGCTTGAATCTCTCATGGGTTTAAGAGTAAGCATGTGGATTAGTGAGTAGATCCTTCTAAGATCCATGGGTTAGAGTGATAGAGAGTGATTAAGTTAGATCCAAGGTGTCTAGTGTTAGATCTATCATTTCCTTGCATAGATTTGGTGTTTCTAAAGCTATATTTGAGTTGGCCTCTCAAACATAGAGCTATAGGCATTTCATGCCCGAAAGGTGTTCTATGAAATGCCTGAACCAACTCATCTATGCTTTTAGCTTGCTTTGCCTAAGAGATTAGTTGTCAAAGAAGCTAGGATTGCTAATAGATTCATTCTCCTTGTTTGCTTTGATCATTACAGCCAAAGAGATTTGGTGTACTTGGGTGATCATTGCAAAAGAGCATCCATCTAGAGATAGAGCTTGCTTAGTTTTGTTGTCTAGGCATAAGGATTAGATTGATTGAAAAGTTAGCATCTTGGATTGAGGCTTAATCATTTGATATCAAGTCCCTATACCCATGGGTCTCACTCTCCTCATAAGAAAGAAAGTTTTACCTTTTGTTGCATTTTGCTTATTGTTTTAGTTTAATCATCATCCTCTCTAATTATTGCATTTAGATTGAGCATAAGCTTGCATTCCCTCTGTTTCATTGTCACTTAGGATGGTTCGACAGTCTTATATACTACATCATTTGATTAGAACCCTAGAAAAGTTCTTTCATCAATACGCATACTCACACCAGACAAAAGGGTGGAGTTGCATCGGCTTCAGAGAATGAAAGAGAATTGGGGCAATCCAATAAGATCCCTGGCACGAATGATCCGGGTACACCTCATTAGGGATCGAGCAGTGTTTGAAGAAAGGGAGGTTACACAACATGAGTTTGATGTTTCTTATGACCTTAAAGAGGTAATGTATTGGGTTCCACCACTCCAGCTGGAACGTACAAGCATTTCCACTTTAGAACTTCAACTTGAGGGAATTTGCTTGCCTTGTGGTGAGAATATTGCCCATGATCTTGATTCTCATGTGCTCATAAATGAATGTCTTGATCTGATATGTGGAACTAGGAAACTAGATGAATTGAGAATAGAAAAGTTTGTTAGAGATCATATTGAAGTTTGTTTTGACAAGAGTTATCTATGTGCTTCATTTGAACTTGAATCTGAGTTTTTCATTCTTAATGAACCTAGACCTCTTCTTGCACTTGCTGATCTAGGGGATGAACTTGATGTGGATAAGCTCTTGCTTGAGATAGAAAACCCTCATGCTGAAAATTATCATGAGAATGTGAACATTGTGTATTATTTGGTTGATAGAGATAGAGTTGACTACTTTGTTAAAACTTTGTTGGAGCCTGTAGTTGACTTTGTGTTTCCACCAAATGCTTTTGATTCTCATGACCATTTGAACCTCAAAGAGCATCTCATGATTCATGATACATCTTTAGTGCAGCTCTTTGATGAAAAATCTGTCTATTTTCTATGGACAGTAGTGTGCTCCTTTGCATACTTGGTTCCTTGTTCTCATAGGAGAAGGACCAAAGGTGCATTGGCTCAGCCTTTTGATACTTATGATTAGCAAGCACACAAAGTCAAGCTAGAGACTTAAAAGAAGCGCGCTTGGGAGGCATTCCCATGTTTATCCATTTTATATATTTCTTTATCTTTCTTTCTTTTGAAGCTTTTTAATAAGGATAGTTGAGGTTTTTCAGGTTGGGTCTAAGGCAGGACAAAAGGTGAAAGGCGGCCAAGCATTGCAACTCTAGACACCCGCCTTCACTTATCCGCTTCAGCCTATCTCTCCCGGTCGCACAAATCTGAGGCCAAGGGTCCTCTACCACCCAATTCAGCCAATAACTCCGAGTATGTGTCACTCCACCCTTGTATATATTTAGTTATCATGTTTATTTCTTTCCCTTAGATCTCTTCTTTGAGCTTACTCGCACACAAGGGACTGTCTGAAGTAAGTTTGGGGGAGAGTCTACTATCTCACACCATTTTCTGGTTTGTTTACTTGTCATGAGTCTCATGCATTGCATTGCATACTTATTTGCATAGAAAATCCACAAAAATTTGAAAATTTTAAGCATTTAGGTTCATATCTTGTTTCATTTGCATCTTTAGGATTGAGTCTAGAAGCATATAGATTGCATTCATGCATTAAGAGCAAACCTTGCAAAGAAATCATGCTTAGTACTCAATATGATACCCTTTGTAATCATGGAAAATAGCTTAAGCATTCTTTTGAAAACTTGTAGACTTCGAGCTTTGAAAACTCCTCTTGAAACTCATTGATTGTTGAAGCTCACCTTTTGAAGTAAACTCCAGTCTTATTTGAACTTGATGTCTCTTGCTTATGGTCCTTTGTGTGCTGAGTCATGGTTATACACACTTGAGTTGTCTCACCTATTTTGCCAATCTTTTTGACAAACTCAAGTGGCACTCCAAGCCCTTAAACCCTTCTTTCCTTTCAAGCCTTCATTGTTTGTTGAGTGAGGCCTTCTTTAGAAAGCTTTACATGTGCATAATGTTGAGAGTATTGGGAACGACAATGCTTGGTCTCCATTTTAGCTAGATTAGACACTCATATTGTCTAGCTTCTAGGATGGGGGTGAGTGTTATAAAGTTTGATCTTGGGAGTGTGAAAAAGAGAGGAAAGAAAAGGTAGACTCTTAGAACTCAAAAGTGATTAAGTCTTTAGGGATAAGCAAATCAAAAGTCTAGCTCAAGTTTGTAATGAAAATCTTGGCCCCCATATAAAAAAAAAGAGTAAAAAAAAAGATTAATAAAGAAAGAGGGCTAGCCAAAGTTAGTATGAGCTAATAATTGTTTAAAAAGTGTAAAAATCCCTTGTAGACTTCAAAAAGTGAAGATTTCTAAGTGAGAAAATGTTCTTGAGAGTTTGGGAAATCTTTGGGTGAGTGAAGAGAGAGTGAGGCTTGGCATTGGGGAATAGAGTAAAATTTGGTTTCATGTTTAGGAAAAGGGTAGGACAATGGAGATTGAGCATTGTATACATGAGTTGATCCCTTTCTTAGATATATTATGTGCAATGTCAAAGCTACTTTGTTTTGAGAGTAAACCACCTTGAAAGATGATCTTTAACCTCTTGATTCACTTTGCACTAAAGCCTTTTTCTTACCAAACCAAATGATTTGGACCATTTGACCATTTCCAAGATTTCTATTGAGTTTGCTTAATGATTGTAAGAGAGTTGATGGATTTGTGGTGAGTGGAATCATGATGATGAATGTAGAGGTCAAATGAGTTAGGATAAGCCTAGAGAAGTTAGAGTTTGACAAAGTATTTGCTCTTGCTATTTGGTATGATTATGCAAGGATATCATGTTGAAGACTAAGAAGAGTTTCTTATGGTGATGGGGATCCACTTTCAAGCATTTTCCCATTGATTGTTTTTTAAGTTTACTTGAGGACAAGTAAAGAACTAGTGTGGGGGAGTTGATATCTCTCAATTTTGAAGAGTTTTAGATTCACATTTTAGCTTATTATGATCATTCTAGGTTGTATTTAGGTGTATATATTGCATTAGATTGTTCATTTGCATAAAGCAGGGTTGGATTGCACACTTGAGAAGTTTGGGGCAAAATTGCAAGGTTATACTTGCAAATTACATAGTTTGTGGCAAGTTTGGGAACCATCAAAAGGCGAGGGACCACTCTGCAAATTCAGAACATTCGCCTGGGTTAAATTGTCAGAATCAAAAGTATAGGGTTGATTAGAGAGGACGTAAATGCAGTTTCTGGAGTTTTGGGGTCACTTTATGAAAAGCCAAAAGTCGAAGGATCAAAAGCGCAATAAAGACAAAATCCACCATTGGAAACAATCAAAGCTTTCTCACGACTACGGCGAAGCTCGATTTCGACGGCGACGACGACAGAGCACGGCTTGGAGCTCGGGATTGAACGAGCTCTTGATTTCACGAGGGAGATGAACCAGCACGAAGAAGAAGCTCCGCATCGGTGATTGGTGAATCATGACGAAGGAGGTTCGTGACTAGATGAAGAAGATGACGACGGCGAGCTGGCTTGAAACAGACGGAGCTGAGCACGGCGGAGAGTGACGAAGGTGAAGCAAAGCGGCGGAATTTGGTGGTCATGGATGAGATTCGCGATGAGGATTGGAGCTTGACAAGATTCGAACACGACGGAGTGAAACACCACGAATAAGAAGAAGTTAGAGCTCTGACGCGGAGGTGAGACTGCGAGCTCAGCCACGACGACGGAAAAGGCTGAGCTTGGCTGCGGCGGAGGAGAGAGCACGACCCAGAACAGGACGGAGCTGAGCATGACGACCTTGGCAAAGCAAGATGACGAGGCGGAGAAGCTTAGTCCCGACTCCGGAGCTTCGACGGAGGAAGAAGCGCGGTGGCTTGGAGTAATGAGCATGACGACCTTGACAAAGCACGAGCTGAAGGAATGAAAGAGAAGAGCTTGCGCACGGTGGAGGAGCTCGTTTGGGAGATTGATTCCGCAAGGTTTGGTGCACGGGTAGAACCCACTAGGGTGAAGTACCCGATCGGGAAACAAAGCTCAATCACGCGGGTCATGGTCGCCAGGGTGCACAACCCGCTCGGGAAAGAAGACCAGAGCCAAAAATTAAATGGTTGACCGGTTTATTTCGGTTTGACTTGGTTTAATTGAATCAAACCAGCTCGTTTTTGCCCTCTCTATATATAGTTGTAGACCTAAAAACCCTAATTTTATCTCATTTTCTCTCAAGACTTTGCCTCATATTGTAAAAGCTTGAATCTTTTTATCAATCTAAGAAAGTTCTTCATCTTATATCTTGTTTCTCCTTCTCACAAACATGATTAGCCTTGAATCTCACATAAATTTAAGGTTTTTCATGGAGATTAGAGAGTAGACACACTTTGGATTCATGGGCTAAGGTGATTAAAGGTGATTAATGAAGATCTAGGGTGATTAAGTGAAGATCTAGGGTGTTTTAGTGTAGATCTATCTTGTTCCTTGCTAGTAGAGTGCTTTTAATGCTTCTTTTGAGTTGGCCTCTCAAAGGTTGAGTTCTAGACATTTCCCGCCCACAAGGTGTTCTATGAAATGTCTGAACCAACTCTACTAAGCTTTTAACATTCTTTACCAAAGATCATTTGTTGTAAAGGTGTTAAGATGGCTAGTAGGCTTGTTCTTAATGATTGCTTGCATGTTATTCAGCCATTGACCATTTGATGTTTGAAATGTGTGAGCAAATGAACATTCTTCTTGACCATAGAGTTTGTTTAGACTTGTGCCTAGGCCTAAGGTTGTTAGATTGATTGAAAGCTGCCACCTTTAGATCGGGTCTACTTGTTTCCTTGCTTGTTGAGGGTTCTTAATGCTATTTTGGTCTTGATCATATCAAAATAGATCTATAGGCATTTCCGCCCGGAAGGTGTTCGATGAAATGCCTGAACCATCTCTTCAATGCTTTTAGCTTGCTTTACCTAAGGGATTAGTTGTTAAAGGAGCTAAGATTGCTATTAGACTCATTCTTAATGTTTGCTTTGATCATTACAGCCAAAGGAATTTAGTGTACTTGGGTGATCATTGCAAAAGAGCATTCATCTAGGGATAGAGCTTGCTTAGTTTTGTTGTTTAGGCATAAGGAGAATGTTTGATTGATTGCTTGCCACCCTTAGATTGGATCTACATCACCTAAAGTCAAATTCCCAGTCCCATGGATCCTATCTTAGCATTTGATTGAGTTCTTGCACTTGTTTCTTGATTGGATTTAAGATCACCTTGTTTATATTTCTAGGAGTTTAGCTTGTTACCTTCATCCATCTTCTTGTTTGCTTAGATTAAGGAAGCTTGTGTATTCTTGGTGCTATAGATCACTAGTTCTCTGTGGTTCGACAACCTTTCTATACTTTCATTTGACTTGGGAGCCTTGAAAACTTCCACTATCAGGCGTCAAACGAATCGACTTGGACATTAGCGATCGATCCGATCATTCGGACGATAGCGCTGACGTTCATCCTAGAAGGACCCGAAGTCAGTCTGCCCGACAGATAGTGTCCTTCGAAAAACCCATGACAGAAGAGGAAGAAGACCTCTACTGGATGGAACAGGAAGAACTGGCAGAGGATCAAACTCGGATCCATCGTAACCAGCGCCGACAAGCTCGGAAGAACGCAGGTAGCGATAGCGAGATCCACGATCTCCGCGAGTCTCTCGCAAAACAGTAGCCGAGGTAAAAGCGGTGAGATCAGAAATTCATCAGGCAACTAGTGCCGCTCCCGAGATCGATAGACTTCTCGAGGAAGCACGAAAAATGCTGTTCACCGCTCGGATCACAGAAACACGCGTCTCGGACCCTGGGAAGATCAGAATTCCCGTCTACGACGGTACCACCGATCCAAAGGCACACTTACAGTCCTTCCAGATCGCGATGGGAAGATGCAAACTCCCGGAGCGTGAACGAGACGCCGGTCACTGTCTTCTCTTTGTCGAGAATCTCACGGGCACCGCGCTCGAATGGTCCTCTCGGCTCAAAAGAAACTCCATCGGAAGTTTCCGCCAGCTAGGCTCGGCATTTCTCAAACAGTATTCCATGTTTATGGATAGAGAGACTTCCGACGTGGACTTATGGAGTCTAGCTCAAAAGGAAGACGAATCACTCCGCGACTTCATGAGAAGGTTCAAACTAGTGATGGCCAGAGTGACGGGTATCAGCGACAAAGTCGCGATCGACTCCCTGAGAAAAACTCTCTGGTACAAGTCAAAGTTCCGAAAGTGGATATTGCTGGAGAAACCACGGACGATCCAGGATACCCTCCACAAGGCAACGGACTTCATCGTCATGGAGGAAGAGATGAGAGTCCTATCGCCAAACCATGGACCGCAGAAGACGTCCTCAAAGAAGAAACCCTCTCGTAACGACAAGTACGTCCATCACGAAGGGGAAGACGTTCAAGGCGAACATAACTACACCATCTACTCGGCGCAGGGCAAAACCTCCGGAAACACCTGGACCAGGAACCAGTACAAGGATAATTCCTACTGCGAGTTCCACGACACCAGAGGTCACTCCACTGAGAACTGCAAGGTTCTCGGCGCCAGGCTCGCCGCAAAACTCCTCGCCAGCGAACTGTCGAAGGTTTAGAGTATAAAAGACTTGCTCCTGGAGTCCGACCGCCCAAAAACCAACAAGACTGTCTCCGAGAACCACGCGCCTGAAAGTCATTCGGGTGAGAAGCGCGGAAGGAGACAGGACGACCAAGGGAACAACAGCAGTCGCCAGAGGGTAAATATGATAATCGGAGGGCCGCAGTTCTATCAAGACTCGGTCTCGTCGATCAAAGCCTACAGGCGAAAAGCCGAGACAAGTTCCAACTGGCTTCCGGACAGCAATATACCCAACCACGCGATCGTTTTCGAGGAACAAGAAACTGTCGGAATCGACAAACCTCATTACGATCCCCTAGTTATCGACCTGGTGATCCAGGATCTCGAAGTTGGCCGCATCCTTGTCGACACAGGAAGTACGGTCAATGTCATCTTCCGCGACACCCTCTATAGGATGAACATCCCACTTGGGGAAGTCATCCCAGAGCCAAAACCTTTGACTGGGTTTTCGGGCGTCACCTTCATGACCCTCGGGCGTATCAAGCTCCCGGTCATGGCTAAGGAAGTTACAAAGATCGTAGAGGTTGCAGTAGTCGATAACCCGGCTATCTACAATGCAATCATGGGAACCACTTGGATCAATTCCATGAAGACAGTACCGTCCACATATCACCTCGGCATCAAATTTCCGACTCCAACCGGAACCGCAGTAATCTGGGGGAGTCAGAAACAGTCGAGACTTTGCTACCTAGCTGAATTCAAACTGCGAAAAGATCAAACCGCCCCTGCGGCCAACCCGAAACGAGCAAAGGAATCATACAACATTCCTGAAAACTCGAAAAAAGATTATCCAGAATCATCCGAACAGGCAACGATTCAAGACAGCGACAAAGTCTCTGAGTCCATCGCCGTAAAAGCAGACAACTCGACCCCCGCACAGACCACCGATCCGGCTAGTACGATCGGAATGGCGACACACAGGGAGTAAAAACGTCCGCAGGAACAATCAGAACTACGAGATGGCTTGATCCTCGAAAGAGGTACGTAGGCAGCTCGTCGAAACCCGGCGAGTTCAGCTATCCCCCTCACCAAAAAGGGGGGGACTGGGTACGTATACTCCTATACTCCCACAAAGACGCGAAATACCCGCACATGTATTCAAAATTTTCGAAACTTTTTCAATAAAATTCTTTCTATCGACCTTTCAATGCGCGTTTAATACAGTAACGCATAAAAACTTTGGAAAAACGAAAATCATATTTTCGGGGAAACGCGAGACGTCGCAATTTCCCAAAGGTATCAAAATCGCATCATCCATCAAAACAGTCCACCTGCGACTTAAAAAACAAACGCCCGTCGATTGGCCCCGACGGACGAACACAGAAACGTTTCACTAATACAAAACCGTAGTCAGACCTTTTAACAAGAATAAGGTCCTCTTACATCCGACAAGGATATCATAACGCGCTATACAAGAAAACCCGAAATTTTGGTTTAGCACTCCGGATATTCTCTGGAGATAGCTCGATTCTTACTACACAAGTCGCATAAGGCGGCGCCAAGTCGCGGACTTTAATCAGTAAGAATCAGGAAGAAATCACTAACAGGCAAAACGAAAGTCGATCAGTCATCGCATAGCCTTAAAGCTGAGAGTAAGCCTAGGTCTTGCCCTAAAACTAGTCTTGCTGGATCTTGACATCTCACAGACATAGTATCGACACCAGATACGAGATCCAAAAACATGTCTCTCATCGCTAACACCTAAAACACTCGCTACAAAGTAGTTCACGGACCTAGCGACAAAATAAGAGTTAGAATACGAAGTGACTCTCGAATTCTACCCTCTATGACAAGGCAAATTTCTACGAAATCCACACATAATATATATTCGAGCCGCGGAAACGGCAGGGATTCAAAGCCATCAACGGCCAGTCCTAAAAATATACAAAGTTACGCAACCTCCTATGGTCGCGAAAATATAAAGAAAACGGCCACATCCAGCCAAGCATACAATCATTAAGTGATGATAGAACTTTTCAGATTCTAATCAAATGATGTAGTATATAAGATTGTCGAACCAGTCCTAAGTGACAATGAAACAGAGGGAATGCAAGCCTATGCTCAATCTAAATGCAACCATTAGAGAGAATGATGATTAAACTAGAACAATAAGTAAAACACAACAAAAAGCAAACTTTCTTTCTTATGAGGAGAGTGAGACCCATGGATGTAGGGACTTGATATCAAATGATTAAGCTTCAATCCAAGATGCTAACTTTTCAATCAATCTAAACCTTATGCCTAGACAACTAAACTAAGCAAGCTCTATCCCTAGATGAATGCTCTTTTGCTATGATCACCCAAGTACACCAAATCCCTTTGGCTGTAATGATCAAAGCAAACAATGAGAATGAGTCTAATAGCAATCCTAGCCTCTAAGACAACTAATCCCTTAGGCAAAGAAAGCTAAAAGCATAGATGAGTTGGTTCAGGCATTTCATAGAACACCTTCCGGGCATGAAATGCCTATAGCTCTATGTTTGAGAGGCCAACTCAAATATAGCTTTAAAAACACCAAATCTATGCAAGGAAATGATAGATCTAATACTAGACACCTTGGATCTAACTTAATCACTCTCTATCACCCTAACCCATGAATCTTAGAAGAATCTACTCACTAATCCACATGCTTATTCTTAAACCCATGAGAGATTCAAGCATAAACATATAGAGAAAGAAAGGGGATGAGATAAACAATCAAGAACACAAGATGAGATGAGATTAATAAATCAAAGATCAAACTTTACTCAAAGGTTTTTGTTCTTAGATCATAAATAACATAAGTCCCAAACTTGGGTTAATGAGAGTATTTATAGTAGGCTTAAAAGCCCTAAACACATAAAAGTAAAATGACTAAACAGCCCTTGGAAGATTAATGGTCTAAGCCAATCAAAATGCTCCAAAAGGAAGAAGCTCGGATACCCTGGTCGGATAAGCTTTCATCAGGCCGGGTATGGCCACCCGCGTATGAGGATTCTCGTCCGGCTCGTCCGACTGCTCGGGTTGTCCTCCCCGGGTGCTCTAGGCCGCGTACTGTCCGTGTCCAGCAGCAAGCAGGCCGTGCGGGTGCTTCAGGCCGCGTCCTTCCAGCCGGGTGTGCAGGCCGTGCGGGTGCTTCAGGCCGCGTCCTTCCAGTCGGGTGTGCAGGCCGTGCGGGTGCTTCAGGCCGCGTGTGCCAAGGCCGGGTGTCGTCCTGCTCGAATGTTCTGGGGTTGAGTGGAGTGGTACGCGGGCAAAGGAGGTCGGGTGTGATCGGCCGCGTCCTGATCCTGGGCGTTCTCCATTGTCGGAACGTGCGGGTCGTCTTCCTCGGGTGTGGACGCTCGGGTAGGCTCGCACGCGGGTAGCTTCTTCCGGGTGCTCCAAGCCGCGTACGTTCTGTCTGTTCCTGCGGTCAGGCCGTGCGGGCTATCGAGGTCGCGTATGTCTGTCCGGGTGCTTCGTCGTCCAGCATCATCCCTTCGTTCCGTGCGGGTTGGTCAAGCCGAGTGTGCTGACCCGGGTGTACTGACATGCCTTCACTCAAATAATCATAACTCCTCCAATATGGCTTCAAATGGTTTGAAACCACTCCCAATGGAAAGCTAACTCAAAATGCCAAGTCTCCACCAAATATAAGCATCAGAAGATACTTCTAAGGCCTTTGTTCATGTTCATCTTTAAACCCCTCTTTTTCATCACAAAACTCCCAAACATCTTCAATATCTCCAAAGTGTGCTCCAACACCTAATAGGGACTTATGAATGCAAAATGAGCCTAAAGATGCCTAAAGCCTAATCTAAATGAGCAAAAATGCATAAAATATGATAACTAAAAACATGTAAATATGCAAGCCATCAACTCCCCCACACTAGTCCTTTACTTGTCCACAAGTAAACTTGCAAGGACTAAGGAGGAGAGGTTTGAAGGAGGGGACTCATAGCCAAAAGAATGCTCTTCTTAGTTCTCAACTTGATAACCTTGCACAAGCATACCAAGTAGCAGGAGCAAAAACTCAATCCAACTCTAACTTAACAAGGCCTATCTTAACTCCTTTGATCCCTACACTTACTCATCATGAATCCACAACCCACAATTCCATTTGCCCTCTAACAATCATTAAGCAAACTCAAAAGACTTCTTGCAAATGGTCAAATGGTCCAAGTCATTTGGTTTGGTGGTAGAAGGTTTTATTCAAGTGAAACAAGGGGTTCAAAGGGATCTTTCAAGGGGTGGTTCACTCTCAAAACAAGTAGCCTTGACATTGCACATAATATATCTAAGAAAGGGATCAACTCATGCATACAATGCTCAATCTCCATTGTTCTACCCTTTCCCAAAATACATAGATCACATCTTTATTCCCAATGCCAAAATGCCACTCACATCTCTCACCCAAAGATTTCCCCCAAATGTTCAAGATATTTTCTCATTTGAAACTCCTTCTTAATGAAGTCTACAAGGGAATTTACACATTTCAAACACTTTTCAGCCCTTTCTAGATATTGCTAGTCCCCTTTCATTATATATATATATATTTTTTTTTCTTCTTCTTTTTTTTTTTTTTTTTTTTCTTTTTTTTTATGGGGGCCAAGACTTTTCAAACTACTTGGAGCTTACAATCTTTCATTCCTCTTATCCCTTCTAGACTTAATCACTTATAACAATAGAGTCTCATAAGTCAATCTTTTCTTTCATAAACCTTTCATTTCCTCAAGATTTTACCATACAACACTCACCCACATCCTAGAAGCTAGACATTAATGAGTGTCTAATCTAGCTAAAATGGAGATCAAGCATTGTCGTTCCCAATACTCTCAACATTATGCACATGTAAAGCTTTCCAAAGAAGGCCTCACTCAACAAATAATGAAAGCTTGAAAGGAGGTAAGGGTTTTAGGGCGTGGAGTGCCACTTGAGCTTGTCCAAAAAGATAGACAAAGAATGGGAGGGACAGCTCAAGTGTTCTATCCATGACTCAGTACACAAGGGACCATGAGCAAGAGACTAGAGTCTACATATGACAGGAGCAAACTTCAAAGAGATGGCATCAATCAATCAAATAAGCTTTAGGAAGAGATTTCAAGGCAAAAAGTTTGCAAGCCATCCTGAGATTGCTCAAGCTACTTACTATGCTTATGAAGGGTATCACTTTAAGAACTTAGCATGAGCATCTTTTCAAGGCAACTATCATCCTTGTCCCCTTATGCATGATGCAACCTATATGATGATTTTTTTTTTTTTTTTTTTTTATGCAATTGAATGATCTAGACTCAATCCTAATGCAACTACATGATTGTTGTTTTTTTTTTTTTTTTTTTTATGCAATAACTATCTACAAATGCATGCTCATGACATAAAACACAAGATGATCAGCAACTTGGCACCTCCCCCACACTTAATTCACACAGTCTCTGTGTTTGTTAAATGTTGAGAAGGGCCCAAAGGAAGAAAAATAAAGCTAAAGGAAAAGATGAATGGTATATACAATGATAGGGTGTTGGAGTACCTCTATGGAGCATGGGAAGAGGCTGATGCCTCACCCTCAGACTCATCTTCATCAGCAGTGGTGCTTAGGCTTGGTGACTTGTTTCCGGACGCGGATGGGGCGATGTAGGGGTTCCTCAAGCTGCGGAGGGCTTGCTTCTCGGTTTGTGGTGCGTTTTGGTCGAGAAGGGGTAGAGGAAGTGGTGCAAGGAAGGTCTCTAGATCGAAGTCCTCAGCCTTGCAGCCTGCTACAGCTCCCTTAGTCAGAACATCAGCAACCTTTCTCATGAACTTAGCTGAAACTTCAGCTTGTCTCTTCACAGTTTTCCTCAATTCCTTGCACTTCTTGGTGAGCTTGAAGATGGTCCTATCTTGAGCTCTGTTCCACCTTTGCAGTGTGCTAATCTGGTCATGAGCTTGGCGAATGGGACCAAAAGGCAGAGCACCTGTGCATTGCTCAAACATATAGCGAGGAGGACCAAAGAGATGAGCTGTGGCTCGGCTTGAGTATCCCTGATCAAACTTAGCTGCCTTTGCTGCTGCTTTCTCATTCATCTTCAATGTCATAGGGCCAAGAGCTCCATGACTGCCCAGGAGATGCTGCTCACTGATATCAAAACTCATAGTACCTGGTGTGCTCAAAGTAGTGAGCTCATAGTTAGGGAGAAGCAGCTCAACTGTGGTGGGGCCTCTCAAGTACGAGTAAAAACACTTCCCATCGTATCTTCCAGAGAAGTAATGAGCTGACTTTAAGTAGGTGAGATCAATGAAAGAGGGACCGGATGCATCATCTCCCAAATCAATACCCTGGTGCGCAAGCAAAGGTGTGATCAAGCCGCCTATTCCAATCTGAGCCTCTGGATCCCTGTTTGTCCAAGCATACTCCTTGTAGTACATAAGGCGCCTCACAAAGTATCCAACCATACCAAATTCAGCGTAGAAATCAGTGGGAACTTCAGGTAGGTGAGGAGGTAAGGAAAAGTGTTGGATGGCCTGGTGCATGAGGTTCAAGTCTTCTCCATTCACGTTGCTTTGCTCCTTCCTTGGGTAGATGGTGTGGACAATCAGCCTATGGAGGTAGCGGACTGATGGATGTCTGATAGATGCATTCTTGTCTCTGCTGGACACCCTATCCTTGCCTGATAAGAACTTGTAAGTGAAGTGGGCAAGTGTCTTTCCTTTAGGAAGTCCTTTCAGCTTAGGCAAAGATGACTCCTTCAAATCCTTGAGGCCTAGCACCTCTCCAATCTCAGTGAAGGTCATGAAATAAGGCTTCCCATCTATCTTGAAGCTGATTCTTCCCCACCCTTGTTCCTCATGTTGAGAAGAGTGGAATGTGACCTCCAAGGATGCCAAGAATTGGCAAGAGACTTCTTTATATGTTGGGTGAGCCATTGAATAGAAGCTGTCCATGTTCATGAGAGCAAGCAAATCCTTTATGTCTTGGTCAATTTCTAGCTCCCTCATTAGCCTCTCATCAGCAAATCTGGTTGGAGGCCAAGATACTCCTTGCCTCATCTGCTCCAATAGTTCAACTTTAGTCGGCTTCCTTTGTCGATCTCTACGCGGGTTAAAACCTAACTTTTCGAAAGTTTCTTGCTCAGCCTCACTTTCAATTGGAGAGGATGCTTCTTCAACAGTTGTATCTACTGGCACCAAGGGTGGAGGTGCCAATTGCTTTGGGTTTGGTGCTTTGATTCTGATCTTGGTGGGAAGTTTGGGTTTCTCAGCATCTTTCTTTGTGTTCTTCTCCAAAACAAGAGGTCCCACACTGTGAGATCTTGGAGCTCTAGCTTTCTTTGAAGGAGTGCTCTTATCATCACCAACAGCCACCCTCTTGCCATCTTTCTTGGCTTTCTTGTAAGCATCATCAAGCACTCTCTCATCACTAGCCAAACTCTTGCCATCCTCCTTGCTAGTCTTATTACCAACATCAGCCACTCTTTTTCCTTCATCCTTGTGTTGCTTTGCTGCCCCATCAACCAAACTGTGTCTAGCCTTCTTGGCTTGTGCCTTCTCTCTCAACATAGCCAGAGCTTGTTGCCTACGTTCTTCCTCGGATTCAGGCATAGAGCCTAACGCTTTTCCGAACTTAGCAGTGTGGTTCTTAGCAGCCTCGGCCTTCTCTTGTGCAATCAGTTTCTCATCTTTCCTTCCCATTGGAACCTGAAAAATATCAAGACTTGGACAAGATAAAGCACAAGGAAGAGAGAATATGCTGGAAAAGAGAAAAGATGGAATGAACACTTGCAAACCTAGTCTAGAACCAGCAACCTAGCAAGACTATCAAAGTAACCAAGCTCCCAAGTTCACAAGATGCAAATTTTTTTTTTTTTTTTTTTTTTTTTTTTTTTTTTTTTTTTTTATGAACAAGGGAACTTAATCAAGTTGAAATCCAAGTAAACACATCAAGCTAGCTGAAATTGAATGCTTAACAAGCTCTAGAATATCAATTCCAATTAACCTAGACCATAATCAACCAAAAGCAAGAGCCTTTTCAAAAACCCCCAAATCTCATGAACCCTAATTTGCCAAAGTTCAAATTAATCTCAATTCCACCATGAAATCAACTACCCAGCATGATATACAAGCAATCCCTAGTCTAATTTACAAGAAATTAGCAAGAAAAAGCTCAAATTTCAAGTTCAAATTTTTAGGGTTCATGAGGGTTACGAATTTGAACTTAGAGATACCATACCTTGCTTTGGATGAAGGATAAAGATGAAAGGGTTCAAGGAATTAGGTCTAGGGGAGGAAGGTCTTGATGTGGGAAGAAGAAACTTGTGATTTGGTTAATATTTGGCAAAGTTATGGAAATTTTTGTTCTTGGAGGCTAGAGAGGATTTTGATGTGAGGAAGAAGATGGAATGAGGAAAGAGGGGGTGGCCTAGGGTTTTAAAATGTTCCTGGGTCGGGTAGGGATGGTTCTGGGCGGGCTTAGGTGGGTTTGGGTCGGAAATAAGGGAAGAAACACTTACCTGGGCCGGGCGGGTCGCGTTCGGGTCGTCACGCGGGTGCTGCATCGTTCGGACGACTCGGGTATGGATACCCGCGTGTGCTCGATCGTCCCGTGCGGGTGGCGCATCCCGCGTAGGTTCACCCGGGTGCTCGCCTGTCCCGTGCGGGCGTTGCGTCCCGCGTAGGTCCACCCGGGTGCGTCCGTCCGTCCCGCATCGACCGTCCGTGCGGGTGCTGCGTCCCGCGTAGGTCTACTCGGGTACGTCCGTCCTGCTCGTCCGTCCGTCTTGCTTGAATCACCCGTGCGGGTGCCGTGTCCCGGGTAGCACCACCCGGGTACATCCGTCCACACCTTTAAGTCTGAATTTCACCTCCTTTTTCTTGATCTCTGAACCAACCCACTTCCTTTCATGTCTCTTCCATCCCATAACCGCAGTGAACTCATTTTCAACCTCCCAACCTAGCCCCATCATCATTCAAAGGACTTTTTGATGAAAAAAAAAATAAGAAAGAAACCCAATGCAATATGTACAAGGATAACCATGGGACTTCCTCCCAAGTGAGCTTGTTTAAAGTCACTAGCTTGACTTTGCCTCCTTTGAGGTTAGGCAAGGGGAGCATCATAGAGTGGGGTTGATGTCCCATCCTCCTTTGGTACTGCGGCCATGTATTCCTTGAGTCTTTGGCCATTCACTGTGAAGTCTCCACCACCCTTGTTCCAAAGCACAATGGCTCCATAGGGTCTCACTTCTTTGATCACAAATGGACCAGACCACCTTGACTTTAGCTTTCCTGGAAAAAGCTTCAGCCGAGAGTTGTAAAGAAGCACTTGATCTCCTACCTTGAACTCTCTCTTGAGGATGTGCCTGTCATGGAAGGCCTTTGTCTTTTCCTTGTAGATCCTTGAGTTCTCAAAAGCATCCATCCTTATCTCATCTAGCTCGTTGAGTTGAAAAAGTCTTTTCTCCTTTGCACTCTTGATGTCAAAGTTTAGAAGCTTCACAGCCCACAATGCCTTGTATTCAAGCTCAACTGGCAGGTGGCAAGACTTTCAATAGACAATGTTGAAGGGAGTGGTGCCTAGAGGAGTCTTGAATGCTGTTCTATATGCCCAAAGAGCATCATCAAGCTTGGCTGACCAATCCTTCCTCTTGGTTCCTACAACCTTTTCCAAGATCCCCTTGATTTGCTTGTTGGAGACTTCCACTTGGCCACTAGTTTGAGGGTGATAAGGTGTTGCAACCTTGTGCTTTACTCCATTCCTCTTGAGAAGACTCTCAAATACCTTGTTGATGAAATGTGAACCTCCATCACTTATGACCACTCTTGGAACTCCAAATCTTGGGAAAATAGTGCTCTTAAACATTTTGACCACTACTCTTGAATCATTTGTAGGACTTGCTATTGCTTCCACCCACTTTGATACATAGTCCACAGCCACCAAAATGTATTTGTTGCCATAGGAGGAGGGGAAGGGTCCCATGAAATCAATCCCCCAAACATCAAACACTTCCACTTCAAGGATTGGGTTTTGAGGCATCTCATTTCTTTTAGTAATGTTCCCACTCCTTTGGCAAGAGTCACATTTTGAAATGAAGTCTTGTGAGTCCCTGAACATGTGTGGCCACCAAAATCCAGCTTGTAACACCTTAGAGACAGTCTTGAATGGAGCAAAATGGCCTCCATAGGAAGATCCATGGCAATGTGAGAGGATTCCTTCAACTTCTTCTTCAGCCACCACTCTTCTATAAATCTGATCCTTGCATAGGGTGTAGAGGTATGGTTCATCCCAATAGTATCTCTTCACATCTTTGTAGAACTTCTTCTTCTCATACCCTGCAAGTCCCAATGGTTCTTTTCCAGTGGCTAAGTAGTTAACCAAATCAGCATACCAAGGTCCGTTCTCTTCTGCTGCCTTAACCTCTTCAATCTTTTTTCCAGTCTCAATGGCTGCTACCACTGACATGATGGCTAGGACGTGCTCTTCTCTGAGGCCCTCATCAATAGGGATTCCACCTTCAATTCTCAACCTGGACAAGTGATCAGCAACTCCATTCTCAATCCCTGGCTTGTCTCTAATCTCCAAGTCAAACTCTTGAAGCAAAAGGATCCACCTTAGTAGTCTTGGCTTGGCATCCTTCTTTGCTAGGAGATGTCTCAAAGCTGCATGGTCAGTATACACAATGACCTTAGAACCCACCAGGTAGCTTCTGAATTTTTCAAAGGCGAAGACAATGGCCAGCATCTCCTTCTCTGTTGTGGCATACCTCATCTGTGCATCATTCAATGTTTGGCTAGCATAATAAATGACATGAGTTTTGCCATCCTTCTTCTGCCCCAGGACAGCCCCAACAGCAAAATCACTAGCATCACACATTATCTCAAAGGGGAGGTCCCAATCAGGTGGCTGAACAATGGGAGCACTAACAAGGTCACCCTTTATCTTCTTGAAAGCCTCAAGACAATCTTCATCAAAGCTGAAAGCAGCCTCCTTGCACAGCAACTTGGTCATTGGTCTAGCAATCTTTGAGAAGTCCTTGATGAATCTTCTATAGAATCCAGCATGGCCCAGGAAGCTCCTGATGTCTTTCACTGTCTTTGGTGGGGGCAAGCTGACCATCACCTCAATCTTAGCTTTGTCCACTTCAATACCCTTTTCTGAAATCTTGTGTCCCAGCACAATCCCCTCTTTGACCATGAAATGACACTTCTCCCAATTCAGCACTAGGTTGGTGTCTTCACATCTCTGTAGGACCCTGCACAAGTTGGACAAACAAGCAGAAAACGAAGATCCGTAGACAGAGAAATCATCCATGAATACCTCCACTATATCCTCAATGAGATCCGAGAAGATAGACATCATGCACCTTTGAAAGGTTGCTGGAGCATTACATAACCCAAATGGCATCCTTCGATAAGCAAAGGTGCCATAGGGGCATGTGAATGTTGTCTTCTCTTGATCATTGGGATGAATGGGGATTTGGAAGAACCCTGAATACCCATCAAGAAAACAATAGAAAGGATGATTTGCAAGTCTCTCAAGCATTTGATCAATGAATGGCAATGGAAAGTGATCTTTTCTAGATGCTGAGTTGAGCTTTCTATAATCAATACACATCCTATGGCCAGTTATGGTTCTAGTTGGTATCAATTCATCCTTGTCATTTTTAACCACAGTGATACCACCCTTCTTTGGAACTACATTCACAGGAGATACCCATTTAGAATCTGAAATAGGGTAGATAACACCAGCATCTAAGAGCTCTAGAATCTCCTTCTTAACAACATCTTTAAGGTTAGGATTTAACCTCCTTTGATGTTCTATAGAAGTCATTGATTCATCCTCTAGATGTATCCTATGCATGCACAAAGAAGGTGAGATCCCCTTAATATCATCTAGTGAGTATCCAATGGCTTTTCTAAACCTTTTAAGTGCATTTAAAAGTTGAGAAAGCTCAAGTTCAGTAAGTTCACTACTCACAATGACAGGATATGTCTCATTAGGGCCTAGAAATACGTACCTTACACCATGGGGAAGAGGTTTTAGCTCCACTTTTGGTGCCTTGAGCTCACTCCAATCATCTTGTTTGGTGTTCTCTTGTTGAGTGGCTGAAACAGCTTGACATGCCTCTTGTTTAAGCTCCTCATACTGGCCTCTATCAGCAATCTTCTTTCGAGAATCCAGCATGGCTGCAATAGCCTCGCTCTCCTTGTTCTCAACCACTTGGACCTCTTTATCCACTGTCAAAGCATGCTGCAAAGGGTCCTCTATTGTCAACTCTCCACGTGCCAATTCCTCAAGGAGCTCATCAGCAAGAGCTTCCATCTCCTCTATGTAGAACACTTGGCCTTGCACAGTTGACCTCTTCATTACCTCGTTGACATCAAAATGGAGAGTGTGCTCTTTCCCCAAATGAAGATCAATCTTGCCTTCCTTCACATTGATAAGGGCTCCTGCTGTGGCTAAGAATGGTCTTCCAAGGATCAAGGGGTCTCTAGCTTCTTCATCCATCTCAAGAACAACAAAATCAGTGGGGATTTCACAATTTCCCACCATTACAGGGAGGTCTTCAAGGATACCAATGGGGAATTTGACTGAGCGGTCAGCAAGCACCAAAGAGAGTTTGCACTTCTTGTATTGGCTAAACCCAAGCTTCTTGGCAACAGATAGAGGCATGAGACTGACACTAGCTCCCAAATCACATAGACATCTCTCAAACATTAAAGGACCAATAGCACAAGGTAGAGTAAAGCAGCCTGGATCCTCTAGCTTCTTAGGGATTGTCAATCTCTGGATGATGGCACTGCACTCATGAGTAAGAACCATCATGCCTTCCATTTCCTTCTTCTTGGCAGCCACAGCATCCTTCAAGAACTTGCTGTATTGAGGAACAAGCATGAAGGCATCAATGATTGGCATTGTAACTTGAACTTCACTCAATTGCTTCTCAAAGAGTGCTTTGTACTTCTCCAAAAGTTGCCTCTTGAATCTTCCAGGAAATGGCAGCTTAGGTTCATAGGGAGGAGGAACAAAAGAAGACTCCTTTGTTGGAGTAGTAACTTCACCATGCTTTGGTGTTTGCTTCTCTTCTCCAACCTTTCCTTTTCCCTTAGCTTCAACAATCTTTTCTAAAATCTCCTCATCAACTTTCTCATCCACAATCACAACATCATCATCAATGTTGATAGCCACCCCCCCACTTAGTTTCTCACCATCCTTGGGGAGAGTTCTTGGAGGTAGCTCTCTACCACTTCTCAAAGTGATTGCCTTCATTGGTTCTTTGGGGTTTTGCTCTGGCTTTCCTGGTAATGTTCCTTGTTGGCGACTTGGCTGAGAGTTCATAGAAGCAAATTGATTCTCCAAAGCTCTAATCTTGTTGTTTAGCTCAGTGTAGCTGCTGTCTATCTTGGAGTGAACAGTCTTGAACTCATGGCCAATGTCTTTGGCTGCTCTAGCTTGACCTTCCAACAATTGTTTGAACATAGCTTCCATAGATGAATCTGGAGCTTTAGCTTGGGAGGAGCTACCTTGAGCTTGAGTAGATTGATTGCCATGGTTTGCAAAACCAGGAGGAGGATTCTGCCTAGGCTGGTAGCTCCCTTGTTGAGTGTTTTGCTTTGGTTGATAACCTCCTTGCTGGTTGTTGGTGTAACCTCCTTGCTGGTTGTTGGGGTAAGACCTTTGCTGGTAATTGTTGTACTGAAAGTTAGGTTCCTTCCTGTACCAAGAACCATTGTTGTTGATGAAGCAAAGCTCTTCTTGCCCTTCTAACCCTTCAACTTCATTAACCTTAGGAGGAGTTTCTTGATTTGGACCACCCACAAAGTGAATCTGCTCCTGCTTGGCTTGGTTAGCAATCAGCAAGTCTATCTTCTCTTGCAAGGATTTTATTTCCTTCTTGGTCTGGTTGTCATCAGCTCTGGTTGTTCTATCAGCCCTGTCATGTTCTCCACTGTAGACTGAATCACTCTTGACCATGTTGTCCACCAGCTCCTCAGCATCTTCTTCAGACCTGCCCAGGAAGAAACCATTGCTTGCTGTATCCAATCTTGCTCTAAACTCAGGAAGGGCACCTCTATAGAATGTGCTCAGTAAACTCTCCTTTGAGAAGCCATGGTGTGGGCACTTAGCTTGATATCCCTTGAACCTTTCCCATGCTTCACTAAAGCTTTCCAAGTTCTTCTGCTGGAAACTAGAGATCTCATTCCTCAGCTTGGCTGTCCTTGATGTGGAGAAAAATTTCTCCAAGAAGGCCTTCTTACAATCATCCCAAGTAGTGATGGAGTCACTAGGTAGAGATTTCTCCCATTGGCGTGCCTTGTCTCCTAGAGAGAATGGAAACAACTTGAGCTTGAAGGCATCTTCTGACACACCATTGGTCTTGGACAAGCCACAATAGCTATCAAACTTGTCCAAGTGATCAAATGGGTCTTCTACAGCCAAGCCATGGTACTTGTTGTTCTCAATCACATTCAACAAGCCTGACTTGATCTCAAAGTTATTAGCTTCCACAGCTGGTGCACGGATGCCCGTCCTGTTGCCATGAATGTGAGGACGGTCATATGTGCCAATGGCTCTAGCTGGCCGCTGTGGGTGTTGTTGTTGCTGGCGCTGTGGTCTAAGGTTGTCAGCTCCTTGACCATTGCCTTCTTGGGGTTGATGATCATCCATCTCAAACCCCAATCTCTGAATGTGAGCCTGTTGCTCCTCTTCTCTTCTCCTTCTTGCTATTTCCCTCTCAAGTGTAGCTATCTCTTCAACAGTGGGAACCAGGTTAGTTGCACCCCTGCTTCTTGTGTTCATACACCTGAAAATCAAAGGAAAATGCAAAAGGAGAATCAATATTACAAGAAAAGAAAAATGATTTAGTCTCAAGCAAGTGACTAAATCCCAATGTCACAATCAACTTAGAATTTGGCAACGGCGCCAATTTGATGATAGAACTTTTCAGATTCTAATCAAATGATGTAGTATATAAGATTGTCGAACCAGTCCTAAGTGACAATGAAACAGAGGGAATGCAAGCCTATGCTCAATCTAAATGCAACCATTAGAGAGAATGATGATTAAACTAGAACAATAAGTAAAACACAACAAAAAGCAAACTTTCTTTCTTATGAGGAGAGTGAGACCCATGGGTGTAGGGACTTGATATCAAATGATTAAGCTTCAATCCAAGATGCTAACTTTTCAATCAATCTAATCCTTATGCCTAGACAACTAAACTAAGCAAGCTCTATCCCTAGATGAATGCTCTTTTGCTATGATCACCCAAGTACACCAAATCCCTTTGGCTGTAATGATCAAAGCAAACAATGAGAATGAGTCTAATAGCAATCCTAGCCTCTAAGACAACTAATCCCTTAGGCAAAGAAAGCTAAAAGCATAGATGAGTTGGTTCAGGCATTTCATAGAACACCTTCCGGGCATGAAATGCCTATAGCTCTATGTTTGAGAGGCCAACTCAAATATAGCTTTAAAAACACCAAATCTATGCAAGGAAATGATAGATCTAATACTAGACACCTTGGATCTAACTTAATCACTCTCTATCACCCTAACCCATGAATCTTAGAAGAATCTACTCACTAATCCACATGCTTATTCTTAAACCCATGAGAGATTCAAGCATAAACATATAGAGAAAGAAAGGGGATGAGATAAACAATCAAGAACACAAGATGAGATGAGATTAATAAATCAAAGATGAAACTTTACTCAAAGGTTTTTGTTCTTAGATCATAAATAACATAAGTCCCAAACTTGGGTTAATGAGAGTATTTATAGTAGGCTTAAAAGCCCTAAACACATAAAAGTAAAATGACTAAACAGCCCTTGGAAGATTAATGGTCTAAGCAATCAAAATGCTCCAAAAGGAAGAAGCTCGGATACCCTGGTCGGATAAGCTTTCATCAGGCCGGGTATGGCCACCCGCGTATGAGGATTCTCGTTCGGCTCGTCCGACTGCTCGGGTTGTCCTCCCCGGGTGCTCTAGGCCGCGTACTGTCCGTGTCCAGCAGCAAGCAGGCCGTGCGGGTGCTTCAGGCCGCGTCCTTCCAGCCGGGTGTGCAGGCCGTGCGGGTGCTTCAGGCCGCGTCCTTCCAGTCGGGTGTGCAGGCCGTGCGGGTGCTTCAGGCCGCGTGTGCCAAGGCCGGGTGTCGTCCTGCTCGAATGTTCTGGGGTTGAGTGGAGTGGTACGCGGGCAAAGGAGGTCGGGTGTGATCGGCCGCGTCCTGATCCTGGGCGTTCTCCATTGTCGGAACGTGCGGGTCGTCTTCCTCGGGTGTGGACGCTCGGGTAGGCTCGCACGCGGGTAGCTTCTTCCGGGTGCTCCAAGCCGCGTACGTTCTGTCTGTTCCTGCGTTCAGGCCGTGCGGGCTATCGAGGTCGCGTATGTCTGTCCGGGTGCTTCATCGTCCAGCATCATCCCTTCGTTCCGTGCGGGTTGGTCAAGCCGAGTGTGCTGACCCGGGTGTACTGACATGCCTTCACTTAAATAATCATAACTCCTCCAATATGGCTTCAAATGGTTTGAAACCACTCCCAATGGAAAGGTAACTCAAAATTCCAAGTCTCCACCAAATATAAGCATCAGAAGATACTTCTAAGGCCTTTGTCCATGTTCCTCTTTAAACCCCTCTTTTTCATCACAAAACTCCCAAACATCTTGAATATCTCCAAAGTGTGCTCCAACACCTAATAGGGACTTATGAATGCAAAATGAGCCTAAAGATGCCTAAAGCCTAATCTAAATGAGCAAAAATGCATAAGATATGATAACTAAAAACATGTAAATATGCAAGCCATCATTAAGATAAAAGGATACAATCCCAACGATACTCAGTAATCAACGTCTAAGAATCCGGACATGGAGATCCCGAACGAAGTCACTGGCTGGTCAACTTCTTCATCTACGCCTTCCGCGTTTCCACCTGCTCCGGTCTCCACCGTGTCCTCCGAAACCTCGATGGGGTCCCAAAGCTTCCGGACCCTTCCCTCGATCGGAGGAACGAAGGATTAAGCGTGAGCACATTCACTCATGAGACCTTCCATCTCAGCGATCTCGGAGGAGAAGGAGAAGCCCGGGTTCTGCGACTTGTAAAGGTTAGCGACTAAAGCCCGACACTCGCGGAAATCACCCACAAACTCTTGAGCTTCCTTCAAGCTCTCAAACTCGGTGGCAAATGATTCAGCCCTCCGCGCCATCTCGGTAACGATCGCTCTCCTTCCTCTCCGTTCCGCACGCACGAGGGCTCGAGAATGAAGTACGGCCTGCTTCCGGCTTTGTTCCTCGACCTCTTTCCGGAAACGGAAGAGTTCGCGTTCGGCTTCCTTGGCTTTGAAGCGAGAGATCCTCGATCCTTGAAAGCTTCCATCGAGCGCCGCTCCGAACACCCTCATTCCCTGTATGAACTTAGGATCAGAAAAATATATATGCAGCAATGGTAATATATACGATCAAATTTCAAAGGATAAACCTCATTGATTAGACGAGAACCCTCGGTAAATACTCTCTTCTTCGTTTCATCCTCGAGCGACTCGTCAGTAGTAAACGCTGGAGGAAGACCATCGAAAAAGTTGCTAGGCAGGGGAAACTCGCTAGTTCCACCCCCTTCCCCCGGAACAAAGCTGGGGTCTCCTCCTAGCAGCGAAGGATCTCCCGAGACCGTCTCGCATTCGACCTCTTCGCCTTTCCGAGACCTATGTCTCCGCCTCCGAACAGGCACGACAGCAACCGGCTCGACATCACACGGAACATCGGAGGGTTGAAGAATGACTCGGGATCGATGGAGCTCCACCGCATTTCAAATCTGCTCAACGGAAAAGGTACTTCAGAAGAATGGCCTTTCCCGAAGAAGGTCTCCTTTGACGAAAAGATCAGCAGAGTGTGCGCAACGGTCTTGTTCACTACACGGTAAACAAAAGTTTTATCTTCATGCACGTTCAAAGTACGAAAGCAAAAAACAGAATTAGTCGTGTCACCGCGATCGAAGTTCCACTCCTGAGGGAATAAGTGAAGGCAGCTTTCCTTAACGAACTCCCCATCTATTCGGACAAAGAAGAAGAGCTAGAACCACGATTTGGGGTTCGAAGTAGTCCCCTGAATTATGGCCATGTTCTTCCTTGGGATCACGGAATACGCACCTTCGATCGACGTTGGCTTAGTAAACCAAAGTCCCTCGAAATCGCTAGGGCTAAGGTCCATGCCTAATTCGTAACTCGAGACTAGCACGCCAAGCCAACTCTCTAAGGACGGGACGGTGAGCTGGCTGATCGAAAGTCCGAAAGAACGAAGCGCACGGACAATGGCACCAGGGATCGGGAATTACATGCGGCAGTACACGAGAAAGGCTTCATAACAAGTAAAGAAGCCCTGCGGATGATTCCTTGCACTCTCGCCAGCGGTCGGAATCCGGACCGTAACCCCACTCGGAACTTGGTAAAAGTTTCGAAGAATCGTGAGGTACTCGGGAGAGACCATGCTTGGTGAGAAAGGCGCGCCCGGCACCCTCGGAGGTCTCCTGGGGATGGGGATGTCCCGCGGAGGCGGACTCGACCCACATAAAGCTCTGTAGTATGCCTCCCTCGTATCTTCCTCAACTCCTTCCTCGTGCTTTGGCGCAACCACTTCGTCGATGGGAGAATCACCCGAAGATGAGTGAGAAGAAGAATTTCTTTTAGAGGATCTTGATCTTGAAGACATTTTTTCTTGAGAGAGAGACTCTAGAAGGTGAAATTCTTGTGATGAAGTAAGAATGGCTAAAAATTCTTACTCCATCTTTATAAAGAAGGAAAAGTTACTATTTACTCCGACTTTCGGCAAACGATTACGTCTCCACAACTTCTTATATAGCCATACCGTGAGCTAGGACCTGTTACCAAAAACCACGGTCCTAGCTATCTGGGGGGCTAACTGTTGGGGTCAAAATCGGTGAAAGACGCAATCAACACCCGAAAGTCCTCAAAAGGAATCAAGTGACGAATAAAACCAAGAAAAACTAGTTACTCGACGAAACGTCAGAGGGGATGATCACATTGTAGTCCCGGACACCAGTAGGAGCGGCCATGGCCTAGCCCCGGGCGCCGGCTCTCCCGTGCTGGCCCCGAGCGCCAGGCGCCGGCTCGCCTGCGCTGGCACTGGGCGCCGGGCGCCGGCTCGCCCGTGCTGGCACCGGGCGCCGGGCGCCGGCTCGCCTGTGCTGGCCCCGGGCACCGGGCTCCGGCTCGCCCGTGCTGGCACCGGGCGCCGGGCTCCGGCTCGCCCGTGCTGGCCCCAGGCGCCGGACGCCGGCTCGCCCGTGCTCGCCCTGGGTGCCGGGCGCCGGCTCGCCCATGCTGGCATCGGGCGCCGGGCATCGGCTTCCCCTTGCTGGCCCCGGGTTCCGGGCGCCGGCTCGCCCATGCTGTCCCCGGGCGCCTGGCGCCGGCTCGCCCCTGCTGGCACCGGGCGCCGGGCGCCGGCTCGCCTGTGCTGGCCCTGGGCACCGGCTCGCCCTTGCTGGCCCCGGGCGCCGGGCGCCGGCTCGCCCGTGCTGGCCCCGGGCACCTTGCGCCGGCTCGCCCGTGCTGGCTCCGGGTGCTGGGCGCCAGCTTGCCTGTACTGGTCACGGGCGCCTGCGCCAGCATCCATGTCCAAGTCCCGGGCGCCCGCGTACAGACTACTCGACAGGTGCGACCTTCTCCCCGTAAAACCGTCTCGACAACTAGTCCAATTCTACATTTTGTATCTTTGCTCGAAGACTTACCATTCAACTCCTCGAAGACATGAAACCTGAGAACCCCATTTTGTTCTGGTCGAAATAAATCGGGAAGGCTTCGGAAGACCACCAAAAGTTTGGTTGACGAATGGATTCCGATTCATCGTATAAAACGATCACGGTTATTGATGTCTTGCATATTTACATGTTTTTAGCTATCATATCTTGTGCATTTTTACTCATTTAGATTAGGCATTAGGCATCTTTAGGCACATTTTGCATTCATAAGTCCCTATTAGGTGTTGGAGCACACTTTGGAGATATTGAAGATGTTTGTGAGTTTTGTGATGAAAAAGAAGGGTTTAAAGATGAACATGGACAGAGGCCTTAGAAATATCTTCTGTTGCTAAGATTTGGTGGAGACATGTAATTTTGAGTTAGCTTTCCAATGAAAGTGGTTTCAAGACATTTGGAGTCATATTGGAGGAGTTATGATCAAAACACTGAGGGCATATCAGTTCCACCCGGGTGAGCATACCCGAGGCCAACCATCCAACCATGCCTGGACGAGCTCAGGACGCGGCCAGTACTACCCGAGGACAAGCACCCGCACGTTCTGATTGTGCTGGAAGCCTAGCACGTACCCGACCCTGCACATGCGGCCTGAAGGACCCGCACGGCCTGCCTACCCGACCTGGAGGACGCTGCCTGAAGGACCCGCACGGCCTGCTGGCTGCTGGACACGGACAGCACGCGGCTCAGAACACCCGGCCACTACTACCCGCGCATGGAGACACCCGGACAGACCCTACCCGACTGCTTCTACCCGCACGGCCGCAAGCTCAGGACGCTGGAACACACCCGGCTGGAACAGACCCGGCCATGGACCACACTGCCTGACCCGGGTGGTTCACTTTCTTCCTTTTCTTGGCTTCTGATTGGTCGAAAATCATGTGGCACCAAGGACCTTTTGGACTTTTCTTTTATGTTTTCAAGGGCTTTCAAGCCACCTATAAATACTCTTGTAATCTCATTAAGAGATCTAACTTCTTTTCTCTAAAAAACATAATAAGATCTTGAAGAAAGTTTGGATCTTTGATTCTTTTCATCTCATTTCTTTTGTGTTTAATAGATTATCTTCTTCTCTAATCATGTTTAGCCTTGAATCATCATTGATTTTGAGGTTTTCCATGGCTATTAGTGAGTAGATCTATCTAGGGTTCATGGGCTTTGGAGACTAAGGGTGATTAAGTGTAGATCCAAGGTGCTTAGTGTTAGATCTATCCTTTCCTTGCATTGATTTTGTGTTCTTCATGCTATATTTGAGTTGGCCTCTCAAACATAGAGCTATAGGCATTCCATGCCCGGAAGGTGTTCTATGAAATGCCTGAACAAACTCATCTATGCTTTTAGCTTGCTTTGCCTAAGGGATTAGTTGTCAAAGAAGCTAGGATTGCTTTTAGACTCATTCTCCATGTTTGCTTTGATCATTACAGCCAAAGGGATTTGATGTACTTGGGTGATCATTGCAAAAGAGCATTCATCTAGGGATAGAGCTTGCTTAGTTTTGTTGTCTAGGCATAAGAAATTAGATTGATTGAAGAGTTGGCATCTTGGATTGGATCTTGATCACCCAAAGTCAATTCCCTTGTCGCAAGAATCCCCTTGCCTCATTGAGAAAGAAAGTTCAATCTTTTATTGCTTTTTTAATATTGTCTTAGTTTCATAATCATCTTCTCATCATGGTTGCACTTAGATTAAGCATAGGCTTGCATTCCGTTTGCATTAGAATCTCTTAGAATTGGATTGACATCTTGTATTCTACAACATTTGATTAGGACCCTAGAAAAGTCTTGTCATCAAATTGGCGCCGTTGCCGGGGAACGAAGTTGATTTTGACATTGGGATTTAGTCACTTGCTTGAGACTAAGTCATTTTTATTTTCTTGTGCTATTGATTATCTTGCTTCTTATATCTCTTACTTTCAGGTGTATGATCACAAGAAGCAGAGGGGCATCTAACTTGGTTCCTACTGTTGAAGAGATTGCTGCACTTGAGAGGGAGATAGCAAGACAAAGAAGAGAAGTAGAGCAACAGGCTCATCTTCAAAGGTTGGGGTTTGAGATGGAGAATCTGCCTCAAGATGGTGATGTCCTAGGGGGCAATGGTCCAAGAGCTGACAATCCTAGACCACCAAGCCAGCCACATCACCAACCACGCCAAGCAAGAGCCATTGGAGCCTATGACCAACCTCACATTCATGGTCATAGTTTGGGAATCAGAGCACCAGCTGTGGAGAACAACAACTTTGAGAACAAATCAGGGCTGCTCAATGTGATAGAGAACAACAAGTTTCATGGCTTGGCTGTGGAGGATCCACTAGATCACTTGGATCAATTTGACAAGTATTGTGGTTTGTCCAAGACCAATGGAGTCTCTGAAGATGCTTTTAAACTCAGGCTGTTTCCTTTCTCTCTAGGAGACAAAGCTCATCAGTGGGAGAAGGCTCTTCCAAGTGACTCTATCATCACTTGGAATGATTGCAAGAGGGTATTCCTAGAGAAGTTCTTCTCTTCCTCAAGGACAGCTAAGATCAGAAATGAAATCTCTGGTTTTCAACAAAAGAATCTTGAGAGCTTCAGTGAAGCATGGGAGAGGTTCAAGGGCTATTGGTCTCAGTGTCCACATCATGGCTTCACCAAAGAGAGCTTGCTTAGCACCTTCTATAGAGGAGCTCTACCACAGTGCAGAAATAGGCTTGATACTGCTAGCAATGGTTTCTTCTTGGGAAGAACTGAAGAGGATGCTGAAGAACTAGTATAGAACATGGCCAAGAGTGACTCAGTTTATAGTGAGGAGCATGATAGAGCCAATAGAAGTGATGACCAGCACACAAGGAAGGAAATCAAGACCTTGCAAGACAAGCTAGATTTGCTTTTCTCCACCCAAGCTAAACAAGAACAGATGAATTTTGTGGGTGCTCCTAGTCAAGAGGTTCCTCCTACAATCAATGAGGTTGATGGTTTAGAAGGCCAAGAGGAGTTGTGCTTCATCAATGCTAATGGCACATGGTATAGGAAGGAGCCAAACTTCCAATACCAAAACAACTATCAGCCAAGACCTCACTACAACAATAAACAAGGAGGCTACCAAACAAATCTGTCATCTCCGCCTCAAGGAAGTTCTTCCCAAGCTCCAAGCTCAAAAATGGAGTCCATGTTCAAGCAACTCTTAGAAGCTCAAGAAAGAACTAAGAACATTTGTGATGAGTTCAAGAACATCCATGCCAAGATTGATGGAACTTATTCTGATCTCAACAACAAGTACATGCAACTTGTCTCTCACCTCAAGGCTTAGGAGAGCCAAGTGGCCTCCATGTCTTCATCCTCCAAGAATCCAATGGGATCTCTACCAGGAAAACCAGAGAAGAACCCTAAGGAGACTTGCAATGTTATCCTCTCTACTTCTTCAAGGATTGCGTTGAGTAATCATAAGAATGATGTTGATGAGATTGAGAGGCTAGTGCTTGGAAATCAGATTGAAAATGATAAGAGACTGGTTGTGGCCACAGCTGAAGCTAGAGTTGTGAAGAGAGCTGATAAGAAGGTTCAAGGAAAGATTCTGAAGATTGATGAACCTACAGTTGAGACACAAGTTGAGAAGAGTGCTAACCTCAAGCTGAAAGAAGTGAAGGAAGAGGACAATGAGATTGAGCTATCACCCTATGATAGGCTCCCTTTCCCTCAAAGGTTCCTCACCAAAGCTCAGAAAAAAGTGGTCTCCAAATTCAGAAAAGACCTAAGTGATATTGGAGTCAAGCTTCCGGAGATCACCAATATGCATGCTGCTCATGTCCAAATGATGCTCATATAGGACATTCTCACCCACCAAGCTGAAGTGGCTGAGCTTTTGGACATCTCACTTCTGAAGAATGATCCACCAACCCCTCCAAAGTCCCTCCCTAAGCTTGAGTCTCAAGGGAAGTTCACCTTGTCTTGCTCTCTTGGTAAACTAACTATGGATGATGCTCTTGTTGATAGTGGTGCTAGTGTGAATGTCATCTCCTTGGATATGGTGCAGAGTATTGGGATTGAAAGCATGGAACCAGATACTCCTCCTCTCACCTTTGGGGATTCCTCTTCTACAACCCCACTTGGCATAATCAAGGACTTCCCCTTGAAGATTGGATCCTGCACCATACCTATTGACCTCACTGTTTTGAAGATGGCATGTGACGAGAGAGTCCCTTTGATCCTTGGCACTCCTTTCCTCACAAGAGTTGGAGCTTGCATTGACTTTCCCAACAAGAAGGTCACCCTCATGCATGTCAACAAAGCTGTCTTCTATCCTCTCCAACCTCCAATGGAATCAGACTATTGTGGGACAATCACTTGTGATACACACGCTGTTGAGAAGCCCAAAGATGAAGAGGTTGTTGGTAAGATAGAAGATCTTGATGGAGAGTATTCAAAAGAATTATGTGGTGAGCACTTGGAAAGTGCTAAAACAGAGGGGATGAGTGGAGTCTCAAAGGCCACTCCTGGCAAGAAGAAGATGGTGAAAGAGCCTCATCCCCCACCTCTTGATTTGCTCCCACACACTCTCACTCTCCATCCAAAGAATCTCAAGGATGGAGTCATTGAGTACAAGATCAAGCACAAGGGCAGATCCACACCATTCTCAAGTGCTAGAGCCATCATCACTCCTCAGCTCCAAGATGACCCAATCAAGCTTCAAGAGCTTCTCAGGTCCTCACCATCACACTTGAAGGTGGGAAGGATCCTCCTTCTCACTAGTCCAAGAGAAAAGGTAGTCAAGCTAGTGACTCAAAACAAGCTCACTTGGGAGGAAGTCCCATGGTTATCCTTGTATATAGCTTTGCAATTTCAAATTTCCTTTTTAGTTTTTAATAAAAGTGGTCAATATTTTCAGGTTGAGCCAAGCACTAGAGGAGAGAAGAATGGTGGTGAACCACTTAAGCCCCATGATCCATGTAGCAGCCTCCTCTAGTTGCTATGAACCAAGCCAGCTTCTAGTCATGACACAAGCACCATGCCCAAATCTCCTTGTGTGGTATCACTCCAACCCTTCTTGTATATACATTTGCTTTTTCCTTGTTGAGGTATCTATTACTCTCTTACTCACACAGGAGACTGTGTGATTTAAGTGTGGGGGAGGTACCGGATATTTGATCATGTTTGCTTTGATCATTACAGCCAAAGGGATTTGGTGTACTTGGGTGATCATTGCAAAAGAGCATTCATCTAGGGATAGAGCTTGCTTAGTTTTGTTGTCTAGGCATAAGGAATTAGATTGATTGAAGAGTTGGCATCTTGGATTGAACCTTGATCACCCAAAGTTAATTCCCTTGTCCCAAGAATCCCCTTGCCTCATTGAGAAAGAAAGTTCAATCTTTTATTGCTTTTTTAATATTGTCTTAGTTTCATAATCATCTTCTCATCATGGTTGCACTTAGATTAAGTATAGGCTTGCATTCCCTTTGCATTAGAATCTCTTAGAATTGGATTGACATCTTGTATTCTACAACATTTGATTAGGACCCTAGAAAAGTCTTGTCATCAGTTATTCTAACAACACCAGTCATCTAGACTACACGAGTAGTTGGGGTTCCTTCGGCAAAACAAGCACCATGGCAGGCTAGTCTCTCGTGAAATCGTAAAATGTTCACGGACGAAACAACAGCCCCAGAAGGCCCAAACGCGACCAAGCGGCCCACTTACAACTTTCCAGGAGATCAAGTCGAAATGGACGTGACGGCCCATGTTTATCTTTACATAAAGAGATAAATGTCAAGTTTCCCGAAGATAAATTTCAGGTTTCTTGAAGATAAATGTCAAGTTTCCCGATAAACATGAATACCGACGAAAATGGAAGAAGCCCGATTCGCGATAGATTCGGCCTAAAGGAGGAATAGACCATCCTAAGAGGAGTATATAAGGAGAGCTTGGGGCGAGGACCAAAGGGAGGACTTGAGAGAACTTTTGAGAGCAACATAGCACTTAGAGAAACTTAGGCACTTTTTTCTGTTTTTACTAGCGAGCTGCGACTCAACTAGGTTAGATATAGGTGGCTGGACTAGCGAACTCATCGACAGCTCTTGTAGCCAATCTCTTTCCTGTTGTTCACGCTTAAACGCGAATTCGGAAATAAGACCTTTTGCTCTATCTTTTCTTCTTACGATTTTTTCTGATTTACTATTTCTCCTTATATTGATTGTGTCGTGTGTGGCCCAACAGATAACCGGGACCTTCAGGGAAGGCTAGGTTTACTTGGCTTTCCTCCAAATCAAAAAAACTTGACAGTGCGAATTTCGGTTCCCACACGTGAAGCTCATGTCCAGATGATGCTCATCAAGGACATTCTAGACCACCAGGCTGAAGTGGCTGAGCTTTTGGACATCTCCATTCTTAAGATTGATCCACCAATCCCTCCAAAGTCCCTCCCTAAGCTTGAGTCTCAAGGGAAGTTCACCTTGTCTTGTTCCCTTGGTAAACTAACTATGGATGATGCTCTTGTTGATAGTGGTGCTAGTGTGAATGTCATTTCCTTCGATATGGTGAAGAGTCTTGGGATTTAAAGCATGGAACCAGATACTCCTTCTTTAACCTTTGGGGATTCTTCTTCTAAAACCACACTTGGCATAATCAAGGACTTCCCCTTGACGATTGGATCCTGCACCATACCTATTGACCTCACTGTTTTGAAGATGGCATCTGAAGAGAGAGTCCCTTTGATCCTTGACACTCTTTTCCTCACAAAAGTTGGAGCTTGCATTTCCCAACAAGAAGGTTACCCTCATGCATGTCAACAAAGCTGTCTCCTATCCTCTCCAACCTCTAATGGAATCAGACTATCGTGGGACAATCACTTGTGATGCACAAGCTGTTGAGAAGCCCCAAGATGAAGTGGTTGTTGGTAAGAAAGATGGTCTTGATGGAGAGTCTTCAAAAGAGTTGTGTGATGAGCACTTGGAAAGTGCTAAAACAGAGGGGATGAGTGGAGCCTCAAAGGCCACTCATGGCAAGAAGAAGATGGTGAAAGAACCTCATCCTCCACCTCTTGATTTGCTCCCACACACCCTAACTCTCCATCCAAAGCAGCTCAAAGATGGTGTCCTTGAGTACAAGATCAAGCATAAGGGCAGGTCCACACCATTCTCAAGTGCTAGAGCCATCATCACTCCTCATCTCCAAGATGACCAAATCAAGCTTCAAGAGCTTCTCTCTCAGGTCCTCACCATCACACTTGAAGGTGGGAAGGATCCTCCTTCTCACTAGTTCAAGAGACAAGGTAGTCAAGCTAGTGACTCAAAACAAGCTCACTTGGGAGGAAGTCCAATGGTTATCCTTGTACATAGCTTTGCAATTTCAATTTTTCTTTAAGTTTTTAATAAAAGTGGATTGAGGTTTTCAGGTCACGCCAAGCACTAGAGGAGTGAAGAAAGGTGGTGATTGACATGTAGCAGCCTCCTCTAGTTGCTATGAACCAAGCCAGCTCCTAGCCCCAACACCAAACACCACGCCCAAACCTCCTTCTTAGGTATCACTCCAACCCTTCTTGTATATACATTTGCTTTTGTCTTGTTAGGGTATCTCCTTCTCTCTTACTCACACAAAGACTGTGTGATTTAAGTGTGGGGGAGGTACCAAGTATTTGATCATGTTTGCTTTGTGATTGAGAGTCTCATGCATTGCATTGTACATTCATATATGCATAGAAAAAACAAAAAAAATTTTAAATTTTTGAATCATGTAGTTGCATCACTCGCATCTTTAAGATTGAGTCTAGAGCATATAGGTTGCATTCACTTGCACATGGAGCATTGCCTTGTAAAGAACACTTGTTTGCACTGAATTTGGCACCCTAGTTAAACATATCAAGTAGCTTAAGCATCTTTTGAAAGGCTTGCATGCTTTGAGCCTTAAAAACTCTTCTTGAATGCTTGCTTGCTTGATATTGCCATTGTTCTTGAAACCAGCTCCATCCTGAACTTGGACCTGAATGAACTTAATTTCTCTTGCATATGGGCATTTTCATACTTGATCATGGATCTCATACACATTTGGGTTATCTTTCCCCATTATACCACTCTTTGTTAACCCAAATGGCACTTCCATACCCTTGAACCCTAGCCATTCTTTGAAACCTACATTGATTTGCATGAGTGAGGCCTTTTCTGATAGTTTGTCATGTGCAAAATCTTGAGAGTATTGGGAGCGACATGGATTTGTTCTCATATCTTGCTAGCATAGGGTCCTCATTTGAGCTAGCTTCTAGGATGGTGAGTGGGGTTTTTGTTCCTTAAAGGTTTATATCTTGGGTTTGGGTTGCGGCAATGTTGAGATTGATGAACAAAAGAATGTACTGAGAAAGAAAAAAACCCTAGGGACCTAGAATAGAAAGATAAGAAGCTCTTGATTGATGTTTTTGACCTTCCCCCTTCAAAAAAAAAGAAAAAAAAAAGAAAAAGAAAAAAAAAGGAAAAGAAAAAGAAAAAGAAAAATTCAATAAGATAGTGGGGAAGGGAAAACAAAAAAATGTTAGAGCTTAGAAGTGTGAATTGTGAATAAAAGGTCCTTAGAGGTTGAATTTCAAAAGAAAGAAAGTTGTTCATGGGGTGAGTGATGTGAGAATGTTTTTTATTTTGGGTTATGAGGTGAATGGAAAGGGTGTAGAACTTGTAATCACTTAAGAATGGGTAGAATGATGAGGATGGATCCATGTATACATGAATTGCTCCTAGTCTTAGATAAATTTTGCATAATGATCAAGCTCCTTGATTTTTAAGTGATTGCCACCTTGAAACGATACATTGAAACCCTCCTTTTCATCCATATTAGACCATTTGATCACCTAGCCAAATGATTGAGATCATGTGCCCATTTGTGAGAATTCACCTTGAGTGTGTGTGTGTGTGTGAATCAATGTGAGGGCTGGTTAAGAGAGCATGCTGGTTGATAAGCATTGCATCTTGTGTAGAAGCATAAGAGTAATTGACAGGCCTCGTGAAGCTAGAGCATAATAAAAGAGTATGCTCATGTTATTTGCTATGTTTCTTTAGGATGTCAAGTTCAGTGCTATGAGTGTTTCTTTTGGCTTTGTTCCCATCTTTGCATCCATCCCCCTCATGTTTTGACAATTTTACTTGAGGACAAGTAAGGGTCTAGTGTGGGGGAGTTGATGTCTTGCATATTTACATGTTTTTAGCATCCATATCTTGTGCATTTTTATCATATAATTTTGGGATTATGCATCATTAGGATCCATTTTGCATTCATTTGTCCTTATCATGTGTTGGAGCATGCTTTGGTGTGATTTGAGGTGTTTGGGAGTCTTATGGCCCAAAAAGGGGTGAAGAATCAAGTTTGGCCATGAAAAGAGAAGTCAATCCATGATCTGGTCGAGATAAAGATGAGCATGGACGGAGGCCTTGGAGATGTCTTTTGTTGCTAAGATTATTTGGAGACACAGAAAATTGAGTTAGCTTCCCAATGGAAGTGGTTTCAAGTCATTTGGAGCTGTATTGGAGGAGTTATGATCAGTTTACTAGAAGCACATCAAGCCGGCCGGGAAGACTGGTCCGGGTACAGCCACCCGGTCGGAAAAGACACTGCTGGAGGAGGCCAGGCCGGGGAAGCTCAACCGGGATGAGCTACCCGGGCGGAAGAAGGACATTTGGACCGGGGAGAGTGGACTGGGGAGAGGTAACCGGTCGGGAGAGAAGCACTGGAAGAGACCAGGCCAGGAAGACTAGGCCGGGTTGGACGGTTTGGCTCGACCCCAGACCGTTTTTTCACACTCTTTTCCTATTGTTTGAAGCCTAATTGATCCCAGGGACCTTTTAGTAATTTTTAATGGTGTTTTTAGGTTTTCTAAGCCTTGTATAAATACTCTTGGATCCCAAAGTTGGGACTTAACTTCTTTTCTCTCTAAAAAACACTTTTAGATCTGAAGAAAGCTTGGATCTTGGATCCTTTTTCTTCTTATTTTCTTGTGTTTGCTGGATTATTTCTATCACTAATCATGTTTAAACTTGAATCATCATTGGTTTTGGGGTTTTCAATGTCTATTAGTGAGTAGATCTATCTAGGGTTCATGGGCTTTGGAGACTAAGGGTGATTAGGTGTAGATCTAAGATGTTCTAGGGTAGATCCTTCTTGATCCTTGCTTGTAGAGTGTTCTTCTTGCTATTTTGGAGTTGGCCTCTTCAAAATAGAGCTATAGGCATTTCATGCCCGAAAGGTGTTCTATGAAATTCCTGAACCAACTCTCCAATGCTTTTAACATTCTTTACCAAAGAGATTTGTTGTTAAAGGTGTTAAGATAGCTAATGGACTAGTTCTGAATGATTGCTTTCATATTATTCAACCTAAGAGATTAGATGCTTGAGATATGTTAGTGAATGAGCATTTATCTAGAGATAGAGCTTGTTTAGAATTGTGTCTAGGCTTAAGGTGTTAGATTGATTGAAAGTTTGCCATCTTAGATTGAAGCTTGATCACCCAAAGTAAATTCCCTTGTCCCAAGAACCCCTTTGCTTCATATTGAGAAGAAAGTTCACTCTTTTATTGCATTTTTAATATTGTCTTAGTTCATAATCATTCTCACTCAATGGTTGCACTTAGATTAAGCATAGATTTTCATTCCCTTTGCATTAGAATCACTTAGGATTGGATTGACATCTTGTATACTACAACATTTGATTAGACCCTTGAAAAGTCTATCATCACCTGGTAGAGATCACATTGGTGTGGGAACCGAAATTCACACCGTCAATTTCTGATAAACGATTTGTGGAGGAAACCCGAGTTAACCCGATCTTCCTTGAAGGTCCCGGATATCTGCTGGGCCACACACGATACAATAAATAGAGATTAAAGTTGCACAATAAAAATCGTAAAAATAGAGCGAAAAGAGATCTTATTTCTGAATTCGCGTTTGAGCGTGAACAACGAGTAAAGAAATAAGCTACAAGAGCTGTCGAAAGGTCCGCTAGTCCGGCCGCCTAGATCTAACCTAGTTGAGTCGCAGCTCGCTAGTGAAAACAGAAAAAGAATGCTAAATTGCTCTAAGTGCTAAGTGCTCTGGAAGTTTTGTGATGATTTGCTCCTCGCCCAAAGCTCTCCTTATATACTCCTCTTAAGACGGTCTATCTTCTTTCGGGCTGAATCGGGTTTTTTCCATTTTCGTCCATCTTCGTGTTTATCGGGAAACTTGACATTTATCTTCGGAAAACATGACATTTATCTTCTGAAAAACTTGACATTTATCTCTTATGTGAGGATAAGGATAAACCGTCATAGTTATCCTTCCTTTTCGGAAAATCGTAAGTGGACCGTTTTGGCCATGTCGGGCCACTTAGACGTTTTTACGGTTTTTAGAAAGAATAGTCTTTGAAGGTTTCGGCATTTCCGAAGGAACCCCAATTCCTCGTATAGTCGAGATGTTTGGTGTTTAGAATAACCGTGATCGTACCAACCTCACAAGGATTGATCCAAACTAGCCAAGATGGGATCAGACCGAGCATGATGGGACCGAGACCAGGACGAGGGCGTCGACCGGCGCCAGGGGGTTGCCGCCGGCGCCAGGCCGGCTTGCGGGACCCCAGCCGCCGGCGCCAGGCTGGCTTGCCGCCGGCGCCAGGCCGGCTTGCGGGACGCCTGCCGCCGGCGCCAGGCTGGCTTGCCGCCGGCACCAGGCTGGCTTGCCGCCGGCGCCAGGCTGGCTTGCCGCCGGCGCCAGGCTGGCTTGCCGCCGGCGTCAGGCCGGCTTGCGGGGCGTCTGCCGCCGGCGCCAGGCTGGCTTGCCGCCGGCGCCAGGCCGGCTTACGGGACGTCCGCCGCTGGCGCCAGGCTGGCTTGCCGCCGGCGCCAGGCCGGCTTGCGGGACGTCTGCCGCCGGCGCCAGGCTGGCTTGCCGCCGGCGCCAGGCTGGCTTGCCGCCGGCGCCAGGCCGGCTTGCGGGATGCTTGCCGCCGGCGCCAGGGGTTCTCTGCCGCCCGTGGGTTTTTCCGTTACCCGATCTTTCACCCGTTGGCCGTTCGTGCGGGAAATCTTTGAGTTCGGAAGGATCTTTAGCCGTAGGTTTCGAGATAACCGTTTTTGACCCCAACAAGATCTTCCGAGATTCCTCGAGTATCAGGATCGAGATGGACTTGGATTAGTAGACTTTCCGTCTTCGAGGGTTTGAGTGATGAGGCTTCGAACTTAGATTTAAAATATGAACTTTTAAACAATCGAGAAGGCTTTGCGGAGGAATCATTGTAGTTCTCGGACAATCCGGACATGGGTTAAAGGGACCAAGATGCTGCCGTTGCCCAAGATCACTAGACGATTGCACAGATGGGCACCAGGACCCTTGCCGCCGGCGCCAGACGGGAGACGACAGGCCTGCCGCCGGCGCCAGACGGGAGACGACGAGCCTGCCGCCGGCGCCGGGCATCCAGCCGCCGGCGCCAGGCGTCTGCCGTCCGTGCCGTGTCCCGTGTCCGCCGGTGCCTGCTGTTGCTTGCCTTCGTTGATCCCCGGGGCTCATGGTCCGTTCATGCCTTCCCGTGAGTTCATCGAGTGACGACCTTTTTCTTGGTTTCGATCGTCACTTAGTTTTCTTTCGAGGACTTTCGGGTGACGATTTCGTCGTTGACCGATTTTGCCCCAACAGTTAGCCCCCCATCTAGCTAGGAACCGTAGTGCCTTTCGGGTCCTGGCTTGCGGTATAGCCGTATGGGAAGGTGTAGAGACGTAATCGTTTGCCGAAAGTCAGGGAAATAGTGATTTTACCTCCTTTATAAGGATGGAGTAAGAAATCTCATTCATTCTTACTTCATCATAAAAATTCTTCTCTCTCAAGAATCCTTTCTCTCTCTTTAAGAATAATGTCTTCAAGATCCTCCAAGAGAAATTCTTCTTCCCATTCATCCTCGGATGACTCTCATGCCTATGTGACGGTGAAGCAAGAGGAGTTAGTCGAGGAGGAAGCGAAGAATGCGTATTACCTAGCCCTTGTGGGCTCGGCTCGACCTCTACCAGACGTCCCTGTTCCGAAGAGACCTTTGAGGCAGGCTGGTGCTCCCTTTACGCCGAGCTTGGTTTCACGTAAATATCTCAGGATTCTTCGAGATTTTTACCAGATTCCTGATGTAGTCAAATTCCGGATCCCCGTCGGTAACGAGAGTGCGAGGAATCCTCCGGAAGGTTTCTTTACATGTTACGAGGCTTTCCTTACGTATTGCCGCATGTGGTTCCCGATCCCCGGTACCATTGATCGTGCGCTTCGTCACTTCGAACTTTTGATCAGCCAGCTCTGCGTTCCTGCCTTAGAGAGTTGGCTTGGCGTACTGATCTCAAGTTATGAGCTCGGGATCGATCTTTGTCCCGGCGATTTCGAAGGTCTTTGGAGCACTCGGCCAACGGGGAGCGACGGCTACTACTCCATGGTGCCAAAGAAGGATATGGCCATAATTCAGGGGACTACTTCGAACCCTAAGTCGTGGCAGGAGCGTTTCTTCTATGTCCGAATAGATGGTGATTCTGTCGAGGAGAGCTGCCTCCATCTATTTCCGCATGCATAGAACTTCAACCGAGGTAATACGATGAAAACTCGTTGTCTATTTTGTTATTCCGGAAGTGCGAGTTTTTAAGTGAAAAAATTTCGCTTTGTAGAGAACGGGGCTGTTGCGCATTTGCATGGCGATCTTTTCGTCAAGAGGGATCTCCTTCGTCAAAGGCCGTTTTTCTGGAAGTCCTTCACTCTTGAACAGATTCGAGACGCAGTAAGGCTTTACCGGTCCCGAGACCCTGTCCCGACATATGATGCCGAACCGGTTATCGAAGCCTCGACTCGGAGGTGTAAACAGAGATCTCGTAAAGGGAAAGAAATCGATGGTGGGGAAGGTTCGGAAGATCCTTCACCGTTGGGGGAAAACCATAGTTTTGTTCCAACGGAAAAAGGCGGAGCCAGCGATTTTCCACTTCCCAAAAATTTCTTTGACGGCCTTCCTCCGGAGTTTGTTACTGACGAGTCGCTGGAGGATGAGAAGAAGCAATGGGTTTTTGCCGAGGGTTCCCGGCGGATCAATGAGGTTTTGTCCTTTGAACTTCTTAACCGTATTCTTGAATCTGCGTATATGTATATTTATTGATCTTGAATTTACGCAGGGACTAAGAGTGTTTGGCAATGCGCTTGACTCAAGTTTCTGCAAGTCTAGGATTGCTAACTTCAAGACCAAAGAAGCTGAGCGAGAGCTCTTCCGATTCTGACAAGAGGTTAAGGCGCATAACGAAAAGCAAGCTGAGCTTCATGCTCGAGCTCTTGTTCGGGCGGAAAGGAGAGGAAGGAGGATGGTCGCAGCTGAGGTGGCGAGACGGGCGGAATCGTTTGCTGCTGAGTTTCAATGTTTTAAATAAGCTCAGGAGTTTGTTGGCGATTTCCGCGAGTGCCGGGGCTCGGTCGTAAACCTTTACAAGTCTCAGAACCCGGATTTCTCTTTTGATTCCGAGATCGCTGAGATGAAGGACTTTATGGCCGAGTGTGCTCATGCTGAGTCCTTGGTTCCTCCAGTCGAAGAAAGAGTCCGGAGACTATGGGAACCTATCGAGGTTTCCGAGGATACGGTGGAGGCTGGAGCCGATGAGAACGCCGAGGGTGGTGGGAACGCTCAAGGCGTGAACGAGAAAGTGGACCAGCCTGCAGGTTCATTCGGGATTTCCGCATCTGGATTTCTCGATGTTGACTTCCTTTTGTGAATCGTTTGTTTTGGCCGTGTGTGGCCGTTTTTTAGGAGTTTTATTCTGCGACCGTCGGAGGTTGCATTCTTATGTTTTGGGACTGGCCGTTGGTGGCTTAGAATCCCGCCGTCTTTGCGGCCTTTATGAATATGAAAATTTGCGAGATTTCGTCTTTTGTTTTGATTTATACTTTCGTCAAGTGTAGAAGAAAGAATGCGAGTAGTCACTTCGTATCCTAACTCTTTTTTGTCGCTTGGTCCGTATGCTAATTTCTAGCGAGCGTTTTAGGTGTAAGCGATAAGAGACATGTTTTGGGATCTCGTATACGATACTATGTCTGTGAGATGTCAAGATCCAGCAAGACTGGGTTTAGGGCAAGACCTAGGCTTACTCTCAGCTTTAAGGCTGTGCGATGACTGATCGGCTTTCGTTTTGCCTGTTAGTGATTTCTTCCTGATTCTTTTCGTTTAAAGTCCGCGACTAGTCGTCGGCTTATATGACTTGTGTTAAAAGAATCGAGCTATCTTCGGAGTTTATCCGAGACGCTAAACCAAAATTTTGGGTTTCTTGTATAGCGCGCTATGATATCCTTGTTCTATGTAAGAGGACCTTGTAAGTCTGAGTACGAGTTTGTATTGAGTGAAACGTTTCTGAGTGCGTCTTTCAGGGCCAATCGACGGGCATAAGTTGTTTTTTAAGTCGCAGGTGGACTGTTTTAGCGGATGATACGAGTTTTGTTATCTTTTTTAGAAGTTGTGACGTCTCGCGTTTCTTTCGAAGATATGATTTTCGTTTTTCCGAAGTGTTTACGCGTTTTCTAAATTAAGTGAGCGTAAGAAATAGATAGAAAGAATTTTATTTGAAAAATTTCGAAAAAATTTGAGTACATGTGCGGATATTTTGCGTTTTTTTGTGGGAGTATAGGAGTATACGTACCCACCCCCCCCCCCCTTTTTTGGTGAGGGGGATAGCTGAACTCGCCGGGTTTCGACGAGCTGCCTACGTACCTCTTTCGAGGATCAAGCCATCTCGTAGTTCTGATAGTTGCTGCAGACGTTTTTACTCCCCGTGCGTCGCCGTTCCGATCGTGCTAGTCGGATTGGTGGCTTGTTCGGGGGTCAAGCTGTCTGCTTTTACGGCGGTGGACTCAGAGGCTTTGTTGCTGTCTTGAATCGTTGCCTGTTCGGATGATTCTGGATCATCTTTTTTCGAGTCTTCAGGAATGTTGTGTGATTCCTTTGCTCGTTTCGGGTTGGCCGCTGGGGAGTTCCGATCTTTCCGCAGTTTGAACTCGGCTAGGTAACAGAGTCTCGATTGTTTCTGACTACCCCAGATGACCGCGGTTCCGGTGGGAGTCGGAAATTTGATGCCGAGGTGATATGTGGATGGTACTGCCTTCATGGAGTTGATCCAAGGGGTTCCCATGATGGCATTGTAGATGGCCGGGTTGTCGACTACTGCAAACTCGACGATTTTTGTGACTTCTTTCGCCATGACCGGGAGCTTAATTCTCCCGAGGGTCATGGAAGTGACGCCCATAAACCCAGTCAAAGGTTTTGGCTCAGGGACGACTTCCCCAAGTGGGATCTTCATCCTGTAGAGGGTGTCGCGGAAGATTACGTTGACCGTACTTCCTGTATCGACGAGGATGCGGCCGACCTCGAGATCCTGGATTACCAGGTTGATAACCAAAGGATCGCAATGAGGCTTGTCGATTCCGACAGTTTCCTGTTCTTTGAAAGTGATCGTGTGGTTAGGAATATCGCTATCCGGAATCCAGTTGGAACTTGTCTCGGGTTTTCGCCCGTAGGCTTTTATCGACGAGATTGAGTCTTGGTAGAACTGTGATCCTCCGATGATCATGTTTACCCTCTGGCGACTGTTGTTGTTCCCTTGGTCTTCCTGTCTCCTTCCGCGTTTTTCACCCGATTGATTTTCGGTCGCGCGGTCCTCGGAGATAGTTTTGTTGGTCTTTGGGCGGTCGGAGTCCAGGAGCAAGTCCTTTATACTCTTGACCTTCGATGGTTCGCCGGTGAGGAGCTTTGCGGCGAGCCGGGCGCCGAGAACCTTGCAGTTTGCAGTGGAGTGACCTCTGGTTTCGTGGAACTCGCAGTAGGAATTATCCTTGTACTGGTTCCTGGTCCAGGTGTTTCCGGAGGTCTTGCCTTGCTCCGAGTAGACGGCGTAGTTATGCTCGCCTTGGGCGTCTTCCCCTTCGTGATGGACGTTCTTGTCGTTACGAGAGGGTTTCTTTTTTGAGGACGTTTTCTGTGGTCCGTGCTTCTGCGATAGAAGCTTCATCTCTTCCTCCATGATGATGAAGTCCGTTGCTTTGTGGAGAGTATCCTGGATTGTCCGCGGCTTTTCCAGTAGTATCCACTTTCGGAATTTTGACTTGTACCAAAGAGTTTTCCTCAGAGCGTCGATTGCGACATTGTCGCTGATGCCTGTTGCTCTGGCCATCACCAGTTTGAACCTTCGCATGAAGTCGCGGAGCGACCCGTCCTCCTTCTGAGCTAGACTCCATAGGTCCACGTCGGACGTTTCTCTTTCCATGAACATGGAGTATTGTTTGAGAAACGCCGAGGCCAGTTGGCGGAAGCTTCCGATGGAGTTCCTTTTGAGCCGGGAGAACCATTCGAGCGCAGCGCCTTTGAGGTGCTCGACGAAGAGAAGACAATGACCCGTGTCTCGTTCGCGTTCTGGGAGTTTGCACCTACCCATTGCGATTTGGAAGGACTGCAGGTGCGACTTAGGATCCGTCGTACCGTCATAGACCGGGATTTTGATTTTCCATAGGTCTGAGATGCGTGTTTCCGTGATCCGAGCGGTGAACGGTGTTTTTCGTGCTTCCTCGAGAAGTCTGTCGATCTCGGGGGCAGAACTGGTCGCCTGATGGATTTGCGATTTCACCGCTTTCACTTCGGCCACGGTCTTTTTGAGAGATTCGCGGAGATCATGGATCTCGCTATTGCTACCGGCATTCCTCCGAGTTTGTCGGCACTGGTCGCGATGGATCCGAGCTTGATCTTCCGCGAGTTCTTCCTGCTCCATCCAGTAGAGTTCTTCCTCCTCTTCTGTCATGGGCCTCTCGAAGGATACCGTCTGCCGAGCGGACTGGCTTCGGGTCCTCCTAGGGTGGATGTCAGCGTCTTCATCGGAAGGATCTGATTGGTCGCTGATATCCAGATTGATGCGCTCGACGTCGCTTTCCTTGTTTCACGTAGCCGGGGGTGGAAGGTTCTGCGAGGTCGTTTACTGTCCTTTTGGAGCCGTTTCCTCGGGAGTGGGCTCTTTCGCGGCATCTTTTTCTCGTTCTCCGGGAGATCCGAAGTCGAGTCTTCTGCCGCGCCATGCCTTGGTGGATCCGCGCGGCAACTTGCTTCTCGCAGTTAAGGTGTCGACCTGTTTGCGAGCGAGGTTATCAGCTTGTCCAGTTGTTCCGCCCGTTCCTGGGCGGAGGTGAACAGTTCCTTCATCTGTCTGAGCGCCTCAGTGTTTGCATCAGCAGTGACTGTGGACGTATCTCAAGTTGGAGTCTTCTCAACATTGGCGTCGACGGGTGTTCCGTCTAGCATTGGCTGGTCTTTGGTGACGTCAGTAGACATGATCGAGCGTGTGCAGTTGCGAGATAGATAGATCCGTAACCCCCCTCCTTCTAGCGCCAAACTGTGGGAACCGAAATTCACACCGTCAATTTCCGATAAACGATTTGTGGAGGAAAACCGAGTTAACCCGATCTTCCTAGAAGGTCCCGGATATCTGCTGGGCCACACACGATACAATCAATGGAGATTAAAGTTGCACAATAAAAATCGTAAAAATAGAGCGAAAAGAGATCTTATTTCTGAATTCGCGTTTGAGCGTGAACAACGGGTAAAGAAATAAGCTACAAGAGCTGTCGAAATGTCCGCTAATCCGGCCGCCTAGATCTAACCTAGTTGAGTCGCAGCCCGCTAGTGAAAACAGAAAAAGAATGCTAAATTGCTCTAAGTGCTAAGTGCTCTGGAAGTTTTGTGATGATTTGCTCCTCGCCCAAAGCTCTCCTTATATACTCCTCTTAAGACGGTCTATCTTCTTTCGGGCTGAATCGGGCTTTTTCCATTTTCGTCCATCTTCGTGTTTATCGGGAAACTTGACATTTATCTTCGGAAAACTTGACATTTATCTTCAGGAAACTTGACATTTATCTCTTATGTGAGGATAAGGATAAACCGTCATAGTTATCCTTCCTTTTCGGAAAATCGTAAGTGGGCTGTTTTGGCCATGTCGGGCCACTTAGACGTTTTTACGGTTTTTCGAAAGAATAGTCTTTTAAGGTTTCGGCATTTCCGAAGGAACCCCAATTCCTCGTATAGTCGAGATGTTTGGTGTTTAGAATAACCGTGATCGTACCAACCTCACGAGGATTGATCCAAACTATCCAAGATGGGATCAGACCGAGCATGATGGGACCGAGACCAGGACGAGGGCCGTCGACCGGCGCCAGGGGGCTTGCCGCCGGCGCCAGGCCGGCTTGCGGGACGCCTGCTGCCGGCGCCAGGCTGGCTTGCCGCCGGCGCCAGGCCGGCTTGCGGGGCGTCTGCCGCCGGCGCCAGGCCAGCTTGCGGGACGTCCGCCACCGGCGCCAGGCCGGCTTGCGGGACGTCTGCCGCCGGCGCCAAGCCAGCTTGCGGGACGCTTGCCGCCGGCGCCAGGGGTTCTCTGCCGCCCGTGGGTTTTTCCGTTACCCGATCTTTCACCTGTTGGCCGTTCGTGCGGGAAATCTTTGAGTTCGGAAGGATCTTTAGCCGTAGGTTTCGAGATAACCGTTTTTGACCCCAACAAGATCTTCCGAGATTCCTCGAGTATCAGGATCGAGATGGACTGGGACTAGTAGACTTTCCGTCTTCGAGGGTTTGAGTGATGAGGCTTCGAACTTAGATTTAAAATATGAACTTTTAAACAATCGAGAAGGCTTTGTGGAGGAATCATTGTAGTTCTCGGACAATCCGGACATGGGTTTAAGGGACCAAGATGCTGCCGTTGCCCGAGATCACGAGACGATTGCACAGATGGGCGCCAGGACCCTTGCTGCCGGCGGCAGACGGGAGACGACAGGCCTGCCGCCAGCACCAGACGGGAGAGGACGAGCCTGCCGCCGGTGCCAGGCGCGGCGTAGGCGGCCTGCCGCCGGCACCGGGCGTCCAGCCGCCGGCGCCAGGCGTCCTGCCGTCTGTGCCATGTCCCGTGTCCGCCGGTGCCTGCTGTTGCTTGCCTTCGTTGATCCCCGGGGCTCACGGTCCGTTCATGCCTTCCCGTGTGTTCATCTAGTGACGACCTGTTTCTTGGTTTCGATCGTCACTTAGTTTTCTTTCGAGGACTTTCGGGTGACGATTTCGTCGTTGACCGATTTTGACCCCAACAATTGGGCTCTTGGAAGATGAAGACATAGAGGCAATCTGGCTCTCCAAAGCTTTGAGATGAGAGGCAAGTGGGATGTACTTGTTGTTAGGTCCCATCAATCTTTGCATGGATGTTCTTGAACTTCTCTTCAATGTTCTTAGCACTTCTCTCTTGAGCTTCTAAGATTTGCTTGAACATGGACTCCATATTTGAAGTTGGATCTTGAGATTGAGAAGAAGTTACTTGAGGCTGAGTAGACTGGTTGGCTTGAAGATAGTTTTGCTTGGCTTGGTAACCTCCTTGCTGATTGTTGTAGTAAGGCCTTTGCTGATAGTTGTTTCGGTACTGAAAGTTGGGCTCTTTCCTGTACCATGTGCCATTCGCATTAATGAAGCTTAGCTCCTCTTGACCTTCTAAACCATCAACCTGATTAGTCCTAGCAGGCTGCTTTTGTTTCTGGTTCCCAATGGAGTTAATCTGCTCCTGTTTAGCCTTCTCTGCAATAATCTTGTACAACTTCTCTTGGAGAGATTTCAGCTCCTTCCTTGTGTGCTGATCATCTTCATCAGTGCCTCTGTTGACCCTATCATGCTCCTCACTGTAGACTGAGTCACTCTTGGCTATGTTCTCCAACAGCTCCTCTGCATCCTGCTCAGTTCTGCCCAAGAAGAACCCATTGCTGGCTGTGTCTAATCTGCTCCTGAACTCTGGAAGAGCACCTCTGTAGAAGTTACTAAGCAAACTCTCCTTGGTGAAGCCATGATGTGGGCATTGAGACCAATAGCCCTTGAACCTCTCCCATGCTTCACTAAAGCCCTCAAGGTTCTTCTGCTGAAAGCTAGAGATCTTTTTTCTGATCTTGGTTGTTCTTGAGGTAGAGAAGAACTTCTCTATGAATGCCCTCTTGCACTCATTCCAAGTTGTGATAGAATCACTTGGAAGAGCCTTATCCCATTGATGTGCCTTGTCTCCCAAAGAGAAGGGAAACAAACTCAGCTTGAAAGCATCTTCAGAGACTCCATTAGTCTTGGACAAGCTATAGTAGCTATCAAATGTGACCAAGTGATCAAGGGGATCCTCCACAGCAAGGCCATGGAACTTGCTGTTCTCAATCAAATGCAACAGCCCTGATTTGATCTCAAAGATGTTGTTCTCCACAGCTGGTGCTCTGATCCCCAACCTATGACCATGAATGTGAGGTTGATCATTTGCTCCAATGGCTCTTGCTTGGCGCTGTGGCTGTTGTGGGTGGCACTGTTGTCTTATGTTGTCAGCTCTTGGACCATTGCCCCCTAGGACATCACCAACTTGAGGCTGATTCTCAATATGAGGCAAGGGGATTCTTGGGACAAGGGAATTGACTTTGGGTGATCAAGTTTCAATCTAAGATGGCAAGCTTTCAATCAATCTAACACCTTAAGCCTAGATACAATCCTAAGCAAGCTCTATCCCTAAATTAATGCTCATTCACTAACATATCTCGAGCATCTAATCCCTTAGATTGAATAATATGAAAGCAATTAATAAGAACAAGTCAATTAGCTATCTCAACACCTTTAACAACTAATCCCTTAGGTAAAGGATGTTAAAAGCATTGAAGAGTTGGTTCAGGCATTTCATAGAACACCTTCCAGGCATGAAATGCATATAGCTCTATTTCGAAGAGGCCAACTCCAAAATATCAAGAAGAACACTGTACAAGCAAGGATCAAGAAGGATCTACCCTAGAACATCTTAGATCTACACCTAATCACCCTTAGTCTCCCAAGCCCATGAACCCTAGATAGATCTACTCACTAATAGACATGGAAAACCTTAAAACCATGGATGATTCAAGGTTAAACATGATTAGTGATAGAAATAATCCAGCATACACAAAAGAAATAGATGAAGAAGGATTCAAGATCCAAACATTATTCAAGATCTAAAAGTGTTCTTGAGAGAAAAGAAGTTAAGTCCCAAATTGGGCTAACAAGAGTATTTATACTTAGGTTTAGAAGGGAAGAAACATTAAGACAAAAATGACTAAAATAGCCCTTGGAATAACTCATTTCTGGCCAAGGAAGAAGGAGAAAAACGGCCTGGGGTCGAGCCAAACCGTCCAACCCGGTCCGTTCTCCCCAGCCGGATTCTCGCCCTAGCGCGTCTGATCTTCCGCCCGGTGCTTCTCTCCAGCCTGGCCTTCCCGTCCTGATCTCGCCCAGACGCGCCCGGGTGCTTCTCCTCATTTGGATCTCCCCTATCTGGATCAGGCCACGTCCAGCGTTCTTCTTCCGCCCGGGTGCTTCTCTCCTGTCGAGTCTCCCCGGCCTGGATCACGCCACGTCCAGCGTTCTTCTCCCGCCCGGGTGCTTCTCTCCGGTCGAGTCTCCCCGGCCTGGATCATGTCTCGGACGCACCCGGGTGTGTGTTCCCGTCCGGATCACCCAGGGTGATTTCTTGTCTCGACCCGATCATGGATTGATTTGTCTTTTCATGGCCAAACTTCATTCTTCACCTCCTTTTGGATCAAAATGCTCTCAAACACTTCAAATCACTCCATGGCACACTCCAACACCTAATAAGGACATATGAATGCAATATGAACCTAAAGATGCCTAATGCCTAATCTAAAAGATCAAAATGCACAAGATATGATAGCTAAAAACATGTAAATATGCAAGATATCACAAATCAGTTTGGAAGTTGCTAGCTTGCAAGACCAGGAAGGCCAGCCGTGACACAAACGCATCAATCCGGCTCCCTTCACTACGTTACCTTCATAGGTTGATTGTCCACACCATCGTCCCAAGAAAAGAACTAGGAAAAGTCTATGATGAAAAGCTACAACTACTTCACCAAGCTGTCCAACACTATGCTTCACCTCATCAGTTGCCTGTTGTCCACCATGATTTCTACACAAACTTTGGCATGGTGGGGTTCCTTGTGAAGCGCTTCTTGTACTACAAAGAGTGGGCTTGGACAACAACTGACTCTGGACCTTAGATTGGGATTGGTGGTTTGATCACCAATCCCAATTACATGTTAGGACTTTTCAAGGGTCCCTAACCAAATTTTATAGTATATAAGATGTCAAACCAGTTCTAAGTGATCATGAAGCAAAGGGAATGCAAGCCTATGCTTAATCTAAATGCAACCATTAAGTGAGATGATGTTTAAACTAAGACAATGCTAAAAATGCAATAAAAGATGAAACTTTCTTTGATTATGAGATGGGAGAACTCATGGGTTAGGGAATAAGACCTTGGGTGATTAGGTTTTGAACTAAAGATGGCAACTTTCAATCAATCTAGCAACTTTAGGCCTAGACACAATCCTAAGCAAGATCTAGGTCTAGATGAATGCTCATTCACTAACATATTTCAAGCATCAAATGTCTTTGGTTGAATAATATGAAAGCAATCATTAAGAATAAGTCTACTAGCCATCTTAACACCTTTAAAAACAAATTTCTTTGGTAAAGATTGTTAAAAGCTTAAAAGAGTTGGTTCAGACATTTCATCAAACACCTTGTGGGTTGGAAATGACTAGAACTCAACCTTTGAGAGGCCAACTCAAAAGAAGCATTAAAATCACTCTACTAGCAAGGAAATAGATAGATCTATACTAATACATCTTAGATCTAGCCTAATCACCTTTAATCTCCCTAACCCATGAATCCAAAAGTGGATTACTCACTAATCATCATGATTCCTCTCAAACCCATGGTGGATTTAAGATTAATCATGTTAAGAAAGGAAGATGATAAATTAAAATCAATCAAGAACACAAGAACAATAAGATGATTTGATTCAAGATTAGAACTTTCACTCAAAAGGTTTTTGTGTTTCTTAAGAGATAATCAGATAATCCCAACTTTGGGTAACAAAGATTATTTATACTAGGCATGAAAGACCTTAAAACACATCATTAAAAAGACTAAAAAGTCATTGGAGGCATATTGGTTTCGACCAATCAGGTGGCTTTAAAAGGAAGAAGGTGGACGACCCGGGTTGGAACCGGCCTGTCCTACCCGCGTCCGGCCAACCTGCGGCCAGCATGCGTCTGGTGTGTAGTCCAGCCACATGGGTGTGTGTGTCCGCATCCTGTCCAGCTGCGTCCAGCATAGATCTTGTCCGTTCAGCACGTTCAGCCGCGTGGGTGCTCTGTCCCGAGATGTTCTACCTGCGGCCGTCTCTCGTCTCAGCATTAAGGCCAGGCCGCGTGGGTCTCTCGTCCCGTGTCCCATCTACCCGCGGCCGTCCCAGCATCTTTGGTCTCTTCCTGGCCGCGTTGGTAATGCACCCGGAGGCCATTAGGCCGCGTTCTTCACTCGCCCAATCACCCGAGGATGACCTATCTTGCCTTGGCCAAACATCATTCTTCACTTCTTTTTGGATCAAAATGCTCTCAAACATCTCAAATCACCCCACAGGATGCTCCAACACCTGATAAGAACAAATGAATGCAAAATGTACCCTAAAGATGCCTAAGCCCTAATCTGTATGATCAAAATGCATGAAAATGATAGCTAAAACAATGAAAATATGCAAGACATCAACTCCTCCACACTAGTCATTTACTTGTCCACAAGTAAACTTTCAAGAACTATGGAGGAGAGGTTTAAAGGTGGGGACTCATAACCAAAAGAAACTCTTCTTAGTTCTCAACCTGATAACCTTGCATAATCATACCAAATAGCAAGAGCAAAGACTTTGTCTAACTCTAACTTCTCTAGACCTATCTTAACTCCTTTGATCTCTACACTCAACATCATGAATCCACAAACTCAAATCAGCCAACTCTCACATTCATTAAGCAAAATACTAAGTGAATTCTTGAAAATGGTCAAATGGTCCAAGTCATTTGGTTTGGTAGGAAAAGGTTTAAGTGCAAAGTGAATCAAGAGGTTGAAGATGCTCTTTCAAGGTGGTTTACTCTCAAAACAAAGTAGCCTTGTCATTGCACATAATATATCTAAGAAAGGGATCAACTCATGCATACAATGCTCAATCTCCATTGTACTACCTTTTTCCCAAATATACAAGTTACACTCTAATCTCAATGCCAAACCTCACTCACATCTCTCACCCAAAGACTTCCCCAAAACACTCAAAGATACTTTCTCACTTAGAACTCTTTCTTTTTGAAGTCTACAAGGGATTTTTCACATTTTAAACTCTTATCAGCTCTTTCTTAACATTGCTAGCCCCCTTTTCATTATTCTTTTTCTCTTTTCTCTATTCTATTTATATATATATATATATGGGGACCAAGACTTTCTTTACAAACTAGAGCTTTAGAACTTTTCATTTCTCTTATCCCTTCTAGACTAAATCACATATAACTTTAGAATTCCTTGAGTCAACCTTTTCTTTCTTCGCTTTTTCACATTCCTAAAACCACACAATACAACACTCACACCCATCCTAGAAACTAGACAATAGAGTGCCTAATCTAGCAAGAATTGAGACCAAGCATTGTCGTTCCCAATACTCTCAACATTATGCACATGTAAGGCTTTCCAAAGCGGCCTCACTCAACAATCAATGAAGGCTTGAAAGGAGGAAAGGGTTTAAGGGAATGGAGTACCACTTGAGCTTGTCAGTATCTTTTAAGATTAATTCGGGAATTGGTTTTTCAGGAACTTTCGGGCATTGATTCCGTCGTGACCGGTTTTGACCCCAACAGTTAGCCCCCCAGCTAGCTAGGATCCGTGAACCTTGTGGGAACCGAAATTCGCACCGTCAATTTCTGATAAAGATTTGTGGAGGAAAACCGAGTTAACCCGATCTTCCTTGAAGGTCCCGGATATCTGCTGGGCCGCACACGAAACAATCAATAGAGATAAAAGTTGCGAAAATAGAAATCGTAAAAGTTGAGCGAAAGAGATCTTATTTCTGAATTCTCGTTTGAGCGTGTACAACAAGAAAAGAAATTGGCTGTAAGAGCTGCCGAGGAGTCCGCTAGTCTGGTCGCCTAAGTCTATCCTAGTTGAGTCGCAGCTCGCTAGTGAAAACAGAAAAGAATGTTAAATCACTCTAAGTGCTAAGTGCTCTGAAAGTTTGTGATCTGGTTTGCTTCTTGCTCAAAGCTCTCCTTATATACTCCTCTTAAGACGGTCTATCTTCTCGCGGGCTGAATCGGGCTTTTTCCATTTTCGTCCATCTTCGTGTTTATCGGGAAACTTGACATTTATCTTCGGAAAACTTGACATTTATCTTCTGGAAACTTGACATTTATCTTCTGGAAACTTGACATTTATCTCTTATGTGAGGATAAAGATAAACCGTCATAGTTATCCTTCTTTTTCGGAAAATCGTAAGTGGGCCGTTTTGGCCATGTTGGGCCGTTTAGGCGTTTTTACGGTTTTTCGAAAGGACGATCTTTGAAGGTTTCGGTGTTTCCGAAGGAACCTCAAGTCCTTGTATAGTCGAGATAGTGGTGTTCTAGAATAACCGTGATCGTACCAAACTTGCGTAGATTGATCCGAACAAGCTAAAATGGGATCGAACCGGGCACGATAGGACCGAGACCAGGACGAGGGCCGTGGACCGACGCCAGGCCGAGGGCCGTGGACCGACGCCAGGCCGAGGGCCGTGGACCGAGACCAGGACGAGGGCCGTGGACCGACGCCAGGCCGACCCGCGTGACGGGTGCCGCCGGCGCCAGGCCGGCCCGCGTCCCGCGTGCCGCCGGCGCCAGGCCGGCCCGCGCGACGGGTGCCGCCGGCGCCAGGCCGGGGTGCCGCCGGTGCCAGGCCGGCCCGCGTCCCGCGTGCGGCCGGCGCCAGTTCCGGGTGCCGCCGGCGCCAGGTTGGCCCGCGTGACGGGTTCCGCCGGCGCCAGGCCGGCCCGCGTCCCGCGTGCCGCCGGTGCCGGGCCATCTTGCCGTCTGTGGGTTTTTCGTTGTTCGATCTTTCCCCCGTCAGTCGTTTGAAATCTTTGAGTTTGGGAAGATCTTAAGTCGTAGATTTTGAGATATTCGTTTTTAATCCAACAAGACTCCTCGAGTATCGGGATTTGAGATGGACTTGGATTTGTAGATTTTCCGTCGTCAAGGATGCGAGCAATGTGGCTTCGAGCTTTAGATGTGTTAAAAGATGAATCTTTTAAACAATCGGGAAGGCTTTGCGGAAGAACCATTGTAGATCTCGGACTATTCGGACCTGGGTTTTAAGGGACCAAGATGCTGCCATTGCCCGAGACCATGAGATGATTGCACGGATGGGCGCCAGGACCCTTGCCGCTGGTGCCAGACGGGAGTGGACGAGCCTTCCTGCGAGTTTTATTGAGCGACGACCCGTTTCTTGGCTTTGATCGTCGCTTGGCTTTTCTTTCGAGGACTTTCGGGTGACGATTTTGTCATTGACCGATTTTGACCCCAACAGTTAGCCCCCCAGCTAGCTAGGAACCGTAATGCCTGTTGGATCCTAGCTTGCGGTATGGCCGTATGGGAAGGTGTAGAGACGTAATCGTTTGCCGAAAGTCGGGGTAAATAGTGATTTTACCTCCTTTATAAGGATGGAGTAAGAAATCTCACTCTTACTTCATTATAAGAAATTTACTCTCTCTCAAGAATCCTTTCTCTCTCTTTAAGAAAAATGTCTTCAAGATCCTTAAAGAGAAACTCTTCTTCCCATTCATCCTCGGATGACTCTCCTGCCCATGTGACGGTGAAGCAGGAGGAGTTGGTCGAGGAGGAAACGAAGAATGCATATTACCGAGCCCTTGTAGGTTCGCCCCCAACACTGCCAGAGATCCCTGTTCCGAGGAGACCTCTGAGGCAGCCTGGCACTCCTTTTGCGCCGAGCTCGGTTTCTCGTAAATATCTCAAGGTTATTCGAGATTTTTACCAGGTTCCTGAAGGAGTCAAATTCCGGATTCCCGTTGGCAACGAGAGTGCAAGGAGTCCTCCGCAAGGTTTCTTTACATGTTACGAAGCTTTCTTTATGTACTGCCATATGTGGTTCCCGATCCCTGGTGCCATTGTTCGTGCGCTTCACCGCTTCGAACTCTCGATCAGCCAGCTCAGCGTTCCTGCCTTGGAGAGTTGGCTTGGCGTACTGATTGCTAGCTATGAACTCGGGATTGATCTTGGTCCCGATGATTTCGAAGGTCTTTGGGGCACTCGGCCGACGAGAAGCGATGGTTACTACTCCATGCTGCCTAAGAAGGATATGGCCGTGATTCAGGGGACTACTTCGAATCCCAAATCGTGGCAGGAGCGTTTCTTCTTCGTCCAAATAGATAGTGAGTCTGTCGAGGAGAGCTGCCTCCATCTATTTCCGCAAGCATGGAACTTCAACCGAGGTAATACGATGAAAACCCTGTTGTCTATTTCACCTTTTCGGAAGTGCGAGTTTTAGTGGGAAAGTTTCGCTTTGTAGGGAACAACCCTAGTGCGCATTTGCCTGGTGATCTCTTTGTCAAGAGAGATCTTCTTCGTCAAAGGCCGTTTTTCTGGAAGTCCTTCACCCTCGAACGGATTCGAGACGCGGTTAGACTTTATCGGTCCCGAGATCCTGTGCCGTTGTATGATGCCGAACCGGTCACCGAAACTCCTACTCGGAGGCGCGGATAGAGGTCTCGTAAGGGGAAGGAAATCGATGATGGGGAAGGCTCGGACGATCCTTCACCGTTGGGAGAAATCCCTAGTTTTACTCCAACGGTAAAAGGCGGAGCCAGCGGTTTTCCACCTAACAACTTCTTTGATGGCCTTCCTCCGGAGTTTACGACTGATGAGTCGCTGGAGGATGAGGAGAAACAACGGGTTTTTGCCGAGGGCTCCCAACGTGTCAACGAGGTTTGGCCCTTCGAACTTCTCAACCTTACGTTCGAATCTGTATATAAGCATGCTTGCTGATCTTGAGTTTAGGCAGGGACTAAGAGTGTTTAGCGAGGCGCTTGACTCGAGTTTCCGCAAATCCAGGATTGCTAACTTCAAGACCACAGAAGCGGAGCGAGAGCTTTTCCAGTTCCGACAAGAGGTAAAGGCGCAGAACGCGAAGCAAGCTGAGCTTCATGCTCGAGCTCTCGTTCGGGCGGAAAGGAGAGGAAGAAGGATGGTCGCAGCGGAGGTGGCAAGACGGGCGGAATCGTTTGCTGCTGAGTTTCAATGTTTTAAAGAAGCTCGGGAGTTTGTTGGTGATTTCCGCGAGTGCCGGGGTTCGGTCGTAAACCTTTACAAGTCTCAGAACCCGGATTTCTCTTTCAATTCCGAGATTGCTGAGATGAAGGATTTCATGGCCGAGTGTGCTCATGCTGAGTCCTTGGTTCCTCCGGTAGAAGAAAGAGTCCGGAGACTATGGGAACCTATCGATGTTTCCGAGGATACGGTGGAGGCCGGAGCCGATGAGAACGCCGAGGGTGGTGGGAACGCTCGAGGCGTGAATGAGGAAGTGGACCAGCCTGCTAGTTCATTTGGGATTTCCGCATCCGGATTTCTCAATGTTGACTTTCTTTTGTGAATCGCATTTTTTGGCCGTGTGTGGCCGTTTTTAAGAGTTTATTCTGCGACCGTTGGAGGTTGCATTCTTATGTTTTGGGACTGGCCGTTGGTGGCTTTGAATCCTGCCGTTTTTGCGGCTTTTATGAATATGAAAATTTGCGAGATTTCGTCTTTTGTTTTGATTTATACTTTCGTCAAGTGTAGAGGGAAGGATGCGAGTAGTCACTTCGTATCCTAACTCTTTTTTGTCGCTTGGTCCGTATGCTACTTTTTAGCGAGCGTTTTAGGTGTAAGCGATAAGAGACATGTTTTGGGATCTCGTATACGATAATATGTCTGTGAGATGTCAAGATCCAGCAAGACTGGGTTTAGGGCAAGACCTAGGCTTACTTTCAGCTTTAAGGCTGTGCGATGACTGATCGGCTTTCGTTTTGCCCGTTAGTGATTTCTTCCTGATTCTTTTCGTTTAAAGTCCGCGACTAGTCACCGGCTTATATGACTTGTGTTAAAAGAATCGAGCTATCTTCGGAGTTTATCCGAGACGCTAAACCAAAATTTTGGGTTTCTTGTATAGCACGCTATGATATCCTTGTCGGATGTAAGAGGACCTTGTAGGTCTGACTACGAGTTTGTATTGAGTGAAACGTTTCTTGTGTGCGTCCGTCGGGGCCAATCGACGGGCGTGAGTTATTTTTAAGTCGCAGGTGGACTGTCTTTTGCGGATGATACGAGTTTTGTTATCTTTTTAAGAAGTTGCGACGTCTCGCGTTTCTTTTGAAGATATGATTTTTCGTTTTTTCGGAAGCGTTGATACGTTTAGTGAGCATAAAAGATAGAAAGAATTTAATTAAAAATTTCGAAAAGTTCGAGTACATGTGCGGATTTTTCGCGTTTTTGTGGGAGTATAGGAGTATACGCACCCAGTCCCCCCCCCCTTTTTGGCGAGGGGGATAGCTGAACTCGTCGGGTTTCGACGAGCTGTCTACGTACCTCTTTCGAGGATCAAGCAATCTCGTAGTTCTGATAGTTGCCGCAGACGTTTTTACTCCCCGTGCGTCGTTGTTCCGATCGTGCTGGTCTGATCGGTGGTTTGTGCGGGGGTCGAGCTGTCTGCTTTTACGGTGGTGGACTCAGAGGCTTTGTCGCCGTCTTGAATCGTTCCCTGTTCGGATGATTCTGGATCATCTTTCTTCGAGTCCTCGGGAATGTTGTGTGATTCCTTTGCTCGTTTCGGGTTGGCCGCAGGGGCGTTCCGATCTTTTCGTAGTTTGAACTCGGCTAGGTAACAGAGTCTCGATTGCTTCTGACTACCCCAGATGGCTGCGGTTCCGGTCGGAGTCGGAAACTTGATACCGAGGTGATATGTGGATGGTACTGCCTTCATGGAGTTGATCCAAGGGGTTCCCATGATGGCGTTGTAGATGGCCGGGTTGTCGACTACTGCAAAATCGACGATCTTTGTAACTTCCTTTGCCATGACCGGGAGTTTAATTCTCCCGAGGGTCATGGTAGTGACGCCCGAAAAGCCCGTCAAAGGTTTTGGCTCAGGGACGACTTCCCCAAGTGGGATCTTCATCCTGTAGAGGGTGTCGCGGAAGATGACGTTGACCGTGCTTCCTGTATCGATGAGAATGTGGCCGACTTCGAGATCCTGGATCACCAGGTCGATTACCAAAGGATCGCAGTGAGGTTTGTCGATTCCGACGGTCTCCTGTTCCTCGAAAGCGATCGTGTGGTTAGGAACATCGCTGTCTGGGAACCAGTTGGAACTTGTCTCGGCTTTTCGCCCATAGGCTTTTATCGACGAGACAGAGTCTTGGTAGAACTGTGATCCTCCGATGATCATGTTTACCCTCTGGCGACTGCTGTTGTTCCCTTGGTCGTCCTGTCTTCTTCCGTGTTTTTCCCCCGATTGATTTTCGGTTGCGCGGTCCTCGGAGACAGTTTTGTTGGTCTTTGGGCGGTCGGAGTCCAGGAGCAAGTCCTTTATACTCTTGACCTTTGATAGTTCGCCGGTGAGGAGTTTTGCGGCGAGCCGGGCGCCGAGAACCTTGCAGTTCGCAGTGGAGTGACCTCTGGTTTCGTGGAACTCGCAGTAGGAGTTATCCTTGTACTGGTTCCTGGTCCAGGTGTTTCCGGAGGTTCTGCCTTGCTCCAAGTTGATGGCGTAGTTATGCTCGCCTTGGGCGTCTTCCCCTTCGTGATGGACGTTTTTGTCGTTACGAGAGGTTTTCTTTTTCGAGGACGTTTTCTGTGGTCCGTGCTTCTGCGACAGAAGCTTCATCTCTTCTTCCATGATGATGAAGTCCGTTGCCTTGTGGAGAGTATCCTGGATTGTCTGCGGCTTTTCCAGTAGTATCCACTTTCGGAACTTCGACTTGTACCTGAGAGTTTTCCTCAGGGCGTCGATTGCGACATTGTCGCTGATGGCCGTTACTCTGGCCATCACCAGTTTGAACCTTCGCATGAAGTCGCGGAGTGACTCGTCTCCCTTCTGAGCTAGACTCCATAGATCCACGTCGGACGTTTCTCTGTCCATGAACATGGAGTATTGTTTGAGAAACGCCGAGGCCAGTTGGCGGAAGCTTCCGATGGAGTTCCTTTTGAGCCGGGAGAACCACTCGAGCGCAGCACCTTTGAGGTGCTCGACGAAGAGAAGACAATGACCTGCGTCTCGTTCGCGCTCCGGGAGTTTGCACCTACCCATTGCGATCTGGAAAGACTGCAGGTGCGACTTAGGATCCGTCGTACCGTCATAGACCGGGATTTTGATTTTCCCTGGGTCTGAGATGCGTGTTTCCGTGATCCGAGCGGTGAATGGCGTTTTCCGTGCTTCCTCGAGAAGTCTATCGATCTCGGGGGCGGAACTGGTCGCCTGATGGATTTGCGATTTCACCGCTTTCACTTCGTCCACGGTGTTTTTGAGAGATTTGCGGAGATCATGGATCTCGCTATTGCTGCCGGCGTTCCTTCGAGCTTGTCGGCGCTGGTCGCGATAGATCCGAGTTTGATCTTCCGCGAGTTCTTCCTGCTCCATCCAGTAGAGTTCTTCTTCCTCTTCTGTCATGGGCCTATCGAAGGATACCGTCTGCCGAGCGGACTGGCTTCGGGTTCTCCTGGGGTGGATGTCAGCGCCTTCATCGGAAGGATCCGATTGGTCGCTGATATCTAGATTGATGCGCTCGACGTCGCTTTCCTTGTTTCCCGTAGCCGGGAGTGGAAGGTTCTGCGAGGTCGTTTGCTGTCCTTTCGGAGCCGTTTCTTCGGGAGTGGGCTCTTTCGGGGCATCTTTTTCTCGTGCTTCGGGAGATCCGAAGTCGAGTCTTCTGCCGCGGCGTGCCTTGGTGGATCCGCGCGGCAGTTTGCTCCTCGCAGTTAAGGTGTCGACCTGTTTTGCGAGCGAGGTTATCAGCTTGTCCTGTTGTTCCGCCCGTGCCTGGGCGGAGGTAAACAGTTCCTTCATCTGCCTGAGCGCCTCAGTGTTTGCATCAGCAGTGACTGCAGACGCATCTCCAGCTGGAGTCTTCTCAGCGTTGGCGTCGACGGGTGTTCCGTCTAGCGCTGGCCGATCTTTGGTGACGTTGGTAGACATGATCGAGCGTGTGCAGTTGCGAGATAGATAGATCCGTAACCCACCCTCCTTCTAGCGCCAAACTGTGGGAACCGAAATTCGCACCGTCAATTTCCGATAAAGATTTGTGGAGGAAAACCGAGTTAACCCGATCTTCCTTGAAGGTCCCGGATATCTGCTGGGCCGCACACGAAACAATCAATAGAGATAAAAGTTGCGAAAATAGAAATCGTAAAAGTTGAGCGAAAGAGAACTTATTTCTGAATTCTCGTTTGAGCGTGTACAACAAGAAAAGAAATTGGCTGTAAGAGCTGCCGAGGAGTCCGCTAGTCTGGTCGCCTAAGTCTATCCTAGTTGAGTCGCAGCTCGCTAGTGAAAACAGAAAAGAATGCTAAATCGCTCTAAGTGCTAAGTGCTCTGAAAGTTTGTGATCTGGTTTGCTTCTTGCTCAAAGCTCTCCTTATATACTCCTCTTAAGACGGTCTATCTTCTCGCGGGCTGAATCGGGCTTTTTCCATTTTCGTCCATCTTCGTGTTTATCGGGAAACTTGACATTTATCTTCGGAAAACTTGACATTTATCTTCTGGAAACTTGACATTTATCTTCTGGAAACTTGACATTTATCTCTTATGTGAGGATAAAGATAAACCGTCATAGTTATCCTTCTTTTTCGGAAAATCGTAAGTGGGCCGTTTTGGCCATGTTGGGCCGTTTAGGCATTTTTACGGTTTTTCGAAAGGACGGTCTTTGAAGGTTTCGGTGTTTCCGAAGGAACCTCAATTCCTTGTATAGTCGAGATAGTGGTGTTCTAGAATAACAGTGATCGTACCAAACTTGCGTAGATTGATCCGAACAAGCTAAGATGGGATCGAACCGGGAACGATAGGACCGAGACCAGGACGAGGGCCGTAGACCGACGCCAGGCCGAGGGCCGTGGACCGAGACCAGGACGAGGGCCGTGGACCGACGCCAGGCCGACCCGCGTGACGGGTGCCGCCGGCGCCAGGCCGGCCCGCGTGACGGGTGCCGCCGGCGCCAGGCCGGCCCGCGTGACGGGTGCCGCCGGCGCCAGGCCGGCCCGCGTGACGCCAGGCCGGCCCGCGTCCCGCGTGCCAATGGCGCCAGGCCGGGGTGCCGCCGGCGCCAGGCCGGCCCGCGTCCCACGTGCCGCCGGCGCCAGGCCGGGGTGCCGCCGGCACCAGGCCGGCCCGCGTGACGAGTGCCGCCGGCGCCAGGCCGGCACGCGGGACCGGCACCAGGCCGGGGTGCCGCCGGCGCCAGGCCGGCCCGCGTCCTGCGTGCCGCTGGCGCCAGGCCAGCTCGCGTGACGCGTGTCGCCGGTGCTGGGCCATCTTGCCGTCTGTGGGTTTTTCGTTGTTCGATCTTTCCCCCGTCAGTCGTTTGCGGGAAATCTTTGAGTTTGGGAAGATCTTTAGCCGTAGATTTCGAGATAATCGTTTTTAATCCAACGAGACTCCTCGAGTATCGGGATTTGAGATGGACTTGGATTTGTAGATTTTCCGTCGTCAAGGATGCGAGCAATGTGGCTTCGAGCTTTAGATGTGTTAAAAGATGAATCTTTTAAACAATCGGGAAGGCTTTGCGGAAGAACCATTGTAGATCTCGGACGATCCGGACATGGGTTTTAGGGGACCAAGATGCTGCCATTGCCCGAGACCATGAGATGATTGCACGGATGGGCGCCAGGACCCTTGCCGCTGGTGCCAGACGGGAGTGGACGAGCCTTCCTGCGAGTTTTATCGAGCGACGACCCGTTTCTTGGCTTTGATCGTCGCTTGGCTTTTCTTTCGTGGACTTTCGGGTAACGATTTTGTCATTGACCGATTTTGACCCCAACAAACCTGTGTGTGAGGTCCTAGCTTGCGGCATGACTTGTTTTAGGTGAATATAGACGTAATCGATGGCTGAAAGTTCGAGAATGAATAGTAACCTTTTGGCCTATATATGGGTTGAGTAAGTTTTGCAAACTCTTTACCTATTCACTTGTTGAGGAAATTTCTTTCTAAGGTATAAATCCTTCTCCTCTCTTTTGCTTTGGTGTGTTTGCTGTTATTTTCTAAAAGATGTCTCCAAAGAAAAAATCTTCTAGGAAAGACATGCTTTCTCCATCCCCTTCTGACAACCCTTGCACCGACGAAGAGGTTATTCCGAAAGAAGAGTCTGAGATCTCCGAAGATGCAAAGGAAGAGTATTGGGTCGCACTGCACTCTTCCATGACTCCCCCAGACGAGGCCTTTTACCCCAAAAGCCCCACGGTGAGGCTTGATCCCTCTCTACCGAGTAGGACCATCCCTTCCTACCTTAATACCCTTCGGGTGTTCTGCAAGGTTCCGGACGAGGTCGTGTTTCGGATTCCGGTACAAGGAGAGCGTGCAGAGGATCCTCCGGAGGGCTTCTTCACATGCTATGAGGCTTTTATCATGCGCTACCGCATGTGGTTTTGATCCCCGAGGCCATTTTTCGCGCGCTCGATCGTTTCGAGCTGTCGATCAGATAATTGAATGTTGCGGCGTTACAGTTCATCGGCGTTCTAATCATGAGTTACGAACATGGGATGACTCTCGATGCCGATCTCTTCGAGGGACTATGGTCGACGCGAAAGACCTCAATTCCCCACTCATATCGCATGGCCCCTCGGAACTATATGTTGATAATTCAGGGGCAGACCTCTCATGTCAAGGAGTGGGAAAAGCGCTTTTTCTACGTCCTTACAGACGGTGACTCCGTTGAGGAGAATTGCCTTCACTTGTTCCCTAGCAAGTGGAATTTCCAGCATGGTAACACGGTCGGATGTTCATTCATTTTTTTTAAGATGTCTCGGAGATATCTAAATGCTTTTTTTTTTTGCAGTGAACAACCTTCACACCGCGTACCCCAGGGACTTGCAGGCCAAGCGAGACATATTCCGCAATGGTCCGTTCTTTTGGACCTCTTTCACCATGACAAGAATTCAGAGGGCGCTGGAACTCAATCGATCGCAAGATGTTTCGCAGCCTGCGTCGGACATGAATGAACCACCTCCTGATACTGTTCCTGTTCGGCGAGGAAGAGACAGGCCTCGAAAGGACAAAGGAATCGCGTTCGAAGACGGTAGCTTTACTTCAGGCGATCGTCCATTACCTGAATGGAACCCGGGCTTTGTCCCAGGCGATGGGAGTGGTACGAGCGAGACTCCTCTTCCGAAAGATTTCTTCGCCAACCTCCCTCCTGGTTTTGATGCCCCGCCGGCGATGGACGAGCCATCAAGGGTGGGGTTGGTTGCTGAAGGTTCAAGGATAATTAATGAGGTCAGTTTTCTGACTTCTGATAATTTTTTATCTTTCAACTCCTTCCTTCATTGTTCGGCCATTTATTCATGCAGGGAATGCGAGTTTTCAACACAGCGCTTGACGCGAGTTTCAGGGAGGCACGCATTTCTCGCTTTAAGGCCGATCAGTCTGAGAAGAAGCTCCTCCGTTTTAAGAACGAGGTCGCGGAATGAGACCGTGAGTTGGCCGAGGTCAATTCTCAAGCTATTCGTCGTGCGGGGAGGAGAGGAAGAAGAATGGTTGCTGCCAAGCTAGCGAGGAGAGCCTCTCTATTTAAAGCTGAGTCTGAGAAGTTCGAGGAGGCTCAGAACTTTGTAGGTGATTTCCGCGAGTGCCGCGGTTCAGTTGGTACCTTGTGGAAGACGCAGGATGCCAGCCACTCTTTTCTTTCCGAGATAGCTGAGATGTCAGGGCATATGGATGAGTGTGCTCAAGCCGAATCGATGGTTCCTCCAATCGAGGGAAGGATCCAACAACTTTGGGATCCTGTCGCAGTTTCGGAGGACACAGCAGAAGCGAGAGCTGATGTCGCTGACGGGGAAGGAGAAGTGGACCAGCCTGCGCGTTCCTTCGGAGTTTCCATGTCCGAGTACCTAGATCTTGACCTCTGAAGGTCGATGGGATTGTTTCCCTTTATCTTTATCTTATGACTTCGTATTGTCTTAGGCCGAGTCTTGGCCGTTTATATATGGGTGTGTTTGGGCCGGATGAGGCCGTTTAACTTTGTTTCCGGGACTGGCCTATGGTCGCTTTGAATCCCTGCCGCTCTGCGGCTTCATATATATATCAAATTTTTCTTAACTAGTCTTATAATTCTGCTTTATACTTTCGTCAAGCGTAGAGGGAAAGGTACGAGTAGTAACTTCGTATCTTAACTCTTAATTTGTTGTTATGTTCGATTGCTACTTTGGTACAAGGGTATTCGGAAACGTTTAGGAGTTTCACGAAGTTTCGCGAGCGTTTTTAGATGTGAACAATGAGAGGCATGTTTTAAGATCTCGTATCAATTTTGATATCATGCCTTGAGATGTTAAGAGACCAGTAGGAATGGGTTAAGGGCAAGACGTAGGTTTACTCTCGGCTCTAAGGCTATGCGACGACTAATCGGCTTTCGTTTTGCCTGTTGGCGATTTCTTCCTGATTCTTAGCGTTTAAAGTCCGCGACTTGGCGCTGGCTTATATGACTTGTGTGGTAAGAATCGAGCTTTCTCCAAAGACCGTTTGGAGTGCTAACCAAAATTCTGGGTTTTCTTGTATAGCGTGCTATGGTATCCTTGTCGGATGTAAGAGGACCTTATTTTTTACGAAAGGTCTGACTACGGGTTCATTTTAATAACGTTTTTGGGTTCGTCCGTCGGGGCCAATCGACCGGCGTTTTGTATTTTATAGTCGTAGACGGACTGTTTGCTGGATGATATGGTTTTTAATATCTTCGAGAAATTCGCGATGCCTCGCTTTCTTGAAGATATGTTTTTTGTTACAATCCTCATTTAGAGAGGATGTCTTATTTAGTGGTTTTTCTGGATTGCGAATTAGATTGCGTGTACTGCCAATATGGGGCTACAAGAGTTTTGATTTCGTCCAAGGACTGCTTGGATCAATTTAGAAAACCTTTGATTTTACTTAGCCTGTATTCGGGTCAATCTTGGATTACTATAGCTTTTGTAAGTAAGTCGCGAGATCGGAAAATTGTATTGAAAAAGTTTCAAAAATATCGAGTACATATGCGGATATTTCGAACTTTGTGGGAGTATACGAGTATACGTACCCACTCCCCCCCCCCTTCTTTGGTGAGGGGGATATCTGAACTAGCCTAATTTTGACGAGATGCCTACGTACCTCTTTCGAGGATCAAGCCATCTCGTAGTTCTGCTGGTTGCTGCGGGTGTTTCTACTCGCCGGATGGGGCCGTTTTGATTGCTTCGACCGTTAAGGCTTCAGCTGAATCGACGGCCGCTTCGGGAGTTGAGTTGCCTACTGGGAAGGCGATGGGCTCAGAGACTTTTTCGTCATGTGGAGCCGTTGCCTGGTCAGATGGTTCTGGATCATCTTTTACGGAGTTCCTGAGAGTGTTCTGGACTCTCTTTGCTCGTTTTGGGCTGACCACGGTGGTGTTCCGAATTTGTCGCAGTTTATGCCCGGCTAGGAAGCAGAGTCTTGACTGTTTCTGGCATCCCTACATTACTGCAATTTCGTTTGGAGTTGGGAACTTGATGACAAGGTGGTAAGTTGATAGTACTGCTTTCATGGCGTTGATCCCGGGAGTTCCCATAATTAATTGTAGATGGCCGGGTTATCGACTACCGCAAAGTCCACGATTTTTGTCACTTCCCTGGCCATGACTGGGAGTTTGATCGATCCGAGGGTCATAGACGTGGTGCCCGAGAAAGCGGGCAGAGGTTTTCGTTTTGGGACGACTTCTCCGAGTTTGATGTTCATTCGTCGGAGGGTGTCGCGGAAGATGACATTGACTGTAATTCCTGTATCGACAAGGAGCCTTCCTACTTCGAGGTCCCGGATTACCAGATCGATCACCAACGGGTCGAAATGAGGTTTGTCTATCTCGATGGTTTCTTGCTCCTCGAAAATGATCGTGTCGTTGGGGACATCGTCGTCTGGCGACTCGTTCGGCCAGCTAGAGCTCGTTTCAGCCTTCCGTTGGTAAGCTTTGATCGATGAAACCGAGTCGTGATAGAACAGTAATCCACCGATGATCATGCTTACCCTCTGACGACTGATGTTGTTCCCTTTGTCATTCTTCCGCATTTTTCGCCCGATTGGTTTTCGTGCGTTCCACTTTTGGAAGGGTCCTTGTCAGTCTTAGGCGGGCGATCGGAATCCAAGAGAAGATCTTTCATGCCCGTGACCTTTGACAGTTTGCCCGAGATGATTTTGGCGGCGAGCCTTGCACCGAGGACATTGCAGTTTGCCGTTGAGTGGCCTCTTGTCTGATGGAATTCGCAGTACTAGTTATCCTTGAACTGGTTCCTGGTCCAGGTGTTCCCGGAGGTCTTGCCTTGTTCCGAGTTAATGGCATAGTTATGCTTGCCTTGGATAAATTCCCCTTCGCGATGGACATACTTGTCGTTACGGGAGGTCTTCTTAATCACGGATGATTTCTGTGGGCCATGCTTCTGCGAGAGGACTTTCATCTCTTTTCCATGATGATAAAGTCTGTTGCTTTATAGAGGGTATCCTGGATCGTCCGCGGTTTTTCGAGAGATATCCACTGTCAGAACTTCAATCTAAAACATAGGGTTTTTCTCAGGGCGTCTACTGCCACCTTGTCGGTGATTCCCGTGACTCTTGCCATCACTAGCTTGAATCTTTTCATGAAATCGCGGAGCGATTCGTCCTCCCTTTGAGACAGGCTCCATAGGTCGACGTCGGAGGTCTCTCTGTCCATAAACATGGAGTACTGCTTGAGGAACTCCGATGCGAGCTGGCGGAAACTTCCGATGGAATTTCTCTTCAGGTGAGAAAACCATTCGAGCGCGGTTCCCTTGAGGTTTTCGACGAAGAGGAGGCAGTATCCAGCGTCTCGTTCGCGTTCCCTCAATTTACACCTTCCCATGGCGATCTGGAAAGATTGCAGATGGGCTTCGGGTCGGTGGGGCCATCGTAGACGGGAATTTTTATCTTCCCAGGATCTCTGATGTTTGTTTCCGTGATCCGAGCAGTAAATGGAGTCTTCCGTGCCTCCTCGAGAAGTCTGTCGATCTCGGGAGCAGCACTAGTCGCGTGGTGGAATTGCGACTTCACCGCTTTGACCTCTGCTGAGGTTTTTGCGATGTACTCGTGTAGATCCTTGATCTCGTTATCGCCCGCAACTGTTTTCTGAGATTGTCGGCGTTTGCTACGGTGGATCCGTGCCTGGTTTTAGCCAGTTCCTCCTACTCGACCCAGTAGAGGTTTTCTTCTTCCTTTTTCATGGGTCTCTCAAACGACGCGTCCTGCCGGGCGGACTGACTTCATGTCTTCCTTGGGTGCACGTCAACGTCTTCGTTTGAGTGATCAGGCAGGTCACCGATATCCAGGTTAATTTGCACGATGTCGTCCTCTTCGTTGTCCCTCATGGGATGTGGCAGATTCTCCGAGGTCGGCTGTGCGCCTGCTGGGGCTGTTTTGCCGAGATTCTTTTCCGACGAACTCTTTCCAGTTCTGGCAGCACGATTTTCTAAAGTCTCGAAATCGAGCCTTCGGCCGCTGTGGGGCCTGAGGGCTCCACGTGTGATTCTGCTCTTGGTTCTCGCCATTAAGGTTTCCACCTTTTTCGAGAGTGAACCTATGAGTTTTTTTTGTTCGTCTGACGTTTTTTAGGCAGATGCGAACATCTTCTTCATCTGGTCAAGCATCGCGGTGTTTGCATCTGCAGTGACAGTTGATGTGTGTCCAGCCAGATTTTTATCGACGGGATTATCGTCGTGCAAGTTCTGATCTCTGTCATTGTCAGTAGTCATAGCTGATCGAGCGTGTGTGGTTGCGAGAAAGATAGATCCGTACCCCCCCCCCCTCCTTCTAGCGCCAAACTATGGGAACCAAAATTCACACCGTCGAGTTTTGGTTAATCGGAGGAAAGCCAAGCAAACCTAGCTTCCCCTGAAGGTTCCGGTTATCTGCTGGGCCACGCACAACACAATCAATATGACGAAAATAACGGAGTAGTAAATCGTAAGAACAAAAAGAGAGCAAAAAAGATCTTATTTCCGAATCCGCGTTTGAGCGTGAACAACAGGTGAGAGCCTTGGCTACGAGGGCTATCGGCAAGTTCGCTAGTCTAGCCACCTAAGTTCTAATCTAGTTGAGTCGCAGCTCGATAATAAAAACGGAAGAAGTCCCTAAATTGCTCTAAGTGCTAAGTTTGCTCTGGAAAGTTCTCTCTTTTGCTCCTCGCCTTAAGCTCTCGTTATATACTCCTTCAAGGTCGGTCTGTGCACTTCCTCTTCTGCCCTTGGGCCAAATTCATTGCAAGGCGGGCTTTTTCCATTTTTTGTCGATCTTCATGTCTATCGGGAAACTTGACGTTTATCTTCGGGAAACTTGACATTTATCTTCAGGAAACTTGACATTTATCTTTTCCTGAAATAAAAATAGACCGTCATACCCATCTTGGGCTCAATCCTATCGTAAGTGGGCCGTTTGGTCGCGTTCCAGACCCTTCTGGGCCGTTTTTGGACCTCGGACATTTTACAGGTTTTTTCTAAAAAATCACCCTCGACGTGATGTTGGCTCCTTGAATGGCCCCTAATCCCACATATATTCAGGACAACTGGTGTTCAAGCTAACCATGGTCGTTTTATATGACGGATCGGAATCCATTCATCGATCGAACCTTTCATGACTTTTTCCGGGATTTTCCACGATGATCCTAATCGAGACAATACAAGAGTATTGGACTCACGGATTCAAAGATCGGGTTACAAAAACTTAGACAAGGACGCATGGTATCAGAACAAGACCGCACTCGCCCTAGGGCGAGGTGGCCTTGACATTGCGGTCCTCACCCGTGGGCGAGGTGGCCGGGACGCCGTGGTCCTCGCCCGTGGGCGAGGTGACCCGTGCTCTGCAGTCCTCGCCCGTGGGCGAGGTGGTCGGGATGCCGTTGTCCTCCTCCGTGGGCGAGGTGACCCAGGCTTGCGGTCCTCGCCCGTGGGCGAGGTGGCCAGGACATCGTGGTCCTCGCCCTAGTCCTAGGTGGCCCGGGCTCCGCAGTCCTCACCCGTGGGCGAGGTGGCCGTGACGCCGTGGTCCTCGCCCGTGGGTGAGGCGACCGGGATGCCGTGATCCTCGTCTGTGGACGAGGGGACCCGGGCTCCGCCGTCCTTGCCTGTCGGCAAGGTGGCCGGGACGCCGTGGTCCTCGCCCGTGGGCGAGGTGACTTAGGCTCCGTGGTCCTCGTCTGTGGGCGAGGTGGCCGGGATACCGTGGTCCTCGCCCGTTGGCGAGGTGACCCAGGCTCCGTGGTCCTTGCCCGTAGGCGAGGTATGCTGGACGCTGTGGTCCTCGCCCGTGGGCAAGGTGACCTTAGCTCCGTGGATGGCCTGATCCCCGTCTTCTCCTGGAAAAGACCCTTCCCGTGCTGGACCAATCCTTGATACTTTTCGAAGGCGTAAACACCATTCTTTGCTTGGCTGATTACTTCTCGGGAATGTTTGGTATCTTTTAAGATTAATTCGGGAATTGGTTTTCCGGGAACTTTTGGGCATTGATTCCGTCGTGACCGGTTTTGACCCAAACAGTTCCTGGGGTATATCATGACCCACCGGGTCATCGAAGCTAATCCCGAACAGATATGCGCTATCCAATCCATTCCCTCCCCGAGGAACATCAAAGAGATCCAGAGGCTAACAGGTAGGATGGCAGCTCTGAGCAGATTGATATCTTGCATATTTACATGTTTTTAGCAATCATGTCTTGTGCATTTTGATCATGTAGATTATGAATTAGGCATCTTTAGGGTCCATATTGTATTCATAAGTTTATAACAGGTGTTGGAGTGTACGATGGAGTTATTTGAGGTGTTCGGGAGCTTTGTGATCCAAAAGGGGCCGAAGAATGGAGTTTGGCCAAGTCTGGACAAGCCAAATGATAGACCAGGACGAGCTTCACTCGGGTTGGACACCTCCGGATGAGTAACCCGTGCGGCCAGGACGGTCCTTGGACGAGAAGGGACGAGAAGGGACGGCCGCGGGAAGCTGGACTCGGGTACGCCTGCCCGGGCGCAAGAAGACCTTACCTTGGGCGAGAGCTGGACGCGAGTACTGGGACGCGGGTACACCCACCCGGGCGCAGCCAGGTCTAGGCATGGTGATACTGGACGCGGGTAGCAAGACGCGGGTAGGACGGCCTGACCCCTACCCGGGTCGCGTCATTACCTACTCGATTTTTATCATTTTTTAGGGGCATTTTAGTCATTTCTCTTGGTGTTTTTAGGTGTTCCAAAGCACCTATATATACTTTTGCTAGCCAGAACTTTAGATCTAAGTTTTATTCTCTCTAAGAACACAAAAATACTTTGTAGAAAGTTTGATCCTTGAATCTAAATCTCATCTTGTTCTTGTGTTTTTGAGTGGTTTATCTCTTCATCTACATGATTAAGCTTGAGTCCTTCATGGGTTTGAAAGTAATCATGAGGATTAGTGAGTAAATCATCTTTGGATTCATGGGCTAGGGTGATTAGGGTGTTTATGTGAAGATCTAGGGTGTTTAGTGTTAGATCTACTTGTTTACTTGCTTGTTGAGGGTTCTCAATGCTATTTTGGTCTAAACCATATCAAAATAGATCTACAGGCATTTCCTGTTCACAAGGTGTGTGATGAAATGCCTTAACCAACTCTCAATGCTTTTAGCTTGCTTTACCTAAGAGATTAGTTCCTAAAGGAGCTACGATTGCTATTTGACTTGTTCTCCATGTTTGCTTTAGTAATATTCAACTAAAGACATGTGATCCTTGAGTTACTTTAGAAAAAGATCATTATCTAGAGATAGAGCTTGTTTAGTTTAGCGTCTAGGCATTAGGAAAGTATTTGATTGATAGCCTTGCCACCTTAGATCAGATCTTAATCACCCAAAGTCATAGCCCCTAGCCCCATGGATACTCTTTACTCATATTGCTTGCAAGTGTGTCCCTTTATTGCTTTAGATTCTAGTTCTTAGTTCATATCATCTTTAAAACCAGATTGCACTTAGATTAAGTAAACAACTGCATTCTCTTTTTTTCAGAATCACCTAGGATTGGTTCGACAACCTTTCTATACTACAACATTTGATTAAGGAGCCTTGAAAACTCCTAACATCAAATTGGCGCCGTTTCCAAGTTCTTTGTTGATTTTGACAATGGGATTTCGTCTTTGCTTGAGACTAAGTCTTATTTTCTTTTTGCTAGTTACTGATACTCTTTCTTACTCTCCTTTTGAATCTTAGGTGCATGAACTTAAGGAGCAAAGGTCCTTCAAACCTAGCTCCTATAGTTGAAGACATTGGAGCACTTGAAAGAGAGATTGTAAGAAAGAGAAGAGAGGAAGATCAACAGGCCCACTTACAGTGATTGGGGTTTGAAATGGAGCACAATCAGAATCAGCCTTATGATGGAGTGGCCCAAGGAGCTGCAAACCTTAGGCCACAGCATCTACAGCGCCAAGCTAGAACCATTGGAACCTATGATCAACCTCACATTCATGGTCATACGTTGGGAATCAGAGCACCAGCTGTGGAGAACAACAACTTTGAGATCAAGCCAAGTCTGCTCAACGTGATAGAGAACCACAAGTTTCATGGTCTTGCCTTGGAGGATCCCTTTGATCACTTGTACAACTTTGACAGGTACTGCTCTTTGTCAAAGACCAATGGAGTCTCTGAAGATGCCTTCAAGCTGAGGCTGTTTCCCTTCTCTTTTGGAGACAAGGCACACATATGGGAGAAGAACCTTCCAAGCAACTCCATCACAACTTGGGATGAGTGCAAGACAACCTTCCTCAACAAGTTCTTCTCAAACTCAAGGACTGCACGGCTTAGGAATGAAATCTCTGGGTTCCAGCAGAAGAATCTTGAAGGTTTTTCTGAAGCTTGGGAGAGATTCAAAGGCTATTGGTCACAATGCCCACACCATGGCTTCACCAAGGATAATCTACTCAGCACCTTCTACAGAGGCGTCCTCCCAGAGTATAGAGGCCTAGTTGATACTGCCAGTAATGGGTTATTCTTGGGAAGATCAAAACAGGATGCAGAGCAACTGGTAGAGTAACTCAGTCTACAGTGAGGAGTATGACAGAAGCAACAGAGGTGATGATCAGCACACCAGGAAAGAGCTGAAGTCTCCCCAAGAAATGTTGGATCTCATTCTTGCAGAAAAGGCTAAGCAGGAGAAGATGAACTTTGTTGGTGACAAGAAACATGAGGAGATTGCAGTGGTAAATGAAGTTGATGGTTTAGAGGGTCAAGAGGAATTGTGCTTTATCAATGCCAATGGAACATGGTACCGGAGATAACCCAACTTTCAGTACCACAACAACTACCAGCAAAAGCCCCTATACAACAACCAGCAAGGAGATCAACAAGCTAAGCAACAATACTCTTCTTGTCCCTCAAACAATCAAGCTCAAGGAAGCTCTTCTCAAGCTCAAGCTCAAGCTCAAGCTCAAGCTCAAGCTCAAGCTCAAGCTCAAGCTCAAGCTCAAGCTCAAGCTCAAGCTCAAGCTCAAGCTCAAGCTCAAGCTCAAGCTCAAGCTCAAGCTCAAGCTCAAGCTCAAGCTCAAGCTCAAGCTCAAGCTCAAGCTCAAGCTCAAGCTCAAGCTCCAGCTCAAGCTCAAGCTCAAGCTCAAGCTCAAGCTCAAGCTCAAGCTCAAGCTCAAGCTCAAGCTCAAGCTCAAGCTCAAGCTCAAGCTCAAGCTCAGCTCAAGCTCAAGCTCAAGCTCAAGCTCAAGCTCAAGCTCAAGCTCAAGCTCAAGCTCAAGCTCAAGCTCAAGCTCAAGCTCAAGCTCAAGCTCAAGCTCAAGCTCAAGCTCAAGCTCAAGCTCAAGCTCAAGCTCAAGCTCAAGCTCAAGCTCAAGCTCAAGCTCAAGCTCAAGCTCAAGCTCAAGCTCAAGGAAGCTCTTCTCAAGCTCAAGGAAGCTCAAGCTCAAGCTCAATGAAGACACAAAAGTAGAACCAATGTTCAAGCAACTACTAGAAGCTAAAGCTAGAAATGCTAAGAACATTGGAGATGAGTTGAAGTATATCCACACAAAGATTGATGGGAACTATACTTACCTAAACAACAAGTTCATACAACTTGCCTCGCACTTCAAGGCTTTGGAGACTCAGTTTGCATCTATGCCTTCAACCTCCAAGCAACCAATGGGATCTCTACCAGGGAAACCATAAAAGAATCCCAAGTAGTCTTGCAATGTTGTCATCTCTACTACTTCTTCAGAGATTGAGCTGAGTGATCATGAGAAAGAGGTTGATGAGATTGAGAGACTAGTGTTTCGGTCTGAGCTTAGGAAAGTTGAGAAATTGGTTGTAGCAACAGCTGAAGCACAGATTGTGGATAAGGCTATTGAAAGGGTTCAGGTACAAGCTGAAAGGAAGGTTGAACCAACGAATCTGCAGAGAGCTGAGCCTCTGGCTGAGAAAAAAGTTGAGAAGAGAGCTGACAACAAACTGAAGGAGGATAATCTGGAGGGTACCACTGAGGTTGAGCTGTCACCCTATGACAAGCTCCCTTTTCCACAAAGGGTCCTCACCAAAGCTCAGAAGAAGGCGATCTCCATGTTCAGGAAAGATCTTAGTGATGTTGGGGTAAGGCTTCCAGAGATCTCAGGTATGCGTGAAGCTCATGTTCAGATGATGCTCATCAAGGACATTCTAGACCACCAAGCAGAAGTAGCTGAGCTTTTGGACATCTCCATTTTGAAGATTGATCCACCAGTCACACCAAAGTCTCTCCCAAAACTAGAGTCCCAAGGGAAGTTCACCTTGTCTTGCTCCCTTGGTAAGATCACTATGGACGATGCTCTTATTGATAGTGGTGCAAGTGTCAATGTGATCTCAATGGAAATGGTGAAGAGTCTTGGTAGTGAGAGCATGAAGCCAAACACATCTTCTCTCATGTTTGGGGATTCATCTTCTACAACCTCCATTGGCCTCATAAAGGACTTCCCTCTGAAGATTGGAGCATGCACAATTCCTATTGACCTCACTGTTCAGAAGATGGCAACTGATAAAAGAGTTCCTTTGATCCTTGTCACTCCATTTCTCACAACAGTTGGAGCTTTCATTGATTTTCCAAACAAGAAGGTCACACTTCTCAATGTGAACAAGGCTGTCTCTTACCCATTTCAGTCTCCAATGGATGTTGGGTATTGTGGAACAATCACTTGGGAAGAACCATCCATTGAGAAGACCCAAGATGAAGCGCTTGTTTGTAAGGAAGAAGGTCTTGTTGGAGAGTCTTCTCAAGAGATGTGTGTTGAGCACTTGGAAAGTGCTAAAAGGGAGGAGGTGAGTGGAGCCACAAAGGCAACTCATGACAAGAAGAAAGTGCTGAAAGAACCTCACCCTCCACCTCTTCATATGCTCCCACACTCTCTCACTCTCCACCCAATGAAGCTCAAATATGGAGCCATTGAGTACAAGGTCAAGTGCAAGGGCAGGTCCAAGCCATTCTGAAGTGCAAGGGCCATCATCACTCCTCAGCTTCAAAACGACCCCATCAAGCTCCAAGAGCTCCTCTCTCAGGTCCTCACCATAACTCTTGAAGGTGGGAAGTGATGAAAGGACTTTTCTAAAGTCCTAATCAAATGTTGTAGAATACAAGATGTCAATCCAATTCTAAGAGATTCTAATGCAAAGGGAATGCAAGTTCATGCTTAATCTAAGTGCAATCAAGATGAGAGGATGATTATGAAACTAAGATAATATTAAAAATGCAATAAAAGATTGAACTTTCTTTATCAATGAGGCAAGGGGGTTCTTGGGACAAGGGAATTGACTTTGGGTGATCAAGGTTCAATCCTAGATGCTAACTTTTCAATCAATCTAATTCCTTATGCCTAGACAACAAAACTAAGCAAGCTCTATCTCTAGATGGATGCTCTTTTGCAATGATCACCCAAGTACACCAAATCTCTTTGGCTGTAATGATCAAAGCAAACATGGAGAATGAGTCTAATAGCAATCCTAGCTCCTTTGACAACTAATCTCTTAGGCAAAGCAAGCTAAAAACATAGATGAGTTGGTTCAGGCATTTCATAGAACACCTTTCGGGCATGAAATGCCTATGGCTCTATGTTTGAGAGGCCAACCCAAATATAGCATGAAGAACACCAAATCAATGCAAGGAAATGATAGATCTAACACTAAGCACCTTGGATCTACACTTAATCACCCTTAGTCTCCCAAGCCCATGAACCCTAGATAGATCTACTCACTAATAGCCATGGAAAACCTCAAAATCAAGGATGATTCAAGGCTGAGCATGATTAGAGAAGAAGATAATCTATTAAACACAAAAGAAATGAGATAAAAAGGATCAAAGATCCAAACTTTCTTCAAGATCTTATTATATTTTTGAGAGAAAAGAAGTTATTTCTCTTAATGAGATTACAAGAGTATATATAGGAGGCTTGAAAGCCCTTAGAAACATAAAACAAGATTACTAAAAATTCCTTAAGCAAAATTGGTCTAAACCAATGGGAATGGAGCTTGAAATTCGGTCAGGGGAGACTCAGAGCCATCCAACCCGGTCCTGGTTACCCGGCCGTCCAGTTCTGGCCTTGTCCAAGCCGGCCGGCTGCTTGCACCCGGACGTTTCTACCCGGCCGGCCTAACCTGCTCGTGTGTTGCTTCTCCCGACCGGGGTCATCCAACCGTCCTGTGTTCCCCGGTCCAGTGCATGCTCTTGTGCTCTGTCCAATCAGTCCGGGTTATGCTCCCCGGTTCTTCCTCCCCAGCCGTCCGGACGCCTTGATCCGTCTCTTCCGGTCCGGCTTCACCAACCCGGACTTGTCTACCCGGTCTGGTTACCTCCAGCACAAGCCAAACGACCGGGTACCTGTTCCAGGCTCAGTCATCCCGGACTGGACCACTTCCATCCATCTGTCCTTTTCCCGGCCGGCTGCTTGAACCCGGCTGTCTCTACCCGGCCATCCTGACATGCTTCAAGTGAATTGATCATAACTTCTCCAATACAGGTCCAAATGACTGGAAACCACTTCCATTGGAAGGCTAACTCAATTTTCTGTGTCTCCACAAAATCCTAGCAGCAGTAGACATCTCTAAGACCTCTGTCCATGCTCATCTTTGTCTTGACCAGATCATGGTTTGACTTCTCTTTTCATGGCCAAACATGATACTTCATCTCTTTTGGGGCCATAAGGCTTCCAAACACCATAAATCACACCAAAGCATACTCCAACACCTGATAAGGACAAATGAATGCAAAATGGACCTAAACATGCCTAATGCCTAACTTATATGATCAAAATGCATAAGATATGGATGTTAAAAACATGTAAATATGCAAGCTATCAGGAAGGATCCTCCTTCTCACTAGTCCAAGAGAAAAGGTAATCAAGCTAGTGACTCAAAACAAGCTCACTTGGGAGGAAATCCCATGGTTATCCTTGTATATAAGCTTGCTATTTCATTTCTTAATGTTTTCAATAAGTGTGGCATAAGTTTCAGGCCAGCTCCTAGCTCAAGCCCTAGACGCCCATTACCACACCCCACTCTCCACTTAAGGTACCACTCCAACTCTTCCTAGTACATACCATTTCATTTATCATGTTTTCGGTATCTCCTTCTCTCTTACTCGCACAGAGACTGTGTGATTTAAGTGTGGGGGAGGTACCAAGTATTTGATCGTGTTTGCTTTGTTGATTATGAGTCTCATGCATCGAATTGTACATTCATATATGCATAGAAAAACAAAAACGTTTGAAAATTTTGAAAAATGCAAAAAGAATCATGTAGTTGCATCACTTGCATTCTTAAGATTGAGTCTAGAGCATATATGTTGCATTCACTTGCATATGGACCAGCTGTTGATAATGCCTTGTAAAGAACACTTGTTTGCACTGAATTTGGCACCCTCGTTAAACATATCAAGTAGCTTAGGCATCTCTTTGAAGCCTTGCATGCATCGAGCTTTGAAAACTCTTCTTGAAACATGTTTGCTTGCTTGATATTGACATTGTTTTTGAAACCAGCTCCAACCTGAATCTTGATTTAAATGAACTTAATCTCTCTTACATATGGGCATTTTCATACTTGATCATGGATCTCATACACATTTGGGTTATCTTTTTCCATTTTACCACTCTTTGTTAACCCAAATGGCACTCCCTTACCCTAAAACCCTTACCATTCTTTGAAGCCTACATTGATTTGCATGAGTGAGGCCTCATTTGATAGTTTGTCATGTACAAAATCTTGAGAGTATTGGGAGCGACATGGATTTGTTCTCATCTCTTGCTAGCATAGGGTCATCATTTAAGCTAGCTTGTAGGATGGTGAGTGTGTCTATGTTTCTTAAAGGTCTAATGTCTTGGGTTTGGGATGTGAGAAAGTTGAGAAAGATGAGGAATAGAGTGTTATGAGAATGAAAAGCCATAGGGACCTAGAATCAAAAGAAAGAAAGCTCTAGATTTTTTATTGATGCCTTCCCCCTTATAAAAAAAAGAAAAAGAATAAAAAAGAAAAAAAAAGAGATTCAATAAGATAGTGGGGAAGGGAAAAGAAAAGGAGTTAGAGCTAAGAAGTGTGATAAGTAAAATAAGAGGTCCCTAGAGGTTAAGTCATGAGAAAAGAGAGTTTTTCATTTGGTGAGTGTTGTGAGAATGTTTACTTTGGGTTATGGGATAAATGAAAGGGGTGTAGAATTTGTAATCACGTAGGAATAGGGTAGAATGATGAGGATGGATCCATGTATGCATGAATTGCTCCTAGTCTTAGATAAATTTTGCATAATGATCAAGCTCAATTCTTGAGTAATTTCCACCTTAAAATGATGTATTGAACCCTCCTCTTCATCCATATTAGACCAATTGATCACCCAGCCAAATGATTGAGATCATGTGCCCATTTGTGAGAATTCACCTTGTGTGTGTGTGTGTGTGTGAATCAATGTGAGGGTTGGTTAAGAGAACATGTTGGTTGATAAGCATTGCATCTTGTGTAGAGGCATAAGAGTATTGATAGGCCTAGAGAAGCTAGAGTTTAATAACAGAGCTTGCTCATGCTATTTGCTATGTTTCTTTAGGATGTCAAGTTAAGTGCTATGAGTGTTTTGAAAAGTTTACTTGAGGACAAGTAAAGGACTAGTGTGGGGGAGTTGATATCTTGCATATTTACATGTTTTTAGCAATCATATCTTGTGCATTTTGATCATATAGATTAGGAATTAGGCATCTTTAGGGTCCATATTGCATTCATAAGTATATAACAGGTGTTGGAGTGTACAATGGAGTTATTTGAGGTGTTCAGGAGCTTTGTGATCTAAAAGGGGCTGAAGAATGGAGTTTGGCCAAGTCTGGACAAGCCAAATGATAGACCAGGACGAGCTTCACTCGGGTTGGACACCTCCGGATGAGTAACCCGCGCGGCCAGGACGGTCCTTGGACGAGAGGGACGGCCGCGGGAAGCTGGACTCGGGTACGCCTACCCAGGCGCATGAAGACCTTACCTTGGGCGAGAGTTGGACGCAAGTGCTGCGACGCGGGTACACCCACCCGGGCGCGGCCTGGTCGAGACATGGTGATGCTGGACCCGGGTAGCCGGACGTGGGTAGCCGGACCCGGGTACTCGATTTTCATCATTTTTCAGGGGCATTTTAGTCATTTCTCTTGGTGTTTTTAGGTTTTCCAAAGGACCTATAAATACTTTTGTAAGTCACAACTTTATATCTAAGTTTTATTCTCTCTAAGAACACAAAAACACTTTGTAGAAAGTTTGATCCTTGAATCTAAATCTCATCTTGTTCTTGTGTTTTTGAGTGTTTTATCTCTTCATCTACATGATTAAGCTTGAATCCTTCATGGGTCCTTCATGGGTTTGAGAATAATCATGAGGATTAGTGAGTAGATCATCTTTGGATTTATAGGCTAGGGTGATTAGGGTGTTTAAGTGAAGATCTAGTGTGTTTAGTGTTAGATCTACTTGTTTCCTTGCTTGTTGAGGGTCCTCAATGCTATTTTGGTCTAAACCATATCAAAATAGATCTATAGGCATTTCCTGCTCACAAGGTGTATGATGAAATGCCTTAACCAACTCTCAATGCTTTTAGCTTGCTTAACCTAACAGATTAGTTGCTAAAGGAGCTAAGATTGCTATTAGACTTGTTCTCCATGTTTGCTTTAGTAATATTCAACCCAAAAAAAATTGATGCTTGAGTTACTTTAGCAAAAGATCATTCATCTAGAGATAGAACTTGTTTAGTTTAGTGTCTAGGCATATGGAAAGTGTTTGATTGATAGCCTTGCCACCTTAGATCAGATCTTAATCACCCAAAGTCATGGCCCCTAGCCCCATGGGTCCTCTTTACTCATATTGCTTGCAAGTTTGTCCCTTTATTACTTTAGATTCTAGTTCTTAGTTCATATCATCTTTAAAACCAGATTGCACTTAGATTAAGTAAACTCCTGCATTCTCTTGGTTTCAGAATCACCTAGGATTGGTTCGACAACCTTTCTATACTACAATATTTGATTAATGAGCCTTGAAAACTCCTAACATCACAGATTTATCCCCAGGCTGTCCGACAAGTCTCACTCCTTCTTCAAAACACTGAAGAACCCGAAGGATTTCAAACAGAAGGAGAAATGCGAGTCCGCCTTGCGTGAGCTCAAGGTATACCTCACCACTCCTCCTCTCCTGTCGAAGCCCTTGGCAGGCGAAGTACTACTAATGTACTCTGCAGTTTCGGGGCACGCCGTAAGCGCCGTCCTGGTACGCGAGGAAGGAAGCAGGCAGCTCCCGATCTACTACGTGAGTAGAGCCCTCTTGGACGCAGAGACTCGCTACAGCCACCTCGAGAAGCTAGCTCTAGCCCTGATGGTCGCCGCCCGCAAACTAAGACCGTACTTTCAAGATCATCCGATCGTGGTTGTCACCTCTTTCCCCATGATAGTGGAAGTTTTCAAGGCTCCCAAGTCAAATGATAGTACAGAAAGGTTCTCGAACCACAGAGAACTAGTGATCTATACCACTAGGAATACACAAGTTTCCTTAATCTAAGCAAATAGAAAGATTGATGATGGTAACAAGCTAAGATCCTAAAAATATAAACAAGGTGATCTCAAATCCAATCAAGAAATAAGTGCAAGAACTCAATCAAATTCTAAGATTGGACCCATGGGACTAGGAACTTGACTTTAGGTGATTAAGATCCAATCTAAGGGTGGCAAGCAATCAATCAAACACTCTCCTTATGCCTAAACAACAAAACTAAGCAAGCTCTATCCCTAGATGAATGTTCTTTTGCAATGATCACCCAATACATCAAATCCCTTTGACTGTAATGACTAAAACAAGCATGGAGAACAAGTCTAATAGCAATCTTAGCTCCTTTAACAACTAATCCCTTAGCTAAGCAAGCTAAAAGCATTGAAGAGATGGTTCAGGCATTTCATCGAACACCTTCCGGGCGGAAATGCCTATAGATCTATTTTGATATGATCAAGACCAAAATAGCATTAAGAAGTAGATCTAACACTAAACACCCTAGATCTTCACCAATCACCTTTAATCACCCTAGCCCATGAATCCAAATTGTGTATACTCTCTAATCTTCATGAGAAACCTTAAATCTATGAGAGATTCAAGGCTACTCATGTTTGTGAGAAGGAGAAACAAGATATAAGATGAAGAGCTTCCTTAGATTGATAAAAAGATTCAAGCTTTTACAATATGAGGCAAAGTCCTGAGAGAAAATGAGATACTCCCACTTTGGGAGATATAAGAGTATTTATACAAGGCTTAGCCTAGAAACATCATAGAAAAATACTAAAAGGTCCCTAGGGTCAATTAGGCTTCAACCAATAGGAAAAGAGGGTGATTTTCGGTCAAGGGTTGAGAAAATGACCCAACCCGGTCCAATCTTCCCGGCCAGCCTTGTCCAGCTCCCGACTGTCTTCCGACCGGGTGTGTGTACCCAGTCCAACCATCCCGGTCCTGCCTTGTCCATATGTCCTTCTTCCGACCGGGTATCTCATCCCGGTCGAGCTTCCCCGGCCTGGCCTCGTCCAGCAGTGTCTCTTCCGACCGAGTGGCTGTACCCGGGCCAGTCTTCCCGCACTGCTTAATGTGCTTCTAGTAAACTGATCATAACTCCTCCAATACAGCTCCAAATGACTTGAAACCACTTCCATTGGAAATATAACTCAATTTTCTGTGTCTCCATTAATCTTAGCAACAGAAGACATCCCTAAGGCCTCCGTCCATGCTCATCTTTGTCTCGACCAGATCATGGATTGACTTCTCTTTTCATGGTCAAACTTGATTCTTCACCTCTTTTTGGGTCATAAGGCTCCCAAACACCTCAAATCACACCAAAGCATACTCCAACACCTGATAAGGATGAATGCAAAATAGACCTAAAGATGCCTAATGCCTAACTTATATGATCAAAATGCACGAGATATGGATGCTAAAAACATGTAAATATGCAAGATATCAACTCCCCCACACTAGACCTTTACTTGTCCTCAAGTAATCTTTTCAAAATACAAGGAGGAGAGACATAGAGATGGAAGCAAAGCCAAAAGAAACACTCATAGCACTCAACTTGACATCCTAAAGAAACATAGCAAATAGCATGAGCAAAACTCTCTTATTATGCTCTAGCTTCACAAGACCTATCAATTACTCTTATGCCTCTACACAAGATGCAATGCTTATCAACCAACAAGTTCTCTTAACCAGCCCTCACATTGATTCACACACACACACTCAAGGTGAGTTCTCACAAATGGGCACATGATCTCAATCATTTGGCTAGGTGATCAAATGGTCTAATATGGATGAAAAGGAGGGTTCAATGCATCTTTTTAAGGTGGCAATCACTCAAGAATCAAGGAGCTTGATCATTATGCAAAATTTATCTAAGACCAGGAGCAATTCATGCATACATGGATCCATCCTCACCATTCTACCCATTCCTAAAAGATTACAATTCTAAACCCCTTTTTATTCATCCCATAACCCAAAATGAAAAATACTCACATCACTCACCCAATGAACAATTTTCTTTCTTCAAGATTCAACCACTAAGGACCTTTTTATTCACAATTCACATATCTAAGCTCTAACACTTTTTGTTTTTCCTTCCCTACTATCATATTGAATATTTCTTTTTCTTTTTCTTTTTTTTTTATGTAGGGGGAGGGTCTCAAACATCTATCAAGAGCTTCTTATTTTCTATTCTAGGTCCCTAGGGTTTTTCTTTCTAAATACATTCTTTTGTTCAACAATCTGAACATTGTCACATCCCAAACCCAAGACATAAGTCTTTAAGGAACAAAAACCCCACTCACCATCCTAGAAGCTAGCTCAAATGAGGACCCTATGCTAGCAAGAGATGAGAACAAATCCATATCGCTCCCAATACTCTCAAGATTTTGCACATGACAAGCTATCAGAAAAGGCCTCACTCATGCAAATCAATGTAGGCTTCAAAGAATGTCTAGGGTTCAAGGGTATGGAAGTGCCATTTGGGTTAACAAAGAGTGGTATAATGGGGAAAGATAACCCAAATGTGTATGAGATCCATGATCAAGTATGCAAATGCCCATATGCAAGGGAAATTAAGTTCATTCAAGTCTATGTTCAGGATGGAGCAAGCAAGCAATGCTTGTTTCAAGTCTATGAGCTGGTTTCAAGAACAATGCCAAAATCAAGCAAGCAAGCAAGTTTCAAGAAGAGTTTTCAAGGCTCAAAGCATGCAAGCCTTTCAAAAGATGCTTAAGCTACTTGATATGTTTAACTAGGGTGTCATATTCAGTGCAAACAAGTGTTCTTTACAAGGCAATGCTCCATGTGCAAGTGAATGCAACCTATATGCTCTAGACTCAATCTTAAAGATGCAAGTGATGCAACTACATGATTCAAAAAAAATTTAAAATTTTTTTTTTGGTTTTTCTATGCATATATGGATGTACAATGCAATGCATGAGACTCTCAATCACAAAGCAAACATGATCAAATACCTGGTACCTCCCCCACACTTAAATCACACAGTCTCTGTGTGAGTAAGAGAGAAGGAGAATACCCCAACAAGACAAAAGCAAATGTATATACAAGAAGGGTTGAAGTGACACATACTTGGAGTTATTGGCTGAATTGGGTGGTAGAGGACCCTTGGCCTCGGATTTGTGCCACCGGGAGAGATAGGCTGAAGCAGATAAGTGAAGGCGGGTGTCTAGAGTTTCAATGCTTGGCCGCCTTTCACCTTTTGTCTAGCCTTAGACCCAACCTGAAAAACCTCAACTATCCTTATTAAAAAGCTTCAAAAGAAAGAAATATAAAGAAATATATAAAATGGATAAACATGGGAATGCCTCCCAAGCGCGCTTGTTTTAAGTCTCTAGCTTGACTTTGTGTGCTTGCTAATCATAAGTATCAAAAGGTTGAGCCAATGCAACTTTGGTCCTTCTCCTATGAGAACAAGGAACCAAGTATGCAAAGGTGCACACTACTGTCCATAGAAAATAGACAGATTTTTCATCAAAGAGCTTCACTAAAGATGTATCATGAATCATGAGATGCTCTTTGAGGTTCAAATGGTCATGAGAATTAAAAACATTTGGTGGAAACACAAAGTCAACTACAGGCTCAAACGAAGTTTTAACAAAGTAGTCAACTCTATCTCCATCAACCAAGTAAAACACAATGTTCACATTCTCATGATAATTTTCAGCATGGGGGTTTTCTATCTCAAGCAAGAGCTTATCCACATCAAGTTCATCCCCTAGATCAGCAAGTGCAAGAAGAGGTCTAGATTCATTAAGAATGAAAAACTCAGATTCAAGATCAAATGAAGCACATAGATTGCTCTTGTCAAAACAAACTTCAATATGATCTCTAACAAGCTTTTCTATTCTCAACTCATCTAGTTTCCTAGTTTCACATATCAGATCAAGACATTCATTTATGAGCACTGATAGCTTGCATATTTACATGTTTTTAGCATCCATATCTTATGCATTTTGATCATATAAGTTAGGCATTATGCCAGAAAGCGAGCAAGGAACACAATACGCATGTTTCCTCCGTTCTCATGGCCGAAGCGCTCGCGTTGAGAGCTGCAATGCTCTCTTGCCGGAGAATGGAGATGAAAAAGATAAGATTCGAGTCGGATTCCTCTCAACTTATTAAGATCATCAACTCAGGATTGGGTGTAGCCGAACTCCATGGTGTTGTAGCGGATTTACTTTCCTTGTGTAATGCTTTTGAGTTTGTTTCTTTCATGTGGATCCCTCGAGAGAGGAACACATTTTCTGATTCCCTGGCGAAGAGTGCTCTTAATGCCTCAAGCCCTCTGGTTGTAGGTGGTGGCATTAATGGCCCCGACTAACATTTTCGAGTTAATTAATCAATGAGTGTTTCAAAAAAAAAGTTAGGCATTATGCATGTTTAGGGCCATTTTGCATTCATTTGTCTTTCTCAGGTGTTGGAGTATGCTTTGGTGTGATTTGAGGTGTTTGGAAGCCTTATGGCCCCAAAAGAGATGAAGAATCATGTTTGGCCATGAAAAGAGAAGTCAAATCTATGATCTGGTCAAGACAAAGATGAGCATGGACAGAGGCCTTAGGGATGTCTCCTGCTTCTAAGATTTTGTGGAGACACAGAAAATTGAGTTAGCTTTCCAATGGAAGTGGTTTCAAGTCATTTGGACCTGTATTGGAGAAGCTATGATCAATTCACTTGAAGCATGTCAGGATGGCCGGGTAGAGACGGCCGGGTTCAAGCAGCCGGCCGGGAAAAGAACAGATGGATGGAAGTGGTCCAGTCCGGGATGACTGAGCCTGGGACAGGTACCCGGTCGTTTGACTTGTGCTGGAGGAGACCAGACCGGGTAGAAAAGTCCGGGAAGGGACACCCGGTCGGGAAGAAACCAGCAGGACGGACGGACGGGGATCATGGTCCGACATCACTCACCCGGGCGATGAAGAGCATACACTGGACCGGGGAGCACAGACCGGTTTGATGACCCTGGTCGTGAGAAGCATCACATGAGCAGGAAGAGAGTGGACCGGGTGGGACGTCCGGCTTGGAGCACCCGGACGAGAAGAGATGGATCAAGGCATCCGGACGGCCGGGGAGCTGAACCCGGACGGACCGGACAAGGATCAAGACAAGCCTGGACCGGGTTGGCCAGACCGGGTTGGGACAGGCTGAGTCTCCCCTGACCGAATTTCAAGCTTCATTCCCATTGGTTTAGACCAATTTTGCTTAAGGACTTTTTGGTAATCTTGTTTTATGTTTCTAGGGCTTTCAAGCCACTTATAAATACTTTTGTTATCCCTAGATTGGGACTTATGTTATTTTCTATCTAAGAACACACAAACCTTTTGAGTAAAGCTTCATCTTTGATTCATAATCTCATCTCATCCTTGTGTTCTTGATTGCTTGATTTCATCTCCTTTCTTTCCCTACATGTTTAAGCTTGAATCTCTCATGGGTTTAAGAGTAAGCATGTGGATTAGTGAGTAGATCCATTTAAGATCCATGGGTTAGGATGATTGAGAGTGATTAAGTGTAGATCCAAGGTGCTTAGTGTTAGATCTATCATTTCTTTGCATTGATTTGGTGTTCTTAAAGCTATATTTGAGTTGGCCTCTCAAACATAGAGCTATAGGCATTTCATGCCCGGAAGGTGTTCTATGAAATGCCTGAACCAACTCATCTATGCTTTTAGCTTGCTTTGCCTAAGGGATTAGTTGTCAAAGAAGTTAGGATTGCTATTAGACTCATTCTCCATGTTTGCTTTGATCATTACAGCCAAAGGGATTTGGTGTACTTGGGTGATCATTGCAAAAGAGCATTCATCTAGGGATAGAGCTTGCTTAGTTTTGTTGTCTAGGCATAAGGAATTAGATTGATTGAAAAGTTAGCATCTTGGATTGAATCTTAATCATTTGATATCAAGTCCCTATACCCATGGGTCTCAATCTCCTCATAAGAAAGAAAGTTTTACTTTTTGTAGCTTTACTTATTGTCTTAGTTAAATAATCATCCTCCTTAATGATTGCATTTAGATTAAGCATAGACTTGCATTCCCTCTGCTTTGTGGTCACTTAGAACTGGTTCGACAATCTTATATACTACATCATTTGATTAGGACCCTAGAAAAGTCCGATCTTCAAATTGGCGTCGTTGCCAAATTCTAAGTTGATTGTGACATTGGGATTTAGTCATTTGCTTGAGACTAAATCATTTTACTTTTATTGTGATATTGCTTCTCCTTGCTCTTTCCCTTTGCATTTCAGGTTTATGATAACTAGAAGCAGAGGTGCATCAAACTTGACACCCACTGTTGAAGAAATTGCTACATTTGAGAGGGAGATTGCAAGAAAGAGAAGAGAAGAAGAGCAACAGGGTCACTTGCAGAGATTGGGGTTTGATATGGAGAATCAGCATCAAGATGGTGATGCCCTAGGGGGCAATGGTCCAAGAGCTGACAACATAAGACCACAGCACCAGCCACAACAGCCACAGCGCCAAGCTAGAGCCATTGGAGCCTATGATCAACCACACATTCATGGTCATAGGTTGGGGATAAGGGCACCAGCTGTGGAGAACAACAACTTTGAGATCAAATCAGGGCTGCTGCATTTGATTGAGAACAACAAGTTTCATGGCCTTGCTGTGGAGGATCCCCTTGATCACTTGGAAACATTTGATAGCTATTGTAGCTTGTCCAAGATTAATGGAGTCTCTGAAGATGCTTTCAAGCTGAGGTTGTTTCCCTTCTCTTTGGGAGACAAGTCACATCTATGGGAGAAGGCTCTTCCAAGTGACTCTATCACAACTTGGAATGAGTGCAAGAGGGCATTCCTAGAGAAATTCTTCTCTACCTCAAGAACAGCCAAGATCAGAAATGAGATCTCTAGCTTTCAGCAGAAGAACCTTGAGAGCTTTAGTGAAGCATGGGAAAGGTTCAAGGGCTATTGGTCTCAATGCACACATCATGGCTTCACCAAGGAGAGTTTGCTTAGTACCTTCTACAGAGGTGCTCTACCAGAGTTCAGGAGCAGATTGGACACAGCCAGCAATGGGTTCTTCTTGGGCAGAACTGAGCAGGATGCTGAGGAGCTGGTGGAGAACATGTCCAGGAGTGACTCAGTCTACAGTGAGGAGCATGATAGGGCCAACAGAGGCACTGATGAAGATGATCCGCACACAAGAAAGGCCCTGAAATCTCTCCAAAAAAAGTTGGACAAGCTTCTTGTAGAGAAGGCTAAGCAAGAGCAGCTTAACTCCATTGGGAACCAGCAACAGAAACAGCCTGCTAGGACTACTGAAGTTCATGGTGTAGAAGGTCAAGAGGAGCTGTGCTTCATCAATTCTAATGGCACATGGTATAGGAAAGAGCCCAACTTCCAATACCAAAACAACTACCAGCAAAGACCTTACTACAACAATCAACAAGGAGGTTACCAAGCCAACCAGCCTACTCAGCCCCAAGGAGGCTCTTCTCAAGCTCAGGTTCCAAGTTCAAATTTGGAGTCCATGTTCAAGCAACTCTTAGAAGCTCAAGAGAAGAATGCTAGGAGCATTGGAGATGAGTTCAAGAATATCCATGCCAAGATTGATGGAACTTATTCTGATCTCAACAACAAGTACATGCAACTTGCCTCTCATCTCAAAGCTTTGGAGAGCCAGGTTGCTTCTATGTCTTAATCCTCCAAGAGCCCAATGGGATCTCTACCAGGAAAACCAGAGAAGAACCCTAAGGAGACTTGCAATGTTATCCTCTCCACTTCTTCAAGGATTAAGTTGAGTGATCATAAGAATGATGTTGATGAGATTGAGAGGCTAGTGCTTGCACATCAGATTGAAAATGATAAGAGACTGGTTGTGGCCACAGCTGAAGCTAGAGTTGTGAAGAGAGCTGATAAGAAGGTTCAAGGAAAGATTCTGAAGATTGATGAGCCTAAGGTTGAGACACAAGTTGAGAAGAGTGCTAACCTCAAGCTAAAAGAAGTGAAGGAAGAAGACAATGAGGTTGAGCTATCACCCTATGATAAGCTCCCTTTCCCTAAAAGGTTCCTCACCAAAACTCAGAAAAAAGTGGTCTCCAAATTCAGAAAAGACCTGATATTGGCGTCAAGCTTCCAGAGATAACCAATATGCATGCTGCTCATGTCCAAATGATGCTCATACAGGACATTCTCACCCACCAAGATAAAGTGGCTGAGCTTTTGGACATCTCACTTCTGAAGATTGATCCACCAATCCCTCCCAAGTCCCTCCCTAAGCTTGAATCTCAAGGGAAGTTCACCTTGTCTTTCTCTCTTGGTAAACTAACTATGGATGATGCTCTTGTTGATAGTGGTGCTAGTGTGAATGTCATATCCTTGGATATGGTGAAGAGTATTGGGATTGAAAGCATGGAACCAGACACTCCTCCTCTCACCTTTGGGGATTCTTCTTCTACAACCCCCACTTGGCATAATCAAGGACTTCCCCTTGAAGATTGGATCCTGCACCACACCTATTGACCTCACTGTTTTGAAGATGGCATCTGAAGAGAGAGTCCCTTTGATCCTTGGCACTCCTTTCCTCACAACAGTTGGAGCTTGCATTGACTTTCCCAACAAGAAGGTCACCCTCATGCATGTCAACAAAGCTGTCTCCTATCCTCTCCAACCTCCAATGGAATCAGACTATTGTGGGACAATCACTTGTGATGCACAAGCTGTTGAGAAGCCCCAAGATGAAGAGGTTGTTGGTAAGAACGAAGGTCTTGATGGAGAGTCTTCAAAAGAATTGTGTGATGAGCACTTGGAAAGTGCTAAAACAGGGGGGATGAGTGGAGTCTCAAAGGCCACTCATGGCAAGAAGAAGATGGTGAAAGAGCCTCATCCTCCACCTCATGATTTGCTCTCACACACTCTCACTCTCCATCCAAAGAAGCTGATGGATGGGGTCATTGAGTAAGAGATCAAGCACAAGGGCAGGTCCATACCATTCTCAAGTGCTAAAGCCATCATCACTCCTCAGCTCCAAGATAACCAAATCAAGCTTCAAGAGCTTCTCTCTCAGGTCCTCACCATCACACTTGAAGGTGGGAAGGATCCTCCTTCTCACTAGTTCAAGAGACAAGGTAGTCAAGCTAAGTGACTCAAAACAAGCTCACTTGGGAGGAAGTCCCATGGTTATCCTTGTACATAGCTTTGCAATTTAAATTTTTCTTTTTTTTAATAAAAGTGGTTGAGGTTTTCAGGTTGAGCCAAGCACTAGAGGAGAGAAGAAAGGTGATTAATCACCTGAGCCCTATGATTGCCATGTAGCAGCCTCCTCTAGTTGCTATGAACCAAGCCAGCTCCTAGCCCCGGCACCAAACACCACACCCAAATACCCTTCTTAGGTATCACTCCAACCCTTCTTGTATATACTTTTGTTTTTGTCTTGTTGGGGTATCTCTTTCCCTCTTACTCACACAGAGACTGTGTGATTTAAGTGCGGGGGAGGTACCAAGTATTTGATCCTGTTTGCTTTGTCATTTTGAGTCTCATGCATTGCATTGTTCATTCATATTTGCATATAAAAAAAAAAATTTTTAAATTTTTGAATCATGTAGATTGCATCACTTGCATCCTTAAGATTGAGTCTAGAGCATATAAGTTGCATTCATTTGCATATGGAGCATTGCCTTGTAAAGAACACTTGTTTGCACTGAATTTGGCACCCTAGTTAAGCATATCAAGTAGCTTAAGCATCTTTTGAAAGGCTTGCATGCTTTGAGCCTTGAGAACTCTTCTTGAAACTTGCTTGCTTGCTTGATATTGGCATTGTTCTTAAGACCAGCTCCATCCTGAACTTAGACTTGAATGAACTTAATTTCTCTTGCATATGGGCATTTGCATACTTGATCATGGGTCTCATACACATTTGGGTTATCTTTTCCCATTATACCACTCTTTGTTAACCCAAATGGCACTCCCATACCCTTGAACCCTAGCCATTCTTTGAAGCCTACATTGATTTGCTTGAGTGAGGCCTTTTCTGATAGCTTGTCATGTGCAAAATCTTGAGAGTATTGGGAGCGACATGGATTTGTTCTCATCTCTTGCTAGCATATGGTCCTCATTTGAGCTAGCTTCTAGGATGGTGAGTGGGGTTTTTGTTCCTTAATGGTTTATATCTTGGGTTTGGAATGTAACAATGTTGAGATTGATGAACAAATGAGTATCATAAGAAAGAAGAACCCTAGGGACCTAGAATAGAAAGATAAGAAGCTCTTGATTGATGTTTGGACCTTCCCCCTTCATGTTAAAAAAAAAAAGAGAAAAGAAAAGAAAAAGAAAAGAAAAAAAAAAGAAAAAAAAAAAGAAAGATTCAATAAAATAGTGGGAAAGGGAAAACCAAAAGAGTTAGAGCTTAGAAAAATGAATAGAGGTCCTTAGTGGTTGAATCAGGAGAAAGAGAGTTGTTCATTGGGTGAGTGATGTGAGAATGTTTTTCAATTTGGGGTATGGGATGAATAAAGGGGAGTAGATCTTGTAATCACTTAGGAATTGGGTAGAATGATGAGGATGGATCCATGTATGCTTGAATTGCTCCTAGTCTTAGATAAATTTTGCATAATGATCAAGCTCCTTGATTTTGAGTGATTGCCACCTTGAAATGATGCATTGAACCCCCATTATCATCCATATTAGACCATTTGATCACCTAGCCAAATGATTGAGATCATGTGCCCATATGTGAGACTTCACCTTGTGTGTGTGTGTGTGAATCAATGTGAGGGCTGGTTAAGAGAACTTGTTGGTTGATAAGCATTGCATCTTGTGTAGAGGCATAAGGGTCATTGATAGGCCTTGTGAAGCTAGAGCATAATAAGAAGTTTTGCTGATGCTATTTGCTATGTTTCTTTAGGATGTCAAGTTGAGTGTTTCTTTTGGCTTTGCTTCCATCTCTATGTCTCTCCTCCTAGTGTTTTGAAAAGATTACTTGAGGACAAGTAAAGGTCTAGTGTGGGGGAGTTGATAGCATGCATATTTACATGTTTTTAGCATCCATATCTTATGCATTTTGATCATATAAGTTAGGCATTATGCATGTTTAGGGCCATTTTGCATTCATTTGTCCTTATCAGGTGTTGGAGTATGCTTTGGTGTGATTTGAGGTGTTTGGAAGCCTTATGGCCCCAAAAGAGATGAAGAATCATGTTTGGCCATGAAAAGAGAAGTCAAATCCATGATCTGGTCAAGAAAAAGATGAGCATGGACAGAGGCCTTAGAGATGTCTCCTGCTGCTAATATTTTATTGAGACACAGAAAATTGAGTTAGCTTTCCAATGGAAGTGGTTTCAAGTCATTTGGACCTGTATTGGAGAAGCTATGATCAATTCACTTGAAGCATGTCAGGATGGCCGGGTAGAGACGGCCGGGTTCAAGCAGCCGGCCGGGAAAAGAACAGATGGATGGAAGTGGTCCAGTCCGGGATGACTGAGCCTGGAACAGGTACCCGGTCGTTTGACTTGTGCTGGAGGAGACCAGACAGGGTAGACAAGTCCGGGAAGGGACACCTGGTCGGGAAGAAACCAGCAGGACGGACGGCCGGGGATCATGGTCCGACACACTCACCCGGGCGATGAAGAGCATACACTTGACCGGGGAGCACAGACCGGTTTGATGACCAGGTCGTGAGAAGCATCACATGAGCAGGAAGAGAGTGGACCGGGTGGGACGTCTGGCTTGGAGCACCCGGACGGGAAGAGATGGATCAAGGCATCCTGACGGCCGGGGAGGAAGAACCGGGGAGCTGAACCCGGACGGACCGGACAAGGATCAAGACAAGCCTGGACCGGGGTGACCAGACCGGGTTGGGACAGGCTGAGTCTCCCCTGACCGAATTTCAAGCTTCATTCCCATTGGTTTAGACCAATTTTGCTTAAGGACTTTTTGGTAATCTTGTTTTATGTTTCTAGGGCTTTCAAGCCACTTATAAATACTCTTGTTATCCCTAGATTGGGACTTATGTTATTTTCTATCTAAGAACACACAAGCCTTTTGAGGAAAGCTTCATCTTTGATTCATAATCTCATCTCATCCTTGTGTTCTTGATTGCTTGATTTCATCTCCTTTCTTTCCCTACATGTTTAAGCTTGAATCTCTCATGGGTTTAAGAGTAAGCATGTGGATTAGTGAGTAGATCCATTTAAGATCCATGGGTTAGGGTGATTGAGAGTGATTAAGTGTAGATCAAAGGTGCTTAGTGTTAGATCTATCATTTCCTTGCATTGATTTGGTGTTCTTAAAGCTATATTTGAGTTGGCCTCTCAAACATAGAGCTATAGGCATTTCATGCCCGGAAGGTGTTCTATGAAATGCCTGAACCAACTCATCTATGCTTTTAGCTTGCTTTGCCTAAGGGATTAGTTGTCAAAGAAGCTAGGATTGCTATTAGACTCATTCTCCATGTTTGCTTTGATCATTACAGCCAAAGGGATTTGGTGTACTTGGGTGATCATTGCAAAAGAGCATTCATCTAGGGATAGAGCTTGCTTAGTTTTGTTGTCTAGGCATAAGGAATTAGATTGATTGAAAAGTTATCATCTTGGATTGAATCTTAATCATTTGATATCAAGTCCCTATACCCATGGGTCTCAATCTCCTCATAAGAAAGAAAGTTTTACTTTTTGTAGCATTTTACTTATTGTCTTAGTTAAATAATCATCCTCCTTAATGATTGCATTTAGATTAAGCATAGACTTGCATTCCCTCTGCTTTATGGTCACTTAGAACTGGTTCGACAATCTTATATACTACATCATTTGATTAGGACCCTAGAAAAGTCCTATCATCAAGCACATGAGAAACAAGATCATGGGCAATATTCTCAGCATAAGGCAAGCAATTTTCCTTAAGTTGAAGTTCTAAAGTGGAAATGCTTGTACCTTCCAGCTGGAGTGGTGGAACCCAATACATTACCTCTTTAAGGTCATAAGCAACATCAAACTCATGTTTTGTAACCTCCCTTTCTTCAAACTCTGCGCGATCCCTAATGAGGTGTACCCGGATCATTCGTGCCAGGGATCTCATTGGCTTGCCCCAATTCTCTTTCATTCTCTGAAGCCGACGCAACTCCATCCTTTGGTCTGGTGTGAGTATGCATATATCAAAGGGTGGTGGTTCAATATAGACATATGGCTCATCTTCAATGTGATCTTCCTCTTCTTGTGGCTTTTCAAGGTAGCTTGAAGCCATCACTACAAAACAGAAATTCTAGAATAGAAAGTTAGTAACTGTACAAAAGCAAAACAAAGCAAGAAAATAAAGCTTAGTCTCAAGAAAGATTGAAATCCTAATGATAAATCTACTAGTTCCCCGGCAACGGCGCCAATTTGATAGTGGAAGTTTTCAAGGCTCCCACGTCAAATGATAGTATAAAAAGGTTGTCGAACCACAGAGAACTAGTGATCTATAGCACTAAGAATACACAAGTTTCCTTAATCTAAGCAAATAGAAAGATTGATGATGGTAACAAGCTAAGATCCTAAAAATATAAACAAGGTGATCTCAAATCCAATCAAGAAATAAGTGCAAGAACTCAATCAAATTCTAAGGTAGGATCCATGGGACTAGGGACTTGACTTTAGGTGATTAAGATCCAATCTAATGGTGGCAAGCAATCAATCAAACACTCTCCTTATGCCTAAACAACAAAACTAAGCAAGCTCTATCCCTAGATGAATGCTCTTTTGCAATGATCACCCCATACATCAAACTCTTTGACTGTAATGACTAAAGCAAGCATGGAGAACAAGTCTAATAGCAATCTTAGCTCCTTTAACAACTAAACCCTTAGGAAAAGCAAGCTAAAAGCATTGAAGAGATGGTTCAGGCATTTCATCGAACACCTTCCGGGCGGAAATGCCTATAGATCTATTTTGATATGATCAAGACCAAAATAGCATTAAGAACCCTCAACAAGCAAGGAAACAAGTAGATCTAACACTAAACACCCTAGATCTTCACTAATCACCTTTAATCACCCTAGCCCATGAATCCAAAGTGTGTCTACTCTCTAATCTTCATGAGAAACCTTAAATCTATGTGAGATTCAAGGCTACTCATGTTTGTGAGAAGGAGAAACAAGATATAAGATGAAGAGCTTCCTTAGATTGATAAAATGATTCAAGCTTTTACAATATGAGGCAAAGTCTTGAGAGAAAATGAGATACTCCCACTCTGGGAGATATAAGAGTATTTATACAAGGCTTAGAAGCCCTAAAACATCATAGAAAAATACTAACAGGTCCCTAGGGTCAATTAGGCTTCAACCAATAGGAAAAGAGAGTGATTTTTGGTCAGGGGTTGAGAAAATGACCCAACCCGGTCCAATCTTCCCGGCCAGCCTCGTCCAGCTCCCGACTGTCTTCTGACCGGGTGTATGTACCCGGTCCAACCATCCCGGTCCTGCCTTGTCCAAATGTTCTTCTTCCAACCGGGTAGCTCATCCCGGTCGAGCTTCCCCGGCCTGGCCTCGTCCAGCAGTGTCTCTTCCGACCGGGTGGCTGTACCCGGGCCAGTCTTCCCGGCCTGCTTGATGTGCTTGTAGTAAACTAATCATAACTCCTCTAATACAGCTCCAAATGACTTGAAACCACTTCCATTGGAAAGCTAACTCAATTTTTCTGTGTCTCCACAAAATCTTAGCAACAGAAGACATCTCTAACGCCTCCGTCTATTCTCATCTTTGTCTCGACCAGATAATGGATTGACTTCTCTTTTCATGGCGAAACTTGATTCTTCACCTCTTTTTGGGTCATAAGGCTCCCAAACACCTCCAATCACACCAAAGCATACTCCAACACCTGATAAGAACAAATGAATGCAAAATGGACCTAAATATGCCTAATGCCTAACTTATATGATCAAAATGCACGAGATATGGATGCTAAAAACATGTAAATATGCAAATTATCACCCCATCAAGCTGGTTCTTCACAAACCCGAAGTCTCAGGACGTCTAGCCAAATGGGCAGTAGAGCTAGGGGAATATGACGTAATATTTCGGCCGGCTACCGCCATAAAATCGCAGTTCCTAGCCGACTTCGTGGCTTAGTTCTCGCCTACCTTGCTTCCGGCTCTAAAGCAGGAGGTACACCTCCAAAGCAAGACAGCAGAAGAGGGAGAGTGGACCTTGAACGTCGATGGATCCAGCTACGTGCGAGGAGCCAGAGTTGGGATAGTCCTTACCTCACCCACCGGTAATACGGCCTCAAAAGCCGTAAGGTGCAACTTTAAGGCGTCCAACAATGAAAGCGAGTATGAGACCCTAATCGCAGGATTGACACTCGCCCACCAGATGGGCGCGGAGAACATCCAGCTCTTCAGCGATTCTCAGCTGATAATCAATCAGGTGTAGGGAGAGTACCAAGCCAAAGACGACAACATGATCCGATATCTAGCAATCGCTCAGCGCCTCCTCAAGAAATTCAGAAGCTATAAGCTCACGCAAATCCCTAGGGAAATCATTTGCAGGCTGACGCCCTGGCCAATCTGGTGTCCGCCCTCGAAACCAAGAGCCAGATGAGCATCCCCCTGCTGGTTCTCCAATGGCCGGCCACCTTGGAGGATTCATCATCCGAAATAATCTCCACTATTGGAGAAGAGGAAACATGAATGACCCCATAGTTCAGTACCTGGAGAATGACATCCTCCCAAGGACCGTAACGAGAACAGGAGGATCAAGAAGAAATCGGCAAGGTACTGCATCTCCCAAGGAGTACTGTACCGTAGATCCTTCTCAGGACCCTGTCTACGGTGTGTAACCCCCTAGAGGTGCTGGGGAAACTCAGGTATTAGATTTCTCCAAACCCCGGGCAGGACACCGGCCCTCAAGTTCCTGCTAAGAGATGGCACCTGGGTCCGGCCTCAGCATCAGTCCCATCCCCTGGGGAAAATGGAAAACTTCCGATTGGGAGAACCTTCCATATTTCCAAATATGGAAGATTTCCACGAGCTCCAAACCGACTTCTAGCAGCCTACGAAGACTATATAAGTGGAACCTAAACCCTAAAGCCAGGGATCGACTCCTACAGACTTAGAGACTAGGGTTAGGCGGCTAGAACTAGGGTTCTAACTCAATCTGTTGTAGTTCCTGCCCAATTCTCTAATAAAGCATCTCTTCAAGTCTATATCCCTTCGAATCTCTCAAAAAATTCACTACCCTCAAAAAAATCTCTTGAACTAACCCTCGAACTAGGGTTCTAACTCAATCTGTTGTAGTTCCTGCCCAATTCTCTAATAAAGCATCTCTTCAAGTCTATATCCCTTCGAATCTCTCAAACAATTCACTACCCTCAAAAAAATCTCTTGAACTAACCCTCGAACCTCATCCACCGTTCCGTGGTGCTCACAAAGGACCTACACAAAAATTCCCTAACAGTTTGGCGTTAGAAGGAGGGGAGTAATCTAAGCTGCGTGACGATGGCGACGGATGAGCATAACAAGTTACCAGAATCCACCCCAAGAGAAACCGAGCTTCAAAGACAGCTAGACAGCCTGCGGAATCAAGTAACCGAGCTACACCGAGCTTGGGAAGACGCCATGGAAAACCCTCGAGATCCTCTTGGAGGTTCAGAGTTTAAGGAGTCAGCTAGACGAGCAATCTAAGCAGCTGGAACAAAGCGCGGAGAAGCTCAGCCAACTCGAAGCCGAAAACGTCTCTCTCCGAGACGAGAATCAGCTCCTCAACACGGTCAGCAACAAGAAGCGTCGCTACCAAACTCGAGTCCGGTCTATGCCCTCTCTAGAGACACCTAACTCAGGAGGAGATGCAACCCATCCGCAAATGGTGCTCAACGAAAACGATGCAAACCGGGGCGAGGTCAGGAACACCCAGATCCATGGCCTGGAGAGCGATTTCAAGCCGGAACCCGACCAGGATACTCCCGAAGGGATCACCGCAGCCAAGTCTTCTATGACCTCCTACCTGGAACAGATGTTCGCCAAGAAGTTCGATGCCATCCAGTCTACGGTAGAGAGACTTCCAGGAGTAGCTCCTCCAATCCGGAAGAGTGGTCCAGACTCCTATGCGGACAACCCCTTCGCGGACGAAATCGCGTTAATAGAAATGCCGAGGAAGTTCTCCTTCCCTAACATCAAGATGTACGACGGCACGGGAGACCCAGACGCCCACATCGCGCAGTACAAACAGAGGATGCTTGCCGTATCACTCCCTAGGGAGTCTCGTGAAGCCACGATGTGCAATGGGTTCGGGTCAACCCTCATCGGACCCGCCTTGCAGTGGTATATCAGTCTACCCACCAGGTCCATATCCTCTTTTGCAACCCTCAGCGACCAGTTTATAGAACATTTCGCGAGCAATAGGAACTTGGAGAAAACCTCGGATTGCCTCTACAAGATTCACCAGCGCCGGACGGAGACGCTGCAAAGCTACATCGCACGCTTCAACCAGGAGAAGGTGGCAATACCCGGATGCAACATCCCTACGGCGATATCCGCCTTCAAGAGAGGCCTACTCCCAGAGGGGCACCTCTATAAGGAACTGACGAAATACCAGTGCAAGACGATGGAAGATGTGCTGTCCCGAGCCTTGGCTCTGGTTATGTGGGAAGAAGTCGTCTCTAGCCGCGATAAGGCATTGCTGAAACAGGGGCAGAAGGTGACCAGACAAGACAGAGACGAATGCGATGAGAGATCTTCCCAGAGACCAGCAAAGGATTCCGGAACCAGGAATCGGGGAAATTATCAGTTCCGCCCAACCGGGAAGGCAGAAGAAGTTGTAGTGTCCACGTGGCCTGATATCTCCCACCTCTCCGTATCGAGGCCGGAACTGATCAATGCTCTGAGGCAGATGGGCCAACAGGTCAAGTGGCCTCAAAAGATGAAGGCGCCCGATTCCTTCTGGAACCGAGACCTCTGGTGCGACTTCCACAATGACCACAGTCTTAAAACGGAGGACTGCGTCGCACTAAAGATTGAGGTCAATGAGCTGCTCAAGAAGGGAAATCTCCGGGGATTCCTCTCAGACAAGGCCAAGAGCCACCTGGGTAAGGGAACCCCCGGGAAACCCACTGAAGCTGTCCCGGCTTCGCCACCACGGCAGGACCGAACAATCCATGTCATATCTGGAGGATCGGAGATAAGCGGCATAAGTCATGCAGCCGCCAAGAAGAAAACCCGTAACGCCAGGTACAGCCGGGAGACCACGAAGCCTAAGCGTCTGCTTCTGGGAACTGACGAGATCAGTTTCACGGCCAAGAAGCAGGAGCGGGTCCTGGCCCCACATCATGATGCCCTAGTCATATCGCTCACTGTAACGAATTGCCTAGTAAAAAGGATACTGGTGGACAACGGAAGCTCTAGTAATATCATATTCCAGGCAGCCTACCAGGACCTGGGATTGGAAGAAAGCACCCTTCCTGTATATACTGAAGGGATCAACATGTCGACCAAATTCCTGGTGGTCGACTGCCAATCCTCCTTCTTGGACGGTCCTGGATCCATGACATGGGAGCCGTCCCCTCAACAGTCCATCAGATGGTAAAATTCCCCACCCCGTGGGAGATAAAATCAATCAGAGGTGATCAGGAGAACTCCAGAGCCTGCTACCAAACCACCCTGAAAGGAAAGACTAAGGTCTTATAGCAATTACAGAACCAGCCTCCGGCTTGGAATACCGGGGAACCCGAGGTTGAAGAAATGGATGAAGTGCCTCTGACTGAAGGAGATCAGTCACGACGCCTCCGAATAGGTCCTAAGATACCTGAAGGACTCAGAAGGAGATTAATAGACTTCCTTAGATCCAACTCTTATTGCTTCGCCTGGTCCCATATGCTTGGGATCAATCCGGGGATCTTCCAAGCTCATCCATTCGTGGTTGTCATCTTTTTCCCCATCAAGCCGGTCCTTCACAAACCCGAAGTCTCAGGACGTCTAGCCAAATGGGCAGTGGAGCTAGGGCAATATGATATGATATTCCGGCCAGCCACCGCCATAAAGTCACAAGTCCTGGCTGACTTCATGGCCGAGTTCTCACCCATCTTACTCCTGGCTCTGGGACAAGAAGTATGTCTCCGAAGCAAGACCGCAGAAGAGGAAACAGGGATAACCCCCATAGTCCAGTACCTGGAGAAAGATATCCTTCCACAAGAATGCAATGAGAGCAGGAAGATCAAGAAAAAATTGGCAAGAAACTTCATCTCCCAAGGAATATTGTACCGGAGATCCTTCTCAGGATCCTACCAGCGGTGCGTAACACCCCGAAAAGCTTCCAGGATCCTAATATAACTACACGAAGGAGACTGTGGATCCCACTCCAGCGGCAGGAGCCTAGTGCTAAGAGCTAAGAGAGCGGGCTATTACTGGCCCACGATGGCTGAGGACGCTGATATAAAAGCCAAGAACTGCGACGAGTGCCAGAGACACGCTCCCGTGTCCAAGCTCCCCCCGGAAAACCTCAAATCCATAACTTTCCCCTGGCCATTCAGGAAGTGGGGCATGGATATAGTGGGAAAAATCCCGACTGCGCCAGGGCAAAAGGTTTTCATCCTGGTGGTAACCGACTATTTCTCCAAGTTGGTTGAAGCGGAAGCGCTCTGCCGGATAACCGATCTCCAGATCAGAAAATTCTTATGGACGAACGTGATCACACGCTTCGGAGTACCGCAAGAGATTGTCACCAACAACGGGCCGCAGTTCACCAGCCATAACTTCAAGGAGTTTTGCAAGGACTGGGGCATAAAGCCCACACTCGCCACACCCAGACGTTGTCAATCCAACGGACAAGCCGAGCCCACAAACAAAACTGTGGCCAACATGCTAAAGAAGCGCTTCGAGGGATCTCATGGGAAGTGGGCAGAAGAGTTACACGGAGTTCTCTGGGACTACAGAACTACTCCCAAGACGGCAACGCAGGAAACTCCCTACTCGGTCTACGGGGCAGATGCCATAGTCCCCACCGAGATGAATGTGAAGACAACAGTCTCCGGCTCCATCTCCCAAGAGGAGAACGAGGAACTGATGTCCCTGAGTCTCGATCTACTTGACGAAAAAAGAGAGGCTGCTCGACTCAGAAACTGGTCCTACCAACAGGATGTCGCTCGAAGCTGCAACAAGAAAGTAAGGACCAGGACTTTCCAGCAAGGAGACTGGGTTCTACGACGAGTAGCCGACAACACCAGGAAGAAAGCAGCAGGGAAACTCGCCCCCGGATGGGAAGGATCCTACAAGATAATCGAGGTACGGGGAGCAGGAGCCTACAGGCTGCGAGACAGCAAAGGTAAAATACAACCCAACTGCTAGAATGCCCTGCATCTCAAAGCTTATCATTACTGATACGATCTCCGGATCCCTATATATATATGGCTTACTTTATACTATTTAAGCACTGTGGTAATCTACTTGTATGCTACACATCTACGGACCAGGCTTATATAATAAAATAGTTCCGACTATAAGAGTAGTAGAAAAACCACCATACTTAAAGGGGCATACGAGCTGGATCAGGTCCTAAAGGACCTCCGATCCTGGCCAACCCTTGCCAAACGTGGTACGTCCACAAAACACAAACGGGTATGAGACAAGGCAGGAATGGGTCTGCGCAAACCTGAGTATGCTGTCAAAACTACCTATAACCCCGGTATAGGCCTGGATCCATAGAAATATCGGGGCCCCCAAAAGTACAAAACGTGATTAGTACCTGTATTAAAACGCTTCGTGCTAAACAATACAGGGGACACAAAGTACGAAAATTGCAAAAGTACTTTGACACACATGGAGCAATAAGTGCAAAAGTCTGGGAGCACAATAAAATCTCTGCTTATCCAGACGTGGAAAGCAGCAAAGCCTGGTGACTCGATCGCTATTCCAAGTAGATCCACACCAGTACCCCTAAGTCTAATAGTGGCTTCATGCAGAAGCAGCATAGAGCACCAGGGCCTCGATAGTGGCCAGCTTCCGAGCGGCAGAATGCGAGTTCACCGGGAGCAGTCTCGCCTAGGGAGACGGAGTACGGTCTCTGCAAAACTATATTCCGGGTTTACGAACTCTGGGCACTAAAATAATTCCAGAATTATTAAACAAGCTGAAATCTACGGGTTCCAAGTCAGACATCATGAAGATAGCATTCCGGACGAGGTACAACAGTATGAGTTCGTTGTTATGCCCTTTGGTCTCACCAACGCCCCTGCAGCTTTCATGCGATTGATGAATGAAGTGTTCCATGACTACCTTGACAAGTTCGTGATCATTTTCATTGATGACATCCTGGTGTATTCAAGAAGTAAGGAAGAGCACGAAGAGCATTTGAGACTGGTTATGGAGAGGTTACGAAATCAGAAGCTGTTTGCTAAGTTTAGCAAATGTTCATTTTGGAAGAGAGAGATAGGATTTCTTGGTCACATAGTATCAGGAGAGGGTGTGGCTGCTGATCCAGATAAGGTCCAAGCCATACGAGAATGGCCTCGACCTACCACAGTGACGGAAGTGAGGAGTTTTCTCGGACTCGCGGGTTATTACCGGAAGTTTGTTAAGGACTTTTCCTCCATTGCAAAGCCTTTAACTAAACTGACCGGTAAAGGAGTTCCTTTTATATGGGTGGAAGAAACGGAGAAGGCATTCAAGAAGTTGAAGGAAGCTCTCACAAGTGCACCTGTGTAAGCTTTGCCCGAGCAAGGTAAACCTTACACGGTTTACACGGATGCTTCACGAGTTGGGTTAAGGTTGTGTGTTAATGCAAGATGGGAGAGTCATTGCATATGCCTCGCGGCAACTACGGAAGGATGAAGATAACTACAGCACACACGACTTGGAGCTAGCGGCCGTGGTATTCGCTTTGCGGATTTGGAGATCATACTTGTACGGAGAAGAAGTAGAGGTATACACAGACCACCAAAGTCTTAAATACCTCTTCACCCAGTCAGAGCTCAACCTGCGTCAGCGTAGATGGATGGAATTCGTTGCTGACTATGACCTAAAGATTCGCTACCATCCTTGTAAAGCGAATGTGGTTGCGGATGCCTAAGTCGAAGGAAGATGGATGCTGATATGGAAAAAGAAGTGGAGCTGTTGAACCAAGAGCTGAAGCAAGTGAAGGTGGTCGTTTTGGAGGGACAAACCAGTGAACCATTGGGAGTACAAGCAGTGAATCAGGCCAGTTTGATTCAGAAGATTCGAGAGGAGCAACTTAAAGACGAGAAACTACAGAAGATTGCTGAAGAACTAAGAGGGCAAGCCGGACCAAATAATGCTGGATACTACTTGGCGGAAGATGGAACTTTTCTTATCAATGGACGGATCACCGTTCCAAAAGGACAAGGGCTGAGAGATGAGATACTAAGGTTTGCACACCATTCCTTACTTAGTATTCATCCTGGAAGTTCAAAGATGTACCGGGACGTGAGAAGATATTATCATTGGCTGGGGATGAAGAGATCAGTAGCGCAATGGGTTGCACAGTGTGCAACTTGTCAACAAGTTAAAGCCGAGCATCAAGTTCCAGGAGGATTGTTGCAGAATCTTCCGATACCTCAATGGAAATGGGACTCTGTTTCCATGGATTTCATTACTGGATTACCCACTGCTCCAGGTAAATCGAACAACTCAATCTGGGTGATTGTGGATAGGTTAACCAAGGTCACACACTTATTGCCTATGAGAGACACCGATAAAGTTGAAGTATGTGCCGAGATGTACGTCGACCAGATCGTGAAGTTACATGGTGTACCTTCAGACATCGTCTCAGATCGTGACCCTAGATTCACGGCAGCATTTTGGGAAGGACTACAAGAATCCTTGGGAACTAAACTGTTCAAAAGCACGGCGTTCCATCCAGAAACAGATGGCCAAACGGAGAAAACCATTCGGACAATCGAGGACATGCTTCGGATGTGTATTTTAGATTGGGCAGGAAATTGGGAGAAGCATCTACCGTTGGTCGAGTTCTCCTATAACAACAGTCATCATGCGAGCATAGGAATGCCACCTTATGAAGCGCTGTATGGAAGGCCATGCAAGACACCTTTATGTTGGATGGAAGTGGGAGAAAGAAGAATGTTTGGATCGCCTATTGCACAAGAAACTATGATTAAGCTGGAGACGATCCAGACCAACATGAAGAAGGCTCAGGACCGTCTGAAGAAGTACGCCGACCAGTCGAGAAGAGAGGTAACTTTTAAGATAGTAGATTGGGTCTACTTGAAGGTTACAGCACAGAAAGGAAAAGACAGATTTGGCAAGGTCGGGAAACTCGCAGTCAGATTCATTGGTCCGTACAAGATCATTGGAAAGGTTGGTGAGGTAGCTTATCGATTGGATCGGCCTAAGGATATGCATTTACACCCGGTATTCCATGTTTCCATGCTTCGCAACCATATACGGGATCCAACTGCTGTTGAGCCCGAGAGAATTGAGGATCTAAGGACGAACCTTACATATCGGAAAGGACCAATCCGACTTGGAGAAAGGCGTGTTCAGAAATTGAAGAATCGTGAGATTGCTCAAGTAAAAGTATTCTGGGGAAGACAAAACAGGATTCATGTCACTTGGGAGGATGAAAAGAGATTTAAGGCCAACCACCCGGAGTTTTTCCGAGAAGATGTCGTGATGGAAGAAGGAGGCCCCTCAGAACCTTAGAATTCGAGGACGAATTCTGTTAAGGGGGGGGGGGGAGGGGGAGAATGTAGGAACCCTTAAAAAATATTATTATTAATAGAGTGGTCGAAGAATTGATCGTGAAGGAACCTTAAGCTGCTCGACCCTGTTAGAGAAGGTGTTAGATTGATAAAACGGAGGTATTGGAAGAATAAAAAATTTCGAAGCACGACGGGAATCGAAGCACGACGGGAAAACCCGAAATCAAACAAAAACCCTGATTTCGGTATTTTGGGATTTTTCGAGGAAGCCGGAGGCTCGGGAAATATTTTCCATCAAGATCAGAAATATTTTGGAGTTTATTAAAAATATTCAGCTCATCAGAACGGGCGTAGAAAAATATTCGGGATTGAAGCTCAGGAGATCACAGCATGCTGAGTGACACATAGAAGCACGAGCTGCCGCTCAACCAGCGACCGAGGCATGCTGATCGATATGTGGCCGATGTGGTGTCAAAGTGCATGTAAGCAGGCCATGCCTTCAGACATGTGGAGGACGTTGTTTCAAATGCCTGGCATGGTAGGTGGCAAGGGAAGTAGGCGGTGTTGAAGCCCAAACGATCACAGCATACGGAGTGACACACAGAAGCACGAGGTGCCATCGAACCTGCAACCAAAACTTGCTGATCGACATGTGTGCGCTGTGGTGTCGATCTGCATGAAACTAGTCCATGCCATCAGACATGTGGAGGAAGTGGTGTCTTCATGCATGCCATCCTGGTCATGCAGCCAGACATGTGGAGCACGAGGTGTCGCCGCGCATGCGACCGGAGCCATGCGAAGCGACACACGGGCTGCCACACGGCTTGTTTCTGATTTGTTGCTGCTTCCTATAAATACCCCACGACCCCAGCTAATTTCATACCATCCAGACCAGTTCAAAGTCAGTTAAAACGTGAGAGAAAAAGCAAAGAAAGAATGTTAGAGTTTCGATCATTTTCGATCCTTTTTCGGCAGTTTTTGAGAGTTTTCGAGAACAGTTACTCTGCCCGATTTGAATCGACATCTGAAGAAGGTTCTGCTCAAGTGAAGATCAGTCCAGACGTGGGTCTACTTTTGAAGGTCAAGAAAAGGGTTTGGATCGCAGAAGACGAACACGGGGTCAAGGCCACGGTCAACCAAAAACTGTAAGTTGTAATCGATTGATTGCTAAGCTGTTTTCATGCAGGTTCCTGTTACTTGGAAGTTAGATCATGGCAGGGGGCCAGGTATAAACTGAGTAACGGTTTGTTTACTTAATAGTAATGGTTAGGTTGATTGGTTAATAGCATGCTTAGTTATTGCTTGAGAATCGTAGTAGCATGCTAATCGTTAGGTTGATTGGTTAGAGAATGTTGAATGCTTAGATGATATCGCTAGGTTGCGGTAGTTAGATATTCTGGAATTAGTCTTTATTCTATATTCTAGAATGTGGTTGATTGTGTTGATTGTGATTATTGTTTGGAACCTTGGTTATATTACCGGGTTTAGTATTATATTGGCCGTCAGCATGTGCGTAATCCGCCATTGCTAGGCATATTGTGGGTGAGTTAGCGTTCCTTCAGACCTCATATCCGGCGGGTTCAAGGAAACCCCTTATTCGCTGGATTGGGAAGACTCAGAGAGACGGGGTCATGGCCTAAGACTGAGTTGTTACACGGCGGTGTAATGTGGCAGTGACCCGAAGGACTGTGGGCTGTCGCGCAGTGACCCGAATGACTGTGGGCCGTGGTCTTGAAAGTTCCTTCTTCTAGCCTTCGTGGTAGGGAGATAGGATATTGCAGATGATGAAGGAGGAACCTAACGTCACCGGGCCCTAGTTATATTATATTATGTTAAGGGTTTGGTAAACCCTAGTTTATCGATTTACGAGTTTTAGCGACTATCTTATAGTATCGATATTTTACTCGTATTATTTTCTGCTGCGGATTTCTGATTTGCCTATTACTATTATTGATTTGGGTTATTAGGTGAACCTCTCGCTATAGATTTGTTTGTGGTGGGATAGCGAGGTGTTGTATTTGTTAGTTGGGGATTGTAACTCACTGAGTAATGCTAGACTACTCACTCCTCACTCTTTGTTATTTTCAGGTGACCAGTAGAGTTTGTAGTGGTCGTGGGAAGTTAGGCCGGCTGGTGTAGATTTGCATCTTTTTGGTTAAAGCCGTTTTTAGACTAAGTATGTACTTTTACTCTTTTGGCTAGCCACTACTTGTATAAATAAGTTGTGTTTTGCGAACCATGTTTCATGTTTGATAAATAAAGCGATGTTTTATGTAAATGACTTGTTGTATCTGATATTAGCTTTGTCCAAGCTAACACAGCGTCAGATTGAGGTACGGGTTGAAAAGTCTTAGACCTTGATCTGACGGGACGTGTTAGTGGTCGAACTGGCTTAGTCATGAATTGCACTCTTTGTGACCTTGGCCGGAACGCTCCTAGCCCGTCATGTAGCGCTCCAGAACCTTGGTAGAAAGTTGGTCCATCAGTCATGTTCTTGTTTGATTGTTGGCCGGTGGTTTGACCTATACCTAGAACGGTTCGGGGGTGTTACAAGCTGGGTCTGAAAGTAGAGCCTTCTTCAGAGTCTTTCACCTTTGTGGACTGTTCACAGAGGAACTCAGGAGGTATCATCAGAGACCAGATTGAAAATGCCCTTGTCCCAGTAGATTTTCATGTTCTGGATATCAAGCTAAACTGGAACTCTTCCCTTATACGTGGAAGAGCATTCTTGGCTACAGTGGAAGCTGTATGTAACATGAACACAACCATATATGCCTGACACAGATAGATCCAGAGATCCACTATGACCCAGTCAAAGTTATCAAACAACAGGTCAACCTCGTTGGAATTGGAGATGATCTTGGCTATATTGCAGCATGCCATTGTGGAGCAGAGTATGAGACAGAGTACTCAGCATCGATTGACACCATCACTATGTCATCGATCGATTCCTGTGAGTTAACACCGACCGATAATCATCATGCCACATCGATCGACATGGAGCATCCGGTTGACCACTATGAGTTGCCAGATCATTGCTATCCATATTTTTCTTTTAAACCCAACAGCAGACAATATGACTATTTAATAGGCAGTGGGGCAGACAGTGGATTTCATGAGATTTTCGCAGTGGACAGTGAAATACTTTCAAAAAATGGGGATACTAAAGAGGAGTATGAGGAGGACTATTGGAAGGAAAGAGCTACAGAGATTTCCCTTGACGAAGATAGATTTCCAAGCCAAGCCTTCACGTCAACACATTCTCCATCGATCGACAGAGGCAACCCAACATCGATCAATTCCCACCCTCATCCAGCAAAACAATCACATGCATCGATCGATACCAATATTGGTACATCGATCGATTTAGAGGCAACCGACCTTGAGAAGGAAAAAGAAAAATTTTCAATTCAAGGTAGGGCATCTGATTGCTATAAAAGGAGTTCTGCACCCAAGAAGTTTTCTCAAACCACAGAGGCAGGCAAGATGCAAGCACACGTACACCCAAACCAGATCACTGAAGGAACCTGCAAGAGAAGCAATCAATTCAACTACCCTAGTTCAGCAGACAGACGTCAACCGTCGATCGATGCATCATCAACACCATCGATCCATTTTCGACCTTTACCTCAATCTCAATATTGCACTAAGAAACGTATCGAGTATGGATATCTAATGCCTGATGAATTTAGTATTTTCAGGGACCTAGATGGCTGTGGGAACCGAAATTCACACTGTCGAGTTTTCGTTTGATTTGGAGGAAAGCCAAGTAAACTTAACCTTCCCTGAAGGTCCTGGATATCTGCTGGGCCACACACGACACAATCAATGCGAAATTAAGTTGTAAAATAAAAATTGTAAAAATAGAGCGAAAGAGATCTTATTTCCGAATTCGCGTTTGAGCGTGAACAACAGGTAAAGAAATCGGCTACAAGAGCTGTCGAAAGGTCCGCTAGTCCGGCCGCCTAAATCTAACCTAGTTGAGTCGCAGCTCGCTAGTGAAAACAGAAAAGAAATGCTAAATTTGCTCTAAGTGCTAAAGTGCTCTGGAAATTTTGTGATGATTTGCTCCTCGCCCAAAGCTCTCCTTATATACTCCTCTTAAGACGGTCTATCTTCCTTCGGGCTGAATCGGGCTTTTTCCATTTTCGTCCGCCTTCGTGTTTATCAGGAAACATGACATTTATCTTCGGAAAACTTGACATTTATCTTTTGGAAACTTGACATTTATCTCTTATGTGAGGATAAGGATAAACCGTCATAGTTATCCTTCCTTTTCGGAAAATCGTAAGTGGACCGTTTTGGTCATGTCGGGCTTTTTAGGCATTTTTACGATTTTTCGAGAAAATAGTCTTCGAAGGTTTCGGCATTTCCGAAGGAATCCCAATTCCTCGTATAGTTGAGATGATTGGTGTCTAGAATAACCTTGATCGTTTAATACAATGAATCGAGATTCATTCATCATTCGAACCTTTTATGGTCTTCCGAGATTTCTCGAGTATCGGGATCGAGATGGACTTGGATTCGTAGACTTCCCGTTTTCGAGTGTTTGAGTAATGAGGCTTCGAACTTAGATTTTAGAATATGAACTTTGTTAATCAATCGAGAAGGCTTTGCGGAAGAATCGTCTTGCTTCTCAAACAATCGGAACATGGGTTTAAGGGACCAAGATGTTGCCGTTTCCCGAGATCACGAGACGACTGCATGGACGGGCGCCAGGACCCTTGCCGCCGGCGCCAGACGGGAGATGTCGGGCCTGCTGCCGGCGCCAGATGGGAGAGGACGAGCCTGCCGCCAGCGCCAGACGGGAGAGGACGAGCCTGCCGCCGGCGACAGGCGCCCTGCCGCCGGCGCCAGGCGCGGCACGGTCGGCCTGCCACCGGCGCCAGGCGCGGCGCGGTCGGTCTGCCGCCGGCGCCAGGAGCCCTGCTGCCGGCGCCAGGCGCCCTGCCGCCCGTGCCGTGTCCTGCGTCCGCCTATGCTGCTGCTGCTTGCCTTCGTCGATCCCCGGGGCTCACGATCCATTCGTACCTTCCCATAAGTTCGTCGAGTGACGACCCGTTTCTCGGTTCGATCGTCACTTAGTCTTCTTCCGAGGACTTTCGGGTGATGATTTCGTCGTTGACCGATTTTGACCCCAACAGTTAGCCCCCCAGCTAGCTAGGAACCGTAGTACCTTTCGGGTCCTAGTTTGCGGTATAGCCATTTGGGAAGGTGTAGAGACGTAATCGTTTGCCGAAAGTCGGGGTAAATAGTGATTTTACCTCCTTTATAAGGATGGAGTAAGAAATCTCATTCATTCTTACTTAAAAAATTCATCTCTCTCAAGAATCCTTTCTCTCTCCCTTTTCTTTTTAAGAAAAATGTCTTCAAGATCCTCCAAGAGAACTTCTTCTTCCCATTCATCCTCGGATGACTCTCCTGCCCACGTGACGGTGAATCCGAAGCAAGAAGAGTTAGTCGATGAGGAGGCGAAGAACGCGTATTACAGAGCTCTTGTGGGCTCGGCTTGACCTCTGCCATATGTCCCTGTTCCGAAGAGACCTTTGAGGCTGCCTGGTGCTCCCTTTACGCCGAGCTTGGTTTCACGTAAATATCTCAGGATTCTTCGAGATTTTTACCAGATTCCTGATAGAGTTAAATTCCGAATTCCTGTCGGCAATGAGAGTGCGAGGAATCCTCCGGAAGGTTTCTTTACATGCTACGAGGCCTTTCTTACGTACTGCCGCATGTGGTTCCCGATTCCCGCTACCATTGTTCGTGCGCTTCGTCGCTTCGAACTTTCGATCAGCCAGCTCAGTGTTCCTGCCTTAGAGAGTTGGCTTGGCGTGTTGATCGCAAGTTATGAGCTCGGGATCGAGCTTAGTCCCGCTGATTTTGAAGGTCTTTGGAGCACTCGGCCAACGGGGAGCGATGGTTACTACACCATGGTGCCAAAGAAGGATATGACCATAATTCAGGGGACTACTTCGAACCCTAAGTTATGGCAGGAGCGTTTCTTTTATGTCCGAATAGATGGTGAGTCCGTCGAGGAGAGCTGCCTCCATCTATTTCCGCACGCATGGAACTTCAACCGAGGTAATATGACTAAAACTTGTTGTCTATTTCACCATTCCGGAAGTGCGAGTTTTTAGTGAAAAAGTTTTGCTTGTAGGGAACGGGATTGTTGTGCATATGCATGGTGATCTTTTTGTCAAGAGGGATCTCCCTCGTCAAAGGCCGTTTTTCTGGAAGTCCTTCACCCTTGAACGGATTCGAGACGCGGTAAGGCTTTTCCGGTCCCGAGACCCTGTCCCGACACGCGATGCCGAACCGGTTATCGAAGCTCCTACTCGGAGACGTAGACAAAGATCTCGTAAAGGGAAAGAAATCGACGGTGGGGAAGGTTCGGGAGACCCTTCACCGTTGGGGAAAAACCCTAGTTTCATTCCAACGGAAAAAGGCGGAGCCAGTTATTTTCCACTCCCCAACAATTTCTTTGACGGCCTTCCCCCGGATTTCGTTACTGACGAGTCGCTGGAGGATGAGGAGAAGCAACGAGTTTTTACCCAGGGTTTCCAGCGGATCAATGAGGTTTTGCCCTTTGAACTTCTTAACTCTATTTTTGAATCTGTATATATGTATATTTATTGATCTCGAATTTATGTAGGGACTAAGAGTGTTTGGCGAGGCGCTTGACTCAAGTTTCCGCAAGTCTAGGATTGCTAATTTCAAGACCAAAGAAGCTGAGCGAGAGCTCTTCCGATTCCGACAAGAGGTAGAGACGCAGAACGCAAAGCAAGCTGAGCTTCATGCTCGAGCCCTTGTTCGGGCGGAAATGAGAGGATGGAGGATGGTCACAGCCGAGGTGGCGAGACGGGCGGAATCGTTTGCTGCTGAGTTTCAATGTTTTAAAGATGCTCAGGAGTTTGTTGGCGATTTCCGCGAGTGTCGGGGCTCGGTCGTAAATCTTTACAAGTCTCAGAACCCGGATTTCTCCTTTGATTCCGAGATTGCTGAGATGAAGGATTTCGTGGCAGAGTGTTCTCATGCTGAATCCTTGGTTCCTCCAGTCGAAGAAAGAGTCCGGAGACTATGGGAGCCTATCGAGGTTTCCGAGGATACGGTGGAGGCCGGAGCTGATGAGAACGCCGAAGGTGGCGAGAACGCCGAAGGTGTGAACGAGGGAGTGGACCAGCCTGCGGGTTCATTCGGGATTTCCGTGTCTGGATTTCTCGATGTTGACTTTCTTTGTGAGTTGTATGTTTGGCCGTGTGTGGCCGTTTTTTAAGAGTTTAGTCTGCGACCGTTGGAGGTTGCACTCTTATGTTTTTGGGACTGGCCGTTGGTGGCTTAGAATCCCGCCGTTTTGCGGCCTTATGAATATATAAAAATTTGCGAGATTCGTCTTTTGTTTTGATTTATACTTTCGTCAAGTGTAGAGGAAAGAATGCGAGTAGTCACTTCGTATCCTAACTCTTTTTTGTCGCTTGGTCCGTATGCTACTTTTTAGCGAGCGTTTTTAGGTGTAAGCGATAAGAGACATGTTTTGGGATCTCGTATACGATACTATGTCTGTGAGATGTCAAGATCCAGCAAGACTGGGTTTAGGGCAATACCTAGGCTTACTCTCAGCTTTAAGGCTGTGCGATGACTGAACGGCTTTCGTTTTGCCTGTTAGTGATTTCTTCCTGATTCTTTTCGTTTAAAGTCCGCGACTAGTCGCCAGCTTATATGACTTGTGTTAAAAGAATGAGCTATCTTCGGAGATTATCCGAGACGCTAAACCAAAATTTTGGGTTTCTTGTATAGCGCGCTATGATATCCTTGTCGGATGTAAGAGGACCTTATAGGTCTGACTACGAGTTTGTATTGAGTGAAACGTTTTTGTGTGCGTCCGTCGGGGCCAATCGACGGGCGTAAGTTGTTTTTAAGTCGCAGGTGGACTGTTTTAGCGGATGATACGAGTTTTGTTATCTTTTTCAGAAGTTGCGACGTCTCGTGTTTCTTTTGAAGATATGATTTTCGTTCTTCCGAAGTGTTTACGCGTTTACTAAATTAAGTGAGCATAAAAAATAGATAGAAAGAATTTTATTGAAAAAATTTCGAAAAATTCGAGTACATGTGCGGATATTTTGCGTTTTTGTGGGAGTATAGGAGTATACGTACCCACTCCCCCCCCCCCTTTTTGGTGAGGGGGATAGCTGAACTCGCCGGGTTTCGACGAGCTGCCTACGTACCTCTTTCAAGGATCAAGCCAACTCGTAGTTCTGATAGTTGTTGCAGACGTTTTTACTCCCCGTCCGTTGCCGTTCCGATCGTGCTAGTCGGATCGGTGGTTTGTGCGGGGGTTGAGCTGTCTGCTTTTACGGCGATAGACTCAGAGACTTTGTCGCTGTCTTGAATCGTTGCCTGTTCGGATGATTCTGGATCATCTTTCTTTGAGTCTTCAGGAATGATGTGTGATTCCTTTGCTCGTTTCGGGTTGGCCGCAGGGGCGTTCCGATCTTTTCGCAGTTTGAACTCGGCTAGGTAACAGAGTCTCGACTGTTTCTGACTACCCCAGATTACTGCGGTTCCGGTTGGAGTCGGGAATTTGATGCCGAGGTGATATGTGGACGGTACTGCCTTCCTGGAGTTGATCCAAGGGGTTCCCATGATGGCATTGTAGATGGCCGGGTTGTCGACTACTGTGAACTCGACGATCTTTGTGACTTCCTTCGCCATGACTGGGAGCTTAATTCTCCCGAGGTTCATGGAGGTGACGCCCGAAAACCCAGTCAAAGGTTTTTGCTCAGGGACGACTTCCCCAAGTGGGATCTTCATCCTGTAGAGGGTGTCGCGGAAGATGACGTTGACTGTACTTCCTGTATCGACGAGGATGCGGCCGACTTCGAGATCCTGGATTACATGGTCGATAACCAGAGGATCGCAATGAGGTTTGTCGATTCCGACAGTTCCCTGTTCCTCGAAAACGATCGTGTGGTTGGGAATATCGCTATCTGAAAACCAGTTGGAACTCGTCTCGGCTTTTCGCCCGTAGGCTTTTATCGACGAGACAGAGTCTTGGTAGAATTGCGATCCTCCGATGATCATATTTACCCTCGGGCGACTGATGTTGTTCCCTTGGTCGTCCTATCTCCTTCCGTGCTTTTCACCCGATTGATTTTCGGTCGCGCGGTCTTCGGAGACAGTTTTGTTGGTCTTTGGGCGGTCGGACTCCAGGAGCAAGTCGTTTATACCCTTGACTTTTGACAATTCGCCGGCGAGGAGCTTTGCGGCGAGCCTGGCGCCGAGAACCTTACAGTTCGCAGTGGAGTGACCTCTGGTTTCGTGGAACTCGCAGTAGGAATTATCCGTGTACTGGTTCCTGGTCCAGGTGTTTCTGGAGGTTCTGCCTTGCTCCAAATTGATGGCGTAATTATGCTCGCCTTGGGCGTCTTCCCCTTCGTGATGGACGTACTTGTCGTTACGAGAGGGTTTCTTCTTTGAAAATGTTTTCTGTGGTCCATGCTTTTGCGAAAGGACTCTCATCTCTTCCTCTATGACGATGAAGTCTGTTGCCTTGTGGAGGGTATCCTGGATCCTCCGTGGTTTCTCCAGCAATATCCACTTTCGGAACTTCGACTTGTACCAGAGAGTTTTCCTCAGGGCGTCGATTGCGACATTGTCGCTGATGCTTGTTACTCTGGCCATCACCAGTTTGAATCTTCGCATGAAGTCCGGAGCGACTCGTCCTCCTTCTGAGCTAGACTCCGTAGGTCCACGTCGGACGTTTCTCTGTCCATGAACATAAAGTATTGTTTGAGAAACGCCGAGGCCAATTGGCGGAAGCTTCCGATGGAGTTTCTTTTGAGCCGGGAGAACCATTCGAGCGCAATACCTTTGAGGTGCTCGACGAAGAGAAGACAATGACCCGCGTCTCGTTCGCGCTCCGGGAGTTTACATCTACCCATTGCGATCTGGAAAGACTGCAGGTGCGCCTTAGGATCCGTAGTACCGATTTTCCCTGGGTCAGAGATGCGTGTTTCCGTGATCTGAGCGGTGAATGGCGTTTTCCGTGCTTCCTCGAGAAGTCTATCGATCTCGGGGGCGGAACTGGTCGCCTGGTGGATTTGCGATTTCACTGCTTTCACCTCGGCCACGGTCTTTTTGAGAGATTCGCGGAGATCATGGATCTCGTCATTGCCACCGGCGTTTCTCCGAGTTTGTCGGCGCTGGTCGCGATGGATCCGAGCTTGATCCTCCGCGAGTTATTCCTGCTCAATCCAGTAGAGGTCTTCCTCTTCTTCTGTCATGGGCCTCTCGAAGGATACCGTCTGTCGAGCGGACTGGCTTCGGGTCCTCCTGGGGTGGATGTCAGCGTCTTCATCGGAAGGATCCGATTGGTCGCTGATATCCAGATCGATGCGCTCGACGTCGCTTTCCATGTTTCCCGTAGCCGGGGGTGGAAGGTTCTGCGAGGTCGTTCGCTGTCTTTTTGGAGCCGTTTCCTCGGGAGTGGAATCTTTTGGGGCATCTTTTTCTCGTTCTCCGGGAGATCCGAAGTCGAGTCTTCTGCCGCGCCATGCCTTGGTGGATCCGCGCGGCAGCTTGCTCCTCGCAGTTAAGGTGCCGACCTGTTTTGCGAGCGAGGTTATCAGTTTGTCCTGTTGTTCCGCCCGCTCCTGGGCGGAGGCGAATAGTTCCTTCATCTGTCTGAGCGTCTCAGTGTTTGCATCAGCAGTGACTCTGGACGTATCTCCAGTCGGAGTCTTCTCAACGTTGGCATCGACGGGTGTTCCGTCTAGCGTTGGCTGGTCTTTGGTGACGTTAGTAGACATGATCGAGCGTGTGCAGTTGCGAGATAGATAGATCTGTAACCCCCCCCTCCTTCTAGCGCCAAACTGTGGGAACCGAAATTCGCACTGTCGAGTTTTCGTTTGATTTGGAGGAAAGCCAAGGAAACTTAACCTTCCCTAAGGTCTCGGATATCTGCTGGGCCACACACGACATAATCAATGTGAAAATAAGTTGTAAAATAAAAATCGTAAAAATAGAGCGAAAGAGATTTTATTTCCGAATTCGCGTTTGAGCGTGAACAACAGGTAAAGAAATCGGCTACAAGAGCTGTCGAAAGGTCCGCTAGTCCGGCCGCCTAAATCTAACCTAGTTGAGTCGCAGCTCGCTTGTAAAAACAGAAAAGAAATGCTAAATTTGCTCTAAGGGCTAAAGTGCTCTGGAAATTTTGTGATGATTTGCTCCTCGCCCAAAGTTCTCCTTATATACTCCTCTTAAGACGATCTATCTTCCTTCGGGCTGAATCGGGCTTTTTCCATTTTCGTCCGCCTTCGTGTTTATCGGGAAACTTGGCATTTATCTTCGGAAAACTTGACATTTATCTTTTGGAAACTTGACATTTATCTCTTATGTGAGGATAAGGATAAACCGTCATAGTTATCCTTCCTTTTCGGAAAATCGTAAGTGGGCCGTTTTGGTCATGTCGGGCTTTTTAGGCATTTTTACTGTTTTTCGAGAAAATAGTCTTCGAAGGTTTCGGCATTTCCGAAGGAATCCCAATTCCTCGTATAGTTGAGATGATTGGTGTCTAGAATAATCGTGATCGTTTAATACGATGAATCGAGATTCATTCATCATTTGAACCTTTTATGGTCTTCCGAGATTTCTCGAGTATCGGGATCGAGATGGACTTGGATTCGTAGACTTCCCATTTTCGAGGGTTTGAGTAATGAGGCTTCGAACTTAGATTTTAGAATATGAACTTTGTTAATCAATCGAGAAGGCTTTACGGAAGAATCGTCTTGCTTCTCGAACAATCCGAACATGGGTTTAAGGGACCAAGATGTTGCCGTTGCCCGAGATCACGAGACGACTGCATGGACGGGCGCCAGGACCCTTGCCGCCGGCGCCAGATGGGAGATGTCGGGCCTGCCGCCGGCGCCAGACGGAAGAGGACGAGCCTGCCGCCGGCGCCAGACGGGAGAGGACGAGCCTGCCGCTGGCGCCAGGCGCCCTGCCGCCGGTGCCAGGCACCCTGCCGCCGGTGCCAGGCGCCCTGCCGCCGGTGCCAGGCGCCCTGCTGCCGGTGCCAGGTGCCCTGCCGCCGGTTCCAGGCGCGGTGCGGTAGGCCTGCCGCGGCGCCAGGCGCCATGCCGCCGGCGCCAGGCGCGGCGCGGTCGGTCTGCCGCCGGCGCCAGGCGCCCTGCCGCCCGTGCCGTGTCCTGCGTCTGCCTATGCTTCTGCTGCTGCTTGCCTTCGTCGATCCCCAGGGCTCACGATCCATTCGTACCTTCCCGTAAGTTCGTCGAGTGACGACCCGTTTCTCGGTTTCGATCGTCACTTAGTCTTCTTCCGAGGATTTTCGGGTGATGATTTCGTTGTTGACCGATTTTGAACCCCAACAATGGCCATGCAAGAGCTATGGATGGAAGGATTCTATACATCTCCAAAGATGACATAACAGACATCCTTCAGGTTGCCAATGGACCAGAAAACTTGTTTATGCAGTACCGCAGCAATCAAGACAACATACCTAAAGATCCAGACGAACATCCTACAGCTATTACAGAAGAGACTGGTTTCCACCAATCCTACCGACCATTTACTCAGCCATCGATCGATACCACCGTTCCAACGTCGTTTGACAGAGCAATACCAGCATCGCTCGACGAGACACATCCAGTATCGACCGACAGAAGCCTTGAGTTTAGACTACGAGCTTATGATCAGTATGGAGCCAGAAAGTTCAGATGGGAACAGAAGGATGAGTATGGAGTCTACAGAGATGAGTTTGGATATGCAAGAGGAGTAGCTGGTGAGATTATCCCTCTCACCAAAGCAGACATCAGAAAAATTCTGGAGAGAGCATCTATGTTTGTTCAGAACTACATATGTCTTCTAGAACATGCCGCTTCATTCATAGAGACCAGTCTAGCACCAGAGATCTACACCAAAGATGAGATTAATGAGTTGGCAACTGGTATTTGTGGAGCTTAAGAGAAGTTAGGAGAAGAACTTCAGACACAGGTGGATGATACCTATCAATCTTTGGACAGAGGCTACAATGAGCTTTACAAAAGCATGGTAGAGATGAGGATTGAGATTGATAGTATGAAGAAACAACTTGAGCAGGAGGCTACGCCATCACCATCACCATCGATCGACGCCAACAAAGCAACATCAATCGATGTCCAGCCGCCAACATCCAACAATCCCTCCAAGCGGAGAATTCAGTAAAAAAGGAGGATGAATGGGAGATAGCATACATCAACACGAAGATTAATGACGTCTACAGCCCTCTCAACAACAACATCGACTGGTTAAACAAAAGAATTGATCTCCTACAGAAAGATTTGGAAGAATTTCGCCAGAAAGATCAGTGTCAACATCAGCAAGCAACAGTGATCGATATCTATACCATCACATCGATCGACAGCAAGTTCGCCTCAGTAGAAGATATGTTGCAATCCTATGAAGATATGCACGATCGTTTCACTTCACCTATCATGCGATACTTGGACAACTTGTCTAAGAAGATGATCAACGTACAGATGGACGTTGGCACAATTCAAGATCAACTTGGCTCTCAAGAAGAAGGATCGACATCAATCGATAGGTCTTGAGCTGCATCGTTCGTCGCCAAGAAACCACCAGCACAGATTCCTTATACAGCAGCAGAGGTTGATCAGATCACATCCAAGCTCTACACAGCTATGGATACCATTGAAAACAGACTTGACAAGAGGTGTGATGACATCTACTTTCCATTCGACAATAGGATCATTGGATTGGATTTCCAGGCAGAGTGTCTACATAAAGAAGTCAAGGCCATTCAAAAGAAAATCGCATGTCATCATGAAAAATCAGCATCGATCGACAGGCCAACCACCAAATCGATCGACAGGCCTTCACCAGCAACGATCGATTTACCATCTGTGGCATCGATCGATACCGCGTCTACATCAGACCAAGACAAGCTGATACATGACAAGTTAGAGTCAATGCAAGAGGAACTGAAGGAGCTATCAGCATATGCCTATGATAAGATGGGATGTCATCAATGCAGCATTGAAGCTCTTCAACAGAGTCTACGGAAGATCACAAATGCAACACTAAAGATGGATCAAAGATGGACCATAAGTGATGAGGCCACAAGAAGTTTCATTGCAGCTTGATTCAGAATGTGCAGAGATAATGTGGATGCTTGTTTTCCAACAAGTAGCTGTTTTTCCTTCAACTAGCCCAAACACCTCCAAAGTCAAGCTAAATGACTATAACAAAGCGCTGAGTGGAAGGCAACCCACTATAATGTATTTCAATTTAGTTTTCTTAATTACTAGTATTTATTTTCGTATTCGTTTTTGCAGATTTAATAAGATCCAAGTAGAATAATGACCAACACATCGACCGATGAGGAGTAGTCGAAATCGATCGACATATCATCACCTGCGACGATCGATGCCAATCTATGCACATCGATCGATATTCACTCCAGTCAGGTTTATCTTTCTTAATTGTTAAATTGATTACTTATGATTTATTTTCCACCATAACTCCGACTGTTTTACACCGGGACAGTGTAATTTAAGTCTGAGGGAGGTTTACTGATATTTATCTATTTTGATTCTTATTAAAATTACTTTTCAATTTTTTTTATTGAGTTCTAAGAAGGGGACAATGAACTTATTGATTTATACTTGATGATCTAACCACTCTTTAGCACCATTCTAGACTTACTGATTGCAGATAGTACTAAAGATGCTAAAGTGGATCAACCTGTCAACTATTCACACTTGCTTAGACTGTTTGAAGGAACCAAAGCTGACCTCCAACACTTAACCTGACACAAAATGCTTTTCTTGGGGCTTGGTATACATGGGATCGGATTCTTGAGACAAGTCTGGAAGGTAAAGCCTTGTGTAGATTTATTTATCACTTTTTCTCTCTCTATTTTCGATCCTAGATAGTTTAGGTAGAAAGTTTTCTTAAAAGAAATCTATATATATATATATATATCGAAAAAGATAAGAAAAATAGGATTTTAGGTTTTAGCTAGATGGAATCTGAACAGGACTTGGTGGCTACAACCATTAAGGCTTGCTTCATAAAGATTCAAACAAAAAGAATTCGAACGAGACTTGGAGGCGGCAAAATTCAAGGTTCGCTTCATAAAGAATTCTTGGATATAGGTCAAAAAGAAGTGAACAGGGCTTGGTGGCAACCACCATTAAGTCTTGATTCATGGAAGCCTGTCCAATCTTGGTCAATGATCCTGCAATGGAAGCAGACTTTGACTAAAGAGAGAAACTAGTAGAGAGAAAAGATAGGAACTAACTTTTACCTGCAGCTCCAGATACTTGTCTGAAAATCCTTGCATCTTGTGATCGATACCCCCAAGGTAAAGCCTTCACATTTATTTTTATGCAGAGAAATTAGGTTAGTAGAGGGGGATGTCAGATAGTATTTGCTAAGTTGCTGGATGAATGAATTTGATTGTTAAGCTAGGATATTGCTTTATGTGCTTTTGTGATTAGGGTTTTCTAGATGTGGATTGCAATATTGTAGAGGTGATGATTTCTGTGTTTTAAATCTGTGAGTCCCTGCTGTTTTCAAACCTCTTTCAGAGAGACTGCATGTTTGTTTTGCTTGAGAACAAGCAAAAGGGTAAGTCTGGGGGAGTTGATATATCATGGATTTGACCCACTTTCATCCATGGTATATTGGTGTTTTACTATATAATTATTATGTTTTCTAGCCTATTAGGTATGTTTTCAGGTTCAGGAGTGTTTTGGAGTAAAGTGATGATTTTGGAGCATTTTAGAGTACAAAAGAGATTTCATCCGAGTTGACCATCAAACCAGACCAGAGGTCGACATTCAGAGACAATAATCGATCGATGCACAACATGTGCTGTCGATCGATAGAGATGAAAAGACCCGACAAATGAAGATTATAATCGATTAATGCACATCATGTGCCATCGATCGATGTCGAGGCGCAAAAAAGCCTGATTTGGTTCCAGCCGACTTATAGCCCAAGACTTCACCAAATTACAAGATTACCCCTGACGAGTTTTAACCTAATAGATAAATACTTGCCTCGGTGTTAGGAGGCAAGAGAGCTTTTTTGTATTCTTATTTTCACAGAAAAAGTTTAGAGAGATTTTGAGAGTTGGAGAGAAGATCCAGAGAGATTTGTGATTGGAACTCCATTACTATTATTATCTATACTATGCAGTTTTCTTACCTTGCTTGTGTTATGATTTGCTTAGCCATGTCTGAGTAATTCTATTGTTAGATTTAGGGTTTAAATAGGTTAAAGGGATTAGCCCTAACTATAGATTGCTAAGTTATGATATTCATCAATAGTTTGTTCTTAATGCTTGTTCTAGGATTTCTAACTAGAATATTGAACTCTAGGTACTTGTATGTTTGAGCACTCTTGAATAATACTGTCCTGACCTATCTATTGAGTTAAGATTGCTAGAGTAAGGTGATTTGCTGATCTAGGAAGCTTAATGAGCGTCATTCAACCCGTGCATAAAGCTTAACTGGAAGCTCGTCGATCGATATCCCTACTGGACAATCGATCGACAGCGTGAAAGGTGTATCGATCGATATCTCTATAAGATCATCGATCGACACTGCTGGTGATCAAACACTTTAGTTCTGGTCATTAGATCTAGTTAATAGACTCTTCCAAAAATTGCGAAAGCTGATTGACTTGTTGTTAAATAAAGTAGTTGAGCTCTAATATATCATGCAAGCAACTGTTAGGCATCTATAGGATTATAATCTCTGAATACCTGAATAGAAACCCTAAGTCTAGCGGTTTCCAAATAAAGTTTTAACCCAATCATCTTGTTAGTCAAGCAACTACCTTGCTCACATAGGATTATTTACATTGCTTTAAACCATAAAAATCATAATTCACTAGAATTGATTCTCTGATTAGATTTAATTGGTTCCCTAGCTCTTTGGATTCTATCCCTAAGTATTACAACTGAACCTCTTATTTGAGAGAGTAATTCACTCCTTAAGGTAATTTGAGTGAGATCAAGAAGTGGTAAGTGTATTGACTGCTCGTGGTTCCTTTAGGAATGGTTTAGGGAGCTTCGTTCAACCCCAATAATTCAAGCCGATCAATCCGGCTTCTGGTTCTTTTCAGCGTCGTCTATGTTGAAATTTATGCTTGTTATCCAGTATGTTTGTAGGCTCTTTTATCTCTCCTGTTTTCTTTAGACTGTGTAGTCGAGTTTAGTTTCATTTTTGGCTATGGGTGGTTACTTGTACCACGTCGGATTTTGGCTTTGGAAAGGTTTCATACCTTTGCCGACTTTTTTGTAAGAACTGATGCAAATCAAATTTTCATTTAATAGATGACAAAAAAACAAAAATTTTAGTGAAGTCAGCTTTCTACGTATCGCGTTCACGTTGATTTTAATGTTGGTAATTTTTTTTCATCAAACGGCTATTCTATTACTCAAGCTTGAGGTGGTCTGGGGAACCAGACCGGAACAGAACAACCAATGTAATTCAATTCCCTATAAAAGGATCTTGCTATTTTAGCTAATGAATTAGATGATACATTTTGGGTACGAGGAACATAAATCAATGTGAAATCCGTGAATCTTTCCTTCCACTTCATCAGCTCCTTCAGTTCAGTGGAGAAACTTAGCCAAGAACCTGGATCTTGGATCATCGCGACTAAATCCTTACAATCGGTGCCAAAAGATTGATAAGTCGAATATTGTAACATACACTCCATTGCCCACGTTAACGCCTCGAGTTCCGAATGTAGTGGTGAGATACGTCGCCTTTGGTTTCTAGCACCCAGTAACTGGACGTTTCCTCTTAAGGTTGTCCATATCCATCCATAACCACTAAAGAGTGCATCATGTGTCCATGAACCATCATCTATCATGCATCTCTCAGAGAATGCCACTTCTTGCGAGTCTTGTGTCATGATTTGATATTGTTTCAGATTTGCTCCAAACCACGCATGCCATTCAGATTCCGCATGTCGAACAGTTTCCAATGGATCTCTGTCTATCCCTCTAAACAATTTATCGTTCCGTGCTTTCCAGATATAACACATAATCCAAGGGTATGGTTCCCTATCCAACTCTGAATCTTCAATATCATTCTTTCGCCAGAACAGATAATCCATGTTTGTGTAGTGACTTGCACCGGGGAACATTGTTGGCGGGATTGGGGTTGCTGCGTGAGCCCAAGTCTGTACAGCTGGGGGACACTCAAATATGGCATGATTAATAGTTTCATCTTCTGCACCACATCCAGGACAATGGTTATCACATCGCATATGGCGATGATTCTAATTACTCGTCACGGCTAATTGTCCAGAAATCATTTGCCAAATGAAGTGTTTGATTTTTGGAGGGGCTTTAACTTTCCAGGCAAAGGCCTGGAGCTTTGTGATACTAGGCTCATGTATCTCTTGCGTCCCTTCTCTAAGCAAGTTTGTTGCTACCCAGTACCCCGACTTTACAGTATACATCCCATTCTTGGTATAGTTCCAGCAATATCCATCGCGCTGATAATCCTGACTTATGGCCAATGATTGAATCAACGGTATATCCTCTTAACTGACATAGTTTTCGAGAATCTCAGGTTCCAATTTTTTGGGTTTCCTGTCATCAATTGACTTACTGGCATCATTGGGTGAACCACCGGTGATATAGGTTTAGCCGGCCTTGCTGGTATTGTTGGAATCCACAGATCCTCCCAAACTCTAATTTCATTTCCGGAATGTGCTTTTTGTCTAATCTCTAATGTTATTAATGGTTTTGCAGACATTATACTCGTCCATCCATACGAGGGATTCATTATTTTATTTAGTCGCAAAGGCGAACTACATCGAACATACTTTCCTCTCAGAACTCTTGGCAGCAGAGAATCAGGATACTGCACTAGATGCCATAATTGTTTACCCAGCAGAGCTAGGTTGAATTCATGGATCAGTATAAAACCAATCCCCCCCTTCTTCTCTTGATATGCATAGCTTTTCCCATTATACCGCCTTAATGTTGGTAATCGCATAGGTACCCTTAATGAAATTAATATATTGTATGTAATTACTATCATTAAATTTTATTTTCTTTTTTGTATCATTTACGTGTTATATTTTTAAAAATACCATACATTATAAAAGCATTTATAAATTTTAAAAATGAATTTATAACAAAGGAAAATATATTTACATATAATTTGGTTTCACAAAAAGGAAAGTTAACAAAAATAATACTGATATGAAGATAAAATATTATAACATTTAAAACCAAAGATTAACTCTTAAACAACATAAAATATATTTTTAAAATAATAAACCGAGATACCTTTAGTTGACTATTATGATTAGTATTATTGAGATGTTTTATTCATTTTTGCTAAATCTTTAATTGAATATAATTATTATATAACTAAAACATTATCTATAAAATATTTTACCTATATAAATCTTTATTTTACTAAATATTTACTTTGATTTTTAATTTATTATTTTCTTTATATTTGTTTGATCCAACAACATAATAAAAGTACTTAAGAAAATATGAGTTATTATGTTTAAGATGATTTAAAATAGTTTACCGTTTACCTTTTATAAATCTAAGGTATAAAATTTACTTAGAATTTTAAATATTTTAATTGTTGTAAATATTGATATACGTTCATGAGGTTTGAACCGGTTATTTTTCTTTATGCAACATCCTACTTATTATTACTTTTTGGAAATCAACATATATAAAATTATTACAAAAGATACATCTAAGATGAAAAACTGAACTAAGACATAAATATAAATCAAACATACTTGAATTTGATGGAGTAAATGTAACTTTAATATACCTACAGAATGAGTAAATAGAATAATTCAAATGTTTTATTAAAGTAAAAATATATTATCTTTATAGTAATAGTTTATTTACTTTTATATATATAAATTACGGGATGTTTCAAAACTTATTAATAACTTAAAATAAAATTTTAACTAATGTCATAGTTTAGTTCTTTTGTAAAGTATATATGCATGATATTTCAAAATATTATATTTATTATTCATTTATGCAATTTCAAATCGATCGAGACTTTAGTTTGTTTTTCTATTTGATTCTAAAATATATATATCGTATTATACATAATCTTACTAAAAAATATTTACTTATCTAAGAGAACAACCAATTTAAATACAAATAAAAACTAAAAATTTAAAACAATTTAAAACAAAAATAATATTATAATTAAATTAGGAGAAGTAAATGCAATATAATATACTCAGATGATAACTAAACAAATTAGATACTATATACTCAAAATCACATCTTATATATTAAAACATAAGTCATGACTTATTTCATGTGTGAGTTTTTTTTTATTTGGACCACTTCTTAGAAAATTACTTAAATGATTTTTATATACATATTTGAATTATTCTAAACAAACAAATCAAATAGATATTCCCAGATTTTCTCTTAATTACATCTCAATAAAATCTTTTTATGTACAATATAAATATACATTCGTATTTATTTAATATATAAATGTATATTTTCACTTAAACAACCCTTATAAATATTTAATTAATTTCGTAATTATTTATAATATACATGTATATTTCATTTTTACTAAAATAAACCTTTTAAGTATCTAATTTTTTTAATTATATTAAACTCATGTACAATTTTGTATTCAATTTGTGATATTGATTGAATATAATATGTTTAATGTAGGTTAATATTAATTACACTTAATGTAAGTTATTTAGTGAAAGATTTAAATCATACATATAATTCGATTAACATATATGTACAATCAAAACCTAAGATAAAAGTATAAGGGAAATTAATGTCTAAGTTAATAGTAAGTTGAATATAATTTGTCGTAAATATCATATAATGTAAGGTTTTAATTAGTGTTCATGTATTAATAAGAGGGATATCACTAACAATTTGAAGCAAAAATAAATAAATACATGTATGCAAACTATATAAAATTGTTGTGTTTTAAAATATGTAATAAAATATTAATAATATGATATTAAAATTATATAACACTAATCATATAAATCAAATAGTTACATCTATAAAAAATAAAATAACGCGCACGGTTGTGGGGGTCGAAATCTAGTTTCTAATAAAATAAAACAATATTATTAATATGAATTATAAAATTATTTAAAATTGAAATAAAAAAATTAATCAATTATTATAATATATTTATATCATAAATATTTATATCCGTGAATCAACATTAGAAAATCACCATCTAGTATAAAAATAAAAAATAAAACAAAAAGAAATAAATTTGGAAAATGAGGAGACCTTTGTGGCTTTGTCTTATTGTCTCCACTGAAAAAACAGAGAACTTCAGTTCACCGACTAAACCAGTCGCCGGTGAAAATCCGATGCAATCCACTCACAGCGGCGGAAACGACGGCGGAGAAGGAGGAGGAGGAGGTGGAGAGGTGAGTCGTGGTGGGTTATCTCGGATCCGTTCAGCTCCGGCAACTTGGATTGAAACCCTACTCGAGGACGATGAAGAAGATGATTTGAAACCTAACCTCTGTTTAACTGAGCTGCTTACCGGAAACTCGACTGGGTTAACAAGTCCCGACACGTTTGAGTTTCCTAGTTCCGTTGAACAGGGACTGTACAATTACCAAAATGGGTTTTACCGTCAGAACAGCTCTCCGGCTGATTTTCTCAGTGGCTCTGGAGTTGCCACTGATGGGTTTTTGTCAAATTTTGGGATTCCGGCTAATTACGATTACTTGCCGCCGAACGTTAACATTTCTCCGGCGAGTAAACGGTCGAGAGAAATTGAAGCTCAGTTCTCTTCTCAGATGGTAACTTTTTTTCGAAATAATCTGTTCTTATTTGATTTAATTTTCTTATTGTTATCAATTTGTATATGGTCAGCAAGTTTGAGTTCAGGCTCTGACTGAGATTAGTACACTCATAGTTTAATGGGTTTTTGAAATTATTAGTCTTGGTGACAATAAAGATGTAAAAGAGCAGGCTTGTCTAATTTTGACAACTCGCGTTTGTTTGAAACAAAACTCAGCAAGTTGCAGTTTTCTTTTTCCTGTGGCTGACATAAAACTTCTATTAGTAGAAGTCAATCGTGAAACATGCTTTATTAGCCACTAAAATAAGTCCCTTATATCCAAAGGCTTTCAAATCTGAAGTTCGTATGATACTTGGACTTGGATAATTAACACTTCCCTTTTATTCTCTCGAGTAGAAAGAAGAGCAAATGAGTGGTGGTGTATCAGGAATGATGGATATGAACACGGATAAGCTTCTTGAGGACTCGGTTCCTTTTAGGGTTCGTGCTAAACGCGGTTGTGCAACTCATCCTCGTAGCATCGCTGAAAGGGTATTTGCTTAAAAGCTTCACTCTTTGCAGTCCTAACTTGTGATGTTTCTGTGTGCGTTCTAGTTTCATTTTTATGTATTTTCTCTGTTCATATATGATTAGGTGAGGAGAACACGAATAAGTGACCGGATCAGGAGGCTGCAAGAACTTGTTCCTAATATGGATAAGGTAGTTTTCTTTTACATTGCAGATTAATTTTTAATTTGCGAAGAGTCACGAAATGGGACCAAGATTATATATGCTTAAAGCTTAAGGTAAGATTAAGTGCGCTTATTAAGCTTAACCGTAAAGGAAAATGAATGTTAACTGTTGTTGATTGTGAAGGCACTGATAAAAATTACCGTATAGTCCATAAACTATGCTTGTGCAGATTTTTATTCGAAGATTCTTTGAGTGATATCTGATTAGCTCCCTCGTTATACCTTAAAAAATCAAAGTTTGAGAAATGGTTTCTGAAACGCTGAGAATCATAAATCTCGTAAAGATATGCAATGATTCAGATTTGATTATCTTTATTTTTTTGTAGCAAACCAACACTGCAGACATGTTAGAAGAGGCTGTCGAGTATGTGAAAGCTCTTCAAGGCCAGATCCAGGTTTATCTACATATATATCAACATTAATTTAGCATATGAAATGAGGAAAAAGGCTCAAGAAAATGCTATCGGAAAGAGCAATGATTAGTTACAAAAACTGTAAAAATAGACCTTTTGGTATTATTTTGTTTTTGATCATTTTTCTGTTTTCTTATGTATTCAGGAGTTGACAGAGCAGCAGAGGAAGTGTAGATGCAAACCTAAAGAGGAACAATGAGGTTTCCCTTAGAATTGATATATATGTAATTTTTTGTTTAATCTTAAGTGGTGATGATCAGTTCGAAAATTCGAAACATGATCCTTTTATTAAATTAGACAAATAGATTATTTTGTGGTATGAATTTTAGCTGTAAAATCTTGGTACAATCAGGAGGAAAGTCTTTAAGAATCAATAAAAGGTGTATGCTCCACATAGTGAAGACAAGGGGAGAGAGAGTTATTTATTGTCTCTCATTTTTATCCAGTCTAAGTGTAACTTTGTTGGTATATTTTAACTTCTGTTTTTTGTATACATTAATTTGTTGGTATATTATGTCCATTATACTTTTTGGGTAAAAAAAAAAAATAGAAATACTGAAAATCATTAATTTGTTGGTATACTATATTCATTTCACTTTTAACCAAATTGTTTTAACAAAAATTATAGAAATATAAAATTTACAGAAAATAGTATTAGCAACAATGGTGTATTTCTGATGTAGCGTATCTCCACAAGATCATATTCATCACATTCGACGTATTTATCTCGTTCTGTTATTTGTTAGTTACCTTTATACAAGGTGTTGTATAGTTGGATTTTCACTTATAACGATTTTGCCCTATTCTTAGGTTAAGGTTTGTGTTAGAAATTTAAGTGTCTCGTAAGGTGGTTAATAGGAAAACCATAGAATTTTCAGTTAATTTTTCTTGTTTTGGTATTCTTTTAAAATCAACAATTACCAAAAAATTTGTTCGAGTGGTTATTTTTCTGAATCAATGATCATCGAGTTCTCCTCGAACATATATATTTTTCTTGGAATCGATGAACTTCGAATTTATCTAATTTAATGTTCCTCGAATCTATTATTAGAACAAGCACGTTCATGTTTTAAGCAAAAAAAAAAAAAAAAAAAACAAGCACGTTCATGTCCACAATATCTGTATCATTAAAATAGAAGTACATAAGAGTAACTCTAAAACTTGTACAATATTTACAAGTCAATGTCACTAAAAATTAAATAAATATATATCTTTAAATAATGCTTATCTTTTGCAATAGAAAATAATTTCCTAGAAATAATAATCAACTAACTAAAATTACGTATACAAATAAGAGAAAAATGTCATTTAAATCATCAACTTTCAAACTTGGTTGAAATAAAACACCAATTTTCCGGTAAGTAAAAAACATTTAATTTTTATTGACGAGCCATTTTAATCATAAACTTTCGTTGACCATATCATTTTAGACATATCGTTATTCAACAGTTATAGTTGACTAACAGTATGCCTAAAATTGCTTTTAAAGTTGATGCATTTTTTGGCACAAATATAAATCAACAATTTTTTTAAAAAAAAATTGGAAATTAACTTTTAGAATAAAGTTTTTAATAACAATTAAATTTTATACATAAAATTATTGAATAAATAAAAACAAATTCATTATTTTCTTCAAAATAAAATGTAAATAATTTTTATTTATATTTTAAAATAATTAGTTAACATATCATTAGTTTATATTTTATTAAACATTTATAAAGAAATTTTGTAATTATTATCACTTTTGTAACTATTCATATAGTCCTAATTGGATTATGATTCATAATTTTTATTGTTTGTAAAATATTAATATATATTTTACTCTTACAAGAATAAAATTAATGGTATTCTAATTATGTAGCAATATTTTGGATTTTAATAACTTTTGGTGAAATTTATTTTTAATTAAAAAGGAGAAGGAATCTTGTAACATATTTATAGGAAGTTGAATTAGCACTTCAATAACAAAATTTTTGATAATTCTTTTCGTTTGAGCATAAAAACTTGAATTAACACTTCAATAACAAATTTTTGAAGGTAATATATAAAACATAATCACAATAAGATTACAAAAATAGTTACGAAAAATTGATCATAGATAATTATAAAAGTTCTTTTCCACCAAATCATTTGTCCTCCGATATCGACACCAAAGCATATTTTATATTATGACAATTCTTTCTTTAGCTTATTTAACCAGCACTAACAGCAAAATTATATAAACTAAATGAGTAATTCAACTCATAGAAAATGAAAAACTAACAATTATTCTTCATGAAAGTTGAACGATTTGAATAAGCTCTTAATTCTTGCTTCCAGTGTGACCAGCTTTGTATATGCCAATTATTCATAATTCATATGTATAATTAATTATTATCCTATAACCATAAGATGTTGGCGTCTATGATATACCATGGATTTGACCCACTTTTACCTATGGTAGATAGGTGTTTTAAGATATAATTATTATGTTTTGGAGTATGTTTTCAGGTTTATGAGTGTCTTGGAACAAAGTGATGTTTTTGGAGCATTTTGGAGTATAAAAGAGATTTCACCCGAACTGGCAGAAGACAGCCGACTTAAAGCCCAAGACTTCACCAAATTACAAGATTGCCTCTGACGAGTTTTTAACCTAATATATATAGTTTTTCTAAGTGTTCAAGAAGGAGAGAGCTTTTCTATTCTATTGTTTTACACAGCTAAAGGTTTTAGAGATTTCCAGAGTTGAAGAGAAGATCCAAAGAGATTTGTGATTGAAACTCCATTATTATCTATTTATCCATCTATGCAGTTTTCTTTATACCTTGTTGTTATGAATTTCTCAGCCATGTCTCAGTAGTTCTATTGTTAGATTTAGGGTTCAAATAGGTTATGAGGGATTAGCCCAATTATAGATTGCTAACTTGTGATATACTAATCGAGCAACTACCTTGCTCAAAATATGCTATTTAAGTTTAATCATAATCAACCTAGCTTTAATCACTCTGATTGGATCTATTTGGTTCCCTAGCTCCTTGTGGATTCGATCCCTAAGTACTACAACTGAACCTCTTATCTGAGAGAGTAAAGTTGCTCCTAGGGTAATTTGAGCACGTATCAAATTTGGCACCGTTGCCGGGGAGCTTTGATCGCTATTAGATTTAGTCTGATTTTGTCTAGGTTATTTCTTAAAACAACTTTCTGACATCATCTTTTTCTTGTCTCTTTCAGGTGCATGCCCAGCAGTACCAAAAGCAACAAGGAAACACAACTGCTATTCTTAGAAGATCCTGCAAGCTTGGAACATTCGATCTGCAAAGACAGACGCTCCGCATCGATCGACAGCAACACTAGTTCGTTGATTGATATTCGCACACCACCATCGATAGAGACTCCTTTTCCGTTGACCGACACTCGCTCTTCACCCTCGACCGAAGCTACTCTTCCGCTCGACCGATATCTTCCATCCGAAATCGATCGACACTTCAGTCCAATCATTGATCGATACTCAGCCAAGAGACATGGTTGCGACACTGATTCTCAGACAGGACGAGAATGGAAATATGCATGATTTAGAAGGTCATCTGCGTAATGCAGCAGGTCAGAGGATAGATGCTCAGGGGGCTGTAATCCCTGAGCCTGATACTAAAGCTACAGGAGATGTGATATCACTCAAATTACCCTAAGGAGTGACTTTACTCTCTCAAATAAGAGGTTCACTTGTAGTACGTAGGGATCGAATCCACAAAGAGCTAGTGTACAAATAAGATGCAATCTTAGTGACTATGCTAGGTTGAAAATGGTTTAAAGTAAATTGCAGGTTTTTGAGTAATGGTAAGATTACTCAGATGAAAGGATTTGGTTTTAAGACAATTAAGAAAAGTAGTTAGATTAAGGGTAGGTATTCAGGAATTTAGGATTATAAATACTATAAATGCTAACAAGTTGCTTGCATGATATGTCAGAACTCAACACTATTAAATGAATCCATCAGCTCTCGCATTATTTAGACCATCTATTACTTAGATGCTAAATGGTGTTTGCGGTCGGCTATTCTGCCGATAGTATCGATCGATGTTTCGATAGGAATATCGACCGATATACCTCTAGCTACGTCGATCGATTACTCTATAGGAGTATCGATCGATACGGCTCTAAGAAAGCTTTATGCGCGAGTTGATACAATGCTCACCATGATCTTAGATCAGCTTTCACATATCTCAAGAGGGTCATAGCATGTTTAGGATGTTATCAGGAGTTGTATTGAATAATACAATCCAAGTTCATGTTCTAGGTAGCTAAGCTAGAAAAAGCATTAGTGAACAATCCTAACAATAAATATCACAACTATAGCAGATATAGGCTGGGACTAATCCCTCATATCCTATTTAAACCCTAAATCTAACAAATGAATCTACTCAGACATGGCTAAGTAGTTCATAGCAACAAGGTAATAATAAGAGTTCATAGATCTATTAGAGGGTGAACACTTAGGTCTCAATCACAAATATCTTTGGATCTCTCCTCTAGATCTAGAATCCTATAGCCTTTGTTAAGAAGAACAAATAAAGAACTGAATAGAACTTTATTGAGAACTTGCAAAGTAATGAAAACAGTAAAAGAAATGAGTAGAAGAAGAAGAAACTCTTTGAAAACTTGTAAGAAACTTAAAAACTATATCTCTAAACTTATATTCTGCCAAAACACTTAGGCACATATAAATATGAGTTTATTAGGTTAAAAAACTCGTCAGGGGCAATCTTGTAATATGTGATGTCTTGGGCTTCAAGTTCGGCCAGGTCCAACTTGTCTTCTGCCGCCTCAGTGCCGATCGATAGTACAGGGTGTACATCGATCGATTATGATCTCGATGTATCGTCCTTCGGCTAATGTGTGTCGATCGATAGCACAGAGTGTGCATCGATCGATGTGTAACTCTGGATGTCGACCTCTGGTCTTGATCACGGGTGAACTCTTCTTTAAGCTCCAAAAAGGCACCTAAAACATCACTTTTCTCCAAAATGCTCATGAACCTGAAAACATACCTAATAGACTCCAAAACATAGATAATAGTAGTAAAAATACTCATATACCATGGGTAAAAACGGGTAAAATCCATGGTATATCAACTCCCCCAGACTTAACCTTTTGCTTGTCCTCAAGCAAACATACAGGCAGTCTTTATGAAAGAGGTTTTAAAAAGCAGGGACTAAATCAAATTCAAACTTAGAATCATAACCTCTACTTTGTTGCAAACCACATCTAAGAATTTGTCAATCACAGAAGCACATTATGCAATATCCTAATTAAACAACCTTGATCATCTAGCCAACAACTTAGCAATCATGTCTGACTAACCCCTCTACTGATTTTATTTCTGTACATAAAAATAAACGTGCAGGCTTTACCTTAGGAGTATCGATCACAGGATGCAAGGTTTCTCAAACAAGTATCTGGACCTGCAGGTAAAAATTAGTTTCTATCCTCTCTCTCTATTATTTCTCTCCTAGTCAAGTCTGCTTTCATTTGCAAGACATTGACCAAGATTGGACAGGCTTCCATGAATCAAGCGTTAATGGTTGCAGTCACCAAGTCCTGTTCACTTTTTTTTGACCTATATCCTAGGATTCATTGCGAAGCAAGTCTTGAAGGGGGTAACCACCAAGTCCTGTTCGAATCCTTTACCTATAGAACTCTTGTGAATCAAGTCTTGAGGGGGGTAACCGCCAAGTCCTGTTCGAATTCCTTCCTAAGTAATAACTAACTAGTCCTAGAACATATATTTAAGCTAATTTTCGATTTTTTTTTGAACTGAATAAAATTAAATCTAATTTCGAAAATGAGAGAGAGAGGGTGATAAAACAATCTACACAAGGCTTTACCTTCCAGACTTGTTTGAAGCATCCGATCCCATGTATACCAGGCCCCAAGACAAGCAAAGAATGTCAGGTTAGGTTGGAAATCAGCTTTGGTTCCTCCAGACAATCAATGAAAGTGTTGTCATAGCTGATAGGTGATCAACTTTAGCATCTATAGTACATTCTGCATCAACAAATCTAAGAATGGTGCCTAAAAGATTGGTTAGATAAAAAGTGAAAATATAAATTATCATTATCCCTTTCTTAACTCAATAAAAACCATTTTGAAAACATATTTAGATGAAGTCAAAAGGTAAACAAAATCAGTAATCATCCCCTCAGACTTAAATCATACACTGTCCTCAGTGTATAACCCAGTCTGGTTAAGGCATAGGCAAAAATAAAATACTGATATCGAAAAAGTTAGAGCGATATACCTGACCGTGATGCGTATCGATCGATGTTGAGTCGCCTTCGTCGATCGCTATTGTTTGGTTCACGTCGATCGATATCGACAGTGTCATGTCGGTCGATTTCAGTGGTAATCGTCTAATCGTAACTGCAAAGAAAAACAAATACGAAAAAATAAAATCCTAAAGATAAAAATGAAATAAAAAGTTACCTAACAGTGGGTTACCTCCCACTCAGCGCTTTGATTATAGTCATCTAGCTTGACTTTAGATGGAATGAGCTACATAGATGAAGTCCAGGTACTTGTTGGGAAACAAGTATCCACTGTATCTTTCTTCTCACCGAACCATGCGTCAAATAGGCTTCTTGTGGCTTCATATTCCCTGGATCGTTTCTTCTTTATCTCAATCAACTCATCATTGATCCTTTGAATCCTTTCTTCATGACCTTCAATGCTGAGCTCGTGCCATCCTAATTTCTTTTAGGCATGTTCTGAAAGATCACTGAGCTCCGCTTGCATTGAATCAAGGCGTTGGATCATTTTGTCGTGGATGGAGCTGGTATCGAGCGATTGCTTTGTTTGATAGTCGGTCGATGGCTGTTGAGGTCCGTCGATCGATGCTCTGGTTCTCCTGTCGATCGATGCTAATGGTGCAGGTCTGCTCGTAAGCTGCCTCTGAATGGCTTTGATTTCTTTTTGCATCCCTTCTATGCTAGATTCCATGCTGCCAACCTCGTTGATTAGCGGGAAATACGTCTGATTTAGACGTCTGTCTTGTGAATCATCCACGCTTGTAATTGCCGTGTAGACTTCATCAGCTAACTTATCCAAGTCAGCTGTGGTGCAGATTTCTGAAGTCTGTATATCGATCGATGCAACATGTTGTTCATCGGTCGATTTTTGCTTCTGCAGATTCTCGTGAAGCTTCTTGGCAAAGAGCTTCATCTGGCCGTCGATTTCAGTCAGTCGCCTATCGATCGATGTGAGGTGGAGCTCATCGATCGATGCAATTGATGCAGCCTGATAATCGAGTTGACGTTGGAACTTCTCAGCCTCCTGCTGCATAGTATCCATGCGTAGTGCGAGTTCCTCCACTTCTTTGTCTACTAAGAAGTGTATATCAGCAAGTTTCTTCTCAGCTGTTTCAGACGAATCAATCCTCCAAAAGGATTGCAAGGTGCCACGGGGTTCATATCTACATGTGCCTCATTGATAAGGCGGATAGATCTCTTATTCTCTTCGGTGCAGATGCTTAGATCCCCTAGGTTGTGAAAGATAGGTTCACAGGTCTTGGTGAGTTTGCTGCTGAGACGAGCTTCTGCTTTCTTCAGTTCCTTCCAGATATCTCCAAGAGACTCATCGACCTCATGTTTTGAGTAGGTGGTCGATGGTGCAGGCTTCGTATCGATCGATGTGGATGTAACTCCGTCGATCGATATTGAACTTTTCTTGCTATGGTTCTGTGCGCTGCGAAGATCTTCAAGTTCCAACTCAAAACGTTGAACCTTCTTGAGTAATGCCTGGTCTGCACTGAACATCCAGTTCATCTCACTGCGAAGCTTGTCTGTGGCCTCCTCTAAACTCTTTTCCATGGAGAGCTTTTCCCATTTGCATTCTCCAAGTAGACCAGTGAACATCTCGTTGATCTCGTCTTTGGTTTAGGTTTCTTTCACCAATTCTCTTCTTGTAAATGAACTAGCGTGCTCTGGTAGACATATGTAAGAGCGCTCGTCCCTTGAAGTTCTTTGAAGCAGTTTCTTGATGTCGTCTTTAGAAACTCTGATGACGTCACCATCTATTCCTCTAGCAAATCCTTTCTCGTCTCTGTAGACCCCATACTCATCTCTCTGCTCCCAAAAGAATTTTGAACTCCATATCGAAAAGCTCTCTTTCCGAAATCGGGATGCCTATCGATCGATGTCATACACTCAGTATCGATCGATTTACGTTGGAAATCTGGGTCCTTCGTTTTGAGATGATTATCCTCAGCTTCCTTTGGCTCGGTTGTTGTGTCCGTCTCCTGGTGCTGATGATGGTTGTCTGGTCCGTAGCGTTGCTGCTGGAATAGGTTGTGGGATCCGTTGGCTAACTGTAGGACGTCTGCAATGTCCTCTCTGGATATGTGGAGTGTTCGTCCATCCATTGAGCGTGCAAAACCTTGTGAATCCCTGAAAATACCAAACTCATCGGGATTAGATTACCGAAATCAAGTACATTTGAATTTGTTACCTGGGATGGTTTGATGTATTTATCGGTCGATGGCACAGGAATGGGATCAGTCGATGGTTGTTCAGGCCTATCGGTCGATTGTGTTGGTGCCGTGTCGATCGACGAGACTTCCTCGGGTTGGGTGATGTATGTTGGCGTTGCGGTCTCGACCGCGAAGCTCTCGTGCTAGTAATCGCTTGCCCAGCTCCCGATTGAGTAGTCCCCGTCTCGCTTGTTGTTGACTGTGTAGTCGAATGATGCGAGGCTAGTAGTATCGATCGATGGGGAGAAGGCCCTGTCGATCGATGTCTTGATTTTGAGGTTGTGGTGGAGAAGTCGATCTTCATCTTCTGGAATGTTATGACACTCTATAGCTCTCTCCTCCTCGTAATCAGCAGTATACTCCTCAATAGGAGTAGTATCTACATCATGTGGTGGGGTGTAGTAGTCGTTCTCCCACTCGTTTACTTCGAAGTCACCATCTGGAAACTCCTCCTCGATCTGGTTGAATAGTGAATCGATCGATGACCATGTAAGTGTGTCGATCGATGTCAGGTTACTAGAATAGATCGATGAGACAGTGCTGCTATCGATCGATTCTGCGGCCTCTGTCTCGTATGCGTCTTATGAATCGTATTAATCTTCACAATAGCAAACAGCTACAAGGTCTGAGCCGTCTTGGATCTTCTCAGGAACCTTGATGACTCATACCGTATCATAGTAGACTGTAGGATTGATCAGGGTGAGGCACAGTTTGTTTGTATGAAGGTTGCAGACCGCTCCAACTGTGGCTAGGAAGGCTCTTCCAAGTAGCAAAGAAGTAGGTAGGGTTACCTTGACGTCCAAGACATGGAAGTCTACTGGTATTAGGGCTTCTCCTATGGTAACCTCCAGGTGTCTCACAATTCCTCCAGAGTTCTGCTGAGAACAATCCACAAAGATGAATGATTCTTCAGTAGGCTCTATCTTCAGACCTAGATGGTCTGCTATCACCTTGGGTAGGATGCTAACTCCAGATCCTGTGTCACATAGGGCACGTGGGAAGTTGATCCCATGGACTGAGCAAGGAACAATGAACTTCCCTGGATCACCCTTCTTCTCAAGTTTGATCCTCTTCTTCATACTTTCTGTGACTTGGTTGAACATCCTCCTAATGTCTTCTGCTGTCTCCTTAGTTTCTCTGAAAAACATCCACAATCTGTGTGAAAAGTAGGCTTCTTCAAAGGGTTTCTCTGTAGGTATTCTTAGAACTCTCTTTTTGAAACTTGCCAACTCTTTCTCATTAACTCCTCTTTTAAGGTGTTTAGGAACCTTCTCTTTCCTTTTTCTGAGAACTCTGCCATCTTTTTCCTTTTCTATCTCCATTGGATCAATGATATCCGTGGGCTTCTTCATGATGGCGGTTGGTGGGTTTCTGGAAGGCTTAGATTGCTCCCGGAGTGCATTAAGTCGTGCAACATCTATCTTGGGAAGTTGCACTCGGCGTGTGATAACTGAATATCAATCGACAGGTTCTGGAGTGTGTTGATCGATTTCATTATCCTTCGGTCGATCGATGGGACATCTGTCCTGTCGATCGGTGCGGTAAGGGCTGGGTGGATGCGGGTGTTTTGCTGCGAACTCCTCGTGAGTAAGTATCTTCACGGTGTTGCACTCGTGAGTGGATTCTTCAGGGTCCATCGGTCGATGCTCGTCGGATTCCATCGATCGATTAGTGTTGGCATACATCGATCGATGTTCATGTCCGGACATCGTTCGATACCAGTGGTTGCCGCCAATACTCATGGAACTTTCGATCTGGAAGTCTCCCTCTTGCAGCTTCTCTTGCTTCACCACTCTCCAAAAATCATCTTCTATGATAGCATTGATGTTGCGGCCTGTTGGTTCTTCTCCAGTCCCTTTTTGTAAAGCTTTCTGCTTCTTAACCGCTTCTCCTGTCTGAATCACCTTAGTCTCTAGTTTCTTCACATGAGTACTCAAAGCATCAAGCTTTGTGTTCAAAGTGGTGTAGACGGCGTCGATCTTTCCATTGAAGTTCACCTCTAACTGCTCCTGGCTTTCAAGAACTTTGCTGAGCATGTCTTCTAGCTTTCCTTCTGGGTTGGTGTGGGTGGCTTCATGTAAGATGAGTTTCCATAACTCCTGTTGTTGTTGGGGTTGCTGCTGTTGAAGTTTCCTCTTTGTCCTGCGAAGTTTCTGTTTCCTTGGTTTCCAGATCTCTGAAATCCAGTTCCACTGATCCAGTTGACTTCTGCTTCTATGTAGTCATCTTCTTCATCAGCTTCTGCATCCTCCACTCAGCAGATTTGCTTGTTTAGCAGTTTCTGAACATTGTCAAGTGTAGCATGTACCTCATTTATCTGTTTCTTTCCAAGAAACGCTGCAGATCTTGCTTTTACAATGTTCTTCGTGCTGTTGCTGGATGCTAGGTTGTTTAGTAGCTTCACAGCATCTTCAGGATTCTTTGTGGTGAAGTTGCCTTCACTCGCAGTGTCCAGAGCCATCTGATATTTCAGGGCGATGCCTCTGAAGAAAGTGCAGAGCAGTTGCACCTTGTTGAATTCATGGTGTGGACAATCTCGCTGGTAAGACTTGAATCTGATCCAGGTACCCTAAGGAGTGACTTTACTCTCTCAAATAAGAGGTTCAGTTGTAGTACTTATGGATCGAATCCACAGAGAGCTAGTGTACAAATAAGATGCAATCTTAGTGACTATGCTTGGTTGAAAATGGTTTAAAGTAAGTTGCAGGTTTTTGAGTAATGGTAAGATTACTCATATGAAAGGATTTGGTTTTAAGACAATTAAGAAAAGTAGTTAGATTCAGGGTAGGTATTCAGGAATTCAGGATTATAAATCCTATAAATGCTAACAAGTTGCTTGCATGATATGTCAGAGCTCAACACTATTAAATGAATCCATCAGCTCTCGCATTATTTAGACCATCTATTACTTAGAAGCTAAATGGTGTTTGCGGTCGGCTATTCTGCCGATAGTATCGATCGATATTTCGATAGGAATATCGACCGATACACCTCTAGCTACGTCGATCGATTACTCTATAGGAGTATCGATCGATACGGCTCTAAGCAAGCTTTATGCGCAAGTTGATACAATGCTCACCATGATCTTAGATCAGCTTTCGCATATCTCAAGAGGGTCATAGCATGTTTAGGATGTTATCAGGAGTTGAATTGAATAATACAATCCAAGTTCATGTTCTAGGTAGCTAAGCTAGAAAAAGCATTAGTGAACAATCCTAACAATAAATATCACAACTATAGCAGATATAGGCTGGGGCTAATCCCTCATATCCTATTTAAACCCTAAATCTAACAAATGAATCTACTCAGACATGGCTAAGTAGTTCATAGCAACAAGGTAATAATAAGAGTTCATAGATCTATTAGAGGGTGAACACTTAGGTCTCAATCACAAATATCTTTGGATCTCTCCTCTAGATCTAGAATCCTATAACCTTTGTTAAGAAGAACAAATAAAGAACTGAATAGAACTTTATTGAGAACTTGCAAAGTAATGAAAACAGTAAAAGAAATGAGTAGAAGAAGAAGAAACTCTTTGAAAACTTGTAAGAAACTTAAAAACTATATCTCTAAACTTATATTCTGCCAAAACACTTAGGCACATATAAATATGAGTTTATTAGGTTAAAAAACTCGTCAGGGGCAATCTTGTAATATGTGATGTCTTGGGCTTCAAGTTCGGCCAGGTCCAACTTGTCTTCTGCCGCCTCAGTGCCGATCGATAGTACAGGGTGTACATCGATCGATTATGATCTCGATGTATCGTCCTTCGGCTAATGTGTGTCGATCGATAGCACAGAGTGTGCATCGATCGATGTGTAACTCTGGATGTCGACCTCTGGTCTTGATCACGGGTGAACTCTTCTTTAAGCTCCAAAAAGGCACCTAAAACATCACTTTTCTCCAAAATGCTCATGAACCTGAAAACATACCTAATAGACTCCAAAACATAGATAATAGTAGTAAAAATACTCATATATTATGGGTAAAAACGGGTAAAATCCATGTTATATCAAGCTGCTCAACCTGTAGATGAGGCCGCTCAACCCAGAACGTTGGCTGATTACAACCGTCCAGATCAGTTTTATGCCAACAAATCAGCCATTCGCCCTCCAGCTATCCAGAGAGGCGATTTCGAGTTGAAGCCACATTACTACACACTTGTGGGACTGAGACCCTACTGGGGGTTATCTCACAAGCATCCTATGAATCATCTGGAGAGGTTCGAGGATCTCATATCTGCTATCAAAGCCAATGGAGTCCCTGAGGACTATCTTCTTTGCAAGCTCTTCAAGTACTCACTTGCTGGAGAAACTTCGCAATGGCTTAAGCAGTTACCACCCGGATCTCTTACATCCTGGGCCGGCATCAAGCACGCATTCCTGCGTAAATTCTTTGATGATGCACGTGCTGAAGACTTGAGGACGAAGATTGCTACATTCACACATGAGCCTACAAAATCATTTAGAAGCTCCTGGACCAGATTCAAGTCTTACCAGAGAGATCGTCCACACCACAGATTCAACCAAGTGCAGCTGCTCAGCACTTTCTTCAGAGGCATCGCGCTGCAATATAAGATGGCTCTGGACACAGCTAGTGAAGGTAACTTCAACACTAGGAATCTAGAAGAGGCTGTGAGACTTATAGAGAATTTGGCATCCAGCAACAGCACCAAGAACACTGATTTTGAGAGAAGGAAATCTGCTTCCATCCTTGGGAAAGAGCCGATGGATGTAGTGAAAGCAAAGCTGGACAGTGTTCACATGCTTCTTAGGAAGCAGGTTTGCTCAGTGGAGCATACAGAGGCTGTAGACACAGAGGATAGAGCAGAAGTAGAAGAAGAGGTGAACTTCATTGGTGGAACTAGATTTCAGAGGTCTAGAAACCAGAGTGGAAACATAAACTTCTTTGGACAAAGAAGTAATTTCAACTAGAGTTCTGATATGCTCAAATTAACCCTTAAGCAACTTTACTCTCTCAAATAAGAGGTTCAGTTGTAGTACTTAGGGATCGAATCCACAGAGACTCTAGGATTACACCAATAGATTTGTAGTTTTCGAACTAAAGCTAGACAGATATGATTTAAACAGTAAATAGCAGAGTGAATAAGGTAGCTGTACAGTTGATTGATTTGAGGTTGTAAGCAATTTAGAAAATGGCTAGATTCAGGTAAATTCTAAGGTATGATAAGCATGCAAACTAATTCGGTTATCAGGGATTTAATAATATTAATTGTTCTCGAACTCAAACTTAAACATAATCTATCAATTTTTGTTGTATAGATTATCTAATGACTGGATCTCTGATATCAACTTCTCGTTTATTGATCATAAGAAAGTGTCGATCGATGGTTCTATATGAACATCGATGTTCTTTCCAGTAAGCTTTACGAACAGGTTTGATATGTTCTTTAACCACCTATACCAACTCTCATATGTATCTAGACAATAAGATCAACTAGTTTCAATTCAGGCAATAGACTAAGCTGTCACTTACACCAATAAAACCTAAGATCTAAGTTTAGGGTTTTCAATCCAAAGCTTAGCAGTAAGTACAACTAGATGACGAACCAATCAAATCACCCTAACTACATATTCAATTCAGCAAACCATAATTCAACCTTTGAAAACCTAAATCAAACAAGAGAACTACTCATACATATTCATAAGAAACATTATTGATAGTCTGAATAATACTGCAATAGAATAAATAATAGAAGAACAGAATAAAGTAAAAAAACAAAGAGAGTTCTAGATCTTCCCTCTCTCAAAGTGCTCATATCTCTCTCTCCAATCCTAAGCTTCCTCTCTCTAGAATAGTATGAAGCATAGCCGTCAACAGTGGCTTACATTCGTCCAGGGGTATTCTGGTAAATTGTGGTGACTTCTGGGCCTAAGTAAGTCATAAAATATATCAGGCCCACGTTCTGGCATCAGTGTCGATTGATATTAAGGTTGCTGCATCGATTGATATACGTTCCTCTTCTCGACAGCTGACCACTCTTCAGTAAAACGGCATAACTTCTGCTACATGATGCTGATTGACTTCAAACCGGTGGTATTGGAAAGATAACTCAAACATATATCTTGTGTAAAAATATGAGCTCAATCTAATGGTAGGAAGGTCTCCATTCTTAGCTAAACATCTGACCCATCTGTGCAGTTCTGCACTTTGAAAGACTCCAAAATGTACCAAAATCACCACTTTCCTCCAAAACGTACCTGAACCTGTAAATACTCTATAAGGTCTCCAAAACATAATAAACATATCTTAAAACACCTATATACCATGGATAAAAGTGGGTCAAATCCATGGTATATCAACTCCCCCAGACTTACCCTTTTGCTTGTCCTCAAGCAAAAACAAGATTAGTCCTGTGGAAGAGGTTTGAAAACAGCAGGGACTCACACAATTTTAAAACTTACTATCATCTCCTCTACAATGTTGCACCACATCAAATCAATATCAACCTTAGAGATACTGTATATGCAATATCTTAGTTTAGCAACCAAATCCATTCATCCAGCAACTTAACTAATCATGTCTGACTAACTCCTCTACTGACCTCATTTCTTGCATAAAAATAAAGGTGTAGGCTTTACCTTGGGAGTATTGATCAAAGGACACATAGACTCTTACTCAAACAAGTATCTGAACCAACAAGTAGTTTCCTCTCAATAGAAGTTCCTTTCCTCCCTCTCTCCTTACTTCTCTCAGTCAATGTCTGCTTCCTTTGCAGGGTATCATTTATACTTTACATTGACTGAGGTAAAAGATAGGTTTCCATGAATCAAGCTCTGATGGTTGCAGCCACCAGGTCTTGTTCACTTCTTTTTGACCTTTATCTCTTTTTAGAATTCTTTATGAATAAAGCTTTAATGGTTGTAGCCACCAAAGCTTGTTCGAGTTCTATAGGATTCTTTATGAATCAAACTTTAATGGTTGTAGCCACCAAAGCCTGTTCGGATCCCTTTTTGATCTCTCTAGAATTCTTTTATGAATCGAACTTTAATGGTTGTAGCCACCAAAGTCTTTTCGAATTCTTTAAAATTCTGAAGGAGAGAGAGAGGGGAACTATCAACACTTTTACCTTCCAGACTTGTAGGAGGAATCCGATCCCTTGTATACCAAGCCCCAAGACAAGCAAAGTCGAGCTCAATTAGGTTGGAAGTCAGCTTTGGTTCTTTCAAACAATCTCAGCAAGTGTGAATAACTGGCAGGATGATCCACTTTAGCATCTCTAGTACACTCTGCAGTCATTAAGTCTATGAAATGGTGCTAAAGAATGGTTAGATAACAAGTAAAAATTGAAAAAGTTCATCATCCCCTTCTTGACTCAATAAAACTTTTAAAAACATAATATAAGATCAAAAGGTAAAGTAATATCAGTAACTCCCCCCCCCAAACTTAAATTATACACTGTTTTCAGTGTAAATCCAATCGGAGTTAAGGGAATAACATAAATCATAAATACTGAATTTGAAAATGTTAGAACGATATACCTGATGATGTCCGTGTCGATCGATGTAATAAATTGACCATCGATCGTTGTTACTGATATACTGTCGATCGATATCGACCTGGTCTCATCGGTCGATGAGCTGGGCAATCGTTTACTCGGATCTTTTTTTAGTAAGAAAATACATAATCGATGGGTTGCCTCCCACTCAGATCTTATTTTACGTCGTTTAGCTCGATTGTCATGCCATATCAATCTGTAGATGGCATTTCTAAACATGTAATTTGCTTGTCTGGTATCTCTGCCTTTGCCCAATAATACTTTACTCTCTGTCCATTTACTTAGAACTCTTCTCCTTTTGAGGTAACTAACACGATGGTTCCATATGGGCGTACTTCTTTAACAGTAAAGGGACCTGACCAGCATGAGCGTAATTTTCCAGGAAATATTGCCAAACGAGAATTGTAAAAAAGCACCATTTGGTTCGAAATGTCTAGTGATGATTTTCGCATCATGATAGGCTTTTGTTCTTTCCTTGTACAGTTTTGAGTTCTCATAAGCATGATGTCTGATTTCATCTAACTCATTTAGCTGTATCAATCTTCTTCCCCTAGCAGGCTTGATGTCAAAATTTAACATCTTTACGGCTCATTCTGCCTTGTGTTCTACCTCCACCGGAAGGTGACATGCTTTTCCATAAAGCAAGTGAAATGGTGTAGTTCCGAGTGGTGTTTTAAATGCAGTTATGTATGCCCAAAGTGCATTATCCAGTTTTGCAGACCAATCTCTCCTTGTTTTTCCTACTGTATTTTCCAAGATTTCTTTGATTTGTCTGTCTGAGACTTCCACTTGCCCACTGGTCTTAGGGTGATAAGGCGTAGCTACTCGATGATGGACTCCATGCTTCTTAAGCAGCTTTTCAAACACTTTGTTGATGAAATGAGAGCCTCCATCGCTTATTACCACTCGAGGAACTCCAAATCTAGGGAAAATGATACTTTTGAAGAGTTTTACGACCACAACAGCATCATTTGTAGGGGATGCTATTGCTTCTAGCCATTTAGATACATAATCAACATCGACTAGGATATATTTAATTCTGTACGAGGAAGGAAATGGACCCATAAAGTCGATGCCACAGCAGTCAAACACTTCCACTTCAAGTATGAAGTTTTGTTGCATTTCGTGTCTTTTGCTTATTTTTCCTCTGCGTTGGCAACAATCGCATTTTGCGACATAAGCGTGAGCATCTCGAAACATAGTTGGCCACCGAAAGCCTGCTTGAAGGATTTTAGACACTGTTTTGAAACTCGCAAAATGCCCAGCATAATCGGATCCATGGCAGTGGAATAGGATGTCTGGAACTTCAGAGTCTGCAACGCAGCGTCTGTATATACCATCAGAACAATGTTTATATAGATAAGGCTCATCCCAATGATATCTTCGGATTTCTCTTAGAAACTTCTTCCTGGTATATCCTTTTAATACTTCTGGCTCTACATCAGCAGCAAGATAGTTCACTATATCGGCATACCTTGTCCTATCTGAACTGGTTTCGGTCAATGCACACACCCCCCGACTAGAACTTCTACCACCAGGAGAGCCCTGATTGGCTTGCATAATGTGGGGAGCGACATTGATATCTATGCCAACTATCACTTCTTCGTTTTGAGTTTTATCATGATGGTCGTCTGTGGTGTCGATCGATACCTCGTGTTGAGTGTCGATCGATGCTTTCTCAGATATAAGGCACACAGTACTGATAAACCTTGATTCTGTTTGGTAGACTTTTTTTTTGGAAAGGGAATCATTTATTGAAACGTCGTCTTCAATTCTGATCCGTGAAAGATGGTCAGCAACTCCATTTTCTACTCCCTTTATATCTTTGATCTCTATGTCGAATTCCTGCAGGAGCAGGATCCATCGTAAAAGCCTTGGCTTTGCATCTTTCTTTTGCATCAAGTACTTTATAGCAGCATGGTCAGTGTGGACAACTACTTTAGAACCAACTATGTAAGGTTGAAACTTTTTGAAAGCGTATACAACAGCTAGTAACTCCTTCTCTGTTGTTGCATAATTTCTCTTCGCATCGTCGAGAGTTCTACTAGCATAGTAGATAGCATGTAGTTTCTTGTCCTTTTTCTGTCCAAGTACTGCGCCTACAGCATAGTCGTTGGCGTCGCACATTATTTCGAAGGGTAAACTCCAATCAGGAGCTTGCACGATAGGGACAGTTACTAGAGCAGACTTGATCTCCTCAAAAGATTTTAAACATTCAGGGGTGAAGTCGAATTTTACTTCTTTGCACAGGAGAGTTGTTAGAGGTCTAGCTATTTTGCTAAAGTCCTTTATGAATCTCCTGTAGAAACCAGCATGTCCAAGAAAACTCCTCATGCCTTTTACGTTGGAAGGTGTTGGCAGACCGGGCATTACTTCGATTTTAGCTCGATCTACTTCTATACCGGCTGCTGAAACCTTGTGCCCCAGAACAATTCCATCATTTACCATAAAGTGGCACTTCTCCCAGTTGAGGACAAGATTCTTCTCCTCACATCTTGTTAATTCTTTGCACAAGTTGTTAAGGCATGATGTAAAATCGGATCCATACACCGAGAAAACATCCATAAAGACTTCCATGAAATCCTCGATCATATCTGTGAAGATAGACATCATACATCTCTGGAAGGTAGCAGGAGCATTACAAAGCCCAAAGGGCATCCTGCCGTATGCGAAAGTACCATATGGACAAGTAAATGTGGTCTTTTCTTGGTCGTCTGGATGGATAGGAATCTGGAAAAATCCTGAATAACCATCAAGAAAGCAGTAATACTTGTGGTTTGCAAGCCTTCCTAACATCTGATCTATGAAGGGTAGAGGAAATGATCTTTTCTTGTAACAGCGTTGAGCTTCCTGTAATCTTTGCACATCCTATGCCCAGTAACAGTCCTCATAGGAATCAGCTCGTTTTTATCATTCTTTACCACTGTGACTCCTCCTTTCTTTGGAACCACATGCACCGGACTGACCCAGTTGCTGTCTGAAATTGGATAGATAATTCCTGCTTCCAGAAGCTTCATTATATCTTTCAGATTTGGATTCAGTCCTCTTTGATGCTCAATTGATGATTTTGACTCGTATTCCAAGTGTATCCTATGCATGCATAAATCGGGCAACATTCCAGGAATGTCATAAAATGAATACCCGAGAACTTTACGATACTTGCGCAGCTTATTAAGCAACAAAGTTAGTTCTCCGCTAGTTAGGTTTGCATTGACTGTGACAGGAAAGGAGTTATCGTAGAGGAAAGCCTATTTGAGTCCAGCTGGAAGTTGTTTAATTTCAATTTTTGGTATTTTTTTTCGAACCCCAGCTGTCCGATGCAAGATGGTGTCGATCAACATTATCCGATAGGTATCGATCGACTTTTATTGAGGATTCATCATCTTCTTCCTTGTCAACATGCATGACTTCCTTACTGGCATCCATTAGTCGAGTGTACTCATCAGCTCTGTCATCAATACTGAAATTTTTTCTTACAGGAGCCGTGAGAGTATTCTTTAAGGGATCGTTAAGACACATATCATTGAAAGATTGGCTAACAGTATCGGATAGATGATCTACAAAGAAGGTTTGGCCATCAATCATAGGTTTCCTGACCAGATTTTCCATGTCGAAATCATGGACAAATCTCTGATGTTTAGGGATATAAGTCCTTTCCTAACATCAATGATTGCACCGACTGTGGCCAAGAACGGCCTTCCCAGAATTAGAGGATCTTAAGGTTCATGCCCATACTTCGGCACTACGAAATCTGTAGGTATGGAATTCATTTATCCTTATGGGCACATCTTCAAGAACACCTTCTGGAATCCTAACAGATCTATCAGATAGAGCGAGAGTGATATTTGTGGGTTTTAATTGAGTTAGCCTGAGGGTTACTGCAACAGAATAAGGTATTAAATTCACACTAGAGCCTAGATCACAGAGAGATCTCTGGAACCGCTCATTGTGGATATTGCAATCCAAAACAAAACTACCAGGGTCTAGTTGTTTAATTGGGATTCTTTCTTGAATCATGGAGCTTAATTCTTCTGAAACCATCATGAAACTGTGTTCCGTTGGTCGAAAACCCCCGGTTACCATATCTTTAACGTACTTTTTGATTGGAGTAAAAATTTGAACAGCGTCACTGAGTGGCATCTCGACAATTACCTTGTCGAATGATTTCTTGCGTATGGCTTTTTCCAGTTCTCGTTTCACTTTCGTTTGGGTGGAAGGGAAGGGAGATTTGGGATTATATACCCGTGATAACACTTTAGTGAAAGATTTATACGGTTTGGGGTCCGGATGGGTGGGGTGTCGATCGACACTTTCTTGCTGTTGTCGATTGATATTCTTCTGAATCTCTGATTCGGCTTCCTTGTCATCGGGATTGGGTTGCACCTCTACGTCTTGGTATAGTTCCTTTGTTTCATTTCTCAAACGTGAGGTTAGTTGTCTTCCACTTTTTCATGTAACAGCATTAACTGACTGCCTTGGATTAGTGTCAGTTTTTCCAGGATGAAATCCTTTTTTCCTTCTGACAAATCCAGTGTTATGGGCAACTTGGCTATCTAATTTCTTGACATGGTAACTCAAGTTTCAAAATTATCATGCAAATGAGAGTACACGGAATCCAATTTTACATCGAAATCCGCACTCATCTTCTGCTGCTTTTTCAGAACTTGTCCCATCATAGATTCCACCCTGCTCTCGTGGGTCTTTGCTGCCTCATAGATTCTTATAGAGCATATGTTTCTCTGCTGATCAGAAGGTCTCTCAGATATCTGATCTTCATTTGAATTCTTGGCCATCTTTCTCCTTTCAAGATCAGTCTTCTTGGCACTGATGCTAGTGGCCACATTTTCAATGAGTCTTGTAGCTTCTTCAGGACTCCTAGTTTTGAAGTTCCCTTGACTTGCAGTATCCATAGTCGCCTGGTATGTACAATCGAGACCTTTGAAGAAAATATTAAGTAGCTGAATCTCATAAAAACCATGGTGTGGGCAGTCTCGTTGGTAGGCTCTGAATCTCACCCAAGAAGCTTTAAAGCTTCAGTAGTTCCTTGAGAATAATTATAGATCTTATTCCGAAATTCCTCGGTTCGTGCATCATCGAAGACGTTGTTGAGTAAAGCACTTTTGATATCGCTCCAGCAAGTCAAAGATCCTGGCTGAAATTGTTTCAGCCAGTAAGTCTCATCTCCAGCAAGAGAGTGCAGGAAAAGCTTGAAAAATAAGTAGTCTTCAGAGACTCCATGCATTTTGATGTTAGACACAAAGTCCTCAAGTGCTTCGATATGGTGTATGGGATTTTCATGAGGAAGACCATGAAAGGGATGCTGACCTACTAGAGAGAAGTATTTAGGTTTCAGCTCAAAGTCTTTCCTCTGAATTGCTGGTGGGTGGATCGCAGACCTGTTAGTGTAAAATCGATCAGGTCTGCTGTAATCTCCAAGCGTTCGGTGGTGCTCCAGCCCAGCATTCAAAACAATGGCTATTACAACAGGAATTGCAGTCCTAGGTCTATAATTAATTTGAATTGATGCATTGCATACTCGATCCTTTAGATCTCCTAGAACTACTTTCCCATAATTGAAATTGGTAAGCACAAACTTACCTGCTTCCGGCCGATCAGTGTCGGTCGATAACATTAGCACAGCATCGGTCGATTTTTCTCTCACGGCATCGATCGGTTCTTGTGTCGACCCGTCGCTCGATGTGACTGTCATAGCGTGGATCGATGCTCGGCCGAAATCCGTGTTGTTCATCTTTAGTACATGTGTCAGCAGGGAAGGATGAACAACTTCTTAACAAATACAATAATAAAATCTAGACTATATTCTAAACTTAATCTGATGGTAATAAGAAAGAGTCCCCGGCAACGGTGCCAAATTTGATATGCTCAAATTAACCCTCGAGCAACAGTCGGGATCGAATCCACTGAGACTCTATGATTACACAATAGATTTGTAGTTTTCGAACTAAAGCTAGACATATATGATTTAAACAGTAAATAGCAGAGTGAACAAGGTAGTTGTTCAGTTGATTGATTTGAGGTTGTAAGCAATTAAGAAAATGGCTAGATTCAGGTAAATTCTCAGGTATGAATCATGCAGACTAAATTGGTTATCAGGGATTCAATAATATTAATTGTTCTCGAACTTAAACTTAAACATAATCTATCAATTTTTGTTGTATAGATTATCTAATGACTGGATCTCTGATATCAACTTCTCGTTTATTGATCATAAGAAAGTGTCGATCGATGGTTCTATATGAACATCGATGTTCTTTCCAGCAAGCTTTACGAACAGGTTTGATATGTTCTTTAACCACCTATACCAACTCTCATATGTATCTAGACAATAAGATCAACTAGTTTCAATTCAGGCAATAGACTAAGCTGTCACTTACACCAATAAAACCTAAGATCTAAGTTTAGGGTTTTCAATCCAAAGCTTAGCAGTAAGTACAACTAGATGACGAACCAATCAAATCACCCTAACTACATATTCAATTCAGCAAACCATAATTCAACCTTTGAAAACCTAAATCAAACAAGAGAACTACTCATACATATTCATAAGAAACATTATTGATAGTCTGAATAATACTGCAATAGAATAAATAATAGAAAAACAGAATAAAGTAAAAAAACAAAGAGAGTTCTAGATCTTCCCTCTCTCAAAGTGCTCATATCTCTCTCTCCAATCCTAAGCTTCCTCTCTCTAGAATAGTATAAAGCATAGCCGTCAACAGTGGCTTACATTCGTCCAGGGGTATTCTGGTAAATTGTGGTGACTTCTGGGCCTAAGTAAGTCATAAAATATATCAGGCCCACGTTCTGGCATCAGTGTCGATTGATATTAAGGTTGCTGCATCGATTGATACACGTTCCTCTTCTCGACAGCTGACCACTCTTCAGTAAAACGGCATAACTTCTGCTACATGATGCTGATTGACTTCAAACCGGTGGTATTAGAAAGATAACTCAAACATATATCTTGTGTAAAAATATGAGCTCAATCTAATGGTAGGAAGGTCTCCATTCTTAGCTAAACATCTGACCCATCTGTGCAGTTCTGCACTTTGAAAGACTCCAAAATGCACCAAAATCACCACTTTCCTCCAAAACGTACCTGAACCTGTAAATACTCTATAAGGTCTCCAAAACATAATAAACATATCTTAAAACACCTATATACCATGGATAAAAGTGGGTCAAATCCATGGTATATCAACTCCCCCAGACTTACCCTTTTGCTTGTCCTCAAGCAAAAACAAGATTAGTCCTGTGGAAGAGGTTTGAAAACAGCAGGGACTCACACAATTTTAAAACTTACTATCATCTCCTCTACAATGTTGCACCACATCAAATCAATATCAACCTTAGAGATACTGTATATGCAATATCTTAGTTTAGCAACCAAATCCATTCATCCAGCAACTTAACTAATCATGTCTGACTAACCCCTCTACTGACCTCATTTCTTGCATAAAAATAAAGGTGTAGGCTTTACCTTGGGAGTATTGATCAAAGGACACATAGACTCTTACTCAAACAAGTATCTGAACCAACAAGTAGTTTCCTCTCAATAGAAGTTCCTTTCCTCCCTCTCTCCTTACTTCTCTCAGTCAAACGGGCATTACTTCTGCTACAGGATGCTGATTGACTTCAAACCGGTGGAATTGGAAAGCTAACTCAAAGTTTTATCTTGTGTCAAAAGGTGATTGACTTCAAACCGATCGACGCTGTCCCTTGACCATTGATCGATGAGCACCTCTCACATACCGAGTGCAGTTACCAAAGATTGATGTAGCACGACTCAATTCACACAGGCATCCATCCAAACCTTCAGATAACCCACCAAACACCACCAGAACTCAATCTAAAGATGCACCAGAGACTATGGAAGTTGATAAGGCTACTGAAGGAAGAATCTTGAGAAGAAGGAATGAAAAGGTTCCTAAGCATCTGAAGAGGGGAGTTAATGAGATGGAGATGGATAGTTTCACAAAGAGAGTTTTCAGAATCCCGCTAGATAAGCCATTCGAGGAAGCCTACTTTACCCACAGGTTATGGATGTTCTTCAGAGAAACCAAGGAGATAGAAGAGGACAGTAGGAGAATGTTTCACTAGGTCAGAGATAAGATGAAGCAGAGGATCATATTGAAGAAGAAGAATGATCCTGGAAAGTTCAAGTACCCTGCTTGGTACTAGGTATTGAGTTCCCATGTGCACTCTGTGACACAGGAGCTCTAGCCAGCATCTTACCTAAGGTAATGGCATACCATTTGGGTCTGAAGATAGAGCCTTCAGAGGACTCATTCACATTTGTGGACTGTTCTCAAACGAACTCAGGAGGAATCATCAGAGACCTTGAGGTGCAAATTGGTAATTCCCTAGTTCCAGTGGACTTTCATGTCCTGAATATCAAGCTGAACTGGAACACTTCTCTACTACTTGGGAGAGCTTTCTTGGCTACTGTAGGAGCAGTTTGCAACATGTAGACTAACCAGTTGTGCCTGCCACTCATATATCCGAATGTCTACTATGATCAATTCGAGTTGTCAAGACAGCCCAGCGTAGAGATTGGAGATGATCCGGGATTCATAGCCGCATGCTACTGTGAAGTTGAGAATGATTCAGAAGTCGAGTATGAAACAGAATACGAAGAATCGATCGGCGATGACATAGAAAAATCGATCGATCTTTATCACACAGAATCGATCGACACCGTTAAGGAAAAATCGATCGACAGTTACTCGACACATTGGGAAAACGACTACCCAGATGGGAATTTTTCAATTGATAGCTGGGAAAGAGATCGTTATCACCCGACTTTTGCAGTGGACACTGCCACATCCAAGTTTCGAGATGAGGAGTATGATGAGGATTACAAGGAGAAACGAGCTACAGAGTATCATCGTCTTCTTGCAGAAGAAAAAGGATTCTCCACCATTCCTATGGAATAAGGAATGCAACATCGATCGACAGAGACATTATACTATCGATCGACACCTATCATCACCAGGTCAAACATGTACGAGCATCGATCGATATCACCAACAACATATCGATCGCCACGGAAACCGACATTGAGAAAAAATGAAATTACTCAATTGGTAGTTGGGCAGATGATCCCTATAAAGAGAGTTTTGCAGTAGAGGAAACATCATATGCCATAGAAGCAGACGAGATGCATGAAGGTTTCACTACAGAGACATCAAATATACCTTCCACCCTCTCCAGGCACTAACAGAAGACAAACATGGAGCGATTGACATAGAGAAAGAAGCATCGATCGCCAGAACTCAAAGAACATCGATCGAAAATGCTGCTATAACATCGATCGACATCCGTCCCAAACCACGATCCGAGGTAAGTAAACATAACCATATGGATTATGGATATCTAACACCGGATGAGTTTGCTATTTTCAGGGACCTAGATGGCCATGCACGAGCTGTAGATGGAAGAATTCTGCAAGCATCCAGGGTGGACTCTGCAGACATCCTTCAGATGACCAACATACCAGACAACCTCTTCATGCAACAACGCAACAATCCAGAACACCAGCAGAAGGCTACAAACAAGTCCTTTGATTCAGCTGGCAAAGAAGACAGTGGTTTCAAATCAACCCTTCGACCAAATACTCGACCGTCGATCGACAGAACAAGCTCAGGATCTATCGACAAATGTCCCGAGTTTGGAAAAAGAGCCTACCGTTATGGGACTAGGAAATTCTATTGGGATACAGAAAGATGAGTATGGTGTCTACAGAGATGAGTCTGGATATGCAAGAGGAGTAGATGGGATCATCATCAATGTCTCAAAAGCTGACATCAGGAGCCTCAATGGATGAGCGCTCTTACATATGTCTTCCAGAACATGCCCAGTCATTCACACAAACCAGTTTAGTGCCAGATATCTACACCAAGGATGAGATTAATGAGATGATATCTGGGATCTGTGGAACTTAACAAATAACAGAAGATGATTTCAAGATTAGGCTTGATAATGTCTACAACCCACTGAATGACTACATCAACTGGTTGAGTACATTCATGGAAGCGATGAAGAAAGATTTGGCCAGGATTCAGAAAAAGCGTGAGGCCGATGTGATAATACCAGCATCTATCGACGGCAACACTCAGCCATCGATCGATGACCAGCATCCACCATCGGGCACTTCCACCAAAGATGAGATGTTCTCAGGCATCAAGGGAGATCAACAATGGGAAGAAAGCCCTCAACAAGAGGCTTAGTGACATCTACCATCCACTCAACAACAACATCAATTGGCTAATCAAGAGGAATGAGTTGATGCAAAGAAATTGGATCTGCTTCACGAGAAGAATGGGTTTCGCCAGAAGGAATCATCATCAATTGACACAGAGGCTTCACCATCGATCGACGACATACTTACATCACTAGAAGATTTGATGAAATCATTCGATTACAATCTTGATGGATTCTACTACCGCTCAATGATAACATGGATGGATTAACTTCACGACTGGATGCATTACAACAAGAAGTCGAAACCATTCAGAAGCAACTCGATTTTCAGGCAGAAAGATCAAATCGATCGATAGACATTGCTGCCCATCGATCGACACTCAATCCGCAGATCTCTATACCAGAGCAGAGACAGATAAGATGGTTGAAGATATCTATAGTGCTTTAGGAAGAGCAGATTACAAGAGATATGATGAGATATACTTCCCATATTCAACAACAGCATCAGTGGATTGAACTCACAAACGGAGAGGATGCAGAAGGAAATCAAAGCGATTCAGAGACAGCTTGCAAGTCATCCTGAAATATCAGCATCGATCGATAGAAGAACCTGCAAATCGATCGACAGGACTCAATTAGCACCGATCGACATACCAACATCAGCATCGATTGACGCCGAGTCTGCATCAGACTGAGAAAAGCTGGTAAAGGATAAGCTGTACATGCTTAATTCAATGCAAGAAGAACTGAAGGAACTATCAGAATATGCTTATGACAAGCTTGGGAGGCATCAGTTCAGCATTGAAAATCTAGGGGAGAGGCTACAAATAATCTCAAATGCAGCAGCAAAGATGAATGAGAGATGGACCAGAGGAGATGACGCCACAAGAAGCTTCATTTCTACATGGTTCAGAATGAGCAGAGATCATGTGGATACTTGTTCTCCATCAAGTAGCTGCTTTTCACCTTACTAGCCCAAACACCTCCAAAGTCAAGCTAAATGACTATAACAAAGCGCTGAATGGGAGGCAACCCACTATTAGGTAATTTTACTTAGTTTTACTTTTTATAGTTACTTATTTTCGTTATAGGTTTTATTGTAGGTAAAAAAAAAACCAGAGTAGAAGATTGCCCAAGAAATTGACCGACGAAACTAGGTCGACATCGATCGACACAGCCACATCAATAATGATCGACGGATACTTCATACCATCGATCGAAACGGACTTTGGTCAGGTATATTTATCTAACTTGTTAAATTCAGTACTTATGATTTATGTTTTTCCCTTAACTCTGACTGGATATACACAGAGGACAATGTATAATTTAAGTATGGGGGGAAGGTTACTGATATTACTTTACATTTTGATATTACTAAATGTTTTCAAAGTTTTTATTGAGTCAAGAAGGGAGCAATGAAGTTTTTCAATCTTTACTTAGTATCTAACCACTCTCTAGCACCATTCTTAGATTTCTTGACTGTAGAATGCACTAGAGATACTAAAGTGGATCACCTTTCAACTATGACCATACTTGCTGAGAATGTTTGAAGGAACCAAAGCTGACCTCTAACCTAATTTGACTTTACTACTTGTTTTGGAGCTTGGTATACATTGGATCAGGTTCCTCCTGCAAGTCTGGAAAGTAAAAGTCTGTCTGTTTCTGGTTCCCTTTCTCTCTCTCTCTCTTCAAACATCCTAGATATGAAAGATTGAGATGATTTCCTGGAAGATGCAGAGGGGTATGAGTATCTCCTGTGACCCCAATATTCTAATTCAGAAAAGAATGATCACACATTGTGGAAACGAGGGATAAGTAAATTACTTGTGACCCCATTATTCGCTACAGTTTGTCAAAATCAGAGCTGCAAAAGTAGACAAGTCAGTAAGATGAACATATCAATGATCATTGGAATTGAAACTATAAGGATTCATAGAAGAGAGAAAAGAGGGAAGAATGGGATCGGAGAAGACTACCTGTGTGTTCAGAAACTTGCTTGAGTTGAGTCCATGTGTCCCTTGATCGATACTCCCAAGGTAAAGCCTACACATTTATTTTATGCAACAAATGAGGTTGGTAGAGCGTTTAGTCAGACATGATTTGCTAAGTTGATGGCTAGATGAATCTGGTTGCTAAGCTAGGATATAGTATATAAAGTGGCTTGCAACATTGTAGAGGTGATGATTATAGTTTAAAGATTGTGCGAGTCCCTGCTGTTTTCAAACCTCTTTTAGAGAGACTGCCTGTTTGTTTTGCTTGAGGACAAGCAAAAAGGATAAGTCTAGGGGAGTTGATATACCATGGATTCGACCCACTTTGACCTATGGTATATAGGTTTTTTAAGATGTACTTATTATGTTTTGGAGTTTATTAGGTATATTTTCAGGTTCATGAGTGTTTTGGAACAAAGTGATGTTTTTGGAGCATGAAAGAGATTTCACCCGAGCTGACCATCAAACCAGACCGGAGGTCGACATTCAGAGTCAATAATTGATCGATGCACACTCTGTACCATCGATCGATATCGAAGAAAGGTCTACGATTGAAGATAACAATCGATCGATGCACATCCTATGGCATCGATCGACGGTGAATCGAGCAGAAGACAGCCGACTTAAAGCCCAAGACTTCACCAAATTACAAAATTGCCTCTGACCAATTTTTAACCTAATATATATAGTTTTTCTAAGTGTCCAAGAAGGAGAGAGCTTTTATATTCTACTGTATTACATAGCTAAAGGTTTTATGGATTTCTAAAGTTGGAGAGAAGATCCAAAGAGATTTGTGATTGAAACTCCATTATTATCTATTTATCTATCTATGCAGCTTTCTTTATACCTTTTTGATATGAATTGCTTAGCCATGTCTGAATAGTTCTATTCTTAGATTTAGGGTTCAAATAGGTTATGAGGGATCAGCCCCAACTATAGATTGCTAAGTTGTGATATTCATCATTAGGATGCCCTTAATGCTTGTGTTCTAGATTAGCTAACTAGAACCTTAACCTAGGATATAAGTTATTACTTAACCTTGTCCAGAATCTATCCTAATTGAGCTAGGATTTCTAGAGAAAGGAGGAAGCTGATCTAGGAACCCTTAGTGAGCATTCATTCAACCGAACTCAAAGCTTGCTAGAGCGCGTCAATCGATATTCCTATAGAATAATCGATCGACGGTGAAAAAGGTGTATGATGTCTTGCATATTTTCATTGTTTTAGTCATCTCTATCATGCATTCTTTATCTTATAGATTAAGGTTTAGACATCTTTAGGATCCATTTTGCATTCATAAGTCCTTATCAGGTGTTGGAGTGTTCCATGGAGTAAAAAAGGTGTTGAGAGTCACTTTGATGCAAAAATGAGATGAAGAAGGTGCTTGGCCAAGTTTGGGACGAGTCAGCCTCGATTTGGATCAGCCGGACAATCCTTGGTGAAGAATGGGACAAGAACCGGACGTGAACAAGACTTGGATTTCGGCCTCGGGTGATGGGATGCGGGTACACTACCCGCGCAACCTTGGAACGTCCGAAGCTGGACAGACATGCGCGGCCAGACATGTGCGGTTAACCACACCCATGCGGGACCAGAACGATACGGAGACGGGCTGATGCACGGCCGGACATGCGCGGGACGCCATACCCACGTGGGACCGGGATGATGCGGAGACTGTCCAATGCGCGGCCGAACATGCGCGGCTAACCACACCCGCACGGGACGAGGCCGGTACGAGGACAGGACATGCGCGGCCCGATACACGCGAGACGACATACCCCCCCGGGACAAAGCCGGTACAAGGACAGAACGTGTGCGGGCCGATACATGCGGGTCGCCTTACCCGTGCGGGATAAGGAACGGACCAGACGGGACGTGCGCGGGCCGGACGGAGCCAAGCTACCCTGAGCGTTTTTCATGCTCTCTTCCTATTGGTCGAAGACTATTTGATTCCAGGGACCTTTTAGTAATCTTTAATGATGTTTTTAAGTTTTCTAAGCCAAGTATAAATACTCTTGTTAGCCCCAAAGTGGGACTTATGTTATTTTCTCTCGAAGAACACAAAACAATTTGGTGAAAGTTTTATCTTTGAATCATAATCTCATCTTATCTTTGTGTTCTTGAGTGTTTGATTTCATCTTCTTTCTTTCTCTACATGATTAAGCTTGAATCTCTCATGGGTTTAAGAGTAAGCATGTGGATTAGTGAGTAGATCCATTTAAGATTCATGGGTTAGGGTGATTGAGAGTGATTAAGTGTAGATCCAAGGTGTTTAGATCTTTCTTTTCCTTGCATGATTGGGTATTTTTAATGCTATATTTGAGTTGGCCTCTCAAAATAGAGCTTTAGGCATTTCCGCCCGGAACGTGTTCGATGAAATGCCTGAACCAACTCATCTATGCTTTTAGCTTGCTTTACCTAAGGGATTAGTTGTTAAAGGAGCTAGGATTGCTATTGGATCAATTTTTAATGTTTGCTTTGATCATTACAGTCAAAGGGATTTGATGTATTTGGGTGATCACTGCAAAAGAGCATTCATCTAGGGATAAAGTTTATTCAAGCATAGTGTCTAGGCATAAGGAATTAGATTGATTGAAAATTTGGCATCTTGGATTGAACCTTAATCACTTAAGATCAAGTCCCTATACCCATGGATCTCATCTCCTCATATTGAAAGAAAGTTTCATCTTTTATTGCATTTAAGTATTGTCTTAGTTTAAAAATCATCCCTCTTAATGGTTGCATTTAGATTAAGAATAGGCTTGCATTCCCTTTGCTTTAGAATCACTTAGAAATGATTTGACATCCTGTATACTATAGCATTTGATTAAGACCCTTTAAAAGTCTTAGCATCAAATTGGCACCGTTGCCAAATTCTAAGTTGATTTTGACATTGGGATTTAGTCACTTGCTTGAGACTAAATCATTTTTCTTTTATTGTGTTATTGATTCTCCATTTTCCTATCCCTTTGCATTTCAGGTGTATGAACACAAGAAGCAGGGGTGCAACAAACCTGGTTCCCACTGTTGAAGAGATTGCTACACTTGAGAGGGAGATAGCAAGAAGGAGAAGAGAAGAAGAGCAACAGGCTCACATTTAGAGGTTGGAGTTTGAGATGGTTCAGAATCAACCTCAAGACAGAGATGCTCAAGATGGTAATGGTCAAGGAGATGACAACCTTTGACCACAACGCCAACAACAACACCCACAACGCCCAGCTAGAGCTATTGGTACCTATGACCGTCCCCACATTCATGGGCATAGGCTGGGCATCCGAGCACCAGCTGTGGAAGCTAACAACTTTGAGATCAAGCCAGGGTTGCTGAACGTGATTGAGAACTACAAATACCATGTCCTGGCTGTAGAAGACCCATTTGATCACTTGGACAAGTTTGACAGCTATTGTGGCTTGTCCAAGACCAATGGTGTGTCGGAAGATGCTTTCAAGCGCAAGCTATTTCCTTTCTCTCTAGCGGACAAGGCACGCCAGTGGGATAAGTCTCTCCCCAGTGACTCCATCACCACTTGGGATGCTTGCAAGAAAGCATTCTTGGAGAAATTCTTCTCTACCTCAAGGACAGCCAAGTTGAAGAATGAGATCTCCAGCTTCCAGCAGAAGAATCTGGAAAGCTTTAGTGAAACATGGGAGAGGTTCAAAAGCTACCAGGCTCAATGACCCTACCATGGCTTCTCAAAGGAGAGCTTGCTGAACACATTCTACAGAGGTGCTCTTCCTAAGTACAGAGCCAGATTGGATACAGCCAGATATGGATTCTTCCTGGGCAGATCTGAAGAGGATGCAGAGGAGCTGGTTGACAACATGGTGAAGAGTAATTCAGTCTATAGTGGAGAGCACGACAGAGCCAACAGAGCTGATGACAACCAGACAAAGAAGATGATCAAGTCCTTGCAAGAGAAGATGGATTTGCTTCTTGCTAACGAAGCCAAACAGGAGCAGGTGAACTTTGTGGGTGGTCCTAGTCAAGAGGCTCCTCCTAAGGTCAATGAGGTTGATGGTTTGGAAGGCCAAGAAGAGCAATGCTTCATCAACAACAATGGTACTTGGTACAGGAAGGAACCTAACTTTCAGTACAACAACTACCAGCAAAAGTCTTATCCTAACAACCAGCAAGGAGGATATCAGCCCAAGCAAAACACTCAGCAAGGGAACTATCAGCCTAGGCAAAACATCCCTCCTGGTTTCAGCAATCAAGGCAATCAGTCTACTCAAGATCAAGGAAGCTCTTCTCAAGCTAAAGCTCCGGATACAAGTATGGAGTTCATGTTCAAGCAAATATTGGAAGCTCAGTCAAGAACAGCAAAGGACATCGGCCATGAGTTCAAGAACGTTCACACTAAGATTGATGGTAGCTACAATGAGCTCAACAACAAAATCAAAGCTTTGGAGAACCAGTTTGCTTCTATGAACTCTCAGCCAAGTCGCCAACAAGGATCATAACCTGAAAAGCCAGAGCAAAACCCCAAGGAAACAATGAAGGCCATCACCCTAAGGGGTGGTAAAGAGTTGCCTCTAAGAGTTCTCACCAAGGATGATGAGAAACAAGGTGGGGAGGTGGCCTTCAACATAGATGATGATGTGGTGATTGTGAATGAGAAGGTCAATGATGAGATCCTAGAGAAGATAGTGGAAGCTAATGGTAAAGGGAAGGTTGGAGAAGAAAAGAAAACAGTGAAAAATGGTGAAGTTATTACTCCAGCAAAGAAAACTTCTTTTATCCCCCCTCCTTATGAGCCCAAGCTTCCATTTCCTGGAAGATTCAAGAGGCAGTTGTTGGAGAAGTACAAAGCTTTGTTTGAGAAGCAAATGAATGAGGATCAGGTCACAATGCCCATCATAGATGCCTTCATGCTGGTTCCTCAATACAGCAAATTCTTGAAGGATGCTATAGCTGCTAAGAAGAAAGAGATGGAGGGCATGATGATCCTTACTCATGAGTGCAGCGCCATTATCCAGAGGTTGACCATCCCCAAGAAGCTAGAAGATCCAGGAAGCTTTACACTTCCTTGTGCTATTGATCCTATAGATTTTGGGAGATGTCTTTGTGATCTTGGAGCTAGTGTTAGCCTCGTGCCTTTGTCAGTTGCAAGGAGGTTCGGTTTCACTCAGTATAAGAAGTGCAGGCTTTCATTGGTGCTAGCTGATAGATCTGTGAAGCTCCCAGTTGGCATTTTAGAAGATCTCCTTGTGATGGTGGGGAACTGTGAGATCCCTACAGATTTTGTGGTGCGAGGGTTGGATGAGGAAGCTAGAGACCCCTTGATCCTTGGAAGACCATTCTTAGCCACAGCAGGAGCAATCATAAATGTGAAAGAAGGCAAGATTGATCTTCACTTGGGCAAAGGGCACACTCCCCACTTCGACATCAACGAGATAATGAAGAAGCCAACCCTACAAGGCCAGGCATTCTACATTGAAGAGATGGAAGCCAATGGCTGATGAACTTCTTGAAGAGTTGGCACTTGAAGAGTTGGCACTTGAGGACCCTTTACAGCATGCTTTGACAATGGATAGAGAGGTCCAAGTGGTTGAGAACAAGGAGAGTGATGCCTACGTAAGGAACTTGGATTCACACACCAGGATTGATGTTGAGGATCAGTATGAGAAGCTGCCATCAGTGGTTAATCATGCAGCCTCAACCACTCAACAAGAGGACATCCAACAAGATGATTGGAGTGAGCTCAAGGCACCAAAAGTGGAGCTTAAACCTCTTCCCCATGGTGTAAGGTATGCATTTCTAGGCACTAATGAGACTTACCCTGTCATTGTAAGTAGTGAACTTACTGAACTTGAGCTATCACAACTCTTGAAAGCACTTAAAAGGTTTAGAAAAGCAATTGGGTACTCACTAGATGATATTAAGGGGATATCACCCTCTTTGTGCATGCATAGGATACATCTTAAGGATAAATCAATGACTTCTATAGGCCATCAAAGAAGGTTAAATCCTAACCTGAAAGATGTTGTAAAGAAGGATATTCTTAAACTCTTAGATGCTGGTGTTATTTACCCTATTTCAGATTCTAAATGGGTATCTCCTGTGCATGTTGTCCCAAAGAAAGGTGGTATCACTGTGGTTAAAAATGACAAGGATGAACTGAAACCAACTAGAACCATAACTGGCCATAGGATGTGTATTGATTATAGAAAGCTCAACTCTGCATCTAGAAAGGATCATTTTCCATTGTCATTTATTGATCAAATGCTTAAGAGACTTGCAAACCATCCTTTCTATTGCTTTCTTGATGGGTATTCAGGGTTCTTCCAGATCCCCATACATCCCAATGATCAAGAGAAGACAACATTCACATGCCCCTATGGTACCTTTGCTTATTGAAGGATACCATTTGGGTTATGTAATGCTCCAACAACCTTTCAAAAGGTGCATGATTCTATCTTCTCGAATCTCATTGAGGATATAGTGGAGGTATTCATGGATGATTTCTCTGTCTACGGATCTTTGTTTTCTGCTTGTTTGTCCAACTTGTGCAGGGTCCTACAGAGATGTGAAGACACCAACCTTGTGTTGAATTGGGAGTAGTGTCACTTCATGGTCAAAGAAGGGGTTTTGCTTGGGCACAAGATTTCTGAAAAGGGGATTGAGGTGGACAAGGCCAAGATTGAGGTGATGGTTAGTTTGCCTCCACCAAAGATAGTGAAGGACATCAGAAGTTTTCTTGGCCATGCTGGATTCTACATGAAGTTCATCAAAGACTTCTCTATGATCGCTAGACCATTTACCAGGCTGCTATGCAAAGAAGCCACTTTCAGCTTTGATGTAGAATTTCTTGAAGCCTTCAAGAAGCTGAAGAGTGAGCTTGTTAGTGCTCCTATTGTCCAGCCACCTGATTTGGTTCTCCCTTTTTGAGATTATGTGTGACGCTAGTGATTATGTTGTTGGAGCTGTCTTGGGACAAAGGAAGGACAAGAAGACCCACGTGATATACTATGCGAGAAAAACCTTGGATGATGCTCAGATGAGATATGCCATAATAGAGAAGGAGTTGTTGGCCATAGTCTTTGCCTTTGAAAAGTTCAGAAGTTACCTTGTGGGCTCCAAAGTCATTGTATACACATACCATGCAGCTTTGAGGCATCTTTTAGCAAAGAAGGATGCAAAACCCAGACTTTTGAGATGGATCTTGCTACTTCAAGAGTTTAATCTTGAGATCAAGGACAAGCCATGAGTTGAGAATGGTGTAGCTGATCATCTCTCTAGGTTGAGAATTGAGAGTGACATTCCTATTGATGAAGGACTTCCTGAGGAGCAGATCATGGCTATCAGAGCAGTGGTTGCAGTTTGTGAGACTGGTAAGAAGATTGAGGAGGTCAAGGCATCTAATGAGAAGGAGCCTTGGTATGCTGATTGTGTGAACTACCTTGTCACTGGAAAAGAGCCATTGAATGTTGATGGTTATGCTAAGAAGAAGTTCTACAAGGAGTTGAAGAGGTACTATTGGGATGAACCCTTTCTCTACATCCTTTGCAGAGACCAGCTCTATAGAAGGGCAGTGGCCGAAGAAGAAGTTGATGGGATTGTTGGTGTCAAAATCGGTCACGACGGAATCAATGACTGAAAGTCTCTAGAAAGTATTTCTTGAAACAAAAAGTCTCGGATAATTTGAAAAGAAGTTATACGAGAATTTCTCAAATTAGAATATCCAATCTCTGTGAGATCGGAAGACTACGGGCGTGCGCGGACGAGAGTCACCGGAAAGATCGGTCCGCTCGCCCAAGGACATCAAGATTCGATCACCACAAAAACCCTAAACACAAAAGAATCTGCCTCGAAACTTCGAAGAGGTCGTTCTCTCAAACCGTGAGGAACCAGAAAACGATCAAGATATCAAATCGAATCCCTCGCCGAGATCTTCAGCCTGGCGCCGGCGGCACCCCTTCCTGGCGCCTGCAGCACGCGCCACGCGGGCCGGCCTGGCGCCGGCGGCACCCCGGCCTGGCGCCGGCGGCACCCGTCACGCGGGCCGGCCTGGCGCCAGCGGCACCCCGGCCTGGCGCCGGCGGCAACCCGGCCTGGCGCCGGCGGCACCCGTCACGCGGGCCGGCCTGGTGCCGGCGGCACCCGTCACGCGGGCCGGCCTGGCGCCGGCGGCACCCCGGCCTGGCGCCGGCGGCACCCGTCACGCGGGCCGGCCTGGCGCCGGCGGCACCCAGGCCTGGCGCCGGTCGATGGCCCTCGTCCTGGTCTCGGTCCCATCGTGTTCGGTCTGATCCCATCTTGGCTTGTTTGGATCAATCATCGTGAGCTTGGGACGATCACGGCTACGGAATAAACATCCTTCGACTCGATTGGAATCGTCCTCGATGTTTTATGACAAAAACTAGAAGGATTGGATTTCTCGTAGAAGATATCGTATAAAACAAGGTCGATTAACTTGAACATCGATCCTTTAGGCTATACGGTTTATTTTACGAGAAAAATAGTCTTTCCGAGAAATCGTATAAAACGTTCAACGACTTAAGACAAGTCCACGGACTTACTTAAGATTTTAAGAATTCAGGCCCAATCATGCTATGATGGTTTATCCGATTTCCCGAACATCGGATAAACATCAAGTCACCGAAAACTCGAGGATAATTACGAAGATCGACGAAAATGGAATACTTCCTGAAGAGATAAGCTTGGGCCCAAAGGCGAGGTCCATCATCTTAAGGCAAACCGACATAGGAGTCAGTATATAAGGAGAGCAAGAGCAGAGGAGAGGGAGATCCGAAAATCCTAGAATCTAGACTTAGAGAACTTAGAACTTAGGCAGTTAGGCCAGCGAGGCAGGACTTAGAATGTTTGGCCGCCTCTCGTTCTAGTTTTATCTTCTCCGCAGACCCCTGTTCCTCTCGGAAGGATCTAACTATACTTCTACTCAGAGCTCCGCACATAGAAACTCTAGGCATTATCTTCGACATGCCCGCTTCTATGACCAACGCTCATACTAGACGAACCAGGCCCTAGAACGTCTGGCCGCCTCCTGCTCGCAAATCTCCGCTCCTCTTAGAGGGATCGGACAATTCTTTTACTTCAAAGCTCCGCACATAGAAACCCTAGGCATTATCTTCGACATGCCTGTTTCTATGACAAACGCTCATACTAGATCGAACCCGCCCAGACTGTTCGATCTCTTGTTCAATTCTTTCTAAACTGAACTACGTCCGACTTGATCCTCGAAAGGGGTACGTAGGCAGCCTTTCTTAAGGTCCAGTCTCAAATCTTAACAAAACTTTTTCCGCATTTATTCGGTCACTTGTCGTTGGCTGTCGCAGAGAATCCAGACCTTCAAGGAAAGTCGGGTTAACTTGGCTTTCCTCCGCAATCTTATTCATTAAAATTGACGGTGTGAATTTCGGTTCCCACAGTTTGGCGCTAGAAGGAGGGGGGGGGGCGGATTACTCTTACTCATACGGCCGCAAAGCGCTTGATCGAACCGATGTCCGGAAATATGAAAGAAAAAGTTGCAGTTTGCGTCAACGATGGCAAAACAACTCCAGCAGCGACTGTTCTTACGGCCAACGCTTACGCAAACGCCACGGTGCTCGAGCAAATCAAAAACCTCGCCGCGGCTTTCCGCCACAGGAAGAGCACGAAAACGACCTCGCAATTTCTCTATCTAAACAGAAAGGGCAACGATAAAATCTATCAAACCCCAAAAATTCGTCTTGTTTCCAAGTTAGAGAAATCGCAACGAGCAAGGTTTCTACGAAAAACGTTTCTTTCGAGAACCTCTCGGAAAAATAAAACTTATTCTCCTCGAAACCTTGGAGAAACCCTATATTACTTGCGGAACAGAAGCACAGCAAATCGGTTCACCGATTCCCACTGCCATACTTCTTACAAACAACTCTCGAGGAATAAACGGGAAAGCGAAAGGAGGTCGGAGCTTAATCTAACTAGGACGGCTTGCCATAGGGTAAGATCAATCTTCCCAGTCCGCCTTAGTAACAGCCCACTTTGTTCTCCTTTGTGTCTAGGTCAAAATGGCTTTCGCTTCATCTCAATCGGAGTTTCCGTTAAGATTTTACGAAGAGAACAAAGTCACTGTCCCAGCCACCTCGCCGTGGGCAAGGACAAACATTACCGAGGCCACCTCACCCTTCGACATGGCTACCTCGCCACAGGGTGAACTCACCTTCGATATCCTTTGAGTTTAGATCAAAGTGGCTTTCGTTTCGTCTCAATCGGAGTTTCCGTTGAGATTTTACGAAGGGAACAAAATCACTCTCCCGGCCACCTCGCCCATGGACGAGAACAACCATCACCAAGGTCACCTCACCCATGGCCACCTCGCCTGTGGAAACCTCACTTTGCTCTCCTTTGAGTCTAGGTCAAGATGGTTTTCGTTTCGTCTCAATCGGAGCCTCTGTTGAGATTTTACGAAGAAAACAATGTCGTTGTCTCGACCACCTCGACCATAAGAAGGATCTCTCTGTCCCGTCATAGGACGAGACCGGTCCTGGCGCCCATCCGTGCAGTCGTCTCGTGATCTCGCGAAAAACACGACGATTCTTCCGCAAAGCCTTCTCGATTTTTTAACAAAGTTCGTATTTTAAAATCTAAGTTCGAAGCCTCATTGCTCAAACCCTTGAAGACGGAAAGTCTACGAATCTAAGTCCATCTCAATCCCGATACTCGAGGAGTCTCGTTGGATTAGAAACGATTATCTCGAAATCTACGGCTAAAGATCCTCCCAAACTCAAAGATTTCCCGCACGAACGACTAACGAGGGAAAGATCGAACAACGGAAAACCCACGGGCGGCACCCCGGCCTGGCGCCGGCGGCACGCGTCACGCGGGCCGGCCTGGCGCCGGAGGCACCCCGACCTGGCGCCGGCGGCACCCCGGCCTGGCGCCGGTCTACGGCCCTCGTCCTGGTCTCGGTCCTATCGTACCCGGTCCGATCCCATCTTGGCTTGTTCGGATCAATCTTCGTAAGTTTGGTACGATCACGGTTATTCTAAACACCAATCGTCTCGACTATTCGAGGAAATGGGATTCCTTCGGAAATGCCGAAACCTTCAAAAGACTATTTTCTCGAAAAATTTTGTAAAGGTTTTAATTCTTTGTAGGACAGGAACAAAAACGTCTTGAAAAACTGCCGTAGAATTTAGGGAACTTAGGACCTAGGTGGATAGTCTAGCAAGCTAAGTCTTAGGCAAAATTTCCAGTCTTGTTCCATCGTTCCTTGATTGTCCAGGCAGAACATGCAAACCGATCTAGTCTCTCGAAAAACTGAGAAACAATCACCACGCGTTCTAAAAGCATACTCACCCCGCTTCCTAAAAGAAAGAAAAAACGTACACAAGCCTTCGGAAGAATGGCTAACCCGTTTTCTTTCGTAAAAAGAAAAGGGAAGTAGGTACGTATACTATACCCGTATAATCCCATCTTCGAAAACTTTTTGCTTCAGCATCAAGACAACGCTATTAACAAAGCAAACTCTCACAGCAATAAGATTCGTCTAAAAAACGCTAACGGCATAGCCCAACCGTTACAAACATAGTCTTGAAAACTCTACGTCGTCTCTCGTCGCAAACTCGCGACTAGAAACATGTACCAACGTCAGACTAATAGCACGACGGTGAAATACGAAAATAACGAAATAACCTTCGGTAAAACTCCATAAGTAGTTCGAAGCAGCTTTCGTCCAAAGGTCGAAATCATAGCGGAAACATCTCCCGTGTAATCCGCGGAAACATCGCTACTTTAACAATCTGCGATTTTCTATCTCCATGAAACCGGTCATCCATTACTTTCGTATAACAAGAACATTTTAAAACAAAACAGCCTATGGAAAAAACATGATCGGTCTCATGCAAAACGATTTCGCAGTACGCAAAAGTGAATGAGGAAAACATAATCTGTGGTCGCGAATATCGCAAGTAATTTGTGAGAAACGCTCTCCGGTTACCTTTGCGAAAACTCCCTTACATAACTTTTACGAAAAATCCTCTGTATGGTCGAGTCAATTCATACAAAGCAACTTTCGTAAAATAAACATAATGGGTCCAACGGGTAACTGACGTAGACAGTTTTCGCTCCACAAGGTTTCTGGCTCCTGCTTTCACTCCCCGCGGTTACATCCGAGCAGGAAATAATCACGCAGGCGAACCCGCACGTGTCCTGCGTCGATCCCTTAAACTTTGTCCCCCTCGGATAAAATGAAACGATTTTCATGCAACAAAAAATTTTTTATACAAACCATTCATCGTATAACTGAAACCTAAAGTGGAAGATCGTTTCTAAAAGCCATCAGCCGTAACTCAGAAAACTCCGCTATGCTTGGCATGTCTATCTCGGCAAATGCTATTTGGCCCTCGGCCAACTACGCCCTTCCGTAAAGCCCGGACCTGAATTCGGCATCCCCATTAAGGACAATCGTAAACTAACATGACCTTAATAAGGGTCATGGTCTGATCGTTTACCCACGACTTCCTTGGCGATACGGCTAAACCTAGCCTCCATGCCAATCCAAAGCTACTGAGCGACCATCGCTCCAATCACTTAACGGCTAAAAACAACAATCCACGATTTGTTCATAGAACGCCAAGTGACTATTACGCAAGCAATTTGTCGCATAACCCAGAATCGGAAATCATACGATAAACTCTTCATACCAAAATTCAGTCCTAACAACCATATGGTTAACGGAAGATTTAAACTCATCGTCAATCGATTAAGTTCTATAAGCCCCGTAAACACGGCATGAAAAGAAACACTCGTGACAAGGCTCCAAGAGTTATACGAGTCATCCTTAATATATACAAACAAATCCCGGAAGGCCAACGCTTCACGAAGCACTGTGAATGTAGACGCTTCTCCCTGGGTCGAACTTACGCGACCTCTTGGTCCTGCATCCAAACTGAAACAACAGTTTCTGGCTGCGAACATTCGCAAAACATCTCCAAAGCCCGCGAACATTTCAACCACGAAATGCGGCACAAGGAAAACTCGACCTTCAGCACTGCGAGACGTCGCTAACGCTCGAAGGACATTCTTTTCCTCAAAACGTTCCAGACGAAATCCTCGTCTCTAGAACTCAAAACATACAAACACACCTCTAAACGGTAACATGCCTCTAAACTGGCATCATTTCGTTGTTGCTGATCACAACAAACAAACTCTAACGTCCTAAACAGACAAATAGCCGCCCTTCAAGGGGTAGGCTCTCTTGCATCTGACAAGGATAAACATAGCGCGCTATACAAGAAATCCAAATTTTGGTTTAGCTCTTCGTAAAGGAAGTAGCTCGACTCACGCCCAGACAAATCATATAAGCCGACAACAATTTGCGGATTTTAAACGGTACGAGTCAGGTTAAAATCGCAAACAGGCAAAACGAAAGCCGATTTGTCATCGCAAAGCCTCAGTCCGAGAGTAAACCTAGGTCTTGCCCTAAACCCAGCCACGCTGGATCTTGACATCTCACAGACATAGTATGGTATACGAGATCCAAAAATTTGTCTCTTCACTTAAGCCTATTCGTTTCACGAACTTTTCGCGTAAATCAGTAAACCGCGGAAAATCTCGCTTTATGCAAACAATAGGTACGGTGATCATCAGGGAACTAGGAATGAGACGACAACTCACACCCTCTTTCTCATACTTCGAAAAAACTGAAGTTCATAAATAATCAAAAAACAAATACATCAACGGCATCATGCTCGAAAGTCTCTCATGACACATAACCAGACCATATAAGTCTCGCCGGAAAACAGATCACAAGGGTCTTAAACTCCAAAACGAACTACGGAAGGCTTGATCCCTACAACAAGGGTACGTAGGCAGCCTTCGAAAGGCGCAGCCCCAATCTTACCACTTTCAAAAGAGCCTTTCAACCATTAATTCCGCCTATCTTACCTGACATGTCTTATCGCTCGCAAGAACATCACGAAGGTTCTAACGAGCTGGGGGGCTAACTGTTGCTGTCAAAATCGGTCACGACGGAATCAATGACTGAAAGTCTCTAGAAAGTATTTCTTGAAACAAAAAGTCTCGGATAACTTGAAAAGAAGTTATACGAGATTTTCTCAAATTAGAATATCCACTCTCTGTGAGATCGGAAGACTACGGGCGTGCGCGGACGAGAGTCCCCGGAAAGATCGGTCCGCTCGCCCAAGGACATCAAGATTCGATCACCACAAAAACCCTAAACACAAAAGAATCTGCCTCGAAACTTCGAAGAGGTCGTTCTCTCAAACCGTGAGGAACCAGAAAACGATCAAGATATCAAATCGAAGCCCTCGCCGAGATCTTCAGCCTGGCGCCGGCGGCACCCCAGCCTGGCGCCGGTCGACGGCCCTCGTCCTGGTCTCGGTCCCATCGTGTTCGGTCTGATCCCATCTTGGCTTGTTTGGATCAATCATCGTGAGCTTGGGACGATCACGGCTACGGAATAAACATCCTTCGACTCGATTGGAATCGTCCTCGATGTTTTACGACAAAAACTAGAAGGATTGGATTTCTCGTAGAAGATATCGTATAAAACAAGGTCGATTAACTTGAACATCGATCCTTTAGGCTATACGGTTTATTTTACGAGAAAAATAGTCTTTCCGAGAAATCGTATAAAACGTTCAACGACTTAAGACAAGTCCACGGTCTTACTTACGATTTTAAGAATTCAGGCCCAATCAGGCTATGACGGTTTATCCGATTTCCCGAACATCAGATAAACATCAAGTCACCGAAAACTCGAGGATAATTACGAAGATCGACGAAAATAGAATACTTCCTGAAGAGATAAGCTTGGGCCCAAAGGCGAGGTCCATCATCTTAAGGCAAACCGACCTAGGAGTCAGTATATAAGGAGAGCAAGAGCAGAGGAGAGGGAGATCCAAAAATCCTAGAATCTAGACTTAGAGAACTTAGAACTTAGGCGGTTAGGCCAGCGAGGCAGGACTTAGAACGTCTGGCCGCCTCTCGTTCTAGTTTTATCTTCTCCGCAGACCCCTGTTCCTCTTGGAAGGATCTAAATATACTTCTACTCAGAGCTCCGCACATATGAACACTAGGCATTATCTTCGACATGCCCGCTTCTATGATCAACGCTCATACTAGACGAACCAGGCCCTAGAACGTCTGGCCGCCTCCTGCTCGCAAATCTCCGCTCCTCTCAGAGGGATCGGACAATTCTTTTACTTCAAAGCTCCGTACATAGAAACCCTAGGCATTATCTTCGACATGCCTGTTTCTATGACAAACGCTCATACTAGATCGAACCCGCCCAAACTGTTCGATCTCTTGTTCAATTCTTTCTAAACTGAACTACGTCCGACTTGATCCTCGAAAGGGATACGTAGGCAGGCTTTCTTAAGGTCCAGTCTCAAACCTTAACAAAACTTTTTCCGCATTTATTCGGTCACTTGTCGTTGGCTGTCGCAGAGAATCCGGACCTTCAAGGAAAGTCGGGTTAACTTGGCTTTCCTCCGCAATCTTATTCATTAAAATTGACGGTGTGAATTTCGGTTCCCACAGGGATCCTCACACAATGCCATGGATCATCATATGGAGGCCACTTTGCTACTTTCAAGACAGTGGCCAAGGTTCTACAAGCAGGATTTTGGTGGCCACATATGTTTAAGGACACACAAGACTTCATGTGATTCTTGCCAAAGGAGAGGGAACATCACTAAAAGAAATGAGATGCCACAAAACCCAATCCTTGAGGTGGAGGTGTTTGATATATGGGGAATAGACTTCATGGGACCCTTTCCTTCTTCCTATGGGAACATGTACATCTTGGTGGCTGTTGATTATGTATCTAAATGGGTTGAAGCAGTGGCAAGCCCTACAAATGATTCTAGGGTGGTGGTCAAGATGTTCAAAAGCACTATCTTTCCAAGATTTGGAGTGCCCAGAGTAGTGATAAGTGATGGAGGCTCACACTTCATTAACAAGTTGTTTGAAGGACTTCTCAAGAAGAAGGGAGTAAAGCATAAGGTGGCAACACCTTATCACCCACAAACCAGTGGTCAAGTTGAGATCTCCAACAGGGAAATCAAGGGCATTCTAGAGAAGATTGTTGGGACTAAGAGGAAGGATTGGTCAGATAAGCTTGATGATGCACTTTGGGCCTATAGGACAGCTTACAAGACTCCCTTGGGTACCACACCATTCACCCTTGTGTATGGGAAGGCTGCCACTTACCAGTAGAGCTTGAGTACAAGGCATTGTGGGCTGTTAAGTTACTGAACTTTGACATCAAGAGTGCCAAGGAAAAGAGACTTCTTCAACTCAATGAGCTGGAGGAGATAAGGATGGATGCCTTTGAGAACTCAAGGATTTACAAGGGGAAGACAAAGGTATTTCATGACAAGCACATCCTCAAGAGAGAGTTCAAGGCTGGAGATCAAGTCCTTCTCTATAACTCTAGGCTGAAGTTATTTCCAGGGAAGCTCAAGTCAAGATGGTCTGGTCCATTTGTGGTTAAGGAAGTGAGACCTTATGGAGCTATTGTGCTTTGGAACAAGCAAGGTGGAGACTTCACAGTGAATGGTCAGAGAATCAAGCAGTACATAGTCACCACACCAACGGAGAATGGGAAATCAACCCCACTCTCTGATCCTTCCCCAGCATAATCTCAAAGGAGGCAAAGTCAAGCTAGTGACTTTAAACAAGCTCCCTTGGGAGGAAGTCCCATGTCTATCCTTGTAAATATTGCATTAGGATTTCTTTATCAAGGCATTTGGATGAAGTGTGATGAGTATGGTCGAGATGGTTTGCATCAGGCTTGGAAAGGCAGAGAAATAAGGTGGAACGGCCAGGAAGTGAGGTCAGGACAAGCCGGCCAGTCTTTGCCGACAACGCTCGGGTGGAGTATACCGGGTGGAGCTACCCGCGCGGGATAGATGGCTCGATCAGGAACCAGAACGCGCAGCCAGATTTGCGCGAGACGGGTAACCCGCGCGGGACGGACGACCTGTTCGAGAGCCGGAAAAAGCGGCTGCATATGCGCGGCGGGACAGCATACCCACGCGGGAACGTGAGCGGTACGGACGTCCGGAACGCGCGGGCGTATGTGCGCGGACGACATTCCCTCGCGGGAACGTGAAGCACGGACAACAGATGACGCGCGACCTGATACGCATGGGACAGATGACTCGCGCGGGAACAGACCGTACGGACGCGCAACACGCGGGGAAGAAGCTTGCGGGTCAGCCGATCCAACCCTACTAGCGCACGACCCGGCCTATGACCCAGGTAAGTTTTTTTTCTTCTCTTCGACCCAGACCCAATAACCCACTACCCAGACCCTACCCGACTCAACCCTATGACCTAAAATCGTTTCTCTCTCTCCTCATTTTATCCTCTTCCCAAATCTAAAAACCTCTCTAGCTTCCATTTACCAAAAACCTCATATCTCACTCAAATCTCCACCAAATCATTCCATTCTTTTTCCTACACCCAAGTCTTCACCCTCTTAGTCTATTTTCTTGAATCCATTCATCTTTTCCATTCATCCACAGCAAGGTATGGTTTCTTTAAGTTCAAATTCGTAATGCTCATGAACCCTAAAAATTTGAACTTGAAATTTGACCATTCTCTTGCTAAATTCTTGTGAAATAGACTAGGGAAAGCTTATATATGATGCTGGGTAGTTGATTTCATGCTGGAATTGATTTGAAATTGAACTTTGAGGAATTAGGGTTCACGAGATCTGGGAGTTTTTCACTAATTGTTAAATTGGGGTTGATTGTGGGTTGGATTGGTTAGCTAAGCTGTTCTAGAGCTTGATTAAGTTGAAATTTCAATCTGATTGGTGATTTCTCTTGAGTTTGGCTTGATTGAGATTCTCATGTTCATTAAAAAAAAATTTGAACATGAGAACTTGATTGCATTGTGATAGCTTTTTCTAGGTTGCTGATCTTAGATTGAGCTCACAATTGTTTATTCAAGCTTCTCTCATTCCTTGTGCTTAATATTTTCCAAGACTTGAAATTTTTCAGGTACCAAATGGGGAGGAAAGATGGAAACTTGATTGAAGAGGAGAGGGTTGAGGCTGCTCAAAGAGAGACTGCTCAGTTTGGGAAAGAATTAGGCTCCATTTCTGAATCAGAGGAGGAGCGTAGACAACAAGCTTTGGCCATGCTAAGGAAGAAAGCACAGGCTAAGAGGGATGGCAAGAGAGATGCTGTTGATGAGAGTGTGGCTGATAATGCTCACAAGCAAGCCCCTCCCAAGAGAGCTAGAGCGCCAAGGACTAACAGTGTTGGGGAAAAATATTTCATGAAGAGATTACTCCAGCTACCAGGTTCCTTCCTCCGGGTTCCAGGACCTAAACCTCCGGATCCCCGCTAAAAGGAACTCTGGAACTATATCCGGGAACTACCCTGGGAACTACCTTCTGGAACTACCTCCGGGAACTACCCCTGGAAACTACCTTCTGGAACTACCTCGGGAACTACCCTTTCTTCCGGGAAAATGGAAATCTTCCTTGATACAAGGAAGATTAGCTTAGACACGAAGGGATCCTCCTAAATCCAAGAGAAAGAGGAAGTATTCCAATATATAGGCCGCCCTTAAGAAAAATGGAAATATTTTATTATCTAAGGATATACTTAATATTTCCAATTCTACGAGGAGGCGACCTCTGCTATAAATAAAGGGTTCATAAACCCTAAGAGGGGGGGGGGGTTAACACATCGATCCATGAGTCAACACGTTCAACTTCAGAGCTCATCAACTCCACAGCCGCCAAGGTAAGAAATCATACCTAGAAGACCACCTTCATCAATACGACGATCAGGGACTGGTCCCTACGACCACGACCAGCCAGAGGAAGCTCTCTGTCCATTACAGCACGTCTACAACCCCCATCTACTGGCTCAGGCCACGATCTCCAGCTCATCGACAGAGACACTCCATGCTCATTGAAGCATATCGAAGCTCCATGCTCACTGCAGCATACCGACTATTCTACCATCCATCCAGGCCATACGCACCTCTACGACAAACGACTCCTATTAAGTACAGAGCTACGTGCTCCTTAGGTCACGTGCCCACTAGGCCAAGTGCCCACTAGGACACGAGCCTCCATCTAGGCTACGCGCCTTCACCAATACATGAACTACGAACGGCTTGATCCCCCACTGAAGGGTACGTAGGCAATACCCACCGAAGGATGCAGCTATAAAACCAAACACCTTCCATGGTCCCACGCTTAGACACCCAAGGACCGACCCTGGAGCTAGGACCATTGATAATCATCAACAAGACCCTTCGATCTGCACTACAGAAAGGCAGTTCCTGCCTAACAACCGACCTTCCCCATTACTTCTAAGGCGCTGACGATACGCACCGACCCATACCCGTATGGGACTACCTCAGAGCAAGATCTCCTGACTTATCCACGACGAAGCAGGAGAAAGTACCATGACGACCAGTCTCCTTCTTCCTATCATTCCGTAGTGCTGAGCACGAATCAATTGTACACAAAAATACCCTAACAGTTTGGCGCTAGAAGGAGGGGCTGTCATATACTACGTGATGATGGTGATAGGCGGAGGAGACTGTACATCCATTATTTCAGAATACTTCAACCCCGGCCATCTAGGGGCAAGAAGCGACGTATTCTCACCAGATCTAAACCTCACACAGCTGGAAACTCCTCTTCAAGGGAGGATAACACGACGCTAAACAGAAGTAACAAGGTCAAACACAGGGATTACCAACTGGTTCCTACTGGTTCCTGCTGGTTACGGGTCCTATCTTCATATCAGACTTCCTGCAGTCTCTGGTTCCAGCTGGTTCCGGGTCTTATCCTCAGATCAGACTTTCTGCAGTCCATGGTTCCTGCTGGTTCCGGGTCCTATCCTCAAATCAGACTTCCTGCAGTCCCTGGTTCCTGCTGGTTTAAGGTCCTATCCTCAAATCAGACTTCCTGCAGTCCCTGGTTATTGCTGGTACTGGGTCCTATCCTCAGATCAGATCCCCGCAGTCTTTGGATCTGCCGGTTCCGGACCCAAAGTCGATGTCTACAATTACCGACTCCTTCTGATTCTGGGTCTTCACTACACATCAAGTCTCAACAACCTTCGGACCCAATGGGGGCAGCCATCACCAAGCAAGCCCTAGACGACATCCATGCTTCCAGACTCACAGCTCCACGTCGTATGAGAAAGATGCAAGGTTCTCAAGCGGGACACAAAATTTTCCAGCCGGGTTTACAACTTGTACGAATTCCAAAGACAGGAGGAGTCAGAAGAAGAGCTCCTAGAAATACTGCAGGCGTACCAGGAAACAACTAAGAGGTAACCGGAGAACCACCTTTCTCTTTAGGCCTTATAATCTAAGTGGTAGTGGAATCTTAGATAAGCCTGATAGCTGGGTGGATAGAACACCTTTTAGTACTCATCAAATTCCATTGGAGTTGTTCCGCGAAAGGATCCCTGCCCAAGCACCGGGAACACTGCTACTCTGCCTCCTGCAGAGGAGCCGAAGAAAAACGCGAACTCTACATCAAGACATGCTGGCCTTCAGATTTTTGGCTCCAATAATAGTTAAGGAGAGTAAAAGAAGCCAGAGAAAACACGTTTCAACTACCATTCACCCGAAAGAAAAAGCCAAATCTCTGGGTTCCAGGTTCCAGCCTCCAGGTCCCAGATCCCAGGTCCTGGATCTCAGGTCCCGGGTCTCCGGGTACCCACCTTACATGAAGGTGAAATCCAATGGCTCCACGAAAAATCAAGCTCCGATAACCTTACTACCGCTTTTCCCGGCAGCAAACCCTGATATACCTCTAAAGGAAACCAAGACCTTTTACCCCCTACAAACTCCGGGGAAACCCAAGACATGTGCCTTTACAAGTTTCCAAGGCCACGCGCCTCTCCTGGCCGTGACCGAATTGTGTCATATATTTGACTTTTCCTGGACGACTTACCAGTAAGTTGTCTCTGGGAAAACAAAAAACTCAATATTTTATGAAAGCAAGACGGTTTCCTTGTAAGTCGTCTCAGGTTAGTTTGCAATTCGAAAATAAAACTTAAATATTTAACTTTTCCCAGACGACTTACGTGAAAGTCGTCCGAGATAAGCAAGGTTTGACCAGAATCTCGGAAAAAAATCTGGACGACTTTGTTTATCCTGAACGACTTTCAAGTAAGTCGTCTGACTGGACGACTTCCGTGTAAGTCGTCTGGGAAAAGTTAAATATTTAAGTTTTATTTTCCAATTGCAAAACTAACCTGAGAATTGTTGTTTTTCCGGAGACGACTTACTGGTAAATCGTCCAGGAAAAGTCAAATATCTGATACAATTCGGTCAAATGCAAAACTAACCCGTGTATCCTAGACGACTTACAAGTAAGTCGTCCGTTTGACCAGAAGACTTACCCGTATGTCTTCTACAGCCAGTCGACTTACGGGTAAGTCTTCTACGCAAACAGATCTGGAAAAAAAATCAATTTCATACCTTAAACTAGTGAGATGACTTTCTTAGCACATAGAAGTTTTCTCCAATCACCCAGAACCTCAAACGAAAGTAACCCACCAAGAATAGTATGCTTGTATGGCTCTATCAACCATAAAAAAAAAATTTGAATCAAAAGCTTGAGTTTTTTGAATGAATATGGAGACAAAGTGAAAGAGATGTTGTTTTTCGTTCATAACAATTGAGAAAGAGAGAGTGTAAATCGATTTTAGGTGCATTAAGAGCTTCAAATTGGTTGTTCATGGTAGTTGGGGTATTGATGACAATGGCAATCTTGTAAATACATGAAGATGATGAGGTTGAGAGAGTGAAAAAGCCATTTTCAAAAAAAATAAAAAAAAATTAATGGCATTTTCGTAATGTGAATATATGGGGTCAATAGAGCAAAAGAAAAAAAAAAGTTTAGTATTATGTTTGACTTTAAATTTTGAGTCAAATTTGCAAAAAGGCCAAAAAATTCATCTTACTATCAGCAATATAACATATCTAACATAACAGTTTTTTTAAAAAAAAACTTATCTAACATAATTTTCAAATGACATACAGTCTCACAAACAATTCAGTTTTCGGGCAAACCTAGGAGGAAACTAGAGTTCCATTTCCGCGACATCAAGTCTGATCCATCAAACCTATATTTATAATCATATAATTAGTGTAAACGTTCAATATATTCGTTAAGTATAAATTATGTAATTCTTTTCTTTTATGCAATAGAGTGATTCAAAGATCCCATGTTGTTTATGGGGAAAGTACGCTGAGATCCTGTATGAAGGTTGCACACAGAATGAAGATGAGATGACTGTTTGCCTCATCCGATTTGCTAAGATCAGGCGATTTAGAGTAATATTCTTATAATGTGTTTATTCCGGAACAATCAAATTATGGTTATTATGGTTGTAGTTTGTTTTATTTGACATCAGCTGTTTTATATTGGACCAGGAGAAATACAATTGTGAAATGCATTTGAAGCGTCTGACATCGTGATTAGTCCTCTCATACCAGAAGCTGACGCATTCAAAGATTTGTAAGCAGTCTGATTAATAGCACAATTTGCATTTTGTAAGATTAGCTATCTATTGAGAAACAGGTTAACTATTATAATCAATTCAATATATAGGTTTAACGACGAGGAAAAACCACTTGCCCTTTGTGAGACCCGAGATGAACAACTTGAGCTCGGACCTGTTAATGGTGTGCAAGATAAGAGTGACAAGTGGCTTCTATCCCCGCAGAGAACTATTCGTGATTTAACCGGATGTCTTGAGGTTAGTTATTTTTTGACATTCTTTAGATTACTAAATATTGTTTATTAATTGAAAAAAATAAATTTTATAACGTGCATGGTTTTCAACATGAAACGTAGGCTGAGAAAAACTTGGTTGTAGCAACTGTCTATGCAATTAATTCGGACTGGGGATGGTATTACTTTGGTTGTTCGACATGCAACAAAAAGGTTTTTATGGGGGGAACTAATGTGAAGACTCTTAATGGTCAAGAGATAACTTCGCATATTTGGTGGTGTGAGGTTTGCAAGGGAAATGTAACTTCTGTGTCTCCAAGGTAATCAAAATTTTATTAACTTTTTTGAATTAGTTTACCTATATAGTGTATTTGTCCTGTGCTTAGATTTTTTTTTTTTTTGCCTAGGTTTAAGCTTCATCTGATGGTGAAGGATGATACCGGAGAATCAAGGCTGATGCTTCTCGACATGGTAGCAAGGGGATTGATTTCCGAATCTGCTACCGAACTTTTAAATGGTTCTTTCGACGAGGTACTTATATATAATATTGTGAAGACATTTCGAATTATATTACAAAACTTTAATTTTGTAACGTTTTGATCAGCTTGAAGATCTTGACGACTTGCCAGAGGCAATTTACTCAGATTGTTGGCAAGACATTCACTTTTGGAATCTACGTTGAGAAGGAGAATATTGTTTATGGTTCTGAAATTTACAAGGTTGGAAGGGTCTATAAAGACTGGATGTTGTGCTTGAACAATGGCGCTACCCTAGCGGATTCTCTTTCAGACAAAGAGGTCACGTTAACAAGTGGTGAAGAGGTATTAAATTTGGACCCTATGGTATTTGAAGATTTTTTCTATTTGCGTACACAAGTACAAATATGAAACTTATATATATTTTTGTGAGTGTTTTACAGCTTAACGATGGAGATGATAACAACAACGAAATGTCTACTCCACCCACAAACGGAAAGATGATTCCATTTGTGCCCCTAGCGTCTCCTCAAAAACAAGAAATCTGCATTCGAAAATTGTCAAAGTGGAAAAAATGGCGGAGCTTGAGACGAGATAACAGAAGATTCAATGCAAACTCTACTTTATTTTTGTTTGATTTTTATTCGTTGTTTTTTTGAATTTTCATTGAGAGATTTATGTGTTGGTTGAATTATTTTTTTCAAGTCTCGAGTTAGTTAATAATATGTTCGTTTTTTCCAACTATTATTTTCTTTCAATCTTATGACAAACATTCAATTGATATACGGAAGTAATCTTAATGTTTGAGGAGAAGTGTTACTAACTGAATAGCATGCAAATTATATAATGTAATACATTTACGGTGTATAATTGAAACCTATATATTTGACATTCGATATTTAGCATTCTTAGTGAAACTTGGTCGATGGTCAATGTATTAAGTAATGTGTATATACAAAGCCTCTATATCTTCTTGGTGCATTTATTATATACTTGGTTGATAATCTAACAGTATAATAAGAAAGTTATAAACTAAATAATTAATGCATTTGAAGGCAAATATTACTGTTGGGAGAAACCAATTTATATTGACCATATATTGTTAGTTGATCCGCACTTTTTGGTTCGTAAAGATTTTGCCAACTATTATCTTAACTGCATAATTGTTCTTTAGGAAATGAGCATTAACAAACAGATATTTGAGTAAATATTCTATTTGCTTAAATGCAGATGTCTCTATTTACGGAAGAAAATTTTTCTATTTATTTTCAAAATGAGTAATTTATCTCCACGTATATGTGAAAACGATAGCCTAAATATTATCTTAACTGTTTCATTTTTTAGGAAATGCTTATTCAATTTAATATCTTCAACTTACTAAACTAATATTAGATGCTGTCTAACAATAAAATTTAGGGTTTTTTTAGTGGTGTATCTCTATTCATGGTCCTTATAAATACAACCAATTCTGTAGATATACTTTCACAATCATTCTGGCATAGAGACGCCAAAAAAAAACACTATGAATCTTATTTTACCGTATAATTATTTGAGTGATGTTAAACCTTTCAAAACTGGTCGGAAGGTTCGTGTTAAAAAGTTACATACGTGGAAACAGTACATCAAAGTCTCTGGAGAAACATTTGAACTCATCTTAGCTGATGACCGTGTATGTTTAGAAATTTTTTGTATATTATAGATGTACTCTTATTTGTTTCATTCAATCATGTTACATAACTAACAATCTGTATTTGTACATGTAAAAGGGATGCAAAATTTATGCTTCATGAAAAAGAGTTACATGGAAAGTAAGGGGCGGCTTACTCTCAGTCCAGCAATAGGGATGTACAGATCAACTGAACATTCGTACAAAATTGGATTTGTTCATAACACAAAAATCAGTAGATCCGATCATGTGAACGATGACTGGTTTTTATGTTTGAAAGATTTTCAAACAGTTATGAGTGGATCGCTGCATCCATGTTTTCTCATAGGTATTAATTTTCACGTGTATGTTTATATTTTTATTTTAATCATATTTGGGTAATGCAATACACATATGTTTCAGACGTGGTTGGTCAGGTTGTTGATTTGGGAGAGCTTGAAACAATACTCTATTCAGGCAAACCAAAGATGAAACTTGAGTTTCATCTACAAGATACCAAGTCTGATCCGCTTAATATTTATTCAATAGATAAATTAAATTTAATTATATTTCTTATTGTTTTTTTTCGAAACATATAGTGATTCAAAGATTCCGTGTTGTCTATGGGGAAGTTTTCTGAAATCGTGTATGACGCCTGCACACGAAACGAAGTGGGAATTACTTGCTGTCTGATCCGATTTGCTAAGATCGGACGTTATCGAGGTATTATGAACTTTATTGTTTAACTGTCTATATCAAGTGTTTGAAGATTTCTAAGCTTCATCCATATAAACGATATTTATTCACAGGACATATACAAATTTGCAATGCTTTAGATGCATCAGACATTATAATAAATCCTCCAATTGTAGAAGCAGACGCGTTCAAAGAGTTGTAAGATATACTTTACCATGATATTATTTTAGTATTGTATTAAGGTTAGTTTAAACGTTTTTTATTTGCAATTGCGTAAATTAAAGGTTCAAAAGATGAGAAATCCCTTACCATTTGCGACTCAAAAGAAGAAAACCTTGATCTGGAGACTCTCAATGGAGTGCATGATAAGCGGGACAAATGGATTCTAGCACCCGAAAGAAGCATCCGTGAATTATCAGGATGCCTTGTGGTTAGCAATCTTTGTTAAATTTAGAGAGTTACAATATTATCACTTATCCAAAGACATTTCGAATTAACAGATATCCTTATATGTAGGCTGAGAAATGTGTGTTTATATGTTTTGTCGTTGCCATTGATTCGGTTTGGGTATAGTATTACTTTGGATGTTGCACATGCAACAACAAGGTTTTTAAGACAGCAAAAAATGTTAGAACTCTTAATGGACAAGACATTGCTTCACATATTTGGTGGTGTGATGTATGCAAAGAAAACGTTTCTTCCGTGACACCAAGGTAAACTATAATGTTTATTATTTTATACAATTTAATGGTTTTGTTTTTAGGATTATATTTAAAAATTCTTATAAATATAACATATTTTCCTTTTTTTTTAGGTTGAAAATTCATTTGATTGTAAAGGATTATACAGGAGAGTCAAAATTCATGCTTCTTGACTTGGTTGCTAATGGATTGATTAGTGAATCTGCTACAGAACTTTTGAACGGATCGTTTGATGAGGTACATATGAAAACATACCTTTGAGACTCCAAAGCTCTTTGAGTTTATTTTCTACCTTTTTGTATTATTAATCATTATTTATAATTCCAATTCGACCTCAGCCTGAAGATCCTAATGACTTGCCTCCCGCCATTAATCAAATTGTTGGAAAGACATTCGCTTTTGGTATCTATGTTGAAAAGGATCACATTGTATATGGTGCTGATATTTACAAGGTTGGTAAGGTGTTTACAGATAGAATGGAATACCATTCTAATAGAACAAGTGGTGAAGAGGTAATGTCTACACCATCCACATATACAAATGGAATGCTAAAACAATGCTTAGTACATTTTTCATATATCATAGACTGCTTCTCACCTCACTGATTGTCAAGACAACACCGGGATATTCTCAACCACCAAGAAAGTTTGGAAACCAAGAATTATTTTTGGAGATTATGATGAAGACGAAGATTTATAATTTTTCTATTTTAATTTGCAGTCAAACACCAGTTGTTATTTTTCGTTTACATTTTGTTTCCATATGAGATTTTATGATTTTAATAATATTGAGATTTTTTGTTTACTACATATAAATATACATTGGTTATATTATTTTCAAGTTAATTTAATTAGATATCGGTTCTATTTGGCAAGAAAACCCAACATTATTCGTATCCGATACATTTTATTATATCATACTGTATTTGTCAAGATAATCCTAAATTATTAGTATTGGGCTTGGCTTACACATATACTAATCTATTATGGCCCAAAAACAAAAACGCATTAGCGAAGCAACTGAAACGACTTAAGTATATAGATTAAATTATTTGTTTCACTAGCAATTTTATACCATTTCTGCAAACCCTAATATCTAGCTTCTCCTACATCTCCGTCATCCAAATCAAAAAGCTTTTGTAAGTTTTGATTTTTTTATTTATTGAACGATTCAAGTTTAGATTTAGAAATATATGTTAGATCTTACTTCTATTGTCTTCTATTTTATATGATTTTTTTTCTCAAGATCATTAGGTCTTATGGATTTGTGAAACTGTAGATTATCTAACTAAGGTGTACTTGCCTTGAGCGGTTATACGATCATTGTCTTATATATAAACAAATGAATAGATCGTGAGGAATATTGTTAGATCCCATTTCGATGGAAGTTTTTAGATAAATATGTGTTCAAGAAAATTAAGCCTAATTTAAGAATGCTCATCGTAGATTTTCTAACTTTTGTATCCTATATTTGTAATTACTAAAATCATTGACCCGTAAATTGTTAGATCTTATTCTCTTGGAAGTTGATTTTATATCTTATAGTTTCTTGAACATTAGGTTAGACTAATTCAATTGTTTTATATTTTACATGCGAGATGGCAGACAAGATGACAAGATGAACTTCGCAACAACTCAGAAGGCTTATCTGACGGGGAAAAGGGATAGTGAAGAGCATTACAGGGCTATTCTGGCGATGTACAAGGTTCAAAAAATTGCTTTGGAAGCCAAGCATGCCGAGGAGATTGAAGTTTGCCAGATTGAAGCAAAGCTGGAGTTGGTTGAAGACCTTATTCATCTGGAATCTCTGAAGTTTGAGAAGGCAAAGCTTGAGGCGGATCTGAAGGTTTCACAGGCGAAGGTGGATGATTTTAGGGTTCGTGAGATAGATTGGTTCAAGCTGGATGAGCCCAATATGGGAGGTTAACCATTTCGATTTCTTAATCTTAAAAACTTGGTCTGTTTGTTGTTTCTGTTTAATTGTCCTCCAGTTCTGAACTCAAATCCGGTTTGGTAAACCGGATTAACTAAACTTATGTTATGATCTAAACTTGAACTTATATTGTTTTTCAATTAGTCCTTTATTTTTACCTTTTAATTGCATATTTCACATTATTGTTATACTTTGTTATTGTTTGTTTGGAATATTATGATATTTGCTTTTGTTTTTGCTGTTTTGTTTTAATTATTTTTATACTTAGTTAAGATATTAGTTTGATTTGTAGGTGTAGTTAGAGAGCTTTGTTCATAGCAAAGCTTTTTAGATAATGATCGGACAGTTTAGGGTTTAGATACAATCATAATTTTGTTGTCAGTATTTTTCTATGTTTAACCAATTCTGTTAGTACATCTTTGAAAATAATTTGTATATAAATATTTTTCCCAAATAATTAAAAATTATGTATTATGTAAAGTATTTGGTAATATAGTTTTCTTTCCCAAGATTTCGATTATCGCTATAAACAGCAATCATTTTTGACCAAATCTAAGCATGTGATCACAAGAAATCTGTTTCTATAGCTGTACCTTTGTAAATGAATATTCTTAACATAGAGTTCCAAAGAGGTCTTTTATCTTTCCGATGTATATAATGATGATATTCAGATATTTGTATTGTATCTTTTCGATGTTCGAATTGATTGAAACTCTTGACATTCCAATATTTTTTCAAAATGTTTGTACATTTATTTATACCCATGTTAATACAAAACTGGGTTTAATAATTAGTAATATATATAAAACATTGCTTAGCCCAATATCAAGATTTATTATGTGAATTAGTGACCCATATTAGATAAGACAAAGAGACGCAATCGTCGATAACCAAAACGACATATCTATTTTTTTCAATATAAGGCTGTTCATTGATCGAGTCTTCCACAACCCTAATTTATCTCTCCGTCTGCGTTTTGTTCTCTCTACCTTCCGATACTGTAAGTTTTCGTGCTTAATCCACATGAAACATATAAATAGTCGTTCTCTAATAACTGTAAACCGAACGTACATCTTTTCAATTGAATTAGGTTTTCCTTTTTCACAAATATAGATAACTTGAGGCTTGATAGTTTGGATAAATTGTTTATAAATAAGGAAAAGAGAGTTGAAATAGTGGAGTCGTTTTGATTATACTACAGTATGTTTAATTTTAGATCGATTAATGTTTTCTATTTTGAGAAAGATCAGGTCAAAACAAAGGATTAACATTTATTTGAGACGTTTTTATATTGTTGGAAAAACCGGAGTATGTTTACCTTTTTATTTGTATAGATAACTTTTGACCGAAATTAGATGTGTGAGAAGTTAGTTATTACTGAAAGTTAAATATTTTGGATTGGATATAATCGTTTCCAAGATTAGCATTCGTATGATTTAAATTAAGATTGATTATTATTTTATATTTTGAGAATTAGCAGGTAAAAATGGCAGGAAACAAGGATTTGAAGCTTAAACGTCCTCTTGAAGATGATGAGTATGGTGACACTCCTAAGGAGGCTTTCAAGAAGGCAAAACTCGAAACCCAAGAGTACTATAGGGTTATGGTCTATATGCAGAAGAAGCAAATGGAAGCTTTGGTAGAGAAGGATGAAGCAGAGGGTGAAGTGAAGGCTATCACCGCTCAACTGGACTTACTTAACAAGTTCATCCCAGAGTATGAAGTGAAGCTTGACAAGGAAATCCTTGAATCAGAGCTGAGGCTTGCAGAAGCGAGGATGGCTGATGTGAAGGTTCCTACCATTGATTGGTACAAGCTTGGTGAACCAAACATGTTCGCTGATTAAACCCTTTGCTTCAAACTCTCAAAACGTTTGTTAAAATTTATGTTTTTTCGGTCTTCTAGAACCGGTTTTTTGGGATATTATCTTAAACTTAATCGTTTAATTAAGTTCTTATGTCTTCATATTTATTTTTCATATTTATTTATGATTGATTAGCTTAGTTGTTTATAATGTGTAGAGTATATTTGGTGAGTAGGAGTTTACTGATAATGTTTTAAGTTAGTTTAGTTTTACATCTGCTTTGACAAGAATAATTAGTTTAAAGAGATAAAGCATTAGTATAGCAATTGGACTTGAAATTGACTTTCGTTAGTTTGAGTATAGCATTAGTATAGCAATTGGACAGGCTATGGGTAGGAGTAGTTTGAATCTATAATTACATTACCAAACTAGAATCTATGCTTCTGGCTTACAATTTATTGAAATATATTTGTGTCAATTGCACATGTGTTAGATATATCCGTATTACATAAATTGTTTATGTTTAGAAATCCTATTGGGCAAGTTGTATGTTGCTAGATTTTCGTTATTATTGTGAATTTTGAGATTTGCGCAGCCGAATTTATGTTGTATGATTGTATAATAAATTCCTTTCAATAGTATTATTGTCTTACCATTAATGTGAATCCTTATATATTATTTTCTTACCAAATTTAATGTAGACCAATTTATATAAGATTTGAAAGATACGAAATCCCGCCTTTTGCAAAAATGTTTTAAAAATTCTTTAAAATATCGTAATTTCCTAAAATACGGCAAGATATTCTCTAACAATCAATTCGTACGATTTACAGATATTCTATTAAGAATTTCTTATAAATATATGAAGTTCCATACACTTATACTCACAACCGTTTATACACAGAAAAAATCACTATGGAACGCTATTTTCCAGAGAATGACGAAGAGAACAAATCACTATGGAAAGAATTTCCTCGGAACAAATCACTTTTACGCACAACCGTTTTCTAATTTACATCTCTTGGTGGGAAAATGGTTCGAGAAACTCCAAAAGGACGTGCACCTGACATGTTTCAGATTCAGGGAGAAAACTACCATTTAATGGGTAGTTTGAAGCCACTAGGGAGTGAGTCAGCTAAATTTGTGAAATTTACATTGTAAGCTGGTACCAGTTGTTGGCGTTCGTAAAAATTGTTATGGCTGAATGTTATCAGTTTAATTGGATTTATTGGATTAATCTATTGATCATTTTTTTTACCTTTGTAACTTTTTAATTCAGTAAGGAATTTAGTTAACCATTACTCTTAATAAATTCTATTAGTTTTCTTATTAATATGACCTACCTATTCTTAAATCTGTTCTAAGAATGACTTATGAGCCTTTTTGAGTGTAATTAGTTATTTTCACTGCAAAATATGTAGAAACTAACATAAAGAAGGATAAAAGTAATGAATACTTTGATTCTTGATTAAGAGAAGAAAATTTTATTATCATAAAGTCGGAATTACATAATTAGATGGGCGAAAAACATAAACTTTATAGTGATTGCATCCAGGTTGTCATGACGATAACACTCCAAATAAAATTCTCGAGGCATTCATTTTAACAAATTCAAAGGCAAGTTGTACAGATCAAAGGCTCTATAAATTGAAGGTCGTTCTGAAACCTCTTTGAACCGCTTGCATGTCATCTTGACCGTCGCAAGATCTCTGATGGATCCTTCAGCCCCTTCTATATCACCTTTTCTTGAATTTCATCTGGTAGGGAGAGAAAGCTTGGATCTTCCATTGAAAATTCTGACTGGAAGAATATAATTGTGTTTCGATCTTAGTTCGTGACGCTGATATATGGTAGTTTTTAAAGAATACAAAGGAAAGACAATTTTTTTTCTTTGCAATATACGTTCGCTTTTTGAAATTGTAAATATTAATTTATATATGTTTTACTACCTGCAAACCATTTGTACACGAAATCATCTCAGTTATGAATATTATCAAGGCCCTCTAATAGTAAATACTATATATGCCTATAATATATAGAAATATACTAATATCGATAGATCTTTACAAACATCATTTAAACATTTAAGTTATTTATTCTAAAAGTTAACAAATTACAACAAGTAAGAAATTGACATATACTTACATAATTCGTAAACTAATTTACTATTAATATATTTATTTGTTATAGATATAAAAGGGTTGTATTGTAGATCAAATCGTACCTACTAAACACAGAATATATTGAAGTAATAGTTGGAGGCTTAAAAAACGTGAACAACACAATCATTTCAAAGCCAATTTGACCGTTTTTGTATCAGAGATTATTTACAGGAATTGTTTTTTAGAAATTGTTATTATAATTTATGGAATTCTTAAGCTGCACTACAAAATTCGAATTTTCTCCTTGAAAACGGATTCATTAAGTCCAATATCAGTGTTTCCTTTTTTTGACAAACTAAATTATTTAGATTTCCTAATATATTAACATGAAGCTATTATTCCTAAATATCTTATAATTATTTAGAAATATATGTATATATATATTCTATTTACTTTCATATATTCATAACCTTCTGAGAATGTCAAATCTTACCAAACTTATATTTTTAGAATCATATAAAATCTGAGGCTTTAAATGATCATGCTTGGGCCTTTAGGGATGGATTTGAATATAAAAGGGATTCTATATAGTGATTGTGGGCCTGACGATGAACATTTATAACTTGATAGATATTTGAAATATACTTTATTTATAAAATCAAAAATTAGAATAGATTCGACCTGAAGTTTTAAACTGTGGATGAGAATGATAGATATATATATAAACATGAAATGACAATATATATAAACACGAAAACACAAGTCGAATATACACACTAATTGGAAATTTGGAAAGGAGGATAACCGCGTTTTGAAATCGCAGATCAAAATCTAGTAAATCTCTTAAAATACAATCATTAACGCAAAGAAAACAAACTCATCACATATAATTCAAATAAAACAAGAAATCAGAACCAAACCCAACAAATTTGTAGCACAAATGTTACGCACTGGCACACCACTAGTAGTTTGTATATTAAAATAGGGGCCTTAAGGATGCAATTGATTGCTTTTTGGAGAACCACCCTAAGCGCCACGAAAGAGAAAGGTTGCTTTTCAGTTGATGCCGTTGAACCTGAACTGGAAACGATGAGCACAAAAGGCAGAAGAAAATCAAAGAATCCTTCTTATACCAGAAAGCAGCAACTGCGGAGAGACAAAGGAATGAAGATCAGGGCGAACTCCTGAGACGAGAAAGAAGAGAAAAAAGAGACCGTTCAAAGATATTTTTACTAGATCGACAATAATACCAAATGAAAGGTTTCATCAATAATCTTGCGACCGATACACAAATTTTTTTTTTTTTTTGGAAAACTCCTTTGTAAATTACATTGAGGCACAGCCCGAATTTGTAACACTAAAATCGGTTATGCTTAAAAGAGACACTTAGCAAGAAGAACCAAACCAAGCTTTGATAGCTCGCTATAATCGACAGGAATGGAACACCTCTTCACTACTGGGAGTAGACTAAAACTCAGTCCACCTACAAACAATGCATGGAAGCTTTGAACTGAAAATTGATTACTCCAAAAGCCATGCCACACCGAACAAGTTGAGACCCTTCTCTCGCCCGTCTATGAATGCTGAAACATATCTAGTGTTCACCTCGAGCTCCCTTCAACTAGAACAACAACTTCCTAATTATCGGTCGACCTGAGGCGTTGACTTTTGCATCCAGCCCATGCCATTAGCTGCATATACCTGGTGAACCAGTTACCCCACAGATTGCCAAAACAATGTCAAAGCTATGACCACGTGACCCTCAGAAAGGCCATTGACATAAAATTTCTCAAGTCAAGGTATTAAAAAGTGATACAGGACTTTTCAAGGGTCCAAGATCAAATCAATGTAGTATAAAAGATTGTCGAACCCACAGAGAACTAAAGACTTATAGCACCAAGAATACACAAGCTTCCTTAATCTAAGCAAACAAGAAGATGGATGAAGGTAACAAGCTAAGATCCTAAAAATATAAATAAGGTTATCTCAAATCCAATCAAGAAATAAGTGCAAGAACTCAATCAAATTCTAAGGTAGGATCCATGGGACTAGGGACTTGACTTTAGGTGATTAAGATCCAATCTAAGGGTGGCAAGCAATCAATCAAACACTCTCCTTATGCCTAAACAACAAAACTAAGCAAGCTCTATCCTTAGATGAATGCTCTTTTGCAATGAGCACCCAATACATCAAATCCCTTTAACTGTAATGACTAAAGCAAGCATGGGGAACAAGTCTAATAGCAATCTTAGCTCCTTTAACAACTAATCCCTTAGGTAAAGCAAGCTAAAAGCATAGATGAGTTGGTTCAGGCGTTTCATCGAACACCTTCCGGGCGCAAATGCCTAAAGATCTATTTTGATATGATCAAGACCAAAATAGCATTAAGAACCCTCAACAAGCAAGGAAACAAGTAGATCTAATACTAAACACCCTAGATCTTCACTAATCACCTTTAATCACCCTAGCCCATGAATCCAAAGTGTGTCCACTCTCTAATCTTCATGAAAAACCTGAAATCTATGTGAGATTCAACGCTAATCATGTTTGTGAGAAGGAGAAACAAGATATAAGATGAAGAACTTCCTTAGATTGATAAAAAGATTCAAGTTTTTACAATATGAGGCAAAGTCTTGAGAAAAATGAGATACATTAGGGTTTTTGGTCTAAAACTATATATAGGGAAGGCAAAATTCGAGCTGGTTTAATTGAATTAAACCAGGTCAAACCGGAAATAACCAGTCAACCATTTGATTTCACCCCTTGTCTTTTGCTGAGCGGGTTATGCATCCCGGTTTCACCAACCCGCTTTGACTCGAGCCTGATTTCTTCCTCGTGGTACTTCTCAAGCTCGCTTTGAATCATGGAGTCTTCACTGCAACGTCTGATCTTCTTCTTCGTGGATATCTATCTGAACCGTGGTTCGAGACCACAGGGACCAATCCCGAGCTCCAATCGCGTTGTCCTCTCTCACCGGTGCCGTGCTCCGTCGTCGCCGCTCATCATCGTCGTCCACCAGAGTCGTCACAACCGGAGCTCTTCTAGCCACCGTGGCTCTTCCTCCGTCGAAGCTCCAATCCTCATAGCAGGCGCCTTGAAGCTCCGGAGTCGGGACTGAGCTTCACCTTCGTCGTTGGAGTCGAACCCCACCGTCGCGCAGTCCCTGGTACCATCTTCGTCCGGCTTCGTCAGTTCAGCTCCTCGTCGTCGTCCTCAGCTCACGACAAGACAACTGCCTCACTCCTCCGCGACGTCACCGGACCAAGCTTCTCTGCCATGGCGTTCAATTTGTGTGCTCCAACCATTGCAATTCTCCACCACGCTATCTCAGGTCCAAGTCGTCTCCTCTCTGTGTCTCACTCCGCCACTCTCAGCACTCACCGGTGACAAGGAGACCGCAACAAGCTGCCGCCGTCAAGATCGTAGTGAAGAAGAACGACAATGGTGAACTCAGCTTTATTTGCAAAACCAGTCCCTGATCTTTTGGTTCTTTAGAAAACGGCCCCAAAACTATCGAAACTACAGAAACGTCTACCCGATTCAAACCCTGAACTTTTAATTGCGCAGAATAGACCCAGCGTATTTGAAGAGTGGTCCCTGACTCTTGATGCTTTTCAAATCGACCATAAACTATGTGATTTGCGAGAATAACCTTGTGATTTGGCCCCAAACATTCTAATTGTGCACTCCAAACCCTAGTAAATGCAAATGAACACTCTAATGCAATATGTACACCTAATATGCAATCTAATGATCAAATTTAACTAAGAACAAGTGCTAAAATGCAATAAAAATATGAGATATTAACTCCCCACACTAGTCCTTTACTTGTCCTCAAGTAAACTTCAAAAACAATCAATGGGAAAATGTTTGAAAGTGGATCCTCATCACCATAAGAAACTCTTCTTAGTCATCAACATGATATCCTTGCATAGTCATACCAAATAGCAAGAGCAAATACTTTGTCAAACTCTAACTTCTCTAGGCTTATCTTAACTCCTTTGACCTCTACACTCATCATCATGGATCCACCAACCACAAATCCATCAACTCTCTTATAATCATCAAGCAAACTCAATAGAAATCTTTCAAATGGTCAAATGGTCCAAGTCATTTGGTTTGGTAAGAAAAAGGCTTTGATGCAAAGCAAATCAAGGGGTTCAAGAAAGATCTTTAAAGGTGGTTTACTTTCAAAACAAAATAGCTTTGACATTGCACATAATATATCTAAGAAAGGGATGAACTCATGCATACAATGCTCAGTCTCCATTGTTCTACCATTTCCCTAAATACATAAGTTATATCCTTATTCCCAATGTCAAAATACCACTCACATCTCTCACTCAAAGATTCTCCCAAAATACTCAAAGATACTTTCTCACTTAGAACTCTTTCTTATTGAAGTCTACAAGGGATTTCACATTTTAAATTCTTATCAGCTCTTTCTAAACATTGCTAGTCCCCTTTTCATTATTATTTTTCTCTTTTTTTTTTCTTCTCTTTTTTTTTTATATGGGGGCCAAGACTTTCTTATTAACTTAGAGCTTACAATTTTTCATTTCTCTTATCCCTTCTAGATTTAATCACTTATAACTTTAGAGTCCCATGAGTCAACCTTTTCTTTCATAAACCTTTCACACTCCCAAGATCACACCATACAACACTCACCCCCATCCTAGAAGATAGACAATATGAGTGTCTAATCTAGATAAAATGGAGACCAAGCGTTGTCGTTCCCAATACTCTCAACATTATGCACATGTAAAGCTTTCCAAAGAAGGCCTCACTCAACAAACAATGAAGGCTTGAAAGGAGGAAAGGGTTTAACGGCTTGGAGTGCCACTTGAGTTTGTCTAAAAAGATTGGTAAAATGGGTGAGACAACTCAAGTGTGTATAGCCATGACTCAGCACTCAAAGGACCATAAGCAAGAGACATCAAGTTCAAATAAGACTGGAGTTTACTTCAAAAGGTGAGCTTCAACAATCATTGAGTTTCAAGAGGAGTTTTCAAAGCTCGAAGTCTACAAGTTTCCAAAAGAATGCTCAAGCTACTTGCCATGATTACAAAGGGTATCATATTGAGTACTAAGCATGAATTCTTTGCAAGGTTTGCTCCCAATGCATGAATGCAATCTATATGCTTTTAGACTCAATCGTAAAGATGCAAATGATACAACTAAATGCCTTTTTTCAATTTTTTATTTTTTGGATTTTCTATGCAAATAAGTATGCAATGCATGAGACTCATGACAAGTAAAAAAAAACAGAAAATGGTGTGAGATAGTAGACTCTCCCCCAAACTTACTTCACACAGTCCCTTGTGTGAGAGTAAGCTCAAAGAAGAGATCTAAGGGAAAGAAATAAACATGATAATTAAATATGTACAAGGGTGGAGTGACACATACTTGGAGTTATTGGCTGAATTGGGTGGTAGAGGACCCTTGGCCTCAGATTTGGTCCACCAGGAGAGAAGGCTGAAGCGGATAAGTGTTGCAATGGTTGGCCGCCCTTCACCTCTTGTCTAGCCTTAGACTAACCTAAGAAACCTCAACCATCCTTATTAAAAAGCTTCAAAAGAAAGAAAGATAAAGAAATACATACAATGGATAAACATGGGAATGCCTCCCAAGCGCGCTTGTTTTAAGTCTCTAGCTTGACTTTGTGTGCTTGCTAATCATAAGTATCAAAAGGCTGAGCCAATGCACCTTTGGTCCTTCTCCTATGAGAACAAAGAACCAAGTATGCAAAGGAGCACACTACTGTCCATAGAAAATAGACAGATTTTTCATCAAAGAGCTTCACTAAAGATGTATCATGAATCATGAGATGCTCTTTGAGGTTCAAATGGTCATGAGAATCAAATGCATTTGGTGGAAACACAAAATAAACTACAGGTGCAAACGAAGTTTTAACAAAGTAGTCAACTCTATCTCCATCAACCAAATAAAACAAAATGTTCATATTCTCATGATAATTTTCAGCATGGGGGTTTTCTATCTCAAGCAAGAGCTTATCCACATCAAGTTCATCCCCTAGATCAGCAAGTGCAAGAAGAGGTCTAGGTTCATTAAGAATGAAAAACTCAGATTCAAGATCAAATGAAGCACATAGATAACTCTTGTCAAAACAAACTTCAATATGATCTCTAACAAGCTTTTCTATTCTCAACTCATCTAGTTTCCTAGTTTCACATATCAGATCAAGACATTCATTGATGAGATCAAGAGAATCAAGATCATGGGCAATATTCTCACCACAAGGCAAATTTCCTCAAGTTGAAGTTCTAAAGTGGAAATGCTTGTACCTTCCAGCTGGAGTGGTGGAACCAATACATTACCTCTTTAAGGTCATAAGCAACATCAAACTCATGTTGTGTAACCTCCCTTTCTTCAAACTCTGCTCGATCCCTAATGAGGTGTACCCGGATCACTCGTGCCAGGGATCTCATTGGCTTGCCCCAATTCTCTTTCATTCTCTGAAGCCGATGCAACTCCACCCTTTGGTCTGGTGTGAGTATGCGTATATCAAAGGGTGGTGGTTCCACATAGACATATGGCTCACCTTCAATGTGATCTTCCTCTTCTTGTGGCTTTTCAAGGTAGCTTGAAGCCATTACTACAAAACAGAAATTCTAGAATAGAAAGTTAGTAACTGTACAAAAGCAAAACAAAGCAAGAAAAAGAAGCTTAGTCTCAAGAAAGATTGAAATCCTAATGATAAATCTACTAGTTCCCCGGCAACGGCGCCAAATTTGATACAAGACTTTACAAAGGTCCAAGATCAAATCAATGTAGTATAAAAGATTGTCAAACCCACAGAGAACTAGAGACTTATAGCACCAAGAATACACAAGCTTCCTTAATCTAAGCAAACAAGAAGATGGATGAAGGTAACAAGCTAAGATCCTAAAAATATAAACAAGGTGAGCTCAATTCCAATCAAGAAATAAGTGCAAGAACTCAATCAAATTCTAAGGTAGGATCCATGGGACTAGGGACTTGACTTTAGGTGATTAAGATCCAATCTAAGGGTGGCAAGCAATCAATCAAACACTCTCCTTTTGCCTAAACAACAAAACTAATCAAGCGCTATCCCTAGATGAATGCTCTTTTGCAATGATCACCCAATACATCAAATCCCTTTGACTGTAATGACTAACGCAAGCATGGGGAACAAGTCTAATAGTAATCTTAACTCCTTTAACAACTAATCCCTTAGGTAAAGCAAGTTAAAAGCATAGATGAGTTGGTTCAGACATTTCATCGAACAGCTTCCGGTGGAAATGCCTAAAGATCTATTTTGATATGATCAAGACCAAAATAGCATTAAGAACCCTCAACAAGCAAGGAAACAAGTAGATCTAATACTAAACACCCTAGATCTTCACTAATCACCTTTAATCACCCTAGCCCATTAATCCAAAGTATGTCTACTCTCTAATCTTCATGAAAAACCTTAAATCTATGTGAGATTCAACGCTAATCATGTTTGTGAGAAAGAGAAACAAGATATAAGATGAAGAACTTCCTTAGATTGATAAAAAGATTCAAGCTTTTACAATATGAGGCAAAGTCTTGAGAAAAAATGAGATACATTAGGGTTTTTGGTCTAAAACTACATATAGGGAAGACAAAATTCGAACTGGTTTAATGGAATTAAACCAGATCAAACCGGAAATAACCAGTCAACCATTTGATTTCACCCCTTGTCTTTTGCCGAGCGGGTTATGCATCCCGGTTTGACCAACCCGCTTTGACTCGAGCCTGATTTCTTCCTCGTGGTATTTCTCAAGCTCGCTTTGAATCATGGAGTCATCACTGCAACGTCTGGTCTTCTTCTTCGTGGATATCTATCTGAACCGTGGTTCGAGACCACAGGGACCAATCCCGAGCTTCAATCGCGTTATCATCTCTCACCGGTGCCGTGCTCCGTCGTCGCCGCTCATCATCGTCGTCCACCAGAGTCGTCACAACCGGAGCTCTTCTAGCCACCGTGGCTCTTCCTCCGTCGAAGCTCCAATCCTCATAGCAGGCGCCTTGAAGCTCCGGAGTCGGGACTGAGCTTCACCTTCGTCGTTGGAGTCGAACCCCACCGTCGCGCAGTCCCTGGTACCATCTTCGTCCGGCTTCGTCAGTTCAGCTCCTCGTCGTCGTCCTCAGCTCACAACAAGACCACTGCCTCACTCCTCCGTGACGTCACCGGACCAAGCTTCTCTGCCATGGCGTTCAATTCGTGTGCTCCAACCATTGCAATTCTCCACCACGCTATCTCAGGTCCAAGTCGTCTCCTCTCTGTGTCTCACTCCGCCACTCTCAGCACTCACCGGTGACAAGGAGACCGCAACAAGCTGCCGCCGTCAAGATCGTAGTGAAGAAGAACGACAATGGTGAACTCAGCTTTATTTGCAAAACCAGTCCCTGCTTTTTTGGTTCTTTACAAAACGGCCCCAAAACTATCGAAATTACAGAAACATCTACCCGATTCAAACCCTGAACTTTTAATTGCGCAGACTAGACCCAGCGTATTTGCAGAGTGGTCCCTGACTCTTGATGCTTTTCAAATCGACCATAAACTATGTGATTTGCGAGAATAACCTTGTGATTTGGCCCCAAACATTCTAATTGTGCACTACAAACCCTAGTAAATACAAATGAACACTCTAATGCAATATGTACACCTAATATGCAATCTAATGATCAAATTTAACTAAGAACAAGTGCTAAAATGCAATAAAAACATGAGATATCAAAAAGTACCAATTTTAAAAATTACTATAGTAGTCAAATGTAGAAAGAAACTCAAAACACTCAATCGTCGTTGGTTTCGAGTCGGCAGATATAAGCCATGTTCGTTTTTGAGACGCAGCTTCGGCGTCAGCTACAAAAAAATATAAAGGGATTTAAAATGCCATGTCAGTAAAAAGTAGGTGCAGAGAGTAAAAAGCTAATAATATTTGACGCCAGCGACAGATCAGAACATCTATGGGAGCCGCTAATATTTACAGCGACAATGAAAATACCGCAAAGATCAGTAGTGACAGACGCCGGCGGCAACTTTATAACGTCGCTGCAACTAAATTTCACTGTCTTGTTTGTTAATTTATGGTCTCTGACGCTGACGCCGCGTTAGAGAAACGAACATGGCTATATTAGAAGCATAATGTTGAACAAACTTAGTTTGATCCATCTAAACCTTGTATAGTTTGATCCATCTAAACCTTATATAGTTTGATCCATCTAAACCTTGAAAACCATAAAATGCAATTTTAATTCTTAACTTTTTTTCCTTACAGAATTCAAAAGTTCAACATAATATCACACAGGTATTAACAGAAGGCACATATGATGAAAACAACCAAATAAACCAGTCTTCACAAGAAAATGCGCAGCTAATTCGATTTCATCTTCTTGTACTGTTGTTGTTTAGGACATGGTGAAGCCTGAATGTTTCACCTTGATTTCCATTGAGTGACCGCCTTTCCAAACAGCACACAGTTAGCTGTCTCAGCAGTATCTCAAGATGGGAATGCAAGTGACGGCTTCTCTGCATATCTTTCTTGTTTGGATTTGTTGACAGAATCGCTGCATTTACTGCATCAGCTACCAGTTCCCTCTGCGAGTCTTTTAGGAAGTACCCAAGAGATGATTCCTCGGGCTTACGATAAACAAGCAAAGCAAAGCAGTCCTGAATAAATCAACATAGAAACTCTAAGCATTTGAACAAAATCTTGCTTGATAGAGAAGGGAATAAAGTTAAAGGAGTCATTAGTACCTCGACTATATCTTGAAACCCGGTTAAACCAACAAATTTAGCTAACTCGAGCCTGCCGTACTTCACACCTTCTTCAAGTTTTCCCACCTGCTTATTTCATTTTTTTCCCAGAACCATAGTTAGAGAAATACTCTTAACCACCATAGATCTGAAAGTGGATGAAAAATAATAATCCAGGAACAAACTCAATGTGTTATAAAGAGTTAAAACTCGGTGAAGAGTTCCGAACATCTTTTATCGAAGTTTATTTCCAAACATGCATCTCATTAGGTTTATATTCAACACTAAAGATATCATCACAGTGCAAGCAGCTACTTTTCCTACGGTAAGACCAGCTCCATCACAGAACAAAAATTTCATACTTATACTAGAGAAAGAGAAAACTCTCTCTGACAAGTATTATCAACTTGAAGCATAGATGGATAAGGAATAAAGAGCGTACCCGTACTAATTCAATAAACTTTTGACAGTGGAGGAGGAAGCACACTACGGACTTCTCGTCCTGCATAAAGTACAATTGGCTTTTGTGAAGTGGATTTTAACAGAAGGACGCAAATGATATGACCAGAAATATAAGTCCACCTGTACAATCTGGGGATACCAATCTCGTAATCTTGCCAGAGCAGCATTAATCTCACCATCCCTGACAAGCTATACGAGATAAAGTACGGATCAGTCAGAAACTAAACAATTGACCAATTGAAGCAGTAATTTCTGAATGGGAACAAAAAAGTGCCAGATACCTTGATTAGTAAATTTACCAGGTCGTTTTTTCTACCTGTAACCAGAAAATTTTATGCGCTATAGAACTAGTTCAATACCTGTCTAATAGTCTTTCTCTGATGCAAAGCATATGATGAATCATCCTCATCTATAGCATTCTCTTGAGCTATATGGATTGGAGGGACTGTAGTTTCAGTAGCAACGTTGAAAGCATTGAGTGTCTCCTCATACCCATAGTGAAGCAGGTAGGTCTTTACAAGCCTAATGATAAAGAGACAAAATTTATACAAAGCAGAAACCTTGTCACCGATTCACGGTCCAGAAGGACAAAACAAATTGGTCAATGACTGCAACTAAGTTTTAAAAAGTAGTCAGTGTACTTACGCATAACCGATATTTGGAGGTATGGAAATTTTATCGATAGCCATTTGTTGCTTATTCCTCTCTGATGCTTCATATCCCTAATAATACAGAAAAAGGGATCAGCCTCATCAAAACTTGATCTCAAACATACATGTAGTACAGAGAGAGTGAGATAGAGGGGATGTCAAGACTTAAACTTCCATGTTCTATTTCAGTTTTAACAGATACAGATCATATAGATGTATAGTTCGAGGGCCCAAGTGGTTAGGGTTTAATCACACACGAACAGCAGAGGATGCACGTAATATATAAGCGCAAGGTGTATCAGCATGACCTACAACTCAACTTTGCAATACTTCTTTGAAAGGACTTTTCTCTTACTTTAACATCGAAAGCAAACTTTGTTTTCCCAAAATTGACAGAGACCCTGCAAAATTTGGAAACACATGCATCGCATTACGGTGGAACTCAATATGCACATAGACAACAGAGTAGATATATAACAGTATTGGTATTGATCATGAGAAAGAAATTGAGAACATACTCCTCATTTTGGCTATGTACAGCTACAGTGGGGAATAGATGACCCTTTATGTCCTTGGGGATTTTCCCAACAAGAGCTCCGTTTTTACTGGCGTTAAAGAAGTAATCAGGTTCAACAAACAAAGAAAATGCCAACAGAGAAAATCAGAAGACAGGAGGCAAATGGACGCAGTTGTGTCTTACGTGAAAAAGAATTCCTGCGACCCATAGTTTATACCACCGCCAACCGTATCACCTTTCGTATAAGTTGGACCAAAGGCTTCACCTATACCCTTTCCTCGATAGAGATATCCATCATCCCCGTGATAGCCACAGCTGTTCACTTCCCATCTAGGATTAAAAAAAACAATAAATTTAGATAACCACATGAGCTCAAACTCTATGGTAAGACATATCTTAAATTTGTATGATCAAAGCTACAAGCTGAAAACTAAGGAGGTTCTTGCATAACTTGTATCAAAGGAATCCTTTTTCTTAACAAATCAACAATCTAGTTTTCAGTTGAGCCACAAAGCAAAGTCCTTCCAATTTGGATTCTTTCCACAACATAATCTTTAGGACAACCCCAACAACGAGCTCAACTTCTATGGTAAGCCATCACAAAAATGCAACAATGATCAAGCTACAAACTAAACCTATGCAAGTAACCCTTCTCTCATCCTTTCTCGTAAGTAATCAAGAATCTAAGATTTCAATCGAGTCAAGAAGCATATTCAAATAAAGAGTAGCATTTGCTTTAACCTTAACTTGTCAAAAACCAATCCTACAGAACGCAATCATAAATCTCATCAAAGAAACAAGAATCGTACCCGGGTTGTCTGCGCATTTTAAAGCTCTCCTTAGTGAAACCAATCGCGATTTGGCCTTTAACGCCAGCATCCTTAACAAAAATCTCGAAGTAGTAAGTAAGACACTTGAAGGGAGCAGGTTTATTAGCTTGAACAACGCCAACGTCGTGGCCGTGCAGATTCGTGTTGGTGTACTTGACGGAAAGCTTATCGGGAGAAACAATAAGAAACCCGCCTGCGCTGTTAATCGTGTTAAGCTCCGTGGGCGATTCGTCACCTTCACTTTCATCCATCGCGTCCCCTCGCGAGAGACGAACCTTGTCTAAGAAGTGCAAGATCAGATCTTGACCATTTCCTGCGTCGCTGGTTTCGCCGTTTTCGTTGCGGCGACCGTTTTCGGAGGAGTTCGCCGCAGAGATCATTCGTTTGGATTTACAGAGAATGAACCCTAGAAATCGAGGGATGAGTCTACCAACACTGAATTAAGAAGAATTTGTGGAGAGTGCTTTCTTGGGACAGTTCGATCCTGAGCCTCTCTAGGGATTAAATGCTAGGATGATTCCCAACCAAAATTATCAAATGACTTCTAATAGTTATAAATCATATGGTCTGGACATAACCAAGCCCGGTCAATGATCCGTCCACGAGGAGACAGACGGTCCATACTATGTTTTCTTTTTTCAGTTATCTATTTTATATTTTTCTATATTTGTATTTAACTTTTCCTAGTTATATTATGAATTGTTAGTTTTCTATTTATCTAATGACGGTCTATTTATGACGGTCTAAACATTATATATAGAGCCTTTAGATTATAGAATAATATAAGTTTATTCACTGATTCACAACACGTTATGAGCACGAGTTTGCTCTCTCAAATCCCTAAGCTAAAATCGCATACTATAAACCCTAACCCTAATCTCTCTCTCATCCGCGTGAAACCTAAAACCCTAATCTCTCTCAACCGACCTTGATCTCTCTCTCATCCCAACTGTGATTTAAGCCTTCTCAGCCGATGATCACGATCCGTTCCAGCTCGAAGATCCGCACGTTCGCGACTCGAGCTCAATCCCGTTTGCGACCCTATAGAAGCTTCTCCACGTCTCAACTTCAAACCGTTCATCCCAGCTTGCTCACGATCCGACGAACTCAGCAAACCCGTAGCAAAGACGCGATCAGCTCCAGCTCGTTCTGGTTCATCTCAGCTCGCGGCTACTCTCTCTCTCTCTCTCGGTGGTCCATTCAACACGTATTGAGGTTTAGGTAATTAAAATTCTAAACCTAAAAACCCATGAAACGAATTGGTTGTTTTGACAAAGGTTAAACCCTAAAATTTGAAATCTGTAAATTTGAAACCCTAAGATAATAGATCCCAAAAACCTTACTTGAGTAAATCGGAGCTCTCAAGTCCGATAGAGATTGTTTTAAACAATTAAACTAAAAACCCTAAAAAGTTTTGAATCTCAAAAATCCTATGATCAACCTAAATCTTATGATCATATTGTGTCCATTAATCCCCTTGATCTATTGATCATATCCCTAAATCATCAAACCCAAAACCACATATATGCAATCCGCATATCATGTAAAACCGATTTCATAAACCCTAAAAAAAATTTAAAATCGAATCTATTGATTGATTGCTTGCTTGATCATTTAAATCCGAATTTTGAATCACCTAGCTAGAAACAAATTGTTAGGATCTCATCTGAATTTTGTTGCTTGAATTAACTAAAAATTGTTTGAGGTTTCTTGTTTCATAAATTACTTAGAAACTGTGATTTCTAAGGTGTTTTAAAATCCGGTTGCATTAAAAATCATATAGAATCCGATTGTCCATATCTGTAGCCGTGTGGCTTATATTACATTCATCCAGTATGGTCGTGTGACCTGATGGTCGTGTGACCTAATGCATTATAACCTTGATCATATTGTTTGCATCACATATACTTGTTAGAAATTTTTTTTTTCTGATGCGTGTGCCATAGAGTATTGATATAAAGATATAAAATTCTAAAAGTACATATGTTTGTTTTCAGATGTCGAATATCAATAACCTGGATTATGCTGCCCTAAATGTCTCTGGAGACAATTACTTACAATGAACCCTTGATACAAAGATCATTCTAAAATCCAAGGGTCTCGGTGATTGTATTACCGAGAATAACAGTGCTAACGAAACAGAGATACGATCATCAAAAATCAGTACTTAACCATTGAAAATCCTCTAGACCTTTGGAATGCATTGAAACAAAGATACGATCATCAAAAGACGATCCTGTTACCAAAGGCTAGACACGAATGGGAAAACCTCAGGATCCAAGACTTTAAGTCTGTGGATCAATACAGCTCAGCAATGTTTAAGATCGTTTCTAAACTTAAACTGTGTGGTGAGGATATCACAGAAGAGGAAATGCTTGAGAAGACATTTTCCACCTTCCACACAAGCAATGTGTTGCTTCAGCAACAGTACCGTGCAAAAGAATTCAAGACATATGCAAGTCTGATTTCATGCTTATTACTTGCTGAGCAAAACAATGAGTTACTGATGATGAATAGTGAGCTGAGACCTCCAGGATCCACACAATTACCTGAAGCCCATGCGGCCACTGGGGCTGATAAAGAGGCTAATCACGTTCAATCCCACAGCCGTGGGCGTGGGAGATTTAAGGGACGTGGCCATGGTCGAAATAATTATGGCCGTGGACGAGGTAATCAATCTGGTCGAGACCAGAACCAAGGACGCTCGTTTGGACGAGGTCATGGCCGAGGCCGCGGGTCTTCATTCAAACCGCATCACTCAAACAACTCGACCAAATCTGTATGCCATAGGTGTGGAATGAGCAACCATTGGGCAAAGACTTGTAGGACTCCCAAACATCTAGTTGAACTATACACAGAAAGTATGAAAGGGAAGAATCCTGAAGCCCACATGGTGATCCAAGATGATGAGAACGATTCTGATCATGAAAAAGATGATCTTATGGAGTTTGAAACTTCAGATATTCTAAAAGACTGATTTCGACATTTGTATTGTTTTATTTGCTTTGATACTGTGATTTGGTGTTTTTATTTTTATTGTCATTTCTTGGAATTTATTTATGGAATTAATTTTTTTATTATGGATTATCTTATAAGAATTACTTTTATATCTTATATAAAATATATAAAATGAAGTCTCTAAGTATCATCCTACATTTTTATTTTTTTTTAGAAATGAAAGAGGATGTATTCGTGGTGGATAGTGGGTCGAGCCACACGATCTTAAGAATCAAAAGATACTTCATAAATCTAACCCTGAAAACGCCAACATTTCCACCATTGCGGGTGTAGCTAGTCTGATAGAGGGCCACGGCCAGGCTAACGTTTTGTTGCCTATGGGAACACATCTCGAAATTTCTGATGTTTTGTATTCTCCCAGCTCTAAAAGAAGTTTATTAAGCTTAAAAGACATTCGAATGAATGGATATCATATTGAGACTAAGGGCGAAGGAAATAAAGAATTTCTTCAGATTATTTAAATTGCCCATGGTCAAAAGAAGGTCTTACAATCAATATCCGCAATATCTACTGGTCTTTATCATGCTAAAGTCAGTATGATTGAGGACAATGTCACATTTAACAAAACAGCCATCGAAAATTTCACTTTATGGCATGACCGGCTGGGTCATCCCGGGTCAACTATGATGCGTAAATTGATTGATAATACCAGCGGCCATTCACTAAAAGAAAAACGAGTTATCCCTAAACACTTAATGTGTACTGCTTGTTCACAAGGGAAACTCATAGTAAAGCTATCACCTATTAAGGTGACAAAGGAAACTATTAATTTTCCGGAAAGAATACAATGAGACATTTGTGGACCAATACACCCACATTGTGGGACATTCAGATATTTTATGGTCCTTATTGATGCATCGACCAGATGGCTGCATGTCTGTCTCCTATCGACCCGCAACTTGGCATTTCCAAGATTGCTAGCTCAGATAATAAGATAACGAGCTCATTTTCCAGATTTTCCTTTGAAGACTATACGTCTTGATAATGCTAGTGAATTCACTTCTCAGGCGTTTAATGATTATTGTATGTCCATGGGCGTAACAGTGGAACACTCCGTGGAACATGTACATACACAATGGATATTGGTCCGGACGTACCAAGCAGTGATCCTCGGGACGTCGGGGTTCATGGTACTGATGGTCTGGACAATAATGAGATCTCGATAAATTATGCCCTGTCTGGAAAACAATGGAATAGAAAAGATGTCGACATCACATATATATTTGCTTATGAGGTAGCACTCGAACTAATGGATAATGAGGATCAAGAACCCACGTCTACATATGAATGCATGCAAAGAAAAGAGTGGCTTAAGTGGAAAGAAGCCATAAACGTGGAGTTAAACTCTTTAAAGAAGAGAGGTGTTTTCGGTCCAATAATCCGAACACCAAATGATACAAAACCAGTGGGATACAAATGGGTCTTTGTGAGGAAGAGAAATGAGAATGGTGAAGTCATGAGGTATAAAGCCCGACTTGTTGCACAAGGATTCTCACAGAGACCAGGAATCGATTATGAGGAAACATATTCCCCTTTGGTGGATGCAACCACTTTTAGATTCCTGATAAGTCTGGCCATAAGAGAAAATCTAGATATGAGATTGATGGATGTCGTTACAGCATATCTATATGGACCACTGGATAATAAAATCTATATGAAAATCCCAGAGAGTATTGAATTGAAAAATAAAGAGAGCTCTCGTGAACAACACTGCATAAAGTTGAATAAATCACTTTATGGACTGAAACAATCTGGCCGGATGTGGTACAACAGACTAAGTGAGTACCTCATAAAAGAAGGATACATAAATGATCTGATCAGTCCATGTATTTTCATAAAGAAATTAGAAAATAAGGGCTTTGTGATTATAGCAGTGTATGTTGATGATTTAAATATCATTGGAACCTCTGGAGAGATTTCAGAAACAGTCGAATATCTTAAGAAAGAATTCGAAATGAATGATCTTGGAAAGACAAGATTATGTTTGGGATTAAAGCTTAAGTATATAAATGATGGAATCCTTGTGCATCAAATGACATATACAGAAAAAGTATTCAAGAGATTTAATATGTCCGAGTCTCACCCTTTGTCCAGCCCTATGGTCGTGAGGTCTCTAAACCTGGACACGGATCCATTTCGTCCCAAGGAGGACGGTGAGGATGTCCTTGGTCCCGAAGTGCCATATTTCAGTGCCATATGAGCATTGATGAATTTATCAACTCACACACGGCCTGATATATGCTTTGCCGTGAACCTACTTTCTAGGTTTAGCTCCTGACCGACCAAGAGGCACTGGGACGGGATAAAACATGTTCATCGTTACCTACAATGAACGAAAGAAGTGGGTCTGTTTTATACCAACAAAAACAAAGATGGTTTAGTTGGATTTGCTGATGCTGGATACCTTTCGGATCCGCACAATTCTAGATCTCAGACAGGCTATGTGTTTACACGTGGTGGAACGGCGATATCATGGCGTTCAATGAAGCAGACACTCGTGGCCACATCCTCAAATCATTCGGAAATATTGGCCATACATGAGGCCAGCCGCGAGTGTGTCTGGTTGAGGTCTACATATACGATTAGATTGTGGGATGCCCGAAGACAAGGGTCCAACCGTGATGTATGAGGATAATGCAGCATGTATTGCTCAGCTCAAAGATGGATACATCAAAGGGGACAGGACGAAACACATCCTGCCCAAATTCTTTTCTACATACGAGATGCAGAAGGCCGGTGTAGTCCAAGTGATACAGGTCCGATCCAGTGACAATTCAGCCGACCTGTTCACTAAGGCCTTACCAACCGCGATGTTAAAGAAGCTCATACATCAGCTTGGGATGCGTCGACTGAAAGACCTTCATTGATGCATTCATCAGGGGGAGTAGTGTGTGTTGTACTCTTTTTCCTTCACAATGGTTTTGTCCCCTTGGGTTTTCCTGGTAAGGTTTTAATGAGGCAACATTAAACATACTACGAACCCTGAATGGTTATGGCGTCCAAGGGGGAGTGTTATAAATCATATGGTGGACGGTCCATAACCAGGCCCGGTCCATGACCGGCCCATGAGGAGAGAGAGACGGCGCATACTATGTTTTCCTTTTTACTTATGTACTTTGTACTTTTCCATATATGTATTTACCTTTTCCTAGTTAGACTAGGGATTGTTAGTTTTCTATTTATATTATGACGGTCTAAACCTTGTATATATGGAGCCTTTAGGCTATGGAATAATATAAGTTTACTTACTGATTCACAACACCAATAATAATTTTTTTAATTTTTTTAATGGACGTGATTGATTATACATCCCAATCTATACTAAATAATATAATAATAGATTTTGATTCACGCTTAGAAAATGGCTGGTCTTTTAGATTATAAACAAAATTGAATATAAATTAGTTCTTTCAGTTTGCTATATATTATTATGTTATTAAGTCGTATTATATCGAATAAGAAAATTTATATAAATTTATACAATTTATGATTGAATTAATTTGAGATTTTATAGATACCCTCTTCTTATGTAATTCTCTCTTAAGCATAGGTTGCATGGAAACTCGGATGAAAGTCTCTTTCACGTTTCAGAGATGTTTCAGAATCGAAATCTTTTGGAAACTCCTTTGAAACTCGTTTCTTTAAACTCACATTTTGGAAACTCAATGGAAACTTACATTTCCACTTTAGCAACTTGTGTTTTTATTTTGGAAACGTGAAAAAAAAATTTAAAACAAATTTTGTAGTTTGTATCTTTATTTAAAGTTAAGTTACTTAATATTTAAGTATTGGATATCTGCTATTTTAAAATTTTAATATGATCTCGATGTTCAAGTATTATTTATTTCATTTTCATATTTTTAACATAAAATTGTTATTTGTTGATTTATATTCTAAACATAAGAAAACAGTTGTACTCACATGTTAATCATTCATATATATATATATATGTATGTATATATGTATATATTTATAAATGTTTCCATTCCTAAAAAATTTAAAAATCATGTTTCCACGTTTCGAAATGTTTTGTTTCCATGTATCTGTTTCCGATCTCATTCAACCTAGAGCACGATCATTTTTCACGGCTACAAAAGAATGCTCATAAACCAACACAAACAAAGGTTTTGGTCTAGGATCGGGGCAAAGTACTTTTTGGATTTTTTGGACACGCGGGCCTCTGTTCGAGTGCGGATATATAAAGTACCCAAAATGTTTTGTGTATATTATTATATTTGGGTATTGTATATATGTTTTCAGTATTACAGATATTTTTAAGTTTCGGGTTAACATTTTAGGTTATACTTTCGGGTTTCAGGTAAAATTTTAAAATTTTAAAAATATATTTCGGGTACTCAGATAAAACTTTGGATATTTTTGGTTCATTTAATATGATTTCGAGTAAAATATTGGGTTTTTTGAGTATTTGAATATTTTAGGGTATTTGTTTGATTTTCAGGTATTTTTGTATTTTGGCTTCTTCGGCTTAGTTTGAGTATTTTTTTTTGTCTAGATACTTGAATTATGTACCCAAATTACATGTATTTTACAGGTACTTGAATAATGGACTCAAACTGACTTGGATTCAAAAAGAACCGACTTGAACTCAAACCAACTTTTCTTCAAACACCTAGTTGGGTTCAAATGTCTAGGACCCTTGGAGATCGGACTCGAAAGAAACCGATTTGTGCCCCACCCAAAGACCTGAATACCCAAACCTACTTCTCTCATTATATATTATGTGCATTATATAAAAGTTACATTTGTTAAGTTAATGAGACATATGATTTACTTGGAATATTTTTGGCCATTTAATATTATAGATTTGTTGAATTTTTTCTCTCATGTATCCTTTTGGCTGTTTTTTGTTAAAAAAATTTTGAATTCAAGAAATGTTATATGTGACTCTATTAAAATAGTTAATAATACATGCTGAAGAAGAAAATTTAATATTGTGTTATTTTTACCAAAAAAATTATAAATATAAATCTGTGCAAATTATTTTATGCTTTAAACACAAGGTTAGTTAACTTATTAGATAAAATATTTTTCATAAAAATTGGCACTAGTGATATAAATTTGTTCACTAAATTGATTGATTGATCAAACCTTGTTAAATAGCATAAAAGTAAAGATCTTGTCAATATAATAATTACTATATGAAATATTATTTATTTCTTGATCTAATAATATGTTTATGTTAATATATATATATATTTATATAATTTGAAATAATTTTATTATTATATTTTGTTACCATTATATATATGAGAGTTTTAACTTTAAAACTTGATTATAAAAGATCCATAAATTTTGGAGGACAATCCAAAGAAAGGTATAATCACCTGAGTGTGATTACCTAAAGCTCATTATGTATATTGCATTTAAAGATTACAAGACCTGAAGTCTGTAAATAAAATTTACTATGTTGAATGTTGAGTTTGAAAGTAGAATTTCTAGAAGAAAATTCTGATGATGCATATATATTGGAAAATATATTTTTTCATACAAGTAATGTTGTCCAGTAGACATACGATTGAGAAAAGAGATTAAAGAAGTTTATAATTATATATTCTGTCTTTGAGACTGAGAAAACAATGAGCTATTGATGTAAGATGATGAATCACGTCTAGTTGATTATGATCAATTCTCCTGAAGAGAATTTGACATTTTATGCTGAGAAAGAAAATCCACATAAATGGTACCAGTCAAGAGTGGTTGTAGACGTGAATGTGGATATAAATAAGGTCAAGAGCCAAAGAGTTTCTTTTTAGAACTCAAACTCTCACTTGAAGTTGAGAAAATAAAGACGGTAATAAAAGGAGATATGATTTAATCATCTAAAGATGAAAGGAAATTCTTGTGAGTACAATACAAGTAGTATAAAGCTTGTAGAAAGTTCAAGAAGAGGATATATATGAAAGCTCCAGAAGAGTACATAATATTATTGCACATAAGTATGCAATTTAAAACCTTGTTGGATTATATTCTTATAATCTCAAAAGTAAGAAGGATCTAAGAAAGTTTACATGGCCTATGTAAGGCCTTTTGTTGATTCTAATATGAGATTCAGTCGAGATTGATAAACATGTAGTATTACCATCTCGAGGGGAAGAGTTAAAGAATCTTACATTTATATTAAGTGAAACATCGAGAATATTATGTTTACACTAAACTGAGATTGATGAATCCTTCTTAAAGTATACCCATAGAAATTATGAGACAAGTTATGCTGAGACATAAGCGAAGAAAATGTTTAGTTCATTTCAAAGCATAAGTATTTCTCAATGCAGTAAAAGTATTGTAGAGAAAGTACCAACATCCTCTTATAGATTGTATTACACAAAGATTAGTGTAATGGAGATAAATATATAGTAAACCAGAAGTTTACAAAATATTTGGCATGAACCAACCATTTTGGTTCAGTAATGATGTGAAAGGATACTTAAAGATTTATGTAATTATTCATTGAAGAACCAGGAGATTCTTTTGAATGATTTTACATATGTTGCTTGGCCATACAATAAAATGGTAATACGGTTTTCACCAGCCAAAGGAAAATATTGGCATGAATAAAAGAGTTGTTGGTGGACTGATCACCCACCATGCATCTTTATAATATTGGTGAATTCAAGTCTTAAAGTCTTTGACGACTATAACAAATTCACTGAGATAAGTGTTAAACATTTTGAGCAACACTTGTTCGCATCAAGCCAACAAGTAATCACTAGTTCTCCCCAGCATTGGTATTGGGTCATAAACCAACCATTTTCGTCTAAGAATTCTGGATGATTAATATGCATTCCAGTTGCTCCACACATAGCTTAATTAAGCCGTGTTTTCAAGTGAGGTTGGGAATATATATTGGATATGAATCTCCATTGATACTTAAGAATCTAGAGCCATTCCCGAAGGATATAAGTAAGGCTCTATATGAATACTAAAAGTGAATTAGTATTTCCAACATAAGGGGAGAAAATAAACAACTAGAAAAGAAAATAAGTTGATATGAATTATCATTGATCCTCGGACTAAAGATAATGTTGAATAGAAGTCCAAAACATAATTCAATTATAGAGCTTAGTAAAGCAGTTGTTAGATACATTTATTGACCCATATAAATAGATTGATTAAGTCACAATACCAGCTGTAAATGCTCCAATAAGAATTGATGTTCTAGAAGAACAATATCAAACTGCTAGTCACGCCTGCAGCGTGGTATACAAATCCGTTCCAAAGATAAGAATTCTCATAAATGGAAAGGAGCATAAATTCTAATGGTCAAGAGGAAATAAATTTTTTGAATGATCTCCATAAGAGACACTAAACATGTCTGAAAGAAATTCAGGTACCTCAGACAATGAAGAGATCTCAATAAGTGATGTCATGTATGATACTAAATGGAACCGATAAGCACATCGACGTCGACGATATTAATACATGCAAAGTAGCAGTTGATATGATAACACTACAAGAAAACATGGCTTTAACAACTACACAATTGGTAGTAAATTGGTCGTAAAAAGGGATTTACGACCAAGTTACTACCAATTGTGTTTGGTCGTTATACGCTGGTCGTAATCACTAATTGGTCGTAACTTGGTCGTAAATGTACGACTAACATAATTGGTCGTAAACTAGTTGTACATTTACGACTCCCAGATATGGTCGTAAATTAGATGTACATTTACGACTAGCAAAGCTGGTCGTAAATTAGATGTAAAAAATATAGTCGTAAATTAGTAGTTAATTATGTAGTCGTAAATTAGATGTAATATAGTCATAAATTTACGACTAATTTACATCCAATGCAGAAGTAAATCAGTCGTAAATTAACGACTATTTTGCATCTAATTGAGATGTACATTAGTCGTTAATTTATGACAATTTACTGAATTTATTTACAAAATTTTTTATTTTTAAAAAATAAAATAAAAAATTAATAATTTAAAATTTTATATATTTTTATGAAATTGATAAAATTCCATAATAACATAATATATGACATTCATAAAATTAAAATATTCAAATACAAAATATTTAAAACCGAAAAAAACTAAGAATTTAGGTTTATTTCATCTAAAAGTTCAGAACTCCTCTGTTCCGCACGCCGATGCAAATCCGCTTGCTCTTCGGGAGTAGGGTCGGAGACGGCAAAATTCGAACGTAGGGTCTGCCACGCTGACGTAACCGACGGGTTGACGTTGGGGGTTGAGGCTATCATCATATCGAAAACGCTTGATATAGCCTTCCATTTGTCGTTGTTCTCGGCTATGGCTCGGTTCGCATTTTCCAAATCCCTCCGGAGCGAGGACTCTTCTTCCCTTCTAGCAGCGTATTCAACTCTCGCCCTGGGGACATCGTTCACACTCCCGATTCCTGGTATACGTCCCCTTTTCTTCGGAGCAACCTTCAATTTATAAATAGATATTAATTAGTACATATGTAAAAATATATGTAAACATAAATTAAAAAGATCGAATATTTTACCTGCTCAAAAATTCTGTCTTGTTCGATGGCAGAAAGCTGAACCGGTGCACCGTCCGGATTTTCTTGCGTCAGCTGAGTCTGGACTTCTTGAATCCGAGCCTCTACATCGTTGCAGAGCTTCTCTGCTCGAGGATGAGAGAAAGTGCCATCGGCATGCTGGTGGGTCAACTTGTAAAGCCGGGCCAGAGTCGGTGGTGCTCCTTCTTCGGCAGCCTATATTAAAAAATAAATTTCAAATGAATAAAACTATAGCATTTAATAAAATTTAATTATTATATATGTAATAAAAATTAAGAAATGTGTAAAACTTACAATTTGCAGTGCCCTTTTGGCGTGTGGAGTCTGTCCCGAAGTATGAGGTATTGGCAGGTTACCATCAGCATCTCGGGTCATCCGGGCCGCAGAGCAAGTGAGAGACCTTTGGACTGAGTCAGGCAAAATCCAATAGGCCTTCAAACCTGTCCAAACCTCATCGCTGAGGTAGGTCTCTTTTGCGTCATCCCCCAAATACTTCCACTTCTCCTTCCAGTCGCCAACAATGTTCTTAAGGCGAGCCATCGCCTTTTTGTTGAACGCTGCCTTCACCGTCTCATTGACCCCAATAGACCAATTCCATTTTTGCTACAAAAAAATAATGAAAAAATATTAATTACTTAACCAAATTATTTTTATTTAAATTAAAAAAAAAATTATAACTAACCGCGAAGCACTTGAACCAAGTTATGCGAACGTGGTCCGGTGTAAGAGTCCAGTTTGGATGCGCTTCCCGGAAGTTTGATCTGATGACATTCCCAACGCTCTGGCCCACCGCATTGTTCGCTTTAAACCTACAAAATTTGAAAGAATATATATATAGAATTAATTGTTATATATAAATTTAAAATTATATTTAATTAATTTAAAATTAATTACCAGTTTGTGTTGGGTCGTAGATCTGGATCAAGGATGGGTAAACCTTCTCGTCCCGGCATCTGGAGAATATCTTCCACGGAATATCTTGCATACGGTGCATTTGGTGGCACCAACAAATCTGGATGAAGACCTGGAGCTGCAGGAGCCTGGTGTGGAGGCTGGTATGCAGCAGGCTGTGGGACCTGGTGTGGAGGCTGGTATGGAGGAGGCTGTGAAGCAGACTGTGAAGCAGACTGTGAAGCAGGCTGTGAAGCAGGCTGTGGAGCAGGCTGTGAAGCAGGCTGTGGATGATACTGATCATGAGGCTGCTGATGCGGCGGCTGCTGATCATGCGTCTGCGGATCATGTGGCTGCTGATCATGCCGAGGCTCCTCATAAGTAAAGTATGCAGCATCATCATACTGCGGAATGTATGGAGCTACATGATCGACAGCTTGCGGAACGCTAGGAATTTGGCTATCGGGGACATTGTCTGGGGTGCGGGAGGTAGAAGGTGCAGATGGATCCGTCTGACCGAGAAATGTACTCCCGTAAGAGGTCCCTCTGCCACGGTTTCTAAGTCTGCTTCTACCGCCAGCCATAACTACAATAGCGTAAATCTGGAAAAAAAAATTAAAAAAACAAAAATGGTTATAAAAAATTCAAATAATTATTATTATTATAAAAAATTCAAATAATTATTATTATTATAAAAAATGTAATCTCACCTAAACTAATTCCAACCTAATCTAATCACCTAAACTAATTCCAAACCTAATCTAATCACCTAACTAACCACCTAAAACTAAAACAAAAAAAAAATTACCTTGAGAGAGAAGGCAAATGGTTGTAATGGAGAGGGGAGAGAGATGGGAGTGAGCAACCAAATGGCTACGATTTGCTTGCTTTATATAGAATTTTGCTTTGGTCTCTCATTGGTCGTAAATGTACGACCAATTAGGGACTATTGGTCGTACATTGGTCGTACATTTACGACCAATGAGAGACTAATGTTGCATTGGTCGTAAAAGGGTAGTTAATTAACGACCAATGTGAGACTAAGGAAGCATTGGTCGTAAATTGGTTGTTAATTTACGACCAATGAAGGACTAAACATTAACTTGGTCGTAAATGGGTTGTTAATTTACGACCAATGAAGGACTATTCGTCCTACATTGGTCGTAAATTAACAACCCATTTACGACCAAATTTATATTTACAACCAATTTGTGACTAAAATTGTATTTCGAAAAATGAGAAGAGGTTTATCAAAAGTCATGATAAACCTCTATGAACAACGGTCCACTTAATGAACAACGGTCCACTTGATGAACAACGGTCCACTTAATGAACAACGGTCCACTTAATGAACAACGGTCCACTTAATGAACAACGGTCCACTTTAAATTTTACGAAAAAAAAGAGAAGAAAGATACTGGAATCACAAGTGGAAATAGAAAAGACGAAATCTACGAAGTCTTTTTCCACTTCTGATTCCAGATCTTTCTTTTCTTTATTTTAATAAGATTTCTAAATATTTTTCTATGATTTGAGAAAATAATTAGTGGGTATATATAGGAAATTAAGAGATAAATTAGTCGTACATTGGTGGTAAATGTACCACCAATTTACGACCAATGACATGCTTGGTCGTACATTGGTCGTACATTTACCACCAATTTACGACCAGCCATGATTGGTCGTACATTGGTCGTAAATGTACCACCAATTTACGACCAAGCATGTCATTGGTCGTAAATTGGTGGTACATTTACAACCAATGAGCTTCCTTTTCCCCTATACCCTAAACCCTAAACCCCAAATCCTAAACCCTTAACCCCAAACCCCAAACCCCAAACCTCTTAAGTTTTATACACTTTCGTACATTTAAACCCCAAACCCAAAACCCCAAACCCCATACCCCAAACCCCAAACCCCAAACCCCAAATCCAAATCCAAACATCTTTTAAACACTTTCATACTCCAAAATACAATTTAATAAAACACAATGAAACTTTATCACTCGTCATCATCAGAAACATCATCCACTTCATCATTTTCTTCAAATTCATCTTCGTTGGCTTCGTCCGTTGCATCATCTGGAAGTTCTTCATATCCCGGATTATGTGGATCAATAAGTAAGATAGCATCTGTAGGTTGTTCGGGTACTTCTACTTCATTCACGGCATCTTCTTGTAAAGGCGGTTGTTCATCACTACTCAATACTCGGCCCCGAGGTGTAACTTTTATTGCGGCTAACCAAGATATTCCTGATTGTCTGATCCTCGGGTATGGAACAAAACAAACTTGGTCCGCTTGAGAAGCCAAAATGTATGGTTCAAATTTGTTGTACCTCCGTGTAGCATTTATATCAACAACACCAAACTTGCTATACCGAACACCTCTATTGACAGTTGGGTCAAACCAGTCACATTTGAAGAGAACGCATTTCAGCTTTACTACGCCGGGAAACTCCACTTCGATGATCTCTTGTAAGATTCCATAGAAATCTGTTTCACCTTTTACACATACTCCATAATTCATTGTTGCTCGCCGACTTCCATATTCGTAAGTGTGAAATGTGTATCCTCGTGTGAAATACATAGATGCTGTCGTGACCTTACCGACCGGACCTTGTATCAATTCGTGAAACCACTGAGGATAAAATTGATCATCATACTCAACCTGGAACATCAACATATATATATAAATATATAACTTCACTGAATATATTTGTTAATTATATAAATTGTGATATGTATACCTGCGTTTTTAACCATTTCACAAAGTGTTGGTCTTTCCTTTTGTTGAGATCATTGGTTGATATTCCTGGAATAGCTTCTTCGACTTGGGCAACAAAATCGCTGTTTTAAAACAAAATGATCATTAAAGTACGTATATATGTGTGTGGTAAAATTTAATAGCAAAATAATTAATTTAATTACCTTTCAAATAATTCAATCTCCTCGCAGTTAAGGAGTATATATGTGTGGGCGCTATGAGCGTCTTCTGAACTCGACCACCAAACTTCTTTCAGTTTTCCACCTAGACGTCCAATCTGACAGAATATGTCTGGAACATCTTCACCAAAATATGTCGGCATAACACCACCATCATCATATCTGCTCGTAGTCCTTTTCCGTGTCCGGACTTGTGACCCAAAGTAGTAGGACGTAAAGTGAGATGTTTCCTCATTCAAACTCCCAGCAACTATTGAACCTTCCACCCTTGCCAGATTTTTTGCTTTCCCTTTCAAATATTTCATAGCTCGCTCGTAAGGATACATCCATCCATTATGAACAGGTCCACGAAGCAGTGCCTCATACGGAAGGTGGATAACCAGATGTTCCATGACGTCAAAAAAGGAAGGAGGAAAAATTTTCTCCAAATTGCACATCAAGATCCGGATATTCTCATCAAGTTGTCTGATGACATCTACAGTTAAGGTGCGTGCACTAAGATCTCTGAAAAAAGCTCCGATGCCTACAAATAATTTACACTTATAAGTTTTTTTCCAACAAGATAGAATTAATAATTAATTAACTTTAATTATTTGTTACCTGCAAGTGCTTCGTGAACATTTTTTGGAAGCAACTCCGCAAATGCAAATGGTAGAAGTCGTTGCATAAAAACATGACAGTCATGACTCTTCATCCCTGAAAACTTTTGTCCCTGATGATCAACACATCTTGATAGATTTGAAACATATCCATCAGAAAACTTCACGTCTGATGCCACCCACTTGAACAACGCCGCTTTTGCTTCTGCTGACAATCTGAAAATGGGAACTGGAATTCTCCCATCGTTTCTAATATGCAGCTCAATCCGAGAACATAATCCCGGCAAATCCAACCTTGAGTTCTTGTTATCTTTTGTCTTGCCGGGGACGTTCAACAATGTATTGATGATGTTGTCAAAGAAGTTCTTCTCTATATGCATCACGTCAAGATTGTGGCGCAGAAGTAAATCTTTCCAATATGGAAGTTCCCAAAATATACTCTTCTTGTGCCAATTATGCTGAGTCCCGTAACCATCAGGCATATTTGGAGGAGTATGCCAATTACCACCTTTGCTGACTGTGCTTAGTCCACCATAGTAATCAATATCCTTCTCGATTTCCTCTCCAGATAAATATGGTGGAGCGGTGTCCCGTACAACCCTTTTTGACCGAAACAATTTCTTGTTCCTTCGGTACGGATGGTTAATGGGAAGAAATCTCCGATGACAATCAAACCAGGACGTCTTCCTACCATTCTTCAACTGAAATGCGTCTGTGCTTCCCATACAATATGGACAAGATAGCCTTCCATGCGTCGTCCAACCCGACAACATCCCATATGCAGGAAAGTCACTAATAGTCCACAATAGAACTGCTCGCATTGTAAAGTTTGTTTTCGTTGAACAATCATATGTCTGCACGCCTGTTGACCACAATTCCTTCAATTCTTCTATCAAAGGTTGCAGAAAAACATCAAGGGACCTCTTAGGATGTTTTGGTCCAGGTATCAATATACTCATGAACAGCAATTCTTTTTCCATACACATCTCTGGTGGAAGGTTGTATGGCGTCAAGAAGACTGGCCAAAGCGAGTATTGTCTTCCAGACATTCCAAATGGACTAAAGCCATCTGTGCAGAGCCCAAGATAAACGTTGCGGGGGTTGCTTGCAAAATCAGGGTACACCGAATTCAAGTGTTTCCACGCTTTTGCATCAGAGGGATGATTGATCTCTCCTTCCTTCTGATCATGTTCTGCATGCCATCTCATCGATGCTGCCGTCTTCGCAGATTGATATAATCTCTTCAATCTATCCTTAATAGGTAAGTACCACATCCGCTGGTACGGCACCCTATTCCGCCCACGTCCTTGCGGTTTATATCGTGGCTTCTTGCAAAATTTACACTCTAACAATTCTACGTCTTTTCCCCAGTATATCATACAGTTGTCTATACACACATCAATCATCTCTGAAGGTAAGCCAAGACTATGAACAAGTTTCTGAATCTCATAATAAGATTCAGCACACAAATTCACTTCAGGCAAATACTCTTTAAACAACTCAGCCCATGCGTCCATACAAACTTCAGGTAAGTTATGATCAGTTTTGATATTCATCATCCTAGCTGCCAATGATAATTTAGAAAGACCTTCTCTACAACCTTCATAAATTGGCTCATTAGCTGCTGCTAGCATTTCATAAAATCTTTTTGCATCCAAGTTAGGCCCCTCTACATTTTCGACCTCCTCTATTACTGATGTTGTTTCACGAAATGCATCGGTAACCATATCATGCATTCTATCATGATCTACCATATGATCTTGAATGACACTTTCAGAAGGCAAATGTAGTTCATCTCTGTTACGAACATTTTCAACCTGATTACTACTACTAGCTTCGTTCCTATTATCACCCTCTCCGTGGTTAAACCAAATATAGTAATGTGGAGTAAATCCTCTACTTACTATATGTTTCCAAACGGTTTCACTAGCAGCAAACTTCGTATTGTTGCATTTACGACAGGGACAGAACATTTTACCCGTTTCCTTTGTGAGAGGCGTCTGTCCGGCCTGGTACATGAATATCTCTGCTCCGTTGAGAAATTCGTCAGTTACTCTTCCCCTTGAATCTTTATGCGCATACATCCAACTCCGAACCTCATAAATATTTCCAGACATTTTTTTTACTCTTTTTGCTTTTTTTTTTCTTTTTTTCGTTTTTTTTTTTGGTGCATCTTAACAATGAGGGAGAACATCATATTTATAGAGAAATTTCGATTTTGGTAGGTAGCAATGTTACAACGAATTTACGTTTAATCATATCTTAACTACCAAAGTGCAACTACATTGCTCGTACATTAGTCTTTAATTAGATGTATAAAATATTGGATGTAAATAAGTCGTAAATTTGCAACCAATTTACGACTACATGAAGCATTAGTCGTAAATTAGATGTAAATTTACGACTCTGATATTTAGTCGTATTTGAGTCGTAAATTTACATCTAATTTACGACTAAAGAATATACAAGTCGTAAATTAGATGTAAATTTACGACTCATTTACGACTAGCCTTCTTAGTTGCAAAATTACGACCAACTTACGACTAATTGTTTTCTAGTCGTAAGTTGGTCGTAAATTAGACCCAAAATTACGACCAACTTTTCCTGGTCGTAATTGTTGGTCGCTAAAGCAACGTTTTCTTGTAGTGTAAATAAGAAAGAGAATCATGAAAGAAAGTCTATTGAAAAGTGTACACAAAAGAATTGATTGGCAAAATCAGAAAGAAGCAATATACAAAGATACAAACTCTTATGAAATAGAGAAGTATTTGGACCAGTAGTCCATACCCCAAAAGGTGTAAAACAAGTGAGATGTAAATGAGCCGTTGCACACAAAGAAGGATCCATATGAAATTGATTGTGAAGAGATATAGTCTCATGTGGTAGATGCAACTAATTTCAAGTTCCTTATAGTCTTGTAATAAAAGAAGAACTTGAATTTTGCAATCCACTTGAAAATGTTAATCCCTGAAAGATAGAATCCATGAAGGATTGATGATATCAAAATCATGTTCCCCGGAACTCTACCTCTTTGATCGAATTGAAACAAAATATTTTATGGGATGTATAAAATATTATAAGGTTAACTAATGTATCCATTAGTATTTATCAAGAGATTATGAATCAATATAATCATTGATTTGAATATAATCTAAACTCTTGAAGAGTCATAACAAATTGTTTGTTTGGAAGAAAGATCTTGAAAAGACTACATTGTTATGTATTCCAAACTGGAAATCTAAAATAAGAGATGTATCTCAGAAGATCCTAAAATATTTTAAGATGATCATATATATGATTGTTCCTAAAGTACCATATATAAGAGTGTTATTTGAGAAAATTACTAATCCCTTTCATAACTGAAAGATGTAACTTCATATGACAATAAAGAAAGTCATAACAGTTTCTTTTATAATAAGAACAAGAATAACTCGTATGTATAAAACAAATGATTTGACGAGTGTATGTAAAGATATTTGGCTTGAAGTCCAAATAGACCAAAGAAATTGTTGTCTATGTCAAAAGAGAGTTGTGGACCAGAAGTCTATAGACCTTGAATACTCTACTGGAAAGAGTTTATTATGATATACTCAAATCTTCAAAAGAGATTTATTTGATTGGAATGCATATCCTAAAGATATTGCTTCCAGGGGAAGAAATATGATAGTATATGTGCTTGTACTCTTTTTCCTTATCATGGTTTTTATCCCACTAGGTTTTTCCATGTCAAAGTTTTAACGAGGCAACAAGGAACACACAAATGATAGACATCTGAAGGGAATTTTTTTTAATTCCAAAGATGAAAGTCTATCACTGTCATGTCCCTGATTCTAGATAAGGCCTTCGGACACAGCCATGGTGCGAAGAGACGCACCAGTCAGGTCACAATACCTAAAGACAAGCGTCTCATGGCTGGAATAGATGGTTAAGTGCATCAGTAGGCTGAGACTTAACCAGAATTGGATGGAGACAAGGAAAAAGGAGCTGGACAAGTTCTAAGGCAGCTGGACAATGCAAGGAAGAAGCTCGACCAGCTAGGGCAAGCTCAGTGCAGCTCAGTGTAGCTCACACCAGCTTGGGTCAGCTCCAGTAGCTGGAATTCTAGCTCACTCAGCCGAGGCAGCTAGCAACCAGCTCATCTCAGCTGGGTGGAGTGTTAAAGTCTTGGTCATGTGGCTCGGGTCTTGGGCGGTTACCAGGCCGTGGGTGAAGGGTTCATGTGGCCAAGGAGGATCCGATGGGTCTTGGGGATTGGGCAAAGGGACCAATCACGGGAGCAAGTAGGTTGGGCCTGATATCGATCAGCCCAAGAGGAAAAGAGACAGTTATGGGCGGTTGGTGTGAAAGGATGGGAAGGAACAGGTTGTACATGTTCGGCTAGAAGGTGATGCCTGTTCGCTTAGGCAGTTTTGGCCGACCTTTCTCTATAAATACAGACCCTTGGGGTCGAGATTTGCCAAAATTTCCTTAAGGGAAAACTCTTCCCATTTCGTGAGAGAGAGAAAGAAAGAAAGAGAGAAGAAGATCGGCCAAAGCTTTGGCCGTGTGTGGTGATGATTGATTCCGACCAGGAATTGGTTTGTGGGAAGTGGAGATCGACTGATGATGGGTATCAGAGGCAAGGAGAAGGACATGGAGAAGGGCTTGAGCACTCCAGAGCGCACGCCCAAGGTGAATGGGATGGACCGAACCACCTTGCCATGGCCGCGGTGGAATTCCGTGTGGGCTGTGGTCGGATGGGTGAAGCCAGACCCATCTCTTCTCTTTTCCTTACTGATCTTCCTCTATTCTTCTATATTCTGGATGTGTTTGATGATTCAAACTCAGTGGCACTGGACCAAGGCCTTGGCCGGTCCATGAACATAGTCCTTGGCCTTTGGCCGGACTGATCTTGGTCGGATTGTATATGGTCCGGGTTGATTCATTGGATTCCGACCATGGAATTCTCTTCGTGGGGATTTATCATGAATTTACATGAATTTTAATTAGTTTTTGAGAATTTATCTGAGTATGTCAGTTTTGGGATCTAACCATGGGCGGATCTGATGTGGCTTGGGCAATGGGTTAGATCACATTAGATCAGACTGCCCATGTGTTGATTATGTGTTAGTATTGACTTAGATGATGTTCAAGGTGTGGCCGTGTGCCTTGTTGACTGGTTGGATAGCTTAGAGAACTTAGTTTAAGGGAACCGATCCATGCAATGATAGATGTGCTTGTTAGGGTATCGGATTGTACTTATGCATTTGTATTGTGATGTGTGTTGGTTTCAGGATCAGACCAGGATCATGTTAAGGCCAAAAAACCATGAAGACCTGAGCCGCGGATGGATGTGTGGGATATTGGGTAGTATTGATAGTATGAACTCATGAACTTATGATAGCCTATTATGCAACTGAATCTATGTATTGGATCACAGGTTTTATAATAATAAAGATACGATTTCTTCTTATCTGTTTAGACTTAGAATTCGAAATGGCTGAACCTCACATGATTGAAAATGACTTAGAAAAAAATATTGGACCTTAAAACTGAACAAAAACAACATAATTTTGTTAAGTAAGACCGCGGGTCCATGTTGGGCTTAGAAGCCAAGATTGGGTCTTACAAGTTGGTATCAGAGCGGAGTTGATTCTAGGATTGTTCTGGGTTATGGAAAGTCACCACACATCCGGCTGGGTCTCATGGTAAGGTCTGATAGATTTGCTTAGCCTGAGGGATTGTTTGCGGTTTTTATGTTATGTCTTGTGGACTAACTTGATTTGAATCCTTAGGGTGCCAAAAGCAAGTATAAATCTCGGAAAGGGAAGGAGGCAGCTGGGGCATCCGATCATGTGGGTGCAGATGGAGTGGATCCAACCGCTTTGTTGCCAACAACAGTTGTTACGGCCAACATTGAGACCGGATTACCAGCTGATCAGTTTATCCCTGATGAGGTTCGTGTGGATGGAGCTGGACGCCAGCTGGAACAGGAGCTAGGACCAGCTGATGGAGCTAGAGGACGGCAAAAAAGGGAGCAGGACGATGAGGGTGAGTCCTCACATGCTGGACGCCAAGATGGGTGTGATGGAGCTGCTGTCAATGAGGCAGTTGGGTCAGGTAATCCAGCTACTGAGCCATCCATGAAGGATGTGCTGGAAGCTATGAAGGCTATGGGCAATCAGATGATAGCTTTGACCCAAGTGTTCAAACCATTGGTGAACTCGTCCGTGGGTCAAGCTGGAACCATTCCAACAGCTGTTCCTTTAGCTGGTGGACGTGTGGATCATGTGGCCAAGGTGGTCGAGATTGATCCACCAGCTAGGGCGACCAAGAGGATGGATTATTTGAAGCTGCTGGAACACATATCCAAGCTGGGCTCTAAACACTTTTCTGAAAGTGTTGATCCGTTGGAGGCGGACGAATGGAGGAGCAGGCTGGTCCGCAACTTCAAATCGACCGTTGCTCAGATGACTACAAGAAGGACATTGCAGTTCACTTCTTGGAAGGTGATGCTCATAACTGGTGGTTGGCTCTAGACAAGCATACCAATGGCACAATTTGTTAGGGTATCTTTTGGTATAAGCGATTCGTGCTCAGCCTACGGAATGATAGGAAGAAGAAGACATGTCTTGGCAGTATATTCCCCTACTTTGATTGTTGATAAACCAGGAGATCCTGTTTCTAGGATACTGCCATAGGGATATGGACCAGTATATACCGTCAGTGCCTTAGAAGTACCAGTAGATGTTGATCGTTAGGCAGGAGGTTCTGGTCTGTAATGAAGGCCGCAAGGTCTATAGTGGAGGCCGCAGAGTCTTCATGCTGTATAGTCGATGGTTCCTGCATCATGATGGTGATCACTGCTACCAGGGATGTCATTTAGCTTGTCTAGACGTGGAACCATGGAAGGTGTTTGGGATTTATAGCTGCATCCTACAGTGGGGATTGCCTACGTACCACTCGGAAGGGGATCAAGCCGTTCATAGTTCATGTATTGGAGGCGCGTAGCCTAGATGAAGGCACGTAGCCAGATGAAGGCGCGTAGCCTGATGAAGGCACATAGCCTGATGGAGGGGCATAGCCTAGATGGAGGCACATAACCTTGGGAGCACGTGGCTCTGTAGATGATAAGAGTCATCTATTCTTGAGGGCGCATAACCGGAACATATGGTAGATTTGTCGAGGTGTGCTGCAGTGAGCATGGAGCTTCGATATGCTTTGGGAACATGATGTGTTCCTGCTGATGGGAAGGAGATCGTGACATGAGTCCATAAGTTGAGTTGAAGACGTGCTGTAGCAAGCAAATAACTTAGGTTGGTTGAGAGTAATGGAAGGGATTCGCCGGTTGTTGAGTATGTCGGAGAAGAAGGTCTTCTAGGCATGGATTCTTGCCTTGGCGGCTATGGAGATGATGAGATATGAGGATGAACGTGTTGACCTCCTTTTTAGGGTTTATGAACCCTTTATTTATAGTAGAAGTCGTGCCTCCTCTTTAAGATTTGGAAATATTCATTATATCCTTAGATAATAGAATATTGTCATTTTCTTAAGGGCGGCCATACGTATTGGAATACTTCCTTTTTCTTCTCTTGGATTTAAGGAGATTCGACCATATCAAGATAAATGTGAATGTTTACATTTATCTTGAAGTTTTCCCTTTTTCTCGGAGGCGAGGAATTATCTGACCAGGAATCCAGAAGCAGGGGCAGGAACCTGGAGCAGGGGCAGGAAGCTGGAGCAGGGGCCAGAACCCGGAAGCTGGAAGCTGGAAAAATCTCCTCATGGAATATTTTTCCCCAACAGTTTGCCCCTTATTTTCTGGCTTCATGTTTGAAGGAAGGAAATAACATAACTTTCTTCCTAGGACTTCACGAGTTGCACCATAGTACCAAGTTCCTTGATGAATTTGGGATACGACGTCGGCTCATCTACTAAAGAAAATGTCAAATCCTGAGCCACCAAACTGTCTTGTCGGTAGGGCTTAGATGTACTTGCGCATGATCTGAAATGTTTCATAGCCTGATTGGAGAGGTATGATCTAGAGAATGGACGGTAATCCTTGATCCAATACAGTCACGTGGTCTGGAACAAGTAGTATATTCGTCGGTACACTCTATAGGCATGATGTTGTGGCTTGGACCAATGGAGAGAGACTTTGAGACATGCTTCAATGGGTGCTTGGTCTGAGTGAAGACCAGGCGGGTCTGGTTGTACTCTCGATTCTGATGGCCTGCATATGGGAGTCCCAGTCATGGAGTAGGAGAGAAATTTTCCTAGCAGTTGAGATACATGGTCCAAAGGCTCGTGGTGCCTTCTTTCATGATTAGGATGGCTCGTCCGTAGGCGGAACCACTGTCTTCGGACATTGAGGGAGTAGCCGAGATGCTTGTGCTGCTCCTAGAACTAAACTCGGTCTGGGTTCTGGTAGGACTTCAGTTTGCATTTCTTGAGGACTCTCGGGTTCCAAGAATCGTGTCGAGGAATATATGGGTCGGGATCTATGATTTTTGAGAAGGAGAGTCTTGGCAAGGATAGGAGAACAAAGAGGTTGAATATGACCTAGAGGCCTGAGCTGAGGATCCTCAATGTTGATTCTATTGGCCTTGCTTGCACCTTTTTGACCTTCTAAAAGCAATAGTGGACTTTCATTCACGTCTTCGTGCCGGTCCCCTTATTGCATTTAGCATACTTGATGCTCCTCAAGGTTTCGATGCTGTAGCTTCTTGTATTGTCTTAGGATTGTACCTTGACCTCTGGCAGGAGGACATTCAGCATGTCTGTCTTGGTACCTGAAGATAACCTAGTTGATTCTTGGTATCGGAGTAGATATCTTGGACATGTTGTTGGCAGCGAGCAGTAGTGTCTGCTCCCCGAGGTAGGCCACAATCAGTGCGGGGATGACCTTGCGTCATGCTTTTCCTGGAACCTGGAGGATGCTGGGCATGTCTTTGAAGACGTGATTTTTTGTAATCTGAAGGTTGTATGAAGTCTCATCCGGTAATTTGGAGGCTGGATGGATTTTTCGTCCAGGGACCTGGTGCTCGGATGAACTTTTCGTCTAGGGACCTGGAGGCTGGATGGACCTTTAGTCCAGGAACCCGAAGGATGGATGGACTTTCGTCCAGGGACCCGAAGGCTGTAGGGTGAATCTCTTCTTTAAACCCAGAGGCTTTAGGATGTAACCCTTTTGGACCCGGAGGTCCTAAGGTGTTATATCGAGCTCTGCCCCTGTGAGAAAGCTACTCTTAATCTGGTGCGATGTTGCCCTCTATCTCCGTAGGTAGGCGACAATCAACGTTGGACCCGGAGGTCGTTTTGAGCACGAAGGTTACTTTTGGACCCGGAGGTCGTTTTGAACTCAGAGGTTGCTTTTTGAACCCGGAGGTTGTTGTTAAACCTGCAGGTTGTTTATTGAACCCGGAGGTTCTTATTAAACCTGGAGGTTGTATTTCGAACCCGGAGGTTCTTATTAAATCCGGAGGTTGTTTTTCGAACCCGGAGGTTCTTATTAAACCCGGAGGTTGTTTTTCGAACCCGGAGGTTCTTATTAAACCCAGAGGTTTTTTCTCGAACCCGGAGGTTCTTATTAAACCTGGAGGTTGTTTTTCGAACCCGGAGGTTCTGATTAAACCCGGAGATTTTTTTTCGAACCCAGAGGTTCTTATTAAACCTGGAGGTTGTTTTTTGAATCCGGAGGTTCTTATTAAACCCGAAGGTTGTTTTTCGAACCCGGAGGTTCTTATTAAACCCGGAGGTTATTTTCATCGAGATCGTATTCTGCCCCCGTAGGTAGGCCATTACCGATCTCGGGTTAAGGATTCGCATTCTGCCACACGGAGGTTTTGGCCACTCTCGAGATCTTGTAATGCTGCACTCTGCTTTATGCAGAAAGCCACTCTCAGTCTTTTATTTGGTGCTGGTGTGGGTCTACTGGAACTAGTGGTCCACGTGCCAGACTTGCTACTTTCCACTGGAGAAGTAGGTAATAAGAAGTGCTCCCGGGGTTTTTTGCACCGTCTTCTCCCTGCATCAGTACCCTGAGGTCCGATTACAGTACTCTGCAGTTATATGCCATGCCCCCTGCATTGTGTATAGCCCGTAGCGTTTTAATGCAGGTTTTTGTGCACTAGTACGTGTGGTCCCTACGTATGTTTTTAGCTCGAAGCCTCTACGCAGGGACTGAGGTGTTTATGACAGTGTACTAGAGTGGGCCAGACCCATTCCTGTATGCCATACACCCGGTGTCATTTCAGTGGAGATATAGGGTTGGCCAGGATCGGAGGTCCCTTGGGGCCTAATCCAGCTCGTGTGCCCCTTGCATTGTTTTTGTGGATGTCCCACTTCTATGCAGCTGCGTAGGTTCGCTTCCTGTTCAAACTCTGAGTTTGGATACAGTACTTTGTGATTGTACTTATGCCTCCTGCATTTTGTTTAGCACTTTGTGATATGGACCAGTATATACCGTCAGTACCTTAGAAGTACCAGGAGATGTTGATCATTAGGCAGGAGCTTCTGGTCTGTAATGAAGGCCGCAAGGTCTATAGTGGAGGCCGCAGAGTCTTCATGCTGTATAGTCGATGGTTCCTGCATCAGGATGGTGATTCCAGCTACCAGGGATGTCATTTAGCTTGTCTAGACGTGGAACCATGGAAGGTGTTTGGGATTTATAGCTGCATCCTACAGTGGGGATTGCCTACGTACCACTCGGAAGGGGATCAAGCCGTTCGTAGTTCATGTATTGGAGGCGCATAGCCTAGATGAAGGCACGTAGCCAGATGAAGGCGCGTAGCCTGATGAAGGCACATAGCCTGATGGAGGCGCGTAGCCTATATGGAGGCACATAGCCTTGGGAGCACGTGGCTCTGTAGATGATAAGAGTCATCTATTCTTGAGGGCGCATAACCGGAACATATGGTAGATTTGTCGAGGTGTGCTGCAGTGAGCATGGAGCTTCGATATGCTTTGGGAACATGATGTGTTCCTGCTGATGGGAAGGAGATCGTGACATGAGTCCATAAGTTGAGTTGCAGACGTGCTGTAGCAAGCAAATAACTTAGGTTGGTTGAGAGTAATGGAAGGGATTCGCCGGTAGTTGAGTATGTCGGAGAAGAAGGTCTTCTAAGCATGGATTCTTGCCTTGGCGGCTGTGGAGATGATGAGATATGAGGATGAACGTGTTGACCTTCTTTTTAGGGTTTATGAACCCTTTATTTATAGTAGAAGTCGTGCCTCGTCTTTAAGATTTGGAAATATTCATTATATCCTTAGATAATAGAATATTGTCATTTTCTTAAGGGCGGCCATACGTATTGGAATACTTCCTTTTTCTTCTCTTGGATTTAAGGAGATTCGACCATATCAAGATAAATGTGAATGTTTACATTTATCTTGAAGTTTTTCCTTTTACTCGGAGGCAGGAGGAATTATCTGACCCGGAATCCAGAAGCAGGGGCAGGAACCTGGAGCAGGGGCCAGAACCTGGAAGCCGGAAGCTGGAGAAATCTCCTCATGGATTATTTTTCCCCAACACCCTTGAACGCTTCTCTGACTTTGAGGTTGAGTTCAACCAGAAGTACTTCCTAGCAGAGGCTTGGGATCGATTGGAGGCTAAGTTCTTGGACCTGGTCCAGGGTCGCAGGACGGTTCGAGAGTATGAGGAGGAGTTCAACCGACTCAGGTGCTATGTGGGAAAGGAGTTAGAGGACGAGTCAGTTCAGGTTCGTCGGTTCATAAGAGGCCTCACGGTCGAGCTCCGAACCTACTGCTCGGTTTGTACCTTTCACACCGTGTCCGAGTTGGTTGAGTGGATGGCAATGCTGGAGACCAATCTGGCCGAGGAGGCCTAGTTGAGGACTAGGAGCCACACGGCTTCTACTGGTGCCAGCAGTGACCAGAAGAGGAAGAGGGACCAGGCCGAGGAAGGTAAAACTTCAAGTGGTAGGCCTGAGTGCCCTAAGTGTGGTTGGCACCATTGAGGTGAATGCTGGAGAGCAATGGAATCTTGTCTTCGATGTGGCAAGATGGACCATTCAGCTCGTGACTGTCCTAGACAGGAGCAAGGGGCGAGTGGTGACACCAGGACTTGCCACTACTGTGGAAGGAAAGGGAATCTCCGAAAGGACTGTCCTAAGCTGTCGACCGGGTTGAGCAAGAGCCGCGAAGAGGCTAGCAGGACGGATTAGAATCATGGATAGGCCGCAGCACCACGTGTGTATGAACGGTCATAGGATGCGGACAAGGCTGGACCATTCCAAGCGATCACTGGTAATTAATCTGATCTTGTTCTTTTTAATTCAGTAGTATTGCATGGTACAGAACTTAGAATGGTTAGATACTTAGATTGGGTCATATGTAGAGACCCTAAGGATTGGTGGTGTGGAAACACACGTACTTTTCGATACTGAAGCTACACATAGTTTTGTGAGTTCAGGGATGCTCGGAAAGGGGTTGTTCCAGTTGGGAACAGGGGATTGTCCTGGGGTAGTGAACGCGGCCAGTGGGCAAGTAATGAGTTTACTAGGGGTGATTCAGAACATCCCAATGATCCAAGACAGGGTCATGCTTGTAGATCTTGTGGTAGTCCACCTAAAGAATTACGAGGTGATATTAGGTATGGACTTGCTTGGAAAGTATCGGGCCACTCTAGACTGTTACCGGGGGCACGTGCAGTTTCAGAGTGGGTGTGTGATGAAAGGACTTTTCTAAGAAGGTCCTAATCAAATGATGTAGTATATAAGATTGTCGAACCAGTTCTAAGTGACCACAAATCAAAGGGAATGCAAGTCTATGCTTAATCTAAATGCAATCATTAAAGAGGATGATTATTAAACTAAGATAATAAGTAAAGTGCAACAAAAAGTAAAACTTTCTTTCTTTTTAGGAGAGTGAGACCCATGGGTATAGGGACTTGATTTCAAATGATTAAGATTCAATCCAAGATGCTAACCTTTCAATCAATCTAATTCCTTATGCCTAGACAACAAAACTAAGCAAGCTCTATCCCTAGATGAATGCTCTTTTGCAATGATCACCCAAGTACACCAAATCCCTTCGGCTGTAATGATCAAAGCAAACATGGAGAATGAGTCTAATAGCAATCCTAGCTTCTTTGACAACTAATCCCTTAGGAAAAGCAAGCTAAAAGCATAGATGAGTTAGTTCAGGCATTTCATAGAACACCTTCCGGCCATGAAATGCCTATAGCTCTATGTTTAGAGGCAAACTCAAATATAGCTTTAAGAACACCAAATCAATGCAAGGAGAGGATAGATCTAACACTAAGCACCTTGGATCTACACTTAATCACTCTCAATCACCCTAACCCCTGGATCTTAAATGAATCTACTCACTAATACACATGCTTACTCTTAAACCCATGAGAGATTCAAGCTTAAACATGTAGAGAAAGAAAGGAGATGAAATCAAGCAATCAAGAACACAAGGATGAGATGAGATGAGATTGTGAATCAAAGATGAAGCTTTACTCAAAAGGTTTGTGTTCTTAGATAGAAAATAACATAAGTCCCAAACTAGGGATAATAAGAGTATTTATACTAGGCTTAAGAGCCCTAAAAACATAAAAGCAAAATGACTAAAAAGCCCTTAGAAGAGTAATGGTCTAAGCCAATCAAAAGGCTCCAAAAGGAAGAAGCTCGGATACCCTGGTCAGATGGGAATCAACCAGGCCGGGTATGACCACCCGGGTGTGGAATCTCGACCAGGCCGTCCAAGCCGTGCGGGTCATGCTGCTCGAGTGGTCATGGCCGGGTGTGAGGCTACGCGGGTCGTCTTGCTCGAGTGTGCTGAGGTCGAGTGGAGTGGTACGCGGGCGAGGGAGGTCGGGTGTGATCGACCGCGTCCTGATCCTGGGTGTTCTCCATCGTCGGGCCGTGCGGGTTGTCTTCCTCGGGTGCGTCCGGTCGCGTCTTGTCCTAGGCGTTCGTCGCTACCGGGTGTGCTCGCACGTGGGTGGCGTCCAGTCGGGTGTGGACGTCCGGGTATGCTCGCACGCGGGTGGCGTCCAGTCGGGTGTGGACGTCCGGGTATGTTCGTACGCGGGTGGTGTCAGTCGAGTGTGATCGTCCCGCGTACGTGCTGGTCCGTTCTCTCGAAGCCGTGCGGGTTGTCGTCCTCGGGTGTGATCGGTGGGTTGATGTTCGTACGCGGGTAACTTCAGCCGGGTGTCCAGGCATGCCTCCACTCAAATGATCATAACTCCTCCAATATGGCTTCAAATGGCTTGTAACCACTCCCATTGGAAAGCTAACTCAAAATTCTATGTCTCCACCAAATCTTAGCATAAAAAGACTTCTCTATGGCCATCGTACATGCTCATCTTTCACCCTTCCTCTTTGTAACAAAGTACCCCCAAACACCTTCAATATCTCCAAAGTACACTCCAAGACCTGATAAAGACTCATGAATGCAAAATGAACCTAAATATGCCTAATGCCTAATCTAGAAGGGATAAAATGCACAAAATGGAAAGCTAAACAATGAAAATATGCAAGACATCAACTCCCCCACACTAGTCCTTTACTTGTCCACAAGTAAACTAGCAAGGACTAAGGAGGAGAGGTTTGAAGGAGGGGACTCATAACCAAAAGAATGCTCTTCTTAGCTCTCAACTTGATAACCTTTTATAAACATACCAAGTAGCAAGAGCAAAACATTATCAAACTCTAACTTCTCTAGGCCTATCTTAACTCCTAGGATCTCTTCACTCACTCATCATGAATCAACAAACCACAAGTCCAATTACTCTCTAACAATCACTAAGCGAACTCATATAATTTCTTGCAAATGGTCAAATGGTCTAAGTCACTTGGTTTGTTGAAGGAAGGTTTGATGCAAGTGAAACAAGAGGTTCAAAGGAATCTTTCAATGGGTGGTTCACTCTCAAAACAAGTAGCCTTGACATTGCACATAATCTATCTAAAAAAAGGATCAATTTATGCATACAATGCTCAATCTCCAATGTTCTACCCTTTTCCCAAAATATATACAAGCAAAATTACTTATCTACAATGCCAAACCCAACTCACATCACTCACCCAAATGACTTCCCAAGGACTCAAGACACTTTTATATAGAACTCTTTCTCTTGAAATCTATCTAAGGGATTTTTACATGTTAAACCACTCTCTAACTCTCCTTTTAACTTTGCTAGCCCTCTTTCTTATTCTTTTTTTTTATAATCTTTTCTTTTCTTTTCTCTCTTTTTTTTTCTCTTTTTTTTTTTCTTTTTTTTTTTTTATTTTTCTTTGAGGGCCAAGACTTTCGTTTCAAATGAGAGTTAGAGAGTTTCTATTCTAATCCCAAAGAGACTAAATACTTGAGTTCCAAGAGTCCAATAAATCATCTCACAACCTTTTCACAATTCCCAAATGAACTTAATCAACACTCACACCCCCAAATCCTATGAGCTAGATAATAGAGTGTCTAATCAAGCAAGAATGGAGACTAAGCATTGTCGTTTCCAATACTCTCAAGATTATGCACATGTAAGACTTTCAAGAAGAGGCCTCACTCATCAAAGTAATGAAAGCTTGAAAGAAAGGAAGGGTTCATGGGAGTGGAGTACCACTTGAGTTTGTCTAAAAAGATTGGCATAGAATAGGAGAGACAACTCAAGTGTTTTATCCGCGACTTAGTACACAAGGGACCATGGGCAAGATACTAAGAGTTCACACAAGACATGAGTAAACTTCAAAGGGAGAGCATCATCAATCAAATGAGTTTCAAGAGGAGTTTTCAAGGCTCGAAGCTTACAAGATTTCCTACGGCTGCTCAAGCTACTTACTATGGTTATAAAGGTTATCACTTTAAGAACTTAGCATGAGCATCTTATCAAGGTAACTATCATCATTGTCCCCTTATGCATGATGCAACCGATATGATGATTTCTTCTTTTTTTTTTTATGCAAGTGGATGATCTAGACTCAATTCTAATGCAACTACATGATTCTTTTTGTGTGTTTTCAATTTTTTTTTAAGCAATAACTATCTACAAATGCATGCTTATGACATAAAGAAGAAGATCAGCAACTTGGCACCTCGCCCACACTTAATTCACACAGTCTCTGTGTTTGTTAAATGTAGAGAAGGGTCTAAAAGAAAATAAAAGAAATCTAAATGCAAAGATGAATGGTATATAAAATGATCAGGAAGTGGAGTACCTCATGGAGCGTGTGATGAGGCAGATGCCTCATCCTCAGAGTCGCCTTCCTCATCAGTGGTGTCTAGAGAGGGGGACTTGTTCCCGGACACAGAGGGGAAGATGTAAGGGTTCCTCAAGCTACGGAGGGATTGCTTCTCGGTTTGTGGCGCATTTGGGTCATGAAGGGGCAGAGGAGGGGGTGCAAGGAAAGCATCAAGATCGAAATCCTCAGCCTTGCAGCCTGCTACAGCTCTCCTAGTCAGCACATCAGCCACCTTTCTCATGAACTGAGCTGAAGCTTCAGCTTGTCTCTTCACAGTTTTCCTCAATTCCTTGCACTTCTTGGTGAGCTTGAAGATGGTCCTATCTTGAGCTCTGCTCCACCTTTGTAGTGTGCTAATCTGGTCATGAGCTTGGGGAATGGGACCAATAGGCAGGGCACTAGTGCATTGCTCAAACTTATAGCGAGGAGGACCAAAGAGATGGGCTGTGGTTCTGCTGGAATACCCCTGATCAAACTTAGCTGCCTTCGCTGCTGCTTTCTCGTTCATATTCAATACCATAGGGCCGAGAGTCCCATGACTGCCTAGGAGGTGCTGCTCACTGATATCAAAACTTATAGTCCCTGGTGTCCTCAATAAAGTGAGCTCATAGTTAGGGAGAATCAGCTCAACTGTGGTGGAATCTCTCAAGTACGAGTAAACACACCTCCCACTGTATCTTCCAGAGAAGTAATGAGCTGACTTCAAGTAGGTGAGGTCAATGAAAGAGGGACCGGATGCATCATCGCCCAAGCTAATACCCTGGTGCACAAGCAATGGTGTGATCAAGCCACCTATTCCAATCTGAGCCTCTGGATCCCTGTTTGCCCAAGCATAATCCTTGTAGTACATGAGGCGCCTCACAAAGAATCCAACCATACCAAACTCAGCGTAAAAATCAGTGGGGACTTCATGTAAGTGAGGAAGTGAGGCAAAGTGCTGGACAGCTTGGTGCATGAGGTTCAAGTCTTCTCCATTCACGTTACTTGGCTCTTTCCTCGGGTAGATGGTGTGGACAATCAGCCTATGGAGGTAGCGGACTGATGGATGCCTGATAGAAGCATTCTTGTCACTGCTGGACACTCTATCTTTGCCGGATAAGAAATTGTAAGTGTAGTGTGGAAGGGTCTTTCCTTTAGGAAGCCCTTTCAGCTTAGGCAAAGAAGACTCCTTCAAATCCTTGAGGCCAAGCACCTCTCCAATCTCAGCAAAAGTCATGAAGTAGGTTCTCTCATCAATCTTGAAACTGATTCTTCCCCAACCTTGTTCCTCATGTAGAGAAGAGTGGAATGTGGCTTCCAAGGAAGCCAAGAATTGGCAAGAGACCTCTTTATGTGTTGGGTGAGCCATGGAATAGAAGCTGTCCATGTTCATGAGAGCAAGCAAATCCTTCATGTCTTGATCAATCTCTAACTCTCTCATTAGCCTCACATCAGCAAATCTGGTTGGAGGCCAAGATACTCCTTGCCTCAGCTGCTCCAATAGTTCAACTTCAGTAGACTTCCTCTGTCTATCTCTATGAGGATTGAAACCCCTCTTTTCGGAAGTCTCTTGCTCAGCCACACTACCATTTGAAGAAGATGCTTTTTCAACAACTGCATCTACTTGCTCCAAGGGTGGAGGCGCCAATGTCTTTGGTTTTGGTGCCTTGATCTTGATCTTGATGGGAGGAGTTGGTTTCTCATCATCCTTCTTGGTGTTCTTCTCCAAAACAAGAGGTCCCACACTGTGAGATCTGGGAGCTCTAGCTTTCTTTGAAGGAGTGTGCTTGTGATCACCAACAGCCACTCTTTTTCCATCCCTCTTGGCCTTTTTGTAAGCATCATCAATCACTTTCTCATCACTAGCCAACCTCTTGCCATCCTTCTTGGTTGTCTTGTGATCATCATCAACCACTCTCTTTCCATCCCTCTTAGACTGCTTGTGGGCACCAGCAGTCCCTGTCTCATCACTAGCAATCCTTTTTCCTTCATTCTTGGGTTGCTTGTTAGCCCCATCAACCACTCTCTTTACATCCCTCTTTGCTTGTGTTTTCTTTCTCAACATAGCCAAGGCTTGCTGCCTACGTTCCTCATCAGATTCAGGCATGGAGCCTAACTCTTTCCCAAACCTAGCAGTCTCTTTCTGAGCAGCCTCAACCTTTTCTTGTGCAATCAAGTCCTCATCTTTCTTTCCCATCTTGAACCTGAAAAATTTCAAGACTTGGACAAGATTAAGCACAAGGAAGAAAGAACACTTTGGGAATGATAGGTGCTTGAATAAACACTTGAAAACCTAGTATAAAACCAGCAACCTAGCAAGGCTATCACAAAGCAATCAAGTTCCTATGCCCACAAATTTCATTTTTTTTTTTTTTTTTATGAACAAGGGAACCTAATCTAGCCAATTCCAAGTAAAATCACCAAGCAAGATGAAATTGGATGTTAAACAAGCTCTAGAACATCAATTCCAATCAATCAAGACCATAATCAACCAAAAGTAAGAACTTTTTCAAAAATCCCCAAATCTCATGAACCCTAATTTCTTAAAATCCAAATTCAGCTCAAATTGACCAAGAAATCGACAGCCCAGCATCATATATAGTCATTCCCTAGTCTATTTGACAAGAATCAAGCAAGAAAAGGTTCAAAATTTCAAGTTCAAATTTTAGGGTTCATGAGCATTACGAATTTGAACTGAAAAGTACCATACCTTGCTTTGGATGAAGGATTAGGATGAAAAGATTCAAGGAAATAGACTTAGGGGAAGAAGACTTTGATGTGGGAAAAGGAATTGGAAGATTTGGTTGAGATTTGAGAAAGTTATGGGGATTTTAGTTCTTTGGAGGCTAGAGAGAATTTTTATGTGAGGAAGGGGATGAAATGAGGAAAGAGAGGGTAATGTAGGGTTTTGGGGAAGTTTTTAAGTCGGGTGGGTCGAGAAAAGGGGAAGAAAATTTACCTGGGTCGTCCCCGGGCCGTGTCTGGGTAGTCCGCGGGTCGTGTCGTGGTCGTCCTTGGTACGCGGTTGTGGGGGAGTTTGGACGTCCCGGGTACGTACACCCGCATGCGTCCGTTCAACCCGTGTGGGTGCTTCCAGCCGCATGCTACAACCCGGGTACGTCCCGTTCGCTCTAACGTTCAACCCGTGCGGGTGCTTCCAGCCGAGTGCTGTCACCCGGGTACGTCCCGTACATCGCGTTCCGATCAATCCACCCCGTGCGGGCTCTTCCACCCGCATGCCACCACCCGCGTGCGTCCGTTCAACCCGTGCGGGTGCTTCAGCCAGGGTGCCGTTACCCGGGTGTGCTCGACCCAACCACCAAAATTTCATCTCTTTTTCTCCTGATCACTGAACCATTTCACATCTTTTGGTGTTTCCTCCATCTCAAAACCCCAGTCAATTCATTCTCAAGCTCCCAACATGGACCCAACATCTTTCAAGGGACTTGTTGTTGAAAAATAAAAATCCTAATGCAATATGTACAAGGATAACCATGAGACTTCCTCCCAAGTGAGCTTGTTTAAAGTCACTAGCTTGACTTTTCCTCCTTTGAGGTTAGGCAATGGGAGCATAAGAGAGTGGGGTTGATGTCCCATCCTCCTTTGGTATTGTGGCCATGTATTCCTTGAGTCTCTGGCCATTCACTGTGAAGTCTCCACCATCCTTGTTCCAAAGCACAATGGCTCCATAAGGTCTCACTTCTTTGATCACAAATGGACCAGACCACCTTGACTTGAGCTTTCCTGGAAACAACTTCAGTCTAGAGTTGTAAAGAAGAACTTGATCTCCTGCCTTGAATTCTCTCTTGAGGATGTGCCTGTCATGGAAGGCCTTAGTCTTTTCCTTGTAAATCCTTGAATTCTCAAAGGCATCCATCCTTATCTCATCCAGTTCATTGAGTTGAAGAAGTCTCTTCTCCTTTGCACCCTTGATGTCAAAGTTTAGAAGCTTCACAGCCCACAATGCCTTGTATTCAAGCTCAACTGGCAGATGGCAAGACTTCCCATAGACAAGTTTGAAAGGAGTAGTGCCTAGAGGAGTCTTGAAGGCTGTTCTATATGCCCAAAGAGCATCATCAAGCTTGGCTGACCAATCCTTCCTCTTGGTTCCCACAATCTTCTCCAAGATTCCCTTGATTTGCTTGTTGGAGACCTCCACTTGGCCACTTGTTTGAGGGTGATAGGGTGTTGCAATCTTGTGTTTCACTCCATTCTTCTTGAGAAGACCCTCAAATACTTTGTTGATGAAATGTGAACCTCCATCACTTATGACCACTCTTGGTACTCCAAACCTTGGGAAGATATTGCTCTTGAACATTTTGACCACCACTCTTGAATCATTTGTGGGACTTGCTATTGCTTCCACCCACTTTGAAACATAGTCCACAGCCACCAAGATGTATTTGTTTCCATAAGAAAGGGAAAGGTCCCATGAAGTCAATCCCCCAAACATCAAACACTTCCACTTCAAGGATTGGGTTTTGAGGCATCTCATTCCTCTTAGTAATGTTCCCCCTCCTTTAGCAAGAGTCACATCTTGAAATGAAGTCTTGTGAATCCCTGAACATGTGTGGCCACCAGAATCCAGCTTGTAGCACCTTTGAGACAATCTTGAATGTAGCAAAATGGCCTCCATAGGAAGATCCATGGCAATGTGAGAGGATTCCTTCAACTTCTTCTTCAGCCACCACTCTTCTATAAATATGATCTTTGCATAGGGTGTAGAGGTATGGTTCATCCCAATAGTATCTCTACAAGTCTTTGTAGAACTTCTTCTTCTCATACCCCGCAAGCCCCAATGGTTCCTTCCCAGTGGCTAAGTAGTTAACCAAATCAGCATACCAAGGTCCCTTCTCTTCAACTGCCTTAACCTCTTCAATCTTTTTTCCAGTCTCAATGACTGCCACCACTGACATGATGGCCATGACATGCTCTTGTCTAAGTCCCTCATCAATAGGGATTCCACCATCAATCCTCAACCTGGACAAGTGATCAGCAACTCCATTCTCAATCCCTGGCTTGTCTCTAATCTCCAAGTCAAACTTTTGAAGCAAAAGGATCCACCTTAGTAGTCTTGGCTTGGCATCCTTCTTTGCTAGGAGGTGTCTCAAAGCTGCATGGTCAGTATACACAATGACCTTGGAACCCACCAGGTAGCTTCTGAATTTTTCAAAGGCGAAGACAATGGCCAGCATCTCTTTCTCAGTTGTGGCATACTTCATCTGTGCATCATTCAGGGTTTGGCTAGCATAATAAATCACATGAGTCTTGCCATCCTTCTTCTGCCCCAGGACAGCCCCAACAGCAAAGTCGCTAGCATCACACATTATCTCAAAAGGGAGGTCCCAATCAGGTGGCTGGACAATGGGAGCACTAACCAGTTCACCCTTTATCTTCTTGAAGGCTTCAAGACAATCTTCATCAAAGCTGAAAGCGGCCTCCTTGCACAGCAACTTGGTCATGGGTCTAGCAATCTTTGAGAAGTCTTTGATGAATCTTCTATAGAACCCAGCATGGCCAAGGAAGCTCCTGATGTCTTTCACTGTCTTTGGTGGTGGCAAGCTGACCATCACCTCAATCTTAGCCTTGTCCACTTCAATGCCCTTTTCTGAAATCTTATGCCCGAGCACAATCCCCTCTTTGACCATGAAGTGACACTTCTCCCAATTCAGCACAAGGTTGGTGTCTTCACATCTCTGTAGGACCCTGCACAAGTTGGACAAACAAGCAGAAAACGAAGATCCGTAGACATAGAAATCATCCATGAATACCTCCACAGTATCCCCAATGAGATCTGAGAAGATAGACATCATGCACCTTTGAAAGGTTGCTGGAGCATTACATAACCCAAATGGCATCCTTTGATAAGCAAAGGTGCCATAGGGGCATGTGAATGTTGTCTTCTCTTGATCATTGGGATGTATGGGAATTTGGAAGAACCCTGAATACCCATCAAGAAACAATAGAAAGGATGCTTTGCAAGTCTCTCAAGCATTTGATCAATGAATGGCAATGGAAAATGATCCTTTCTAGATGCAGAGTTGAGCTTTCTATAATCAATACACATCCTATGGCCAGTTATGGTTCTTGTTGGTATCAATTAATCCTTGTCATTTTTAACCACAGTGATACCACCTTTCTTTGGAACTACATGCACAAGAGATACCCATTTAGAATCTGAAATAGGGTAGACAACACCAGCATCTAAGAGCTTAAGAATCTCCTTCTTTACAACATCCTTCAGGTTAGGATTTAACCTTCTTTGATGCTCTATAGAAGTCATTGATTCATCCTCTAGATGTATCCTATGCATGCACAAAGAAGGTGATATCCCCTTAATATCATCTAGTGAGTACCCAATTGCCTTTCTAAACTTTTTAAGTGCATTTAAAAGTTGAGAAAACTCAAGTTCAGTGAGTTCACTACTCACAATGACAGGATATGACTCATTAGGGCCTAGAAATGCGTACCTTACACCATGGGGAAGAGGTTTTAGCTCCACTTTTGGTGCCTTGAGCTCACTCCAATCATCTTGTTGGGTGTCCTCTTGTTGGGTGGCTGAAACAGCTTGGTGCACCTCTTGTTTGAGCTCCTCATACTGGCCTTTATCATCAATCTTCTTGCGAGAATCCAGCATGGCCACAATAGCATCACTCTCTTGGTTCTCAACCACTTGGACCTCTTTGTCCACTGTCAAAGCATGCTGCAAAGGGTTCCCTATTGCCAACTCTCCAAGTGCCAATTCCTCAAGAAGCTCATCAGCAAGAGCTTCCATCTCCTCTATGTAAAACACTTGGCCTTGCACAGTAGACCTCTTCATTACCTCATTGATGTCAAAATGGAGAGTGTGCTCTTTCCCCAAATGAAGATCAATCTTGTCTTCCTTCACATTGATAAGGGCTCCTGCTGTGGCTAAGAATGGTCTTCCAAGGATCAAGGGGTATCTAGCTTCTTCATCCATCTCAAGCACAACAAAATCAGTAGGAATTTCACAATTTCCCACCATCACAAGGAGGTCTTCAAGGATACCAATGGGGAATTTGACTGAGCGATCAGCAAGCACCAAAGAGAGTTTGCACTTCTTGTATTGGCTGAACCCAAGCTTCTTGGCAACAGATAAAGGCACGAGACTGACACTAGCTCCCAAATCACATAGACATCTCTCAAACATCAAAGGACCAATGGCACAAGGTAGGGTAAAGCAGCCTGGATCCTCTAGCTTCTTAGGGATTGTCAATCTCTGGATGATGGCACTGCACTCATGAGTAAGAACCATCATGTCTTCCATTTCCTTCTTCTTGGCAGCCACAACATCCTTCAAGAACTTGCTGTATTGAGGGACAAGCATGAAGGCATCAATGATGGGCATTGTGACTTGAACTTCACTCATTTGCTTCTCAAAGATTGCTTTGTACTTCTCCAAAAGTTGCTTCTTGAATCTTCCAGGAAATGGCAGCTTAGGTTCATAGGGAGGAGGAATAAAAGAAGACTCTTTTGTTGGAGTGGCAACTTCACCATGCTTTAGTGTTTTCTTCTCTTCTCCAACCTTTCCTTTACCCTTAGCTTCAACAATCTTTTCTAGAATCTCCTCATCAACCTTCTCATCTACAATCACAACATCATCATCAATGTTGATGGCCACCCCCCCCCCCCCCCCACTTAGTGTCTCACCATCCTTGGGGAGAGCTCTTGGAGGTAACTCTCTACCACTTCGCAAAGTGATTTCCTTCATTGGCTCCTTGGGGTTTTGCTCAGCCTTTCATGGTAGTGTTCCTTGTTGGCGACTTGGCTGAGAGTTCATAGAAGCAAACTGATTCTCCAAAGCTCTTATCTTGTTGTTTAGCTCAGTATAGCTGCTATCAATCTTGGAGTGAACAGTCTTGAACTCATGGCCAATGTACTTGGCTGTTCTAGCTTGACCTTCCAATATTTGTTTGAACATAGCTTCCATAGATGAATCTGGAGCTTTAGCTTGGGAGGAGCTACCTTGAGCTTGAGTAGACTGATTACCTTGATTGGTAAAACCAGGAGGACGATTCTGCCTAGGCTGGTAGTTCCCTTGCTGAGTGTTTTGCTTGGGTTGATAGCCTCCTTACTAGTTGTGGGGATAAGACCTTTGCTGGTAGTTGTTGTACTGAAAGTTAGGCTCCTTCCTGTACCAAGTACCATTGTTGTTGATGAAGCAAAGCTCTTCTTGCCCTTCTAACCCTTTGACTTCATTAATCTTAGGAGGAGTTTCCTGACTTGGACCACCCACAAAGTTGATCTGCTCCTTTTTGGCTTGGTTAGCAATCAGCAAGTCTATCTTCTCTTGCAAGGATTTGATTTCCTTCTTGGTCTGGTTGTCATCAACTCTGGTTGTTCTATCAGCTCTGTCATGTTCTCCACTGTAAACTGAGTCACTCTTCACCATGTTGTCAACCAGCTCCTCAGCATCGTCTTCAGACCTGCCCAGGAAGAAACCATTGCTTGCTGTATCCAATCTTGCTCTGAACTCAGGAAGGGCACCTCTATAGAATGTGCTCAGCAAACTCTCTTTTGAGAAACCATGGTGTGGGCAATTAGCTTGATACCCCTTGAACCTTTCCCATGCTTCACTAAAGCTTTCCAAGTTATTTTGCTGGAAACTAGAGATCTCATTCCTCAGCTTGGCTGTCCTTGATGTGGAGAAGAACTTCTCCAAGAAGGCTTTCTTGCAATCATCCCAAGTAGTGATGGAGTCACTAGGTAGAGATTTCTCCCATTGGCGTGCCTTGTCTCCTAAAGAGAAAGGAAACAACTTGAGCTTGAAGGCATCTTCGGACACACCATTGATCTTGGACAAACCACAATAGCTATCAAACTTGTCCAAGTGATCAAATGGGTCTTCTACAGCCAAGCCATGGTACTTGTTGTTCTCAATCAAACTCAACAACCCTGACTTGATCTCAAAGTTGTTAGCTTCCACAGCTGGTGCACGGATGCCCGTCCTATTGCCATGAATGTGAGGGCGGTCATAGGTGCCAATGGCTCTAGCTGGCCGCTGTGGGTGTTGTTGTTGCTGGCGCTGTGGTCCAAGGTTGTCAGCTCCTTGACCATTGCCATCTTGAGGTTGATGCTGGTGATCATCCATCTCAAACCCCAACCTCTGAATGTGAGCTTGTGGCTCTTCTTCTCTTCTCCTTCTTGCTATTTCCCTCTCAAATGTAGGTATCTCTTCAACAGTGGGAACCAGGTTAGTTACACCCCTGCTTCTTGTGTTCATACACCTGAAAATCAAAGGAAGATGTAAAAGGAGAATCAATATCACAAGAGAAGAAAAATGATTTAGTCTCAAGCAAGTGACTAAATCCCAATGTCACAATCAACTTAGAATTTGGCAACGACGCCAATTTGATGAAAGGATTTTTCTAAGAAGGTTCTAATCAAATGATGTAGTATATAAGATTGTCGAACCAGTTCTAAGTGACCACAAATCAAAGGGAATGCAAGTCTATGCTTAATCTAAATGCAATCATTAAAGAGGATGATTATTAAACTAAGATAATAAGTAAAGTGCAACAAAAAGTAAAACTTTCTTTCTTTTTAGGAGAGTGAGACCCATGGGTATAGGGACTTGATTTCAAATGATTAAGATTCAATCCAAGATGCTAACCTTTCAATCAATCTAATTCCTTATGCCTAGACAACAAAACTAAGCAAGCTCTATCCCTAGATGAATGCTCTTTTGCAATGATCACCCAAGTACACCAAATCCCTTCGGCTGTAATGATCAAAGCAAACATGGAGAATGAGTCTAATAGCAATCCTAGCTTCTTTGACAACTAATCCCTTAGGAAAAGCAAGCTAAAAGCATAGATGAGTTAGTTCAGGCATTTCATAGAACACCTTCCGGCCATGAAATGCCTATAGCTCTATGTTTAGAGGCAAACTCAAATATAGCTTTAAGAACACCAAATCAATGCAAGGAGAGGATAGATCTAACACTAAGCACCTTGGATCTACACTTAATCACTCTCAATCACCCTAACCCCTGGATCTTAAATGAATCTACTCACTAATACACATGCTTACTCTTAAACCCATGAGAGATTCAAGCTTAAACATGTAGAGAAAGAAAGGAGATGAAATCAAGCAATCAAGAACACAAGGATGAGAAGAGATGAGATTGTGAATCAAAGATGAAGCTTTACTCAAAAGGTTTGTGTTCTTAGATAGAAAATAACATAAGTCCCAAACTAGGGATAATAAGAGTATTTATACTAGGCTTAAGAGCCCTAAAAACATAAAAGCAAAATGACTAAAAAGCCCTTAGATGAGTAATGGTCTAAGCCAATCAAAAGGCTCCAAAAGGAAGAAGCTCGGATACCCTGGTCAGATGGGCATCAACCAGGCCGGGTATGACCACCCGGGTGTGGAATCTCGACCAGGCCGTCCAAGCCGTGCGGGTCATGCTGCTCGAGTGGTCATGGCCGGGTGTGAGGCTACGCGGGTCGTCTTGCTCGAGTGTGCTGAGGTCGAGTGGAGTGGTATGCGGGCGAGGGAGGTCGGGTGTGATCGACCGCGTCCTGATCCTGGGCGTTCTCCATCGTCGGGCCGTGCGGGTTGTCTTCCTCGGGTGCGTCCGGTCGCGTCTTGTCCTAGGCGTTCGTCGCTACCGGGTGTGCTCGTACGCGGGTAGCGTCCAGTCGGGTGTGGACGTCCGGGTATGCTCGCATGCGGGTGGCGTCCAGTCGGGTGTGGACGTTCGGGTATGTTCGTACGCGGGTGGTGTCAGTCGAGTATGATCGTCCCGCGTACGTGCTGGTCCGTTCTCTCGAAGCCGTGCGGGTCGTCGTCCTCGGGTGTGATCGGTGGGTTGATGTTCGTACGCGGGTAACTTCACCCGGGTGTCCAGGCATGCCTCCACTCAAATGATCATAACTCCTCCAATATGGCTTCAAATGGCTTGGAACCACTCCCATTGGAAAGCTAACTCAAAATGCTATGTTTCCACCAAATCTTAGCATAAAAAGACTTCTATATGGCCATCGTCCATTCTCATATTTCACCCTTCCTGTAACAAAGTACCCCCAAACACCTTCAATATCTCCAAAGTACACTCCAAGACCTGATAAAGACTCATGAATGCAAAATGAACCTAAATATGCCTAATGCCTAATCTAGAAGGGATAAAATGCACAAAATGGAAAGCTAAAACAATGAAAATATGCAAGACATCAGTGTGCATCTCTGATCAGGTTCCAAGGTATACGTCCGGTCTCTGGATGCTTGGTGGTGTCCGCAATCCATGTTGATAGGATGCTGAGGAAGGGTTGTGAAGCTTATCTGGCCACAATCGCTACTAAGGAGGTCGTAGGGGGTGGTGACCCGGAGGGAATACCGCTGATCCGAGAGTTCCATGATGTGTTTAGGTCACTACAGGGCATCCCCCCTGATAGGTCGGACCCATTCATAATAGAACTGGAACCAGGGACGGCCCCATTATCCAAAAGTCCCTATAGAATGGCTCCTGCCGAGATGGCCGAGCTTAAGAAGCAACTTGAGGAGTTGCTGGATAAGGGTTTTATAAGACCTCGTGTGTCACCTTGGGGAGCACTAATATAAGAGTTTTCAAGGCTCCTGGGATCAATCAAAGTAGTACAAAGAGTGTTAATCCAATCCTAAGCCATTTTGAAACAGAGAGAATGCAGGAAATTACTTAATCTAAGTGCAACTAGTTTCAGATGATTATATGAACTAAGAACTATGCTAGAATGCAATAAAGTAACAAACTTTCTTTCAAGATGAGAAGATAGGACCCATGGAATTAAGGATTTGATCTTGGGTGATCAAGATTCAATCTAAGATGGCAAACTTTCAATCAATCTAATTCCTTATGCCTAGACACCACATTAAACAAGCTCTTGGTGAAGATAAATGTTCATTTGCAATTGTCATCCATACATCAAAATCCTTGACAGTAATGACTAAAACAATCCTTAAGAACAAGTCTAATAACAATCTTAGCTCCTTTAGCAACAAATCTCTTTGGTAAAGCAAGCTAAAAACATTGAAGAGTTGGTTCAGGCATTTCAACATACACCTTATGAGCAGGAAATGCCTAAAGCTCTATTTTTGAGAGGCCAACTCTAAAATAGCATTAAGATCACTCAATCAAGCAAGGGAAAGAAAGATCTGACACTAAACACCTTAGATCTACACTTAATCACCCTTAATCACCTTAACCCATGAATCCAAGATAGATATACTCACTAATCTTCATGCTTACTCTTAAACCCATGAAAGATTCAAGTTTAATCATGAAGAGAAAGAAGAAATAAGAAATAACACTCAAGAACACAAGAAATAAGATGAAAATAGATTAAAGGATCAATCTTTCTCCAAGAGGTTTATGTGTTTCTAGAGAGAAAAGGAGATAAGTCTCAAATTAGGTCTCAAAGGTATTTATAGGAGGCCAAAACGAGCTAGTTTAATCCCATAAACCATGATTAAACCGGACTAAACCGGAATTAAATTGAAATTTTGTGTCGAGTTTTCCGTAGCGACCAACCCATCCCGCTACCAAAGTCGCTACAACCACTCGGGATATGTCCTAGCGACGTTCCTTTGCCGCTACTATGAAGTCGTGAAGTCGCTAGGGACTCGGTCCACTTGGACGAGCTTGAGCTTCGTGTAAAACATGATTTTACATGAACCCTAAGACATTTAACATCTACAGTAATCACATAATAGAACTATTAGAAAGATTATCGGAATACCTCCATTCATAGTTGCGGAAATCTTCTTGAACGGCTTTGATCAGAAGGTGATGTGCTCTTGATTTTCAAATAAGAACTTTGAGGTTTCTTTAACAAGAATTTTTGGTATTTCTCTCCCCTTACCTAAATCTTTTCTTTATGTGTTGCTTTCAGATTTTTCTTGATGTCTCTTTGGGATGGTCCAAAGAGAGCTATTTATAGGTGGGGAGAGGGACCAAAACCTTTCTCACCAAGTCTTTGATGTCTTTCTCATCAAATCTTTGATGACTTTATCACCAAGCTTTGATTTCTTTCTCATCAAGCTTTGATTTCTTCATTGTCAAGTTTATATTACTTCCTCATTAAGGATTTTTTTATAACTTGACAAATGTCTTTAATGTCAACCATCCATCAAGTTGATTAGTTAGGAATAACAATTATAATAGAAATGTGTTAAACTATAAGATCATATAATAGGGAAGGATTAAGAGAAGAATGAAGTCATTATTTCATTCTTATAACATCATAAATCCTAACATTCTCCCACTTGGTCTATAGTTTAACCTACTTAATTTTCTATTAATAAAAAATAAGGCCGGCATAATTTGTTAATCCTTTCTTTAGTCCTCGTAATTGTCTTAGCCAATCAAGTAACCAATGAGAGTCATGGCGGTCACACATCATTTTGGAACACGATCCCTTCCATGTACTACTACACTGATTACTATCGAAGTTAGACCATAACTAGGAGTTATCGTAAGGGTCCCTTTTATGTCTTTTTAAAGACTTATTCTGTTATCATTAATCCAAAAATGATAATGTGTACACACTTTGGAAACAGAATATAAAAGATGCAAAAGACATTATGAGCTCATATTGTCAAAATAGGCAAAAACATAAGCAAACAACTTATTACTTTTATCCTCTAGACCCATACTTTCAGCATGCTTCATGAATGTCTTTGGAGGTAAAGCTTTCGTAAATATGTTTGCGACATAAGTTCGGTGCCTATGTGTTCAATGACAAACTTTTCTCTTTTGACATCTTGCTTCAGTGATAGATACTTTAAGTCCATATGCTTGGATCCTTTAGATATCCTATCATGCTTTGAGAAGAAGATTGCAGCTTGATTGTCGCAATAAAGAGTTAAAGGCTTGTCAATAAAGTTCAAAGCTCTAAACTCTGAGACTAAGTTCCGCAACCATATTCCCTGAATAGAAGCCTCATAACATGCCACATACTCAGCCTCCATAGTGGATGTATAGATAAATTCTGACTTTTGGCTTTTCCATGAGATGGCACCTCCACTAAAGAGGTACACATAACCAAGAGGGCAATGCCTTGTATCTTGACATCCACCAAAATCTGAGTCGGAAAATCCAACCACCTGTGGGTGTGTTGATTTCTTATATGTAAGCATATAGTTTCTTGTTCCCTTTAGGTATCTCAAAACTTTATTTGCAGCTTTCCAATGAGCGAGTCCTGGATTACTCTGAAATCTTCCTAGCATTCCCACTGCATGACTAATATCAGGTCTTGTGCAGACTTGTGCATACATCAAACTTCCCACAAGAGAGGCATAAGGATACTTTTCCATTTCTTTACGTTCCATTTCATTCTGTGGACATTGCTTAAGATCAAGCTTGTCACCTTTCTGCATAGGAACAATACTAGAAGAACACGATATCATGCCATATCTCTCAAGAACTTTGTCAATATATGCTTTCTGAGACAACCCTAAAATTCCAAGTGATCTATCACGGAAAATTTCAATCCCGATCACATAAGTTGCCTCGTCCATATCTTTCATTGCAAAGTTTTTAGAGAGATAATTCTTGGTCTCACTTAAAAGACCAAGATCACTACTGGCCAATAAAATATCATCAACATACATAACCAAAAATATGAACTTACTCCCACTGATCTTGAGGTATATACATGGATCTACAATATTCTCTTTGAAATCGAATTTCGGAATGGTTTCATCAAATTTGAGATACCATTGCCTCGAAGCTTGTTTCAGTCCATAAATTGATTTCTTTAGTTTGCAGACCATGTCTTCCTGACCTTCGATTATGAAGCCTTTGATGTCTTGCATATTTTCATGTATTTAGCCATCTTTTTATTGCATTCCCTTAGTTGTAGGCTTAAGTTTAGGCTTGTCTAGGATCATTTTGCATTCATTTGTCCCTATCAGGTGTTGGAGCATGTTTTGGTGAGATTTGTGGTGTTTGGAGACTTTGTGACCCAAAAAGAAGTGAAGAATCAAGAATGGCTATAAGAAGAGGAGTAAAACTAAGAGAGGAGGGTCGGACCGGGGAGACACGTCCGGCTACACACACCCGGACGGACGAACAAGGCGCGTCCGAGCCAAGCACGTCCGGGGAAGCACGTCCGGTTACACACTCCCGGACGGACGAACAAGGCGCGTCCGAGCCAATCACGTCCGGGGAGGCACGTCCGGCTACACATACCCGGACGGACGAAGACTGGTGGACGCCCGGAGAGACGCGTCCGGGTACGAGCACCCGGACGGGAGAACGTGATGCGTCCAGACCTAGGACGACCGGGGTGGCCTGTCCGGCTAGGAGTACCCGGTCGTGAAGAAGGCGCTGAAGACCGGGGTGGGACGGCCGGGGTGAGACGGACGGCCTGGAGCCCGGACGGAGCAAAAAAACACAGCCTGCTGGACGGCCGGGTAACCCTGACCGGGTTGAGTGGTTCTGATTCTACCCTGACCGAGTTTTCTACCTCATTCCTATTGGTCTAGACCTATTTGGCTTAAGGACTTTTTAGTAATCTTAATCTATGTTTCTAGGGCTTTTAAGCCTAACTATAAGTACCATTGTAATCCCTAATGTGGGACTTATGTTATTTATGATCTAAGAACAAAAACCTTTGAGTAAAGCTTCATCTTTGATTTATTAATCTCATCTCATCTTGTGTTCTTGATTGTTTATCTCATCTCCTTTCTTTCTCTATGTATTTATGCTTGAATCTCTCATGGGTTTAAGAGTAAGCATGTGGATTAGTGAGTAGATCCTTCTAAGATCCATGGGTTAGGGTGATAGAGAGTGATTAAGTTAGATCCAAGGTGTCTAGTTTTAGATCTATCATTTCCTTGCATAGATTTGGTGTTTTTAAAGCTATATTTGAGTTGGCCTCTCAAACATAGAGCTATAGGCATTTCATGCCCGGAAGGTGTTCTATGAAATGCCTGAACCAACTCATCTATGCTTTTAGCTTGCTTTGCCTAAGGGATTAGTTGTCTTAGAGGCTAGGATTGCTATTAGACTCATTCTCATTGTTTGCTTTGATCATTACAGCCAAAGGGATTTGGTGTACTTGGGTGATCATTGCAAAAGAGCATTCATCTAGGGATAGAGCTTGCTTAGTTTAGTTGTCTAGGCATAAGGTTTAGATTGATTGAAAAGTTAGCATCTTGGATTGAAGCTTAATCATTTGATATCAAGTCCCTATACCCATGGGTCTCGCTCTCCTCATAAGAAAGAAAGTTTGCTTTTTGTTGTGTTTTACTTATTGTTCTAGTTTAATCATCATTCTCTCTAATGGTTGCATTTAGATTGAGCATAGGCTTGCATTCCCTCTGTTTCATTGTCACTTAGGACTGGTTCGACAATCTTATATACTACATCATTTGATTAGAATCTGAAAAGTTCTATCATCAAATTGGCGCCGTTGCCAAATTCTAAGTTGATTGTGACATTGGGATTTAGTCACTTGCTTGAGACTAAATCATTTTTCTTTTCTTGTGATATTGATTCTCCTTTTGCATCTTCCTTTGATTTTCAGGTGTATGAACACAAGAAGCAGGGGTGCAACTAACCTGGTTCCCACTGTTGAAGAGATAGCTACACTTGAGAGGGAAATAGCAAGAAGGAGAAGAGAAGAGGAGCAACAGGCTCACATTCAGAGATTAGGGTTTGAGATGAATGATCATCAACCCCAAGAAGGCAATGGTCAAGGAGCTGACAACCTTAGACCACAGCGCCAGCAACAACAACACCCACAGCGGCCAGCTAGAGCCATTGGCACATATGACCGTCCTCACACTCATGGCAACAGGACGGGCATCTGTGCACCAGCTGTGGAAGCTAACAACTTTGAGATCAAGTCAGGCTTGTTGAGTGTGATTGAAAACAACAAATACCATGGCTTGGCTGTAGAAGACCCATTTGATCACTTGGACAAGTTTGATAGCTATTGTGGCTTGTCCAAGACCAATGGTATGTCAGAAGATGCCTTCAAGCTCAAGTTGTTTCCATTCTCTCTAGGAGACAAGGCACGCCAATGGGAGAAATCTCTACCTAGTGACTCCATCACTACTTGGGATGATTGTAAGAAGGCCTTCTTGGAGAAATTCTTCTCCACATCAAGGACAGCCAAGCTGAGGAATGAGATCTCTAGTTTCCAGCAGAAGAACTTGGAAAGCTTTAGTGAAGCATGGGAAAGGTTCAAGGGATATCAAGCTAAGTTCCCACACCATGGCTTCTCAAAGGAGAGTTTGCTGAGCACATTCTATAGAGGTGCCCTCCCTGAGTTTAGAGCAAGATTGGATACAGCAAGCAATGGTTTCTTCCTGGGCAGGTCTGAAGAAGATGCTGAGGAGCTGGTGGACAACATGGTCAAGAGTGATTCAGTTTACAGTGGAGAACATGACAGGGCTGATAGAACAACCAGAGCTGATGACAACCAGACCAAGAAGGAAATCAAATCCTTGCAAGAGAAGATAGACTTGCTGATTGCTAACCAAGCCAAGCAGGAGCAGATTCACTTTGTGGGTGGTCCAAATCAAGAAACTCTTCCTAAGGTTAATGAAGTTGAAAGGTTAGAAGGGCAAGAAGAGCTTTTCTTCATCAAAAACAATGGTTCTTGGTACAGGAAGGAGCCTAACTTTCAGTACAACAATTACCAGCAAAGGTCTTACCCCAACAACCAGCAAGGAGGCTATCAACCAAAGCAAAACACTCAGCAAGGGAACTACCAGCCTAGGCAGAATCCTCCTCCTGGTTTTGCAAACCATGGCAACCAATCTACTCAAGCTCAAGGTAGCTCCTCCCAAGCTAAAGCTCCAGATTCATCTATGGAAGCTATGTTCAAACAACTATTGGAAGGTCAAGCTAGAGCAGGCAAAGACATTGGCCATGAGTTCAAGACTGTTCACTCCAAAATTGACAGCAGCTACACTGAGCTAAACAACAAGATTAGAGCTTTGGAGAATCAGTTTGCTTCAATGAACTCTCAGCCAAGTCGCCAACAAGGAACATTACCAGGAAAACCAGAGCAAAACCCCAAAGAACCAATGAAGGCAATCACTTTGAGAAGTGGTAGAGAGCTACCTCCAAGAACTCTCCCCAAGGATGGTGAGAAACTAAGTGGGGGGGGTGGCTATCAACATTGATGATGATGTTGTGATTGTGGATGAGAAATTTGATGAGGAGATTCTAGAAAAGATTGTTGAAGCTAAGGGTAAAGGAAAGGTTGGAGAAGAGAAGAAAACACCAAAACATGGTGAAGTTGCCACTCCAACAAAAGAGTCTTCTTTTGTTCCTCCTCCCTATGAACCTAAGCTGCCATTTCCTGGAAGATTCAAGAGGCAACTTTTGGAGAAGTACAAAGCACTCTTTGAGAAGCAAATGAGTGAAGTTCAAGTCACAATGCCAATCATTGATGCCTTCATGCTTGTCCCTCAATACAGCAAGTTCTTGAAGGATGCTGTGGCTGCCAAGAAGAAGGAAATGGAAGGCATGATGGTTCTTACTCATGAGTGCAGTGCCATCATCCAGAGATTGACAATTCCTAAGAAGCTAGAGGATCCAGGCTGCTTTACCCTACCTTGTGCCATTGGTCCTTTGATGTTTGAGAGATGTCTATGTGATTTGGGAGCTAGTGTCAGTCTCATGCCTCTATCTGTTTCCAAGAAGCTTGGGTTCAGCCAGTACAAGAAGTGCAAACTCTCTTTGGTGCTTGCTGACCGCTCAGTCAAATTCCCCATTGGTATCCTTGAAGACCTCCCTGTGATGATTGGAAATTGTGAAATCCCCACTGATTTTGTTGTTCTTGAGATGGATGAAGAGGCTAGAGACCCCTTGATCCTTGGAAGACCATTCTTAGCCACAGCAGGAGCTCTTATAAATGTTAAGGAAGGCAAGATTGATCTTCATTTGGGGAAAGAGCACACTCTCCATTTTGATGTCAATGAGGTAATGAAGAGGTCAACTGTGCAAGGGCAAGTATTTTACATAGAGGAGATGGAAGCTCTTGCTGATGAGCTCCTTGAGGAATTGGCACTTGGAGAGTTGACAATAGAGGACCCTTTGCAGCATGCTTTGATAGTAGATAAAGAGGTCCAAGTGGTTGAGAACAAAGAGAGTGAGGCTATTGCAGCCATGCTGGATTCTCGAAAGAAGATTGTTGATAGAGGCCAGTATGAGGAGCTCAAATAAGAGGTGCACCAAGCTATGCCAGCCACTCATGAAGAGAACAACCAACAAGATGATTGGAGTGATCTCAAGGCACCAAAAGTGGAGCTAAAACCTCTCCCCATGGTGTAAGGTAAACATTTCTAGGCCCTAATGAATCATATCCTGTCATTGTGAGTAGTGAACTTACTGAACTTGAGCTTTCTCAACTTTTAAATGCACTTAAAAGGTTTAGAAAAGCAATTGGATACTCACTAGATGATATTAAGGGGTATCACCTTCTTTGTGCATGCATAGGATACATCTAGAGGATGAATCAATGACTTCTATAGAACATCAAAGGAGGTTGAATCCTAACCTTAAAGATGTTGTAAAGAAGGAGATTCTTAAGCTCTTAGATGCTGGTGTTATCTACCCTATTTCAGATTCTAAATGGGTATCTCCTGTGCATGTAGTTCCAAAGAAGGGTGGTATCACTGTGGTTAAAAATGACAAGGATGAATTGATACCAACTAGAACCATAACTGGCCATAGGATGTGTATTGATTATAGAAAGCTCAACTCAGCATCTAGAAAGGATCACTTCCCATTGCCATTCATTGATCAAATGCTTGAGAGACTTGCAAACCATCCTTTCTATTGTTTTCTTGATGGGTATTCAGGGTTCTTCCAAATCCCCATACACCCCAATGATCAAGAGAAGACAACATTCACATGCCCCTATGGCACCTTTGCTTATCGAAGGATGCCATTTGGGTTATGTAATGCTCCAGCAACCTTTCAAAGGTGCATGATGTTTATCTTCTCGGATCTCATTGAGGATATAGTGGAGGTATTCATGGATGATTTCTCTGTCTACGGATCTTCGTTTTCTGCTTGTTTGTCCAACTTGTGCAGGGTCATACAGAGATGTGAAGACACCAACCTAGTGCTGAATTGGGAGAAGTGTCATTTCATGGTCAAAGAGGGGATTGTGCTTGGACACAAGATTTCAGAAAAGGGCATTGAAGTGGACAAGGCTTAGATTGAGGTGATGGTCAGCTTGCCACCACCAAAGACAGTGAAAGACATCAGGAGCTTCCTTGGCCATGCTGGGTTCTATAGAAGATTCATCAAGGACTTCTCAAAGATTGCTAGACCAATGACCAAGTTACTGTGCAAGGAGGCTGCTTTCAGCTTTGATGAAGATTGTCTTGAGGCTTTCAAGAAGATAAAGGGTGACCTTGTTAGTGCTCCCATTGTTCAGCCACCTGATTGGGATCTCCCCTTTGAGATAATGTGTGATGCTAGTGATTTTGCTGTTGGGGCTGTCCTGGGGCAGAAGAAGGATGGCAAAACTCATGTGATTTATTATGCTAGCCAAACCTTGAATGATGCACAGATGAAGTATGCCACAACAGAGAAAGAGATGCTGGCCATTGTCTTCGCCTTTGAAAAATTCAGAAGCTACCTGGTGGGTTCTAAGGTCATTGTGTATACTGATCATGCAGCTTTGAGACACCTCCTAGCAAAGAAGGATGCCAAGCCAAGACTACTAAGGTGGATCCTTTTGCATGTCTTAGCCATCATGTCAGTGGTAGCAGTCATTGAGACTGGAAAAAAGATTGAAGAGGTTAAGGCAGCTGAAGAGAACGGACCTTGGTATGCTGATTTGGTTAACTACTTAGCCACTGGAAAAGAACCATTGGGGCTTGCAGGGTATGAGAAGAAGAAGTTCTACAAAGATTTGAAGAGATACTATTGGGATGAACCTTACCTCTACACCCTATGCAAGGATCAGATTTATAGAAGAGTGGTGGCTGAAGAAGAAGTTGAAGGAATCCTCTCACATTGCCATGGATCTTCCTATGGAGGCCATTTTGCTCCATTCAAGACTGTCTCAAAGGTGTTACAAGCTGGATTTTGGTGGCCACACATGTTCATGGACTCACAAGACTTCATTTCAAGATGTGACTCTTGCCAAAGGAGTGGGAACATTACTAAAAGGAATGAGATGCCTCAAAACCCAATCCTTGAAGTGGAAGTGTTTGATGTTTGGGGGATTGATTTCATGGGACCCTTCCCCTCTTCCTATGGCAACAAATACATCTTGGTGGCTGTGGACTATGTATCAAAGTGGGTGGAAGCAATAGCAAGTCCTACAAATGATTCAAAAGTAGTGGTCAAAATGTTCAAGAGCACTATTTTCCCAAGATTTGGAGTTCCAAGAGTGGTCATAAGTGATGGAGGTTCACACTTCATCAACAAGGTATTTGAGAGTCTTCTCAAGAGGAATGGAGTAAAGCACAAGGTTGCAACACCCTACCACCCTCAAACTAGTGGCCAAGTGGAAGTCTCCAACAAGCAAATCAAGGGGATCTTGGAAAAGGTTGTAGGAACCAAGAGGAAGGATTGGTCAGCCAAGCTTGATGATGCTCTTTGGGCATATAGAACAGCATTCAAGACTCCTCTAGGCACCACTCCCTTCAACATTGTCTATGGAAAGTCTTGCCACCTGCCAGTTGAGCTTGAATACAAGGCATTGTGGGCTGTGAAACTTCTAAACTTTGACATCAAGTGTGCAAAGGAGAAGAGGCTTCTTCAACTCAATGAGCTGGATGAGATAAGGATGGATGCCTTTGAGAACTCAAGGATCTACAAGGAAAAGACAAAGGCCTTCAATGACAGGCACATCCTCAAGAGAGAGTTCAAGGCAGGAGATCAAGTGCTTCTTTACAATTCTAGACTGAAGTTATTTCCAGGAAAGCTGAAGTCAAGGTGGTCTGGTCCATTTGTGATCAAAGAAGTGAGACCCTATGGAGCCATTGTGCTTTGAAACAAGGATGGTGGAGACTTCACAGTGAATGGCCAAAGACTCAAGGAATACATGGCCACAATACCAAAGGAGGATGGGACATCAACCCCACTCTCTGATGCTCCCCTTGCCTAACCTCAAAGGAGGCAAAGTCAAGCTAGTGAATTTAAACAAGCTCACTTGGGAGGAAGTCCCATGGTTATCCTTGTAAATATTGCATTAGGATTTGTTCTTTTTCAACAATAAATCATTTGGAGGATGGTAAGAGCTTGGGAATGGGTTGGATAAAGTCTTGAGATGGAGCAAGCATGCATAAAAAAAAAAAAAAAAGATGGACGGATGGTCCGGGGTGTCCTGTCCGGGTAACAGAACCCGGACGTGAAGAAAGCAAGGCGAGATGGACGGATGGTCCGGGGACGTCCTGTCCGGGTAACAGAACCCGGACGTGAAGAAAGCAAGGCGAGATGACTGATCGGACCGGGGACAGGCGTCCGGGTTCACTATCCCGGACGTGCAGCTTGCCGACTGATCGGACCGGGGACCATCCTGTCCGGGTAACCGAACCCGGACGAGAACAAGGCAACACGGACCGGGGACGATCGTCCGGGGTGAGCTACCCGGTCGTTCCCCGCACGCCAGGATCCGCGCATGACCCGCGCCCCGACCCATGGAGCACCAGACCCGTATCCGCGACCCAGGTAAGGCTTCTCTTCCTTTTTCAAGCCCAAACCCAACCCAAACACCCATTAACCCGACCCAGAAACCTCTTAAAACCCTAAGCCACTCTCTCTCTCCTCATTTCATCTTCTTCCTCACATCACAATCCTCTCTAGCCTCCAAGAACACAAACCCACTTAACTTTGCCAAATCTCAACCAAATCACAAATTTCTTTTTCCCACATCCACTCCTTCATTCCCTAGCTCTAATTCCTTGAATCTTTTCATCTTTATCCTTCATCCAAAGAAAGGTATGGTATCTCTAAGTTCAAATTCGTAACTCTCATGAACCCTAAAATTTTGAACTTGAAATTTGAGCCTTTTCTTGCTAGATTCTTGTAAATTAGACTAGGAAATGCTCATATATCATGCTGGGTAGTTGATTTCATGGTGGAATTGAGATTAATTTGAACTTTGAAAAATTAGGGTTCATGAGATTTGGGGGTTTTTCATAAAGTGCTTGTTTAGGGTTGTTCTTGGGTTAGATTGGATGCTAGGTTGATGGAGAACTTCAATTTAGGCTATTTTAAGCTTGATTGTGCTAAATTGAGTGGTTTTGATTCTTAGAGATTCTTTTTGCTCATAAAAAAAAAAAAAAAAAAAAAAAAAAAATTGAGCATGAGAATCCTCTAAGTTGTTCTAAAGCCTTTGCTTAAAAAGTTATTTCTTGTGAGCATTTGATCATTGGAGTTGTAATTCATATGCTTTTGATCATTTTCCTCATATTGAAAACTTTTTCCTTCTCAAGCTTACTCTTTTCCAAGGTCTAAAGTTTCAGGTACCAATGGGGCGAAAGAATGAAGCTGATCTTGAAGTTGAGAAGAAAGAGCGTGCAGCAAGACACACTGCTCAGTTTGGGAAATCCTTGGGTTCACAGCCTGGTTCAGAGGAAGAGCGCCGCCAGCAAGCCTTGGCTCTGCTAAGGAAGAAGGCACAATCCAAGAAAGAAGGGAAGGGAGTTATGGTTGATAAGAGTGTGGCTGAAAGTGCTCACAAGCAAGCCAAGAAAGATGGAAAGAGAGTTGTTGCTGATATGAGTGTGGCTGATGGTGCTCACATACAAGCTCACAGGGATGGAAAGAGATTAGCTGTTGGAAACAATGAGGCTGATGGTACTCACATGCAAGCTCCTCCAAAGAGAGCTAAGGCACCAAGAAATTCTGATGTGGGAGCTCTTGTGATTGGAAAGACAAGCAACAAAGGTGATCATACCCTTGCCCACACTATGAGGGCTATGACTCCACCTAGTAGAACACCAGACCCTGTGCAAGAAGTTATAGAGAGCCTTAACCAGCACAACAAGGAAGATAAGTTGGCAAAGGCTAGAGCAAAGAAGCAAGGCAAGAAACCAATGATTGCAGAAAATGAAGGTGAAGAAGATGAGATATCTTCTAATGATGAGCTTGCTGATCCTAAATCAAAGTATGACAAGAGGGATAGGTCCAAGACACCTACTGAAGATGAGCTGCTAGACTTTTTGAGGAATGGCATTGCTTGGGTCCCCACCAGATTTGTTCATAAGATGATTTTGCAAGAGCAATACCTTGATGATGATGTTGAAAGAATGCTTCAGCACATGAAGGTGGGCAGCCTCTACTCAACCGCCTACCCCACTCACAAAGAAGTCTCTTGCCAATTCTTGGCTACACTAGAAGCAACTTTTCACACCTCCAAGCATGCACAGCAAGGATGGGGAGAGATCAAATTCACGATTGAGGGTGAGGTGTACTCCATGTCTTTCAAAGAGATTAGTGAAGTTCTTGACCTTGAGGATCAGAAAAACCCTTCACTTCCAACACTCAAGACAGCCCCTAAGGAGAAGACCATTGCTGAATCAATGTGGACCCTATTGACAGGACAAGGAAAA